>OZ004718.1:24167088-24886660 GCA_963924515.1 Vespertilio murinus | reverse complement strand
CACACCGATTGGTTGCCTCCTGCACGTGTCCCAAATAGGTCTCGGAGTGGGAGGAGCCTGCAACTGAGATAAGTGCCCTTGACTGGAATCAAACCCAGAACCCTTGGTCCCCAGGCCAACGGTCTCTCCACTGAGCCAAACTGGCTAGGGCTAAAGGATGAAATTGAATGCCTTGGAATGTAAATTGGTTCTGCCACTTTTTAAATTACAAATTACGCTGAAACCGGTTTGGCTCAGTGGATAGAGCGTCGGCCTGCGGACTGAAAGGTCCCGGGTTTGATTCCAGTCAAGGGCATGTACATTGGTTGCGGGCACATCCCCAGTGGGGGGTGTGCAAGAAGCAGCTGATCGATGATTCTCTCTCATCGATGTTTCTAACTCTCTATCCCTCTCTCTTCCTCTCTGTAAAAAATCAATAAAATATATATTTAAAAAAATTACAAATTACTAGCTAAATTTACAAATAATCTATAACCCAGTGATTTCAGTCTTAGATAGATAACGACAGAAATGAGTGCTTACACCCAACAAAATATGTCAAGGAACATTCTCATCAATTTTATTTGTGATGTCACAACACTGGAAGCATCCCAGGTGTTCATCAATAAGAGAGTGGGCCAGTTGTGGCATACTCAGGCAATGTAAACCACATGGCGATGAAAAAGATAAACCACTGAGTCGTGTCATAATCCATGAATTAATCTCCTAGAAATGCTGACAAAGCCAGACACAGAAGATTACATGCAATATTAATTTTTCTTCTGAAATTTACCACATGGGATTATAAATTTACACTAGGATTATAGAGAACAGGGTAGTAATATTGACTGGGAAGGGTTATGATGAAGTTTCCTGAGGTGATGGACATAATCTATATCTTAACCTGCATGGTGGTTTGACAGCATTCATTGAACTTAACAACTGTGAAATTTACAGTATTCAAGTTATACCTCAATAAAAAAAAATAAGACAACAACAACAAAAACTCAAACCAACAAAAATATCTCTTTCCTCTACCTTAATTTTTTAAAATATATTTTTATTGATTTCAGAGAGGAAGGAAGAGAGAAACATAGAAACATCAGTGATGAGAGAGAATCATTGATCGGCTGCTTCCTGCAAGACCCCGACTGGGAATTGAGCCCACAACCCAGACATATGCCCTGATGGAGAATCGAACCATGACCTCCTGGTTTATAGATCAAAGCTCAACTCCTATAGATCACTGCTAACTCCTTTACCTTAAAAAATGGGTTTTTATAGAGGGAAAGTAGAAGTTTGAAGTTCATGGCTGTCAGGTTGTTAAAGGACATTGTCTGCCACAATTCTTTTGTGTACAGACACCTGCAGGCATACACACATTACGTATGTGTTTGTTTACGCAAACTATTCGCAAAGAATATATCTTCAACTGATAACAGCAATTACATTTGAAAATAGAATTGGATGGGACTTAAAATGTTTTGTTGATACATTTCTGATTACTAAAATAAAGGACATTCATAACATTAGAGCGGGAATCTTGAGGGTGGTTAGCCAAATAGTGTTAGGGCTTTGTCCTTTATGTTGGATAAATGGAGAGAAAGAAATGAGAGACACCCGGTTACTTAGGGCTGCAAAGCCTTCTCTGAGCTCATTTCATCAAGATGGAAAAATCTGCAGGGAAAATTAATACGTCTGTGAATAATTGAGAGCCGCCTGCAGTATACTCTCCTGAAATGACATTTTCTCTCAGATGAATGATGAAAAGGGAAGGAAAGAACCTTCGAGGCCATCTCATTTAAGGCCAATCTGCCAATCTTTTCCATAATTTTTATTTTAAAGTGTCTCAACAGCTGTGTAACAAGTGGAAAATGTGCCTTCGCTACCAAGTAGGGGAGGTGTGCTGTATGCACTTAACTAAAGAACAGGCTATGAAAGTGGCCCTGTTTGTTTACTTTGCCACCTAGAGCATGGTGAGCGGGTGTGTGTGTGTGTGTGTGTGTGTGTGTGTGTGTGTGTGTGTGTGTGTCTATGGAGGCATCTAAGAGACTGGAAGAGAAATAAACTGACAATGCGAAGGATACTGGTTTTGGGAGCCCGCTTAGTAGCACTGGCTTGGGTTAAATATGGACATGTCTAACTAACAAAAATACTCATCTCGATTTTCACCTCCGTCTCTTCATTCCAGTTCTGTGAATCAAGAAAAAGTTCTAGCCAAAACCAGTTTGGCTCAGTGGATAGAGTGTTGGCCTGCAGACTGAAGGGTCCCAGGTTCGATTCCAGTCAAGGGCATGTACATTGGTTGCAGGCACATCCCCAGTAGGGGGTGTGCAGGAGGCGGCTGGTCTATGTTTCTCTCTCATCGATGTTTCTATCTCTCTATCCCTTCTCCCTCTCTGTAAAAAAAACAATAAAATATACGAAAAAAAGAGTAAACATTCTGAATTTCTCAGAGCATGAGAATAAGATATGTTCTGATTTCTGGGTGCCACAAATCAGAGGCATGCCCATGCTTCAATAATTGAATGGCATTAATTCTCTTTCTCTTCCACCACTTCATCCACTTCCTCCCCCGACCCCTCCTCCTCCTCTTGGCTAATCCCACTTCAAAGTCTCAATGGCCCAGGCTGGGAAGGCTTTCAGTGTTCATGTGGGAAGATGTAACCTCTCCCTTCTAGCCCTTCCTTTCCCCTTCTCCATATGCACCGCAACATTGAGAAACATAGCTTCTTCCAGCTGTTTCTTTCTTTTTTGCGTTACAGATGCCTTTTTACAACTTATTATCTGGTCCTTGCTGCTCTAGACACCCAATGACCTTCTCTCCTCCATCATTCTACTCTTGGTCTTTCTTCAGTTGCATCCCCAATTGCATGAAGTTGTGTTCTAAAAACATACCTAGGATTTACTTAAATCAAGTATGGTAAACCTTAGTCAGTTTTCCTCAATGGTTAGAGCTCGGCCCATGGACCCAAGGGTCTTAGGTTTGATTCCTGGTCATGGGCATGTACCTCGGTTACATGCTTGATCCCCAGCCCAGGACAAGGCGCATATGGAAGGCAAACAAATTGGTGTGTCCCTATCACATCAATGTTTCTCTCTCCCTGCCTTCTACCTCCCTTGCACTCTCTCTAAAAGTCAATGGGAAAATATCCTTAGGTAAGGATTACAAAAAAAAAGTATGGTAAGACACACAGACATGAAAATGGTTATCATAGAAGTAATTTATACTCACAGGTCCATAAAAACAAAAGACACAGTGCTCTATGCTAGGCCACATGGGGAAGCAGCCAAGTTGACCAGGAGACAGATGGGGAGAGAGAGACGAATACAGCCAGAGCCCTTATTGAGGAATGGGCAAGGCAGGATTTGTATGCTGAGTCAGCTTAGTATGGATTATTTCAGTGGGCTATGAGCTATATGGGTGGTCCCAAGTTGTCTGGTATTTGGCCTTGGGATAATTTAGAGCAGGAGGCATGTTCTCTTGCTGTGTGAGAATTTGATAAAGGAAATGGTCAGGAATGGAAATCTGGATTGGTTGGTTTGTATAGTAAAGGCATGCTTATAGGGGTGTCATTTGCTAGCTCTAGGAATAAATTAGTCTTAGAATGAACAATCTTGCCAGGATCAATACTTCAAAAAACAGAGCATCAATAATGCAGAAAATAAGAAATATAATCAACACAGTTGGGTTAATAATCGTTATTGTTTCATGGCACACTCTCATCATGGGTCCATGCTGGCACTTTTTACTTTATATATTCATCTCTCAAACACAGAACAGCCATGAGTTAACCCTAGAACCGAAAACCCAGGTCATTACCAAAACCTACTTATGAGCTTCTATCCTAATCTGGTGGAGTCCAATTATTTTTTCTGCACTGTGTTAATGGGGCTCCACACCTCGTACAGAGAAGACTATCCCGTTTTGAATGACTGCCAATGGCCACTTCTATTCCCCATCCTGTCATTTATCTCATCAGCTTGAATTTCAAGCTCTTGGAGTGCTTTCCAGCCTGTAATTTAAACACTGGCAAACAGAAGAACATTTCACTTGACATTGGATGAAAGATTCATGAATTCATGAGGATAGATGCTGATATGTTTTTTTTTAAAAAATTACCTTGTTCCTACACAAGCCAACACCTCTACTGATGGCAAAATAGTTTCCACAGATCTTGAACAAAAGTCTAAAACCCAAGAAGTTTGGAAAGAAAGGGCCTTGGCCAGAGGCCTTTCCAAGTCAGGCCTGAGGTTATGGTGACACCGGCAGGAGTCCTCTTACTGTCTAGATTTTCAGCAGCTCCACTATTCATTTTGAATGAGGGCCACCAGGCACTGTCAGCCAGCAGCCCGTAGACGTGAAGGGACAGAGCTTGTCAAAGCTTTTGAAAATATTCGTGATGATGTGCTCTGGGAGGGAAATTTGAGGGATGTTATGTTTAGAGAAACTGGTGGGACTGTTGTTGAAAAACCCTCGGAAATCGGATGCCTACAAGAAGGGACCTTGGAAAAGCCAGCGGTACACGGTCACAGGCAACAGGTATTCTGGGGAAGGGGTGTGTCGGGGTAATACTCGGGGGACTTCAGACTGACTTTCCATTTTCTCACCGCAATCCTAGCACGTCTTAGGTATTTCTCTATCTGAGTGTTCAAAAACGTGAGAAGAGATCCCCTGTATACGCTGATGGCTGGATCAGTGCTGCCTCATCCAGCCCTTTTAGTTGCTGGCCTTTCCATAGTTCTGGACAAAAAACACGCGCAGGGGTTCCTGGGCTGTTGTTACAAACAGAGAAATGTGCAAATCCGGGTTTCGGGTCTTCAGGAAAACATCCTTTTTTTCTGCTTTACAGCCTGTGGGAACTTGGGAATTTAGCTTCGCTGTTTCCTAGCCAAGGCCTCACAATCAAAGGGTTTTCAGAAATCTCAGGTCCCAAGTTCAAGCCAAGAAGTGCGTCTGGTTGTGTTTTGTGCAGATAAGCGTAAATCATGTCCTGTCAGGTTTTAGACTTCCTGAATGAACTGTCTTGGGAAGAGAGGACTTGGGTGTTTGGGGCTACCACCATTCGGGGACTTTGGCTGAATCCCAGCATTTTTTAGGAGACCCCATTTAAAAATATTTACCCATCCCCGTGAAATGAAAAGGTGTTTGTCCTACAAATGGCCCCTGAAATAACGTTGGAAGTCCAACCCCTGCCTCCGAACAGTGGCTATTACCCTTGGACACTGCTAAGTGGGGCTTATAATTCTGGAATAATTTTCCTTTGAATTTATGACTCTTCAGTCCACACATCAGCCGTTGTGTCTCCTCTCCCATGTTAAATTGGCCCATAAAACTCCACACACCATAAAATGAGATCTGGGTGGAGATGTGACATAGCATCCCCCAAGGTCAACATTAGCATAGACTCCCACCCACCCCAGACCATCCCAGGAACAAATGGAAACAAAAGGCTTGTTGGTCTGCAGACTTGACTCCTGGCAGCCCTCAGAGAGCCCCCTGTTCTTGTTTAGCTGGGGCAGCAGCAGCCGTGATAAAGGGGGAGATTCCTTTCTTTATCTCCATGCCCCTTATCTGGGCGGTGGTCTATGGAGAGGACCAAGAAATGGCAGTAGCCTCCCCAGGTTCTAGAGCCAACGCCAAGACTTCCTGTGGCCTGGCGCCAGCCGCATGCCGAACAGCCCCGATGGTGTCTGAAATATTTGGCTCCTGGCTCAGGCTGTGGGTTGGCTGTCTGGTGTGTTTGAACACAAGCTAGCCTGGGAGTCTCTGTGTAGAATGCTCCTTGAAGCGTTTTCCATGACATCTGCCAATTAAATGTATGAATTACTCTGTTTACTTCTCGGTGACAGGGCAGATCCTTGGTTCAGAAGCAAAGGGTTTCTTGTCATTCTTGCTTTTTCTTCTCACATGGATTCCCTTCTGTTATGTGCCAGAAATGGGCCAGATGCTTTTAACTTTGTGATTTCCTTTTATTCTTCATGACAGTCCTGGACTTGGGATTCCTACTTCAAAGATGAGGAAACTGGGATGCAGAGATAGGAAATAATTGATCTAGGGGCCACACACACTAATCAGGGGCAGAGTAGTAACAGAAACCTAAGTACCATTTCAAAGTCTGTTTTTTATTTTATTTTTTTAAATCTTCTTCCTTCCATTCCCTTATGATGAATGCTTAAAATTTTTGAGTTGGTATTTGAATCTTCATTCATTTATCCATTCAACATAAGTATCTACCATTGAGCACCTACTATGTGCAAGGTATTAGGTCCAAAGGCTAAGCACATAAGCCTGCCAACCTTTTCTCTAAAGGACAGATAGTAAATATTTCAGCCTTTGAGGCCTCTGTTGCAACTACTCAGCTCCACCATTATAGCACGAAAGTAGCCTTAGACAATAGATAGATGAATGGACATGGCTGTATTCCAAGGAAAACTTATTTCTAAAAACAGTGTTGGGACAGATTTGATACTCTGACTAGTTTTCTGTAGACTTTCATGCAGTGCACAACCTGCATACTGTCCGTAACATCCCTAGCGAGACACCACATAATTACACCACATAATGAGGGTAGCTGTGCTGGGATCATCTCTGCCCTCTCAGAGTAACTCTGAGAGGCCTAGCTAAATCATCATGGTCTTCTATGCGGAGGTGGCTTCTCTGCCATGCGTCACCTCTCCTTAACCACTCATGGGAGTTTGCCCACTACTGATGAAACTCCTCGTGACCTGTGCATACCAAGTGTTAAACAGGAGAAAGTAATGAGAACACAGAAGGGTCTGGGCTTGGGTGTAGCCATCCACACACTTGATTACACTGCAAAACTAGTATAGTAATAACAGTTGCCATGGATTGATGTCTATATGCTGAAGGCATCCATCTGTGTTATCTCACTTGATCCTCATCACATCCAGTTAGTAAGTAGTGCTATTACCATTTTCCAGCTGAGGACACCTAGACTCAGAGAGGTTAGGTCACAAGGTCACACAAGCAGGAAGTAGCCAACTCAGGATATGAGTGAAAGTCTGCAGGTTTCCAAAATGCATCCTCCCTCCCCCCTCCCCCCTCCCCCCTCCCCCAAGTCTACTGCTTTTGAAAGAAGAAAATGAAAGAAAGAACAATTAGCTTTTATTTTGGTCCTTGTTGTTGCCTCCATGAAATCATGGCAGCAAGTTGAACCATGAGGACCACTTGCCACGAAAGATACACTCATGGGGATGGCGATCATACATTGTGCTCCTGCTGACTGTGGTCAGATGTTCGAGGCCCAAAAAGGCCTTCTTCGACAGGACCCTCTACTGCCCAGGAGGATACTGCAGATACCCGTTCTTAGTCCCCTTCAAGAAGATGAACAATTCTTACTAGCATTTGATGGAAGATGGAAATTTGAGTCACGGCGTGAGATATTGCTGGGATTCTTTTCTTGTTCCTCTTAATCATTCTACACCATATTGCCAGAAAGTTACTGGGAATGGGGAGGGGGAGAAAAGAGAAGCCATAATTCACACTTTGAGTCAAGAGGAAAGATGTGTCTCTGCCATTGGGTCACCTCCCACCTCAACAAGCATGCATCTCTTTTCTTTTCTAGGGTGTCCTATGGTCGACTGAATAGTGATGACATCTGGGCCAGGAGGAAGTCAAGGAGGCTCCCAATGATCCCTGGGGGCATTTACAGCTCTAAGTCAGGTAAAGTGTATTCAATTATTGGGGAAAATATTGTCATGGAAGTAAACAACCAATGCATTGACTTCATGGCTGTGAGGAAAAGAGACAATGTCCAGGCAAAAGAATACAAGCCAACTGGTTGCTACAGGAGCTAGAATGGGAGAATTTTGAAAAGTAGAAATTAAGTAAATAAAATGTCACCCTGCATGGTACAGTGGCGCTGTGGCCTTGGGGATGGAACTGGAAACTCTGTGTGGTGAGTTCTAGTGGGATGTGGGTTGCGCCAAAATATATTTGTCTCCAAGAAATACATTTTTTCAAAATGCTAAGCTTTAATTTTGTTTAAAGTAAACAACCAGGAAAATGCCGGTCTTGATCCTTTCTTGAATGGGAGCCTGGATACATCTTATGGAAGTTCTCAAGAGGGGAAAACCCTTGTTAGCTTGACCCAGTCTAACTGCTGCACTATAGGTCCATTCAGTTCTACCCTAGTCCATCCGCTCTAAACCTCTGTCCTGTGGCATCCCAGGCTATGACCACACCTCCTCCTCCACCCGCCACAGGCACATGATGGGCTTCCTTTTCTCAAAGGAGCAGCCATATTGGAATAAATACAAGGTCCTAAAAACAATTTTGCTGGTGCAACAGTCAATCTCCTAGCCCACGGAGATGTTTCTCTGCCTACCATCTTTTTCTTGGCTCTTTAGGGATCCATTGCTCTAAGCAAAAGTTCCCTCTACATTTAGATTCCTTCCAACACTGACTGTCATGCAACAGTAGAGAAGCATTGAAGACCTGGGATTTTGTGGTTTTGCTATTAACATACCCAGTGTTTAACAGACTTTAAGTTTTCTCATCTTTATTCAATCTTACCCATTGTGTAGTGCCTGTGGAGGATCAAATGAGATAATGCGCATATAAGTATGTTAATAAGTAAAGAAAACTAATACTTATAAAGTACCTGAGGTGTGTCTGGGAAACTAAATGAAAATAAACTTCAACACAAATAGCAGCAGAATGTTGGGTTCCTGAACTCTTTCCCCATCTCAGTTACTTTTTATTTCAACCTCTTCTCCCAATGCAGTAAGCCCTGTGCTCCCATAGATGGGTGCGTGCCCAGAAAACATATATGTTTAATAATAAAGCTCACCCATTGTGAGCTTTTCCAACATAAGATCAATAAGAGGAAAGCATGAGTGAGCTGATTCTGTACATCTCTTTTCCTCCTTCCTAACATTTTAAGCCCTTTTCTAGTTCTTCTCTCAACATTTTTTATGGGCTTGGGATGAAGCCTTAAAACGCTAGGCTATGTAACAAAAGTATCCCCAGCCATCGTAGTGGAGAAACTGAGACACAATTGAAACACAGTGGGGTGCTTGATATCCATTTACACACAAACTACACAAATTGTGCTGCTTTTGAGATTAGTGGTGGAGCCTCTTATAGATTCAGATTATCTGTTGCACATCGTCCCGGAATCAGGTATTTTAACATAACCTTGAAACCAAGGTGATGCGACTGGGCTGATCATACCTCTTTCCAAACACATACACATGATCCACGTGAGTATCTTTCATCAGAGAGAGTTGTAGGCCCTCAGGCTGCACGTGACCCTGGAGTTCTCCTTTCCAGTTCCATTCCCTCTGTGGATAGCACTAAGAATTGCAGGAACAGAGTCAGGAGAAGAAGTCTCATCATCCTGACAGGCATCATAGGTTCTTGTCCCAATTGTTTTAATCTATATCATAAAATAATCCAATTTGGTGGCTTAGTTGCGTGATAAGACTTTGTGCAGAAGGAACAGTTTGGGCATTCAGAGAGATGACCGTGGGTTGGAAGGTGGAGGGAGAACAAACATGGATGTGCCTACCAATTGCTTCCTGAGCCTTGAGGAATTTATCTCTCAGACCCACTGAGAGAATAGTTACCACTGCAGGCACAATGCAATACAGGGTTTGTTCGTTTTTTCTTCTCGTTCTGCACTGCTCACTTAGGCTGTGCACTCTCCACTAGGACCGAGAACAACCTTGCTAAGCCCCCATCTCAGCTGGCTACCTGCAGGCATGAGTGGCTGGCCCTAAAAAAAAAAAAAAAAAAAAAAAAAAAAAGCACAAATCCTGATTCAAATGGGGTTGCTCCTATAATCCTGTCTCCCACCCATCTCCTTCCTCAGGGAACTGGGACAACTAATACTTGGTGATGGCGCAGGAAGCAAGATGAAAATAGAAGTTAGTAGGATGTGGCCTCCTATGGACAAGGGAGTGGGACTCCTGAGCTCATTCTTGCTGCTTTCTGCGGGAGTAACTTTTGCTGTTATCCTTGCTCTGTATCCCTTTCTGTTGGCTCCCCCAGGAGTCTGGCCGTCTTTATTTAGTAAGGAGGTCTTGTGATTCTTAATCCAAGGGCCTCAGATTCCACATGGCATATTTGAAAGGAAAGCATGCCTGTTATGTTATCTCGAATTCTCTTTGCTTTATATTTTAAAATGTTATCTGGAAGATCAAAAGTGAAAGCTCGCCTCTCATGTTGAGCTCAGCTGCCCTGTGGGGTCACCGACAACCCTGCTCAGCTGTGCACAGCAATTTGCCACTTCCCCGGCCCCACCCCACTTTGCCCTTGAAGTACAGACATGATGTTGTTGACTCCCTACAACTAGGAAAAATGATTTGAGGTTTTCAGCATAACTTAGAAAGCATTGAGTGAGCTTAAGTTTAGAGATAGCTTTCAGTTCAAGAAAGGGTTGGTTGAGCTAACAAGATGATAAAAATACATTTTCAAAACTTTATCCAGCATTTTTATTGAGGGGCATTTAAATAAGTGGCAACTGAGTAATTGGAAAGTGGCTTATAAACGTGTAATGAGGCAACTTGAAGTAAAAGGCATATGGAAGCATTAGCATCTCCTAGCAGGAGTTGTTAGTTCTGCTCAGGGGTACCAGAGAGGACTTGTCAGGTACTTTAAAACTCAGATAGTTTAAACTGAGCTTTGAATATTAATCTCAACATGCATTCCCATCGGCACTTACTGAATGCCTGCTAAGTGCAAGACAGTTCAGATTTTGACAATCTTCTTGCCACCAGAGAACTCATGATGTACCTGGTGAGCCAGATAAATCAATAATGATTTTAAGATCAGAAAGGTTTGTTTTGGATCATTAATTTGAATAATACTCCCTCCCTTTTTAAAGCATTACCATGTTCTAGGTACCATTCATTAACTAATTTTCATCTCATTGGCTAGTTATAATTCAGAATCCCCCCATTCATTAATGTCTAATATAAGTATACACGAGAGGAACCTTGTCCAGGGTATTCTTGCTAATCACTGGAAGAATCAAAATTGGAACCTTAAATCCATGTCTGTTAATATTCCAAAGTCCATGCTTTAAAATATTAAGAAAGATGCCCTAGCTGTTTGGCTCACTGGATAGGGTGTTGGCCTGCAGACCGAAGGATCCCAGGCTTGATTCTGGTCAAGGTATTGATTCAGTTCCAGGCTCCTCCCTGGCCAGGGCCCTGGTCAGGGCGGGTGCAGAAGGCAACTTATTGATGTGTTTCTCTCACATCAGTATTTGTCTCTGTCTTCCCCTTTCTCTAAAAACAAAATCAATGGAAAAATATCCTTTATTATTTAAAAAATAATAAAATATTCAGAGTTGGGTGGAGGCAATGATGGAAAGTAAGGGAACAAACACAGGAAAGACGTGGTGGGGTGACATTACAGGGTCAGGATGGGCACTTCCTTTGTGGCTGTACTTAGACCATACTGAGGGGTTTTCTGCAAGGCTGATGGGGTACAGGTAGGATGGGGTTTGATTTTGAGAACTTTGGATGACATGCTAAGGAGTTCAGTTTTCATTCTATAAACCATGGGTACTTTCAGCAGAGATATTAGATAGGATATACAGTGAGGATGGAAGCATCTCTGGATAGTAACAAGGATGAGTCTAGGCTGCCTGGATGCCATACATGCTAGTATGTTTTGAAGTAATGTGGTGAACATTAGGGCTTTGGGCTGTGGATTTGAAATTATTTTCTTTTCTAAATGGATATGAATGGCTCACTGGAATTGATGTTTACTCTTGGTAGCTGTGAATCCAGCTGTGCAAAAAGCAGGGTAATCTTTATTTTTCTAGAATGCTACTTAATTCCTATATGACAGGAAATGGAGTTTTAATCACTGCGCTTTTAGAGGCATTTGATTTTAAACTCATTCAAGTTAGAATTTAGAATTGTGGATCTAAATCACAAGAGGCTTTTAAAACATGAAGCAATGAGAGTGTGTGTGTGGGGAGGAGGGTAAAGAGGTCATATCTGATCATTGGTGGTCATTCTACAGTCATTGTCCAAAACTCCACCATTCTCAGGCTCTTTATACCACTTCTTTACCTTTTTGCTCTCCTGTCAGGAGGATTTTCAAATGTTTTCCCAACATGCTGGGGCCATTCAAGATGTGGGGGCCGAGCTTAGGACTACCTTGATCTTGCTGATTTTCCCAGGTCGCAATCAGAAAGCAAATACAAATCAAATCCCTTATCTCCTTGACCCCTCCCAGGACTTGGACTCTATCAAAGGGATAAGACAGTGCAGAGCCCTCCAGACCCAACTCTCACTTCTCCTCCTCACCTCCTGAGCTCAGAAGATCTTTATCTTAACCTCTTTAGTGTTTTGCAGGAAAACTAGTTCTATGTCGTAGCATTTTCTTCCAGATCTGTCTTGTCCTGTTGTAACCTGGACCAATTCTTTTGAGTTTACAAGCTGTAAATTTGATGAATGATGTCTATCTCCCCGAGTAAAAGAGGCCCACATAGTAAATAGTGCAGATGAAAACTCAAGAGTGAGCATTTTATAATTTCATCCCCATGCTAGAAGAACTTGGATATGAACTTTAAATTTAGCACCTTGGAGAAACCGATCTGAGATAACTTTTTATCCAAGAAGAAATTCAGTCTTGGTATCCAGGCATCTTTTAAAATGGCACATTTGCAAATTCCACTTTCTTATTTCCTTTGATTCCCCATAAAGGGTCTCATCTATGATCAAAGCTTTTTAAAAAAAAAACACCAGCAACTGGCATATCCCTGAAGGTATAATTAGCTACCATAGTAACTATAAATTATAATCTTTCTTTGAATTTCCAGACAACCTAAATAAGATGCCATCACTTTCCCCCTACAATTAATACTCCCTGAAGAAATATCTAAGTGTCGTGATCTATTACTAAATTTGGAGCATGAAGGCAAAAATTTGGTCATTTTTACCAGCAGTTTGCGGTAGTAGCAAATTTGCTGAATTTAACAAAATGCATGAACATACAACGTGGGTAAACAAATAAATTGACTAGGGGCTTGTGAAACTAAAAGTTAAATATTAGTTGAAAAGTCTTATGTATACTTTGACAAAAATGTGAAGAACAAAAGGGGGTATTATTATTGTCATTCATTTAACTGATGCAGTGAATTATGAGCCCCAAAGGTCCAACCACTGCCTCTCTTGAGAGCATTTACTGCCAACTTACAGTGGATTATTGTCCAGATTAAACTCTACTCATATCCGTACAGTTATGAGGGACCAGATGACCCAATGCACAGCTAAATATATGGAAGTGTTTTTCTAGATGTGATTCTCATTCAATTAGGATAATAACCTTGGAAGTAGATCCCATCATTCCCCCGATGGATGCAGAAGCCCAACTTCTAGAAAACAGAAAGCTTTGTCCAGGGTCAAGCCCATTCGTAAAAGACAGACCCTATGGTTCTACTCTGGTCTGTCTGTGGCTAAAGTAAGACAACATTTTCCTCATTTTCTTTTCCTGAGCTAACTGTACCCATGAGTGATAACAGGACTGAAATCATTGAGGGACAGCTCCAACCTAGTGATGGGTGAGTCTTCCCTCGGAGGATATCTGGGTCACTCTCAGGACCAAGATTATTCAGCTATTAAGGAAAGGGGGGAGCCTAGCTTGTGATGTCTTTGGTCAGACATTAACTTTGGTTAATGTTAACTTTGGTTCTTAAGTTAATAGCCATTCCCCCATCTTTTCCTTTTTGCTTAAAAATCCCAAATCATGTATTCAGTACCTGGGATGGATAATGATTGGTCTAAGATGATAAAGTTTATGCTAGTCCCCTTTGCCAGTACTTTTTTTGCCTACCCATCTTTATAGCTAAGGATAGCTATGATATAGTTATAGCCAAAGGGCATTCATTAAATAATGTGTATTTTTTATCACCTGCATATGTATCACCATGGTTTTATGTGCTGAAGGCATCCCACAAACAAAACACATAAAAGCTATGCTTTTATGAAGCTTACATTCCAATGAGGGGAGGCAAACAAGAAACAAATACATATTAAAATAGTATTAAGCACTTTAAAAAAATGTGGAAGAGGACAGAGTATATCATGGAGTATATCTAATATTGCTGTATTAGAAATATTGGTCAGATATAAATGGAAATCTTCTGGGAGGTTTCTGGAGAAGTTTGTGTTGTTTTATCCAAAGGATTATTTTAGAGTTGAGTTCATTCTCATCTACCCTTCCTCCTTATTTTACTCCAGGTATGAATAAAATGCCTGGGACTATAACAGCCATTGTGTGACTGAGGGGCAATAAATATGAGGACAAAATGTCAATATGCTAAGGTTAGTTGAGTGAAAACAGTGGATTAGTTTTAAAACTAACAGTGAATAGAAAAAGCCTGGACATCATTGAGATGTTGCCCCAAACTTAAAACACACACATACACACACACACACACACACACACACACACACACACACACACAACTTCTCTAGACTTTTTGCTATGTGAGATAATTCGATGTCTCTATTGTGTAAGCCACTATTAGTCATCCCTTTTTTGCAGCAGAAACTATCCTGGTATAGCACTACATGGGAAGCAATGCCATTTGGAGGCAACCAAGTCTCAACTAAGACAAAGGGCTGATTGAGTAAAGGGTAAATTGAGGGTTTGGTAAATTATTGATCATAGATCAGGAGCTTGAGGAAGCATTTGAGAAGAATGGGCAGGTGAGCACTGATTTAGTATATTAGCTCTATTTTGCTATATGACAAAGGGCTCCAAAATGTCATGGCTTAAACATTTAACATTTATTATCTCACAGTGTCTGTGGTCCAGGAATTCAAGAGTGGTTTGCCTGGGTGGTTCTGGTTGAGGGCTTCTCATCTGGTTTCAGTCAAGATGTTAGCTAGGGCTGTAGTCATCTGAATGTTTGACTGGGGCTGGGGATCTGCTTCCAAGATGATTCATTCACTTGGCCATTGGCTGAACACCTTAGTCTTTGCCTTTGTGCCTCTCCAAAGATCTGCTTGCACATCTTTACCTGGCAGCTAGCTTCCTCTCAAAGCAAGGAATCCAAGAGAGCAAGATGAAAGCTTTAATGTCTTTTCAATCTAACATTGGAAGCCACAATTCATCAAGTTTTCAACATCCTATTGGCTATCCACATCAGCTCTATTCCTTGTAGGAAGGGATTACACAAAGGCATGAATCACCAAGAGGTCATCATGGGAGATGTTCACCACATTTCAATCCTGAGATTCGCAGAATAGGTGATGCTGAAGTTTCAGAGGATCATAGATAGAGAGTAGGGGAGACTTAGACATCCAATGGTGAATGAGGCAAATTAGGGTGTGAGACAGTATGGGATTGGCCTTAATAATCTCTTAGAGGAGACTAGTAATCGGTTCTAGTGTTGTTGCCTTGAATATGTTAATAGATAAAATATTCGAGGCAACTATTCTTTCATGAGGCTCCTAGTAATGAGATCACAGTGATTGATGGTGGCTTGCCAGGACATCACTGGGCAGTACAGCGGCTCAGTGATAAGTTTGAAGGTGCAAAAATAAAGGAAGAGAAGACTGAAACTTTAGTTCCATTCGCATTCTGGCTGCACACCAGCCTCTCTCCCAACTGAAAACTGGAGAGCCATTATTGACCTTAGTTCTTCCAGCAAACACCCCACCCCATCTTCCTTCCATTCCATTCTAAAAACCCATTTTAAACTCTTACTTCTCTCTTGGCACAACCAGTGTGTTATTCTTTACCACAAAGGCCTTCTCTACTCAGTAATTGAAAGCAGTTTATGTCAGAATGGCATTAATTATGTCAGAATCCATTGAAACCCCTTATGAAAGATATTTTGTTATTGTTGTTATTGTCGGTATGAATTAAATGCAAAGAAACTACTCTTTTTTTTACGGTGAACACGAGAGCCCACTGGAATGAGAAATTCCATAAATAAAGGCAGTTAGGGGGGGATTAAGGACAAGTCAACTTCTCAAAAGGATAAAGTGTATAGTTTCCAAAACACCCATTTCTGGGTATAGGCTGAAGACCAATATCTTTTGCTTGTAACTTGTTTTAGCAAAATTCCAGCATTTAATTATTAGTTTGGTGAATGACCACACCAGACCATTTAGTGTAACATGACAGGCCCTGAAGGGAGTAGTCAGTAATTTGAAACACTAACCATGTGTTTTGTCTAAAAAATTAATACCTGTAGCATGATTGGAGTGGCATAGTTCCACCAATCAAAATGTAGAAAAAAATTTCATGGCATTAATAAAGGCAGCTACTGTTCTGGCTTATGGAAAACATAATAGACACTATTTATTAACTATACTATATGCCATTGCTTTAAATGCATTATCTCAATTTATCTTTTTGATCACTATCTGAGCTAGATAACAATATATAGAGCTAATATTTACTCAATACACATTGTGGTCCACACATTTTTATGCTATTTATCTTTCTCAATTTTCATAATATGATAATGTTATTACCTGTGTGTTAAAGATTTTAAAAAGCTGCATATTAGAAAATTTAACTAACATTGACAGTAAATGATGGAGGCAAGATTGGATACTGAGATTTGTCTGACTCTGGTGCTCATAAGCTTAACTGATATGCAACCTAAAAAACGAGTAAAATGTAACTCATCCTGATTGAACTCTAGGATGCAGAAGATAATGCACTGGATGGGGGTAAAGTCTGAATGCCACACATTTGAAAAACATTTCATTTTATTCCAGCATGTTTTATTACAAACAGTACCTCCTATTGGGCTAGTCAATAGGGATCCTTGAGGGTTCCTTTTAATCATTAGCAAACTGTGCATACAGATTTAAAGAGCTTGCAAATAAATTGTTAGAAATTTAGCACTGGCTACTATTTATTACAGACTTTATCACAAATATGGACCACAACCCTGAAATATAAACACTAAGATATTAGACAATGACATGTTGCCTACTTAATAATAATTCATTACCATCTTCCTCATTTTAACAATTTTAGTGGAACTATCCAGCTTTCTCTTGTGGTCTTATACTGCAGGTCAAGTGGGCCCATGTTCCAATCTGAGGACGGAATCATGATGGAATTAAACCAGTTACAGTGCATAACCGCCCTTGCCACTGATTGGCTGGGTGCAGGCATACAGCACAGTTCTAGCCAATGAGGCATGAAGAATAGGTTGCCCAGTGAGTTCTGGGAAGATTTTCTTTTTTTTTTTTTAAATACATATTTTATTGATTTTTCTACAGAGAGGAAGGGAGAGGGATAGAGAGCTAGAAACATCGATGAGAGAGAAACATCGACCAGCTGCCTCCTGCACACCCCCCACCGGGGATGTGCCGCAACCAAGGTACATGCCCTTGACCGGAATCGAACCTGGGACCTTTCAGTCCGCAGGCCGACGCTCTACCACTGAGCCAAACCGGTTTCGGCGGGAAGATTTTCTTCCTTGGCTTAACCCTAAGCACATCAGAAGAATGTGTCCTCTTCCGCTACTGGTCATTGGTATGCCTATATGTAATGCCCAGAACTGCTTCAGCCCTCTCACGGCAATGAGAGGAGTTAGATGAGCACTAAGGACGACAGAGAGAAAATAGGAAAAGAATACCTGGGGCCATGATAATGTCTAGTATCAACTCACAGACTCTACTTGCCCTGTCTAAGAAGTCAGGTAAATCAGGGTTTTTGCAATCTACAGGTCAGAGCTTTCTAACTGATAGATTTATCATCCCTCTCACGCTGAGAAAGAAAGCAGAGTACTTCGTTAAGCAAGAAAACCGAGTCATTAAGGTCAGATTCATTCAATGAAGGAGCAGGACTTCTACCCAAGTCTGTAATCTCGGGGCCTGGGCTTCCCTGTAACACACCAGCTCCCCATCTCCCTTTTGCCGACTCCATCGGTGTCGCAAAGCCTCCTTTTCCCTGGCAGTGCTGAAGCCAGTCAATCAAAGTGAATGTGTCCCCGCTGAACATCTCCATCTGAATGTGCAGATGGGCAGTGATGAGTAGGAGTCTTCCCGAGACCCCCAAGACACTTACCCAGCGCAGGTCCACACAAAGCTCTCAATTCTGCTCTTTGGTGCCAGAGATTAAAATGACTTGGTGGCTTGCCATTTTCATAGGAAAAACTCACGACCCTTTAACAAAACCTAGAAGGCAAGGTGGTTTCCGCTTTCCTCTCCAGCTGCTTTTGCTACTCAGACAGCTCATGGTGGAGGACCCCGGATAGGCCTTTTTTTGTTCTCACGAAACACCTTCTCCCTCCAGCCTTAGCGCATCTGCAGGTTCCGTTCCCTCTGCTTTGACTACTATTTTTATCGATTTCAGGGAGGAATGGCAAGGGGAGAGGGGGAGAAAGATAAAAACATCAATGATGAGAGAATTATTGATCAGCTGCCTCCTCCATGCTCCACACTGGGGATGAAACTGCAACCTAAGCTTGTGCCCTCACCAGGAATTGAACCATGACCTCCTGGTTCATAGGTTGATGCTCAACCACTGAGCAACACAGGCCAGGCTGCTTTGACTGCTCTTACTCCTCCTCTGTACTGAAACTCTCCCTTCTTTTTTTAAAAAACATATATTTTATTATATTTTACAGAGAGGAAGGGAGAGAGATAGAGAGCTAGAAACGTCGATGAGAGAGAAACATCAACCAGCTGCCTCTTACACACCTATTACCGGGGACGTGCCCGCAACCAAGGTACATGCCCTTGACCGGAATCGAACCCTGGACCTTTCAGTCCACAGACCGACGCTCTACCACTGAGCCAAACCGGTTTTGGCAAACCCTCCCTTCTTATCCTCAGGTCATAGCTGTCCTCTTTTTAGTCTTCCACTTCTCTTTTACAGCACTTAGCGCAGGGACATTTACTTACATCTCCATATTCATTTCTTTTTTTTTATTAATATATTTTATTGATTTTTCACAGAGAGGAAGGGAGAGGGACAGAGTCAGAAACATCAATGAGAGAAACATTGATCAGCTGCCTCCTGCACAACCCCACTGGGAATGTGCACACAAACAAGGTACATGCCCCTGATTGGAATCGAACCTGGGACCCTTCAGACCGCAGGCCGATGCTCTATCCACTGAGCCAAACCGGTGTTGGCTCCATATTCATTTCTTAATGCCCGTCTTCTCCACTAAATTGCTAGCTCCAGACTGGCAGGGGCTCCTTCAGTCTTGTTTACCACCACTTCTCAGGCTCCTGGCCTAGGGGGTTGAATTTAGGATAGGCTCCATAAATATTTGTGAAATGAGTGAGTGGATGATGAATGAAGAGAAGTCTCCACGCCTTGTGGTCCCGGTGTCGTCCCGGCCAATTCCAGTGCCCGGGCTTTCTGGCTCTCCTGGAGAGTTTATGGTGTGTTTCTGACCATCTTATTTCACCAAACCCTTATGTAAAGGGGCTTGCCAAGGAACACTCAGGGCTCCTCCCTAAGATTGTATATACAGATACCAGGGGAAAGTAGCTTCCTTCTTTCACTGGAAGTTTTAAGCTCGAAAAGTTGATGCTCATATGCTTAACAGATATGCAACCTAAAAAAAGAGTAAAATGTAACTCATTCTAATTGAACGTGAGGACGCAGAATATAATGGACTGGATGGGGGTAATGTCATGCCATGCTCTTCTGTCCCCACTTCCCACAGTTTTCCTAACACAAAGAAGGAAGAGGAGGGGAGGGGAGAGGAGGGGAGGGGAAGGGAGGAGAGGAGAGGGAGAGGTGAGAGCTGTAAACATAGAAAAATCCAGATAAAAGAACAACATTTGAGTTCCTGGAGTTCTTGGAACAAGCTCCATCCCCTAGATATCCTAGTTATTATAACAAACCAGAACATGTCTTTTAGTTTTTACCAATTTCAGATGGATTTCTGGCCATTGCAGCAAAATACAAACTCATTAGAAAGTATATTCTGATGTTTAGATTAATGAAATCTCTATGAAGAAAAGGCATGCTAAGTTTGCAAAGCTGATGAGAGCATCCAGGAAAGATGCCCAAGGCTGTTAAGCATGGGGGCTTGGTTTGCAGGAGAGAGCGGCTGCCTAGCCATACAGAGGTATCGGGAGTCAGGATAAAGTTGATTGTGAAGCCATGGGCCTAGGCAAAACAAGTCATGAAAACCCTGGAGAGTAAGGGGGAAATAGAGCCTACAGAAAGAACCCTGGGGGACTCGCTCTTGATGAAATGTGGGGGGATACAGAGGCGACCTTCCAGGCTATTGAGAATGTCCTAGAGGGAGGAGAAGGAGAAGAGCTGCTTCCAGAAGCTGGAGGAATAAATAACTGCAGAATGCATGGTGTGGCTAAGCATTCTAAGTGATGCAGAGTGGCCACGTAGTCACATGACCCTGTCTACTTTGAAGGAGACTGAGAAAATGTAGAGGAAACATGGGATATTGGATTTGGGGAGCGCTGTGGTCTCTGCCACAAGGACTAAGAGGGAGCTTTTGGGTTTATCTGTCAGCAGGCCCGCTGGTGATTTTAGCAAGAGTAGAAGCACTGGAGGAATGAGGATGGAGCCAGCTTGGAATTAGCTAAGGAGTGGAAGGGGACACTGTTAGGTGTTTTGTAGACTCTGGTATACTTTTCCACATTTACTCCTGGTAAAACCTTATGCACCCTATGTGACGCTTACAGTTTTACAAAGTAGGAAATCAAGGCTAATGAAGGTCACTTGGTGATGCAGCTATTAGTCTGGGGGCGTTTGCTAAATGCCAGAGCTGAGGATTTGGTAGTAGCAACAAAGACACATCCCTGCCCGTGGAACTTCCAGGCATCGAATCATAGACCTCAGGATGAAATCATAGCTCTGGGACCGGCTGCCAATGAAAGTCTGTGGTGCTGAGTGAGAGCCTGTAACATGCTTGGCCCAAGCATTCGGGGTGCTGACAGGAACCGTGGCTAGATCATAAGGAGTCAGGGGGAGAACATGGTCTAAAACCGTAAGAGATGACATGGACAGGGATGTCCCCACTCCTGGGGGCCAAGTTGAAGATAGTAAAACCATCTTTTTCTTCGGCCTGCTGGCTTTCCTCTCTCTCCAAGGAGAAGGGTGTCCTCCCAGACAGTCACCCAAAGTCACGGAGAGCTGCTAAGATTCTACCCACGGCTGGCCTACTCCAAGCCATCCCACGCTTTGCTGAGCCCCAGAGAGCTCGGCTCAGCAGGAAAGAGGGACTCTCCGCCTAGCAATGCAGATGTAGAGTGAGTCAGGATACCCAAGCAGCCTGTTGTCAGGCACGATCTGAGTTGGAGGAAGCCGGACAGTTTACTTATCACTTAATATCCCTCCCACAGACAACCTCCCACTGGATTCTCAAATAGATGGCCCCGTTTTCTGGGCGATGTGGAACATTTCTCTCCCCTCCCTTCTCCCTGGAGGGAAGGACTCGTGGGGAGGTTTTGTAAGCGATTTTAGCAGGTCTCCAGGCTTCCTCCCATTTCATTCTCCACCTGCCCCAGAAAGTGGAGAGCGCCTCCAAGCCGATTTTGCAAGGGCAGCATCCGGGGCTTTGCTTTGTTCACCTGCAGCTCTGAGGACATTAGTCTGAGCTGCTGAAAAATCACCATTGTCAAGGTCATTTGGTCTTTCGTGAGCTAAAACTCAAGCTGATAATAAGCTGGGCAGAAACACTGCACATGGGGCAGGGGAGAAGAGGTGGCTTTTGCTATAGAGATAGTTTTGTTTACATGAGCTTTCTTAAAATAAGCGTCATTTGGTCCCTCCCGCCTCTCATTCAGTGTACAGAAAGATAAAGGAGAAGCATCACCGTGTCCTTTGAGGGAAGCATGGGCGGGAGAGGTGATGTCAAGACCCTGTCTTCCCTGGCAAATGAAGCTCTCTGTCTATAAAACTCTCAGAAGCCAGGGGTGTGGCTAGAATACCCCTCCTTTTGTTTTAAGAAATTACAAGCTCTCAAACAGCTGTCCTTCAGGGGTCTGAGGCAACGTGGGCTCCTCCTACATGCCTGGCTGGTTTTCTGCTCCAGCTTCTCACCCATATTCGTGAACGCCAACATCATGTTACAGAGGACGTTTTCCTCTGGCAGGAATGCTTCTGAGAAATGGCTTTGCCCACCCCACCCCACCCACACACACACATAGCCCCCTATAAAATACATTTTAAATTGGGTAACATTTTAGGACCAGTCAAGACGTTTCCTAGTAAAGACTATCAGTTTGTCTTTAACTATCAGTTAAGGCTGACCTGTATTGAAAAAATACAAGTCATATTTTTGACAGGTTTAGAAAAAAAAATCAATTATTTTGTTAGCTCAGGGTCTTTGCCATCAGATCACAGTCTCCAAAATTGTGGAGGAATTATTCTGAGTTAGAATTTTTATTTGTGACTTTTTGGGGCTTATGCCAGATCCAACTTCTTACAACATCTTCAGATGCAATAGTGAACTTTAACCACTTGATGGCCACATTTCAAAATCCTTTATCTTATTTCCCCACCTCTGGCAATTTTCTATTCCAATCCCGTTGCCTCTGGGAACTAAATAAATCTGCCCTTTTCTGCTTTAGTAGAATGTCCATTCTTTCAGCTGAAAGATCCGTGTCTCAAGTGGTATTGGACTCATAATAGGTCTTCACTAAAAATAGGTAATAAGCAAATGAATGGGTATCAGTGAAAACCCATTCTCTTGGGAGAGATTGAATTGAGCTTCATTATGTTTCATATCTTTGAAATGTAGATAACTGCTGTGCCATGCCACATAAAGAAGGTTAGAAGGAAGTGGAGATTTTAGAAAATGGTTTGGATGTGTACATTTCAAAATACTAGTAGCAGGATAACCATATTAATAGACCTCTTAATAAAGGAAGAAAATATTTCTTTTCATTCCTTGTCCATATGCAATCCCCAATTCTAAAGCTTGCCTAATTGTTTTCATCAGGAGAATGTACTGTGTCCTTTTTTCCCCATTTGACATTTAACTTAAGGATTCTATGTGTGGCAATATACTTTCTACCATGCTAACTCTTATCCACTGTGCATTGAGGAAGCAAGCAGAATGTTCTTGGTCATGTTCTTACTGTCATGCATGAAGCCATTTCTACAGAACATAATAACAAATAATACTATAATTAAAATTTCCAGGAGAAATAGTCCTGTTTAGAGAAAACTATGCTTTCCTGAGAGTGAAACACTGATGTATAACAGGTCATCTTACACATGACAGTATTTATCAATTGAAAGGGGCCATAGAAACTTAGAGAAAAGTCCAAGAACTCTTTATGGAGGAGGTACCCTTAACAGTAAGAATTTGACAGAAACATTCATAACAGAATTTTAGTCTGATATCATTAAAAATTCAATTCTTCTATCTCTCTGTTTTAATTTCATATGCATCACATAAACTTACGATGAGAATTTGGCTTTCTATGCAAATCTGCCTTCAGTGGAAGAATGCACCCTTCGAAGAGTTTCAAGTATTTTTGGCTCTTCTACCAGAGATCTTTCTTTAAAAAAAAATTAAAAAAAAAAAAAAAATATATATATATATATATATATATATTTGATTTTTCACAGATAGGAAGAGAGAGGGATAGTGAGTCAGAAACATCAATGAGAGAGAATCATCGATCAGTTGCCTCTTGCACACCCCCCACCGGGAATGTGCCCGCAACCAAGGTACATGCCCTTGAACGGAATCGAACCCGGGACCTTCCAGTCCCCAGGCCGACGCTCTATCCATTGAGCCAAGCTGGCTTTGGCTACCAAAGATCTTTCATTAAAAATCAATATATTAGCTTCTAGTGCAGTCCTCTACCGAAAGAATAAGTACTAAACAGAGATACTTCAAGTATTCCTCATCCCTATTACAGCAATCTCACCCTATAAATAAATTGACATCTTAAGTATATACTTTGGTCTTAAGAGCTCTGCTAATGTGAGATGAATCTGCTGATGAGGTACTAACAAAATCAAATCTGAGTCTGTAGGATGCTGAGTCAGATGCTAAACTAGAGTAAGTTCACCAAGGTATTTATCCTATACCATCCAGTTTCTTGAGACACAGCTTGCCAGCTTTGTCTCCTAGTGGCCTCACATTAATATTACCATTGGTATCAAATGCACGAGTGTCATTTCTACAAAACTCTCATGTTAGTCAAGGGCGGGTTCAAATTTTGAAGAACCTGAAGCTCATATACTGTGAGGGCAGAGGGTTTCTTTAAGAAAAATAATACAAAATTGTGAGTGCAAATTTAAGTGGGCAATATTTATTCAGGTGGTCATAACAAGTTATAAATTTAAAAATTCTGACAAACAGCATGCATATAACGGTAAGCTAACATTTGTATGAATCAACTGTCTGGTGTCTCTCTACAATAGTTTCTCCTTCCTCTTTGGCAGTGTATCCTTCCGTCACCTTTTCACATGACAATGATTTTACAATATTATTTTCTATATAGAGGATAGCAAATGCAATTCAGCCTTTCTTCTAGCATGTTGAATCTTTTTGAAACATTTATTTTTTCCTACAACTCATTAGTGGAAATGTCTTTTTTTCCCTGATAAATGTGTTCAGTGCTATAACTTTACCTCTAAACACTGCTTTTGATGCAACACACTTTGATGTTGTTTTTATTTTTTGTTGTAGTTACTTTTTTGTAGATCCTCTTTTGGTTTGTTTCTGAAATTCCATTATGTGTCATGAAGGTTATCCAGCTGAATCTAAAGCTTAATGTCTTTAAGTAATTCTGGAAAACTCAAACTCTCTTGACATAATGCCTTTATCCCATTCTCTTTCTGGAATTCTTCCTGAAATGACTTTTTTTCCTGGATTTTTAATAAATATTGATTCAACCTTTTTCTTTATCATCTCTCCTAATGTTTGTTTAGAGTCACATTTTCCAAGCATTTGTTTCTCAGTGTTATGTTTTGGATAATTTCTTTGTATCTATATTTTATTCACTAATTTTCCTCTGGGCTGTATCTCATTTTCTGTTGTGGTCTTAGTTTCAGTTGCCATGGCTTTGTTTTTTAAAGTTCTGTTAAGTTTCCCATTATGCTAGTCATATTTTTTTAAGTTTTTAATTTTTTATTCTCATTTCAAACCTCTTTATTTCCTTAAACATAAAACTTCTATTTTGCATCTGACAATTCCAATGTCTAAAATATCTGTGAGTCTGATTCAACTACCATTGTGTCTGCTGATGTTCACATAATGCTTTGTTTTTATGTGCCTTTCGTGACATTTGGCTGTGAGTTGCTCATTTTCCTTGGAACAAATCTGGGGATATTTAACTTTAAAGACTTAGATTGAAGTCATGTTTCTCCAGAGAAAATTTATGTGTTTTTTAGTTACTCACCTAGCAGCACTATACCCCTGTACCAACTCTACATGCAATTATATACTTGAGGGTTTATATATCACCAAGATAACTTGAGTTTGGGGAACAACATGTCTGAGACCTGGTTTGTGGTTTCAAGTTCAAAGAGGGACTTTACCCTTTCCATTGAATGCTAAGGTAGAGAGCTGCAGGTTTTCTGGTAGTTCCCTTAATGTCTTTGTGGTTTCTGGTGTATGTGTTTTATTTTTTTTCTCATTTGTCTTATTTAACAAGATGATGTGGTCTTTTCAGGTGCTAACTTTTCATAGCAATATTATTATTTTTTACTATTAAATGTATTGGGGTGACATTGGTTAATAGCATCATATAGGTTTCAGGTGTAGATTTCTATGATACAAGCAAGATCTGTGTATTACACTGTGTGCCCAGCACCCAAAGTAAAATCTTCTATCACCATATATTAGGCCCTCTTAACCCCTCTAGAAATATTCTTCTAAATAACCCTTCTGGAGGGGGCCCTGGATTTTACCTCCTATTCCCTGCACTCTGTGTCCTTGTGAAAGCTCTCATTCTCCTGGGCCCAGCAGAAACCTATAGCACAAAGCCTGCTTTTGTTTCTTCCTTACCTTCCAGGGACCAAGTGGCACTTGATTTTTGGTCTCTGCACATTTCTTCTTAGAGTTTCAGACCCACGGTGTACTTTAAAAGGTTGTAAATATATATCTTGTTCAGTGTTTCTGTTGTTTTCATCACCTGCCATTGTGCAGAGATGTCGCAGCGAGCCTGAGACCACCATCCTGACAAAGTCCTATTGACAGGCTCAACTAAGGGCCGGTGTCTGGTGGCTACTCGCCATTTCCCGAACTGATAACAGTGCTTCTCTGTGCCTAAAGCTATTTGTGCTAGCAGCATGATTTATGCGGAACACCTGCTTTTCTTCTGCGAGTCTGGAATTTTGGTCCACACTAGGCAGAGAGAGCCTCCGTGATCATCTTCCAATAAAAACCCTGGGCACAGAGTCCCTAATGGGCTTCCCGGGCAGACAACACTACGCAGGTGTTGTCATAACTCATTGTTGCGCAAGCCAAGCGCATCCCTTATAACTCCATCAGGAGGAGAGTCTTGGAAGCTTATTCCTGGTTTCCTCTGGACTTTGCCTCATGCATGTTTCTCTTTCCCGTACTAGATCTTAGCGGAACACATGAGTGTATGCTGAGTCCTCCCAGTGAATCAGCAGACCTGGGCGAGGTCTTGAGGACCTGCCACCCAACCAGAAAAGTTATCCAATATACCTTCTTCAAAGAGGCTATTCTCCATTGAGTGGTTGGGAATTCCTGTAATCTAGAGATGTTCATTTAGAGCCGTGGTTCTCAATCTTTCTAATGCCGCGTGACCCATTAATACAGTTCCTCATGTGACGACCCCAACCATAAAATTATTTTTGTTGTTCCTTCATAACTGTAATTTTGCTACTGTTAATGAATCGTTACATAAGTATCTGTGTTTTCCTATGGTCTTAGGCGACCCTGTTAGCAGTTCTTAACCTGTGACCATCGGAAAACACAGATATTTACTTTATGATTCATTAACTGTAGCAAAATTACAGTTATGAAGGAACAACAAAAATAATTTTATGATTGGGGGTCACTACAACATGAGGAACTGTATTAAAGGGTCACGGCATTAGAAAGATTGAGAACCACTGATTTAGAGACAGTAATTATATTAGTTTGCTAGAACTGCCATAAGAAAATATCATGGCTACCACTTCTCTGTCTAGCCTTTTTTTTTTTTTTTTTTTTTTTTTAATAAATCTAAGGCAAATTTCTACTTTAAAAAAATTGCAATTGATTTTGGAAAGAGAAAAATAGGGAGGGAGAGAGAGAGAAAGAGAAATATCGATTGGCTCCCTTCCAACCCTGGACCACAGGAATCAAATTGGCAACCGCTTGGTGCATGGAGCAACACTTGACCAACTGAGACACATTGTCCAGGGCCAGATTTTCACTTTTTTTTTTTTTGGATGAACCACTATGCTTAACCCTTATGCTAAAATACATAAATGCCACATTTTGGTAGCAGGAATTCCATGACAAAATGTCTTTCCATGATGAAATGACTTTGGAAAGTGTTAATAAAGTTGAATGGATTTCTTTACTACAGAAGTGCTCAGAGCTTTTAATGCAGTAATTTAAAAAAATATATATTTTATTTATTTATTTATTTATTTATTTATTTTTTACACAGAGAGGAAGGGAGAGGGACAGAGAGTCAAAAACATCTATGAGAGAGAAACATCTATCAGCTGCCTCCTGCACTCCCCCCACTGGGGATGTGCCCGAAACCAAGGCACATGCCCTTGACCAGAATCGAACCTGGGATCCCCCAGTCCGCAGGCAGACTCTCCATCCACTGAGCCAAACCGGCCAGGGCTTAATGCATTAACTTTTGATAGAAAGATATGGTATATAGTATTTTCAAAACTTACTACACTTCAAAATTTTTCTCCTTTCTCAAAATAGCAATTAACATATCACAGAACACTAATGTTTCTGAGGCATAGTTTAGAAACACTCTACTTTAAAATGTTGTGGCAACTGTAGATGAATTAAAAAGAAAAGAAAATGCTGGAATAAAAAGTGTGCCTCCTATCTTTTGAAAAGCCTTAGGTCCTTAAGTGTCAGCTTGTGTTTAGTAACTACCTTTCCAGCTACCTCAACAAAATCATTAGAGCGTCAAATCATTCTGAAATGCCCAGATTTATATTTTCAGTAGCAAAATCCCAATGTGCCTTTAAGCTAAAAACGTAGTATGCTTATTAGGAAATAGTTATGTGTCTACTTGATGTAACCAGCCCCTCTGTTGCTTGCAACTTCAATACTCTCATCTCCAAAAGGAACCTGATAAAACTTACCTGCAACACAGCAGTGATTTCAAATAAAGTCATTTATATGGACAGACCTTGTAAACACCCTTCACAGGTAAGAAATCTACATATCTGCTCTTTCTTAAACCTTGGAACAAAATGACATATAAATTAGAAGAAATAATCCCTTTGATTATTTACAAATCAGTCCTGCTGCTGGAGAGAAGTGTTCTGGAACCTTCCTGGCATGGAGAGAGCATCTGAGTGGATGTCACCCGTTGTTACCTAAAATGCTATGGATAGAATTGAAAGGTTCCCCGGTTGGGCTGGGGTCTCACCGAACCAACTCAAGGCTCGGTGTGATCAAAATGGTATTTATTCACGGCATCTGGGTGCAGATGGGCTGAGTTTGAGAAAGAAGTCAGCCCCGAATGGGGGGAGGAGAAGGCTTTTTAGGTGCCGAGGGGGAGCTGCAGGCTTCGGTTGACATGCGTATTTGGACCCTGCTGCAGGCGGCTTCTGTTGACGCATGTATTGGGGCTGTGCAAGAATTGCGGTCTTAGAAGTTCCTGTAAGATATTCGCTCCTGGGGAACATGTTTTTACAAGGCTCGGGCTTACATACAGAATGAGTTTCCCTTTGACATTTGTTAGATTAGTGTAAGGCTCAAGCCTTGTGTTCTCCAGTTAACCCTTGCAAGAATTTACAAAATGCTCACATCCCCCGTGTCGACCACCGAATCGGGAAGTTCCCTGAAGCTTTCTGCGGCAATTGGTCATATAAAATGCCAATGTACTCTGGCAGCGGCACACAAGAGACCAACTGGCACATAACTGTGCTGCTCTTCATAGTTAGTCAGCAGATTGCTGCCTTCTCGTTCCAAAGGACTCCCTACCATAATTGCCATGGTCTCCTATTTTCGAGACATTTTGGCTATCAAATGGTACTTACTGAGGAGAAGCCATTCATTTTTCCATTTTACCTGTTAACCCTGTAACTGCTCACCAGTAATAATTAGCATCTCCCCTATCAAAAGCAAATAAACTTGAGTTCCAATATGCCTGGGCAGACTCAACTCCGATAAAAATTCAATGCCTGCTGGGATTTTTGAAATCTTGAGCACTGACACTTCCTGGAACTCCTCCAGTTCCCTGGAGGACCAGGCAGGAAGGAGCTCGCCATGGCCTCTCGGTTGAAGAGAGACTGTGGGTTGAACAAGAGTGAGATTTAAACAGTGGACAAGTGAGTGAGTGGAAATCTCTGCCACGATGCTGTGGGGAGCTGCCCTGAATGCAGGGGTCCTATATGCCTGAATGTAGGCATGGGTGTAGGACATAGCTCTTCATCTGCCCCCTTTCCACTAACCTAAGTGGAAAATTACTACTACCCCTAGGAATGCTGCTAACTGCAGATGCCTTTGCTTTAGGAGCTGCGAGATAAGAGGAAGATAGGTGGTTGTAAAGGTCAGGTGCTGAAGGAACTTATCTGTCCAGGAACTCATCATGTTAGGAGAAATGGCCACCTGCATGATTGCCTGAAATAAATATTTCCTCCTTCAGAATTGTATTTAAAGGTTGGAAAAATAAAATTCGCGGCTGGAGACCTCGGGTCTGAGCCCTCCCGACCCCCATCTGTTCTTGTCTGTCTTTTTCTTATCCTCACCCCCTCAATCAGGTACTGTTCGTTGCCGGCAGGTTCCAGCACAATGCTTGCTTGATGTCGGGAGTATTCATGTTATGGTCTAGTAAGTCCACTCATTTTGACCTTAACTTGAGTGAGTCCACTTTGGGAGATAGATAGGTCTCTTGCAGCAGTGGCAAAGCAGGCTAATGCCACAGTGTGGCCCCTGGTGGCAGAGTTAGAACGAGTGCATGGCTAGAAGGAGAGTAGCAATGTACCATTGAAGCCTGCCCACCATCAAGTTCAAAGAGTAAGTGCGGCCCAGCCAGTGCGGCTCAGTGGTTGAGCGTCAACCTATGAACCAGGAGGTCACGGTTCAATTCCCAGTCAGGGCACATGCCTGCAGACCCGATCCCCCAGTGTGGAACATACAGGAGCCAGCTGATCAGTAGTGATTCTCTCTCATCATTGATGTTTCTGTCTCTCTTCCTCTCTCTTCCTCTCCCTTCCTCTCTGAAATAAAGAAGAGTATATTTTTAAAAAAGCATGTAAGACAGGCAACAAAGCCAAAAAGTCAAGAGCCACATACAAACAGGAAGAAAGATGAGCAGCAGAGGCAGAAGTGAAATGGTGAAATCCAGAACATTGTCAGAGGATAGCAAAAACTTGCTTTCTGTTGAGTTCCAGTGACATGGTGGACTGGGAGGGGGTTGGGTCTGCCAGTTTTAAGACCAGGAGCCAGAATCAAACAGCAGGCACTATGTTTCCATGTCCCCGGCTCTCTCCTAGGACAGCGCCCACTCAGGAGTGGCGCTGGGGCGGTTTAAAATACAGTAACTCCCACAAATACTTTCCTCTGCCAGCTAACCCTGACTCCATCCTCAGCAGCGTTCAAAACAAAGGCCCAGGAGGCTGTGTTACCTCCACCCCTCTCCAAACACAAAATAGGAACAGGTTTCTATGCCTAAATCCAAAACACTATTATTAACCTGTTCTCTCATTTGAAAAGAGGAAATGATTTGAGATGGATCTGACTCAAGAGGAAGTTGAATGCAGGGCTGCAGGAGGCCTTGATGGAGGCGCTAATGTGGGATTCAATTGAAAAGCCCTGAGTGCTAATTTTTCTGTTCTCTCCCGTTACTGGAGCCATAGGATTAAAACTGGCCTACAGTGTAAACAAGGTCATGTCCAGACCTCAACCTTATGTTTGTATAGGAGGCTAGGGCGAGCTCTCACCTGGGTCACCGCATTTGCATGGGTATGGCTGCCCAGGGAAATAGAAAGGCAAGTTCTCCATGACCCCAGGAGGAGCACAGCCTGAGTAAGGAGCTGGCTGTGAAGGAGGCATGCAACTTCACATCTTGCATTTCTAAGTAATGGAGCTCCCTTCCTGGCCTGGAACGTCAGAGGGGATGGTTGAAAATCCGTTCTTAGCCCTGTAGTTTCCATAGCAATCCTCATCCTCCCCTCAGCCCCACTGCTGCTGGCTGCTGTGCTTCTCTCCCAATGCTGGAATCCAGTCCGTCCTTCCCAGAGACATGGGAGGCAGGGGGTCCGTGGGCCAGGTACGCCTCTGGCCACCATAGAGGGACAACTCCATCTGAATACTCTGTCAGGTAGCTCCTTTGTTGCTTGATGCCCTTTTTCTGGGTTCACAGGCACTGGGCATTCTCCTACCTCACTTTCTGGGCACTGGCCCCCAAAGAACATCCATCTGATATATTCAACACATGCCAGCTGCCTGGGGTTTGCTCTACACGTGGCTAGTGGCAGTCCCCAAGTCTCTGGGGTGGAGGAGCCTGCACCTGTGCTCTGTACTGGGAGCCTTAGAAGCCTTTTGACTCAATGCCTGGTCCTGGCCCTGGGTCTCTGCTAGGACAGGGTCCCCAGGGGATGCCAGGCCCTTAGGCCTCCCTGCTCATTGGCCCAGAATGGTTTGGTGTGGAATTACAGGCCCCGCCCCTGGAGAGACAGGATAGAGCTTTGCTCCTGCCTCACTACATCATCCTACACTGCTTGGTCTTGCTTGTATTCTTTCATCTTTTCCATACTTGAAAGTTGTTCAGATCCATTTAAAAGGAAAAGCATTTTCTTTGATCCTCAACAGTGCCATCGATGATTTTTTATTACAAAAGTGTGTATAAGGATTCAAAACGCTAACTTGCGTTTCTTATCAGTAAACCCATCTCTGTCACCTGCCACTGATGCTTCCTTGCCAGGTTGGAGATGTGCTGGGGGGGAAGGGGAACACTCAAGGCCAGCATCTTCTGGCTTTAGCAATACTGCAGAAACCAGAAATAGAAAAGAAAAGGAAAACAAAACAAACAAACCATCACCACTGACAAAACCAGGCCGGCCCATCTGGGCCCAGGGGACAGTGGGAAGAAGGCAAAGCACAGGGAGGAGTCAGGGAGAGAGAACTAGCCTCACTTACTTTTTAGGGGCTGGGGAAGTGATCCCTTTGCAACCACCCCACGCCAGTCAGGAGTTAGGAAATACAAAGATAACGCCGTGGTGCGGTGTGAGCCGTGGCTCTCAAAGTGTGGTCCCCACCCTGGCATCAGCCCTTGAGAAAGCACCAGACAAGTACATCGGTGAGCCCACCACAGACCCATGGTCACTGTGCCTATAGCTCCTATGTCACTGAAAAGCCAAGGTCAAATTTAAAAATTCCAATGGAAAACATGAACAGAATGTGGAGAATATTGTTTTGCCTGGTTTGCCCCTCATTTTTCTCTATTGTGTTCACAGTGAAATCTTCAGTACCAAACCTGGAAACTCATCGTTTTGACACAGTTGGATATCTATCTTTAGACATCTCCTCTGTTCAAAGTCACAAAAATATTCTATTGTCTCTTCTGGAAACTTTGTTGTTTCACTTTGCACAGTTAGATCCACAATTTCTCTGGGGTCTAATTTTGAGTATGAGAAGGGGCTAAGTTTCTCTCTCTCTTTCTTTTTTTCCCCTTCCCTATGGACAGCCAACTTATACTGCATCACGTGCTGAAAAACCTATCTTGGTCCTCCTGCTCTGCAGTGCCATTATGGTCATAAACCAAGTATGCATTTGGGTGCTACGTTTGGGTGCAGCTGCCATAGGTACACATTACCAAAGACCTAGAGAAGATTCAGAGTGCGCACGTGTGTGTGTGTGTGTGTGTGTGTGTGTGTGTGTGTGTGTGTGTGTGTTTAGGAAGTGAGAGCAGGAAAGAAAACCCCAGGGTCAGAGAAGTGACAGGCCAGGACTCAAATCCAGATGCTTGGATTGATAAATAATTTGGAAAAAAAAAAACCACCATAGATAACTCTTATCTTTTATCTCCCTCTACAATAGTAAAAGCCAAGTGATAGTGGCAGGCCGCCACTGTTTGTTAGCAGGAGGGTCCGGGGTCCCCATTCATTCCAAGACTGTAGTAGGGAGATAAAGGGTGACGGATAATGGTGTCAGAGAAGACCTGATAACAGGTCTTAGGTGAAGCTGTCAACACTCCCGCCCCAGTTCAGACCTCTCACTGTGATGCTGTGTGTGTGCACACGCTCCTCTGGTTGTCATAGAAACAGGATCTTTCCTCCTGACTCTCATCCCCTTTTCTGAGTGCTTCGTTTCCCCCTTTTTAATGAAATTAGTCCTGCAGTGGAGTGTGCACACTTGCTCCCATGTGGCCCTGCCCCTCCCACATGGAAGCAGTGCAGGAGTTGTCTTGTGCGTCGTGAGACAGGTGGGTGCTGTGGCAAGGTCAGGTCTCCTTGGTCCACTGTCCCAAGGCTGCTCCCTACTTGGCTCTGGCACTTACAGTTTGATACCAGCAATGTCCAAGTTCAAACGCAGGATCTATTTTTGGAATCTCGGATTGGGCACAGAGGATGAGACTGCACTAATAAAATATTAAGAAAGTAGGGAGAAGATTCTGTTGACTCAAAGAGGGTATTTGTGATCTGCTATTATAACTAGGGAGAGAGCCCTAATTGGAAAAAAAGAAAAGCAGTCCTCTGTCGATATTAAACTAAGTTTAATCGAGTGTTAACGAGGCCACCGCACTCTCAGGATACCTCAATGGTTCTCTTGACAAGAATTTGGGTCTCGAGTTGTATTCCCTGGTTGGATGCTGAGTCACATTTCTCTCTGTCTTCCGAAATGTTTATTAATGGTGTTTTTGCTGTGCAGAAATGTTTTTAGGACACGAGGTGGTTGCTTGATTCTTTGCTGCTCTTAGTTGTTAAGACTAAGATATAGTATAAATATGTATGTACATTATAAAATTTTTATTTCCTGAGCCATTTTCTGGTTTCTTCTTTTAGGAAGGTAGAGAGTAAGGAGCATTGCTCTCGTTATAAACCAGTTGATATAGGGGAAGGGATTCCTGAACATGTTCAAGGTCCTTGTCACCACTATTTCTACAGGTTAATAGCCGTCCTTCTTAACACCTTGCACCCAGAGCTCATTCTGTTCCTCCCACTCTCTATACCTCCCCAATCTAAGCCTTCTGCAATGAGTATACTCATACTCTCTCCCCCCTCTTAACTATTCTGCACTTACCTACATTAGATGTTTCTGGGACAAATCTTAGAGGCAGGACAATGGCTAGGAGCATTTGTGTTTTATTTTTTCTGTGTTTTTTTTTAATATAGTTATATTATTGATTTCAGAGAGGAAAGGAGAGGGAGAGAGAGAGAGAGAGAGAGAGAGAGAGAGAGAGAGAGAGAGAGAGAAACATCAATGATGAGAGAGAACCATTGATTGGCTGCCTCCTGCATGCATCCCACTGGGGACTGAGCCCATAACCCAGGCATGTGCCCCCAATGAAAATCAAACCTGGGGACTCTTAAGTATGCAGGCAGATGCTCTACCCACTGAGCCAAACCTTCCAGGGTGGCTAGGAGTACTTTTAAGAGAAGGTAGACATTACAAATCTAGTGAGTGTCCCAGGAGGGACATGTTTTCGTTTTACCCACCCAGTAATCCATGCCTCTAAGAACCATGGTGCCCATTTCTACTGTCATTGAACACATCTAAGGTGTGTCCGTGGCCCAGTTGGTCTTATTGTGTTACATGTAATGGGACAGAACACATTATAATCAAGATCCTCCCTTCATCCAGGTGCTCTAGGTTCCTGGGAAACTGCTGAATGAACTCCAACCTGTACAGAAACCCATTTCTAGTGTCTTGACAGAAATGGCACTGAGTTGGGGATTTGCTGCACTTAGATGTCAAAGAGATGCTCATTTCTTTTGGAGCAAACCTCCGTGTTCACTTGCAAGAATTCTCAAACCACCAAAGCAGCCCTTATTATGCTGCACTGGAACTGAGAATCACGTGCCAATACCAGCTAAACCTGGCACAGCAGGACCCGTCTTCCAACAGAGATACATTAGACTTAACAACAGGGTTCACCTGTCACTCAGCATTCAGCATCAGGCATTATAGAGAGTTAAACAGTCGATCCCGAGGGGTAGAACATTCCCCCAGGATTAGCTTATATAACATCCCAAAAATGAGAGTCCATTTTTCCCCAAAACATATCAGCCCTCAAAATCTCTATGCAGAAAGTCAACTGACAGAACAATTTTAGGAAAGCATGACTATTTGTAACCCATGAGTTATACCTGGAAATTCCCTTGGCCTTAAACCTGGTGGGCAGAGTTGTCCACAATGCAAACTTGCCCACAATCTCTGGCCCAGAACTTTCTATTTTGAAATCACAGGATGTGCCAGTCCCCAAAGCAGGAACACCCATCCGCCCCTTCCATGTCCATTTCCATCACCTGATATCCAACTTTGTCAATGCATCCTGACCCCAACCGGCTCTAATCAGTATACTTGCCCTTTATCCTCAGCATTTTACTAGCTCAACTTGTATATCAGTCAAGAGAGGTCAGATTACATCGCAGTAAAAAAGGTCCAAAATTTCAATTTCTTAACACAACAGAGACTTATTTTTAACTCCTGCAAAGTTCCCAGTGAGGCTGAACGACTCTCCAGGCCAACTGTTCTTCCCCCAATAGCCAAGCAATCCAGTTAGAAGGATCTTCTAACCACCTTCTACCTGTATCATCGGGACACTCAGAACCTCAGTAGACCTGAAACAGAAGAACTGTCTATAACAGGGCTTGGTAAACTTAAAGGACCAGATGGTAAATGTTTTTTGTTTGTTCGCTTGTTTTATTTTTTAAATATATATTTTTATTGATTTCAGAGAGGAAACGAGAGGGAGAGAAAGAGAGATACGTCAATGATGAGAGAGAATCATATATTGGCTGCCTCCTGCACAACCCCTATCGGGGATGGAGCCCACAACTGGGGCGAGGCATTGAACAGTGACATCCTGGTTCATAGGTTGATGCTCAATCACTGAGCCATGCTGGCCAGGTCAAGGAGTAAATGTTTTTGACATTGCAGGCTGGGAGATCTTTGCGGCACCTCCTTAGCTCTGCTGAGGGAGCATGAAGAGAGTCTCAGATCACATGTAAACAAATAAGGCAGGCTGGACTCCAATAAAATGTCATTTACGGAAATAAGCAGTGGGCTGGATCTGACCTGCAGGCTGTTGCTTCTCAATTCCTCACCTAGAGTCTCTCACTGGCCATGACATGCCTTTGCCTGCATGCGACACATGTTTTATTTGCTAACGTGAGTCACATGACCCAGCTTCGGGAGCCAGAAAAGGATGATTTCCCCATGTTTTCAGGAGAGAAGGGGAAACCATTTACAAGTGGTTCTGACATCTGCACATGTTCTGTGCCGATTTAGAAAGCTCTCCCGAATGGGGCCATTAAAAAGAGGAATTAACGTCAGCCGTCTGAGATTTGAATACTGCATATGAAGTCACCTGGTAGTCCTTCATGACCCAGGGCAAATACATTTAACTTCTGGGGAGCATCAGTGTCTCCATCTGTAACACGAAGATGCTAATCTCTGGCTGGCTGGAACTGTTTGAGGATCAAATGAGATAGCTCAGGAGAAAGGGACTTGGACACGACGAACCAAGGACTCACGCTGTGTTTATTTGCTGTTGCCCTGGGTTTCTTGGGAGCCAGTTTCAGGCTGTTCTTCCATTTAAAGTTGACACCCACCCACGGAGGCCTGGGCATTGTCACACTCCGAGTTCCAACCTCAGTGTCTGAAATGGTAGCCTGGGCCAGGACTTGGGCTGAGCCTCCCGAGCTGACGCCTGGAATCCTCCTTTTTATTCTCTCTAGGCTCCAGCCCATAAGATGGCCCAGAGCGGGCCCAGCTGGAGCCTGGCAGTGGAACGCCTAGCTGAGTTAAATAAGAAACAGAAAAGTACCTTCCTTTATAAACAAAATTGCTTTTATGAGTTATGTAAATTTTGCTATCCCTGCCTTTTTCCTCTTGGTATCCAGGAGCGCCTCATTAGCACTTAAACAGTTTTAAGCCACTTCAGTGCCTGTGCATTTGTCCATCCAGCACTGTGTGCTCTAACTGCACCCGGGGTGGCTGGGATGCCATGGGGGTTAGGGGGTGGGGGAGGTGGTGAGAGCTAGGGGAGATGAGAAAACCTTCAGAGAGGCATGTGAAGGAAGGGAACTAATGTTTAGTGGGCATTTTCTCAGCCCAGAAGCACTCCACACAGGATCGGATTTTAGCCCCACAATAACACTGAATTGCTGGCTCTTTTACCTACACACACACACACACACACACACACACACACACACACACAGGAAACCCTGAGGGTTTAGGTGACACACCTAAGATCACACAGCAAGGAGGCTGCAGAGCCCAGATCTGAAGCCTGGTCTCACTTCCGGGCTACCAGGCTGTATCCTCCACAGAGCAGCCCTTCCTGATGGGTTTCACTGACTCCCTCCTCCCTTCAGGGCTGTTCACCCAATCCTCTCTCCCGCCGGGAAAGGCAGGTAAGGGCCAAGGTAACTCATTACTGGGTGACTTCCTTGCTGCATCCATCATACCTACAGAGGTCATTTCATTCCTGCCTCTCCCTTCTCCCTTCTCCCTCCAAGGTCATTTAAGGTTGAGTTTGCAGATCAAAGGGTTATCTTTTGTCAATAAACCACCAAAAAAAATAAGCAACATCTTAGTGGAGAGAAAATCAGTAAGAAGATAAGGAGATAGGATCTGATAACAACAACAACAAGAGAGATTTACTATTAATATTAGCCGGTCAGTTTTCCATATATTAACTTCTGTAATCCTGACAACAATCTCACGGAGTAAACACCATCACCTATAATTTATAAACCTGAGACACCTAGATCTGATGCTGTAATGTGCCCAGAGTTGCACAGTTAGTAAATGACAAAACTGGGACTTGAACCCAGAAAGGATGACCCCAAAGCCCAGCCTCTTAACTACTCTGCTGGTCATTTCAGCCCCCTGGGAGGTTTTGTTTGTGATTTTTGTTTTGTTTGTGCTTTAATGCCAGTAGCCGGCCTTTGCCTCAAGCTATTCTGATACATTTGGTATGAGATAGGGCCAAGGCAGTATTTTTCACCATTAATGAAAAGTCTTATTAGCAACTGGTGGGCAGCGTGCAGGGATGCTAAATGTCAAGTGATGCTTGAGACAGTATTGTCCAAGGAAGACTTTTTTTCTGGCCCAGGTTATCAATAACACCCCACTGGCATTAGGGGGATATGGCTCTCCGATCTGTGTGTGCATATTTCTAAATTCTGCTGAGCAGACTGTGTTCTCTCAAGGATGAATGGATTATTCTACTTAAAACTTTGCAACCAGTAAGCTGTAATGAAGACCCAGGCAAGTCTCCACATGGGCCTCCTTCAGGTCCAGTGCTTCCATGGCCGAGAAAGCATATCACCAGCCTGGCCCCATGGCTCCTCATTTGCAAGACGGGGTTTTAGAAATTGACAAAGGAGCCAAAACCAGTTTGGCTCCGTGCATAGAGCATTAGCCTGCGGACTGAAAGGTCCCAGGTTCGATTCCGGTCAAGGGCATGTACCTTGGTTTCGGGCACATCCCTAGTAGGGGGTGTGCAAAGGCAGCTCATGAATGTCTCTCTCTCATCGATATTTCTAGCTCTCTGTCCTTCTCTCTTCCTATCTGTGAAAAATCAATAAAAATTTTAAAAATAAATAAATAAAAATTGACAAAGGGTTCTTCTAAGGATTAAATGAAACATCATAGGCAAATCACAGGACACAAAGGCACTTGGCAGATAACAAATACTTATAAGCAGAATGAGTACCTATGATGAAACGAATGCCATTTTCCTCTTTGGATTGATTAGAGAAGAATCTATGCTACCTTATTTAAAGCATAATCAAGTGACATAAATAACAATTACAGCCTGGCTGGTGTGGCTCAGTGGTTGAGCATCAATTTATGAACTAGGAGGTCATGGTTCAATTCCCGGTCGGGGCACATGCCTGGGTTGTGGGCTGGATCCTCAGTGTGGGGCATTTAGAAGGCAGCCAATCAATGATTCTCATCATTGATGTTTCTATCTCTCTCTCCCTCTCCCTTCCTCTCTGAAATTACACACACACACACACACACACACACACACACACACACACACACAGATGGATGATTTTGAAACATTTCACAAGAAAGAGAGGCCTTAAATGAGTCAAATGATCAAAGAACTGGGAGAGTTACTAACTCAGCTCCTCATACCAAACCACTTCCCCTTTTTGAGCATTCCTGCAACAACCCAGGACTCAGTGGCAGCTGCAAGATCAGGACTCTCCATCCTGCCTTGTTCAGAAAGCTCCCAACATTAGCAAAAATTGGCGGACCACTCCTAGTGAGCATGAGAGCTGGTTTTGCTGAATTTTGAAAGCTAAAATACAGTTTCAAAGCCAATCTGAAAAGGCTGCATAATGTATGATTCCAAAGATATAACATTCTAGAAGAGGCAAACTGTGGAGAGAATATCAAAGTCAGTGGATGCCAAGGCTTGGGGCTGAAAGAGGGAGCAATGAACAGTGGAACCCAGGAGATTTTAGAGAAGCAAGATTGTTCTGTACGCTACTGTAAACAGCAGATGTATTTCATTAAACATTTGTCAAAACCCATAACATGTACAACACAAAGAGTGAACCCTTATGTGAACTTTAGTGCATAGTAATTATTATTATTGGCTCATCACTTGTAACAAATGCTAAACCACACAAAAGCAAACAAAAATAGTTTAGTACAAGGCATGGTGGGTAAGAACACAAGAAACAGAGAGCTACATTAACTGGAGGCTAATATGGCAATCATACTTGGAAATGCTGACATCATGTGCCTCCAGACTCTGAACAGAACATGTTTTCTCTATAGAAAAATGGGATAAACATGGAATTACTAGAATAGCAGGTGCATAAGCTACTATTGGTTCTGCAAATACTCAAGAGAGAGACATGTCCACTTTCCTTCAAATGGAAGAAAATAAGCAACTGCAGGATTCTGGGTCAGAAGAAATGAGACATCCATTTTATTGATTAATTGTATTCATCAAATTTTTTTCTGCGAATTTTCAAAACCAGGGGCACACATTGCAAATACAGAAGCAGAAGCTCCTGGCCCTTACATTATAAACCACATCTCTTTCATTTTCCATGTGTAGCTCTCTTTTTCCTCTGTCATTAAAGGACCTTAAAGAGCTAATTGATCAGGTACCATCTGAAAGAAGTGTAAAAATGTGTGTGTGTGTGTGTGTGTGTGTGTGTGTGTGTGTGTGTGTGTGTAAAGGGTGGGGGAAGTAAGGGGGAGGTAGAAATGGATACTCCCATTAAGAAGAACCTGATCTGAACTATATTGACAGCTGGTAAAGGAAGTGGGTATAGAACAATGGCCTAAAAAATTATCCTGAAACCTTATCCGAGGCCACTCATTTCACCAGGGACTGTCATAAAGCACACTCATGTTGCAAGCCTTACCTGGAGGTCTGCGACAGAAGAGAGCATGTGGGGGCCACATGATGACACTTGATAACTGGTCAGAAAGGGCGAACCAGGTGTTAACAAAACTCAGCAGTCTCTAGATGCAGCACAGGGCAAATGGCTCTTCCCACTGACCCAGACAGAAAGAAAATGTCAATGAGAAAGGCTAAGGAAATAGGTTATGATGTAGTAGAAAAAGCATAGTATTGAAGTCAAATGACCTAGGCGCTAACATCAGCTCGATCACTTACTACTTAGGTGGCCTTGGGCTACTTGGTAAATCTGGTACAGCCTAAATTTCAGTACATGGTAGTGGTAATATTTACCTTACAGAGTTGTTGCGAGTACTTAAAGCAATAACTTTATGTCACAATGCCTAGCACACAGCCAGTACTCAATGAAGGGGCCATTGTCATTGTACTTTGCATTTAAGAAACACACTAACCTCCCAAGAGCAGTGCTGTAAAAGGGTTCCATAGAGGGCATTCTTCCAAGGGAGAAGCAGCCACATGACTGCTCCCCTCTCCTCCTCTCAAAGCACACAGGGGCCCTGTTGGTTGGGCATTGTCCCACACACCGAAAGGTTGCTGGTTCAGTACTGGGATTGATTCCCAGTCAGGACACATGCCAGGGTTGTGGGCTTGGTCCCCAGGATGGGGTGTGCAGGAAACAGCTGATGGATGTTTCGTTCTCATTGATGCTTCTCTCTCTCTCTCTACTAAAAATATATATTTTTAAAAGCAACACTACATACCCAGGGTGGTCAATGGCTCCCATGGTTGCAGTAGAAAGACAATGTCATAGTCCTTTTCTCCAGTAACCCCCATCATCATCACCAGACAGCAGCAGTAATAAGGGTACCTCCTCTGTTTAGCACCCCCTTGGATATTATCGCAGGCTTTCTGACCCTCTAATTTCCCTGCCTCCCTAAAGCATGGCACTGTGTGGTGGGCATCGCTGCAGTGAGTGATTCAGCTCTTCCCTGGGATAGGAAATGCATTTCCCCAGGGAAACAAAGGCTGAAACTGCCATTCATCTTAAGGATGTGTTTACTACTCGGGGCCATGCTCCTCAGTTCGGCCACATAAGAACTGGCCTGGGAAGCAAACCGCCATCTAGTTTCTGTAATGGTGGAGCATGATATAAAGGCCAGTGAACTGATTTGCAAGGAGATGTTGGAACACAATGTATAGGTCAGGGTCTCTGCCTTCCGACTTAATGACCGTACTTCACCTGCGACAAAGGCGGCATAAATCACCAGGATTCCCCACTCCCCTCCCTCATGTCCTGGTGGGCTGCCAGCTGGCTAGGAGCGACTTGGAGCCATCGGCTCTTCTTTTCTCCAGCACTCCCTCCTTGGCTGGTTCCAAATGCTATGTCTAGTTTTTATGACTATGTGCTTTTCTAAATCAATGCAACTATTCCACTCAATAGGACCCAGGGGAGTTACTGTCGTAGCATCTGATAGCATCTGCCAGCATATTCATATGACGGCAGCTGTGGACGCACCTACAACAAGAAGAAAGGAGCAATCCAAGGAGGCAGGGTTGTGACACGACCTCTATTTCCCATCTCTTTCTCTGAGCTATTTTTTTCTTCTATTGCACTCGTATTTCCAGAGTCCCGGATTCCTTGCTGTAGTACCTCTGTATTCTTCAATTTCTCAAACCCATCTATAATAATGTAAGTGTAATATGCTAATTAGATTGGGCAGCAAAACAAACTTCCAGAAATCCTTCCGGATGACCTTCTGGACAAAGCCGGGGCTGCCAGGGCTTAGCCCCTTGCTTGAATTTCGTGCATCGAGCCTCTAGTATAAAATGAAGAAGGAATGACACAGGTGGGGGCTCTAAGTGTCAAGCTCTAATAGTACCTCATTTTATCCTCACAACAATCTTGTGAAATAGGTATTATTATTATTATTATTATTCCAACTCTACAGATAAAAACACTTAAAACCAGAGAGACTCGGGAACTTGACCAGGGTCGCCCAGCTGGTATGTCACACATTCCAAACCTGACTGCAGATTTATTCAACTCCAAAGTTCATTATGTCTAATCAATAAGTTATAATTATTTAGCACTTTATCATCTTTAAAGTGCATTGCTTTGAAATCATGGGATTATTTGAACTCCCTTTCTGTAAGTTGAGATAGCAGGAGAGGACATGGAGACTCAGGTGGATGAAGACTCTGCCTAGAACCTCAGGCAGATAGTATAAGGAATATGGATTTTGGAGTCAGGCAGACTCGAGTCTGGGACTGCCCTTGATTTTGTATGTAGTTGAGGAAAAATCACTCATGTTCTTAGGGTCCTCCCCTATAAAGTGCAACTAATTATACCACCCTCAGAGGAGGTTTCCTATGAAATGAACAACTTGGGGCAATTGAACAAAATGTCTAAAAGTTTGCACTGTTGAGTCAGACTACCTCTATTAAGTAACTTTGGGGCTCAGAAAAAGCCATATTGAGAACTTCATTTAGCCTAAGTCTCTACAAGAAGAGTATCACTGCCGAAACCGGTTTGGCTCAGTGGTAGAGCGTCGGTCTGCGGACTGAAAGGTCCCGGGTTCGATTCCAGACAAGGGCATGTATATTGACATCCCCGGTAGGGGGTGTACAAGAGGCAGCTGGTCAATGTTTCTCTCTCATTGACGTTTCTAGCTCTCTATCTCTCTCCCTTCCTCTCTGTAAAATATCAATAAAAATATATTTTTTTTTTAAAAAAAAGAAGAGTATCACTAATAGTATCTAATTTGGGGACATTGGGGGTTTAAACGATATAGCTCATGTAGAACAATTAGTAAAGAGCGCATGCTCAGTCCGTATTAGCTGTTGTTATTAGTATTTGTAAAGCAGCTCACAACGTGCCTAACGCAGAATAGACACAGAGCTAATCCTCCCAGTACTGCGTGCTCCTGGCTCTGGAATGTGCGAGCCAGGAAAAACGCTCCCTCCAGTTCCATGGAGGCCTCCCTGCCCTTGTGACATCCACCTGCTCAGACGCAGGCCTTTGGGAGCCAGGTATATGAAGGCAAGAGGTGCCATTTTCAAATTTAATAAACCTTCAGCCATTCACAGGGGCATGGCTCATTCCCACCGGCAGGTTACAGACAGCCTTTCCTCCGTTATCTGGGGCTAATTTTAATCCAAGGGCTGCTTTGCTCACTTTGCTCTCCACAACCCTCGGCCTCCTCCTGAGCCCCAGGGGGGATCTGCTCAGAGAGTGTAAGCCCATATCAATATCATCCTGAACAAAACATAATTAGAAAACTAAATCAGCAGCCACATGAGGAGGAGTGGAATGCTTTCCAAAGCCGTATGCAGAGTGAGTGGGGTGATGGGATTTATGGACATTTTCGCTTACTTCAGATTATTCACATCACTGCTTCCTTTTATCCATACAGAGCATCAAGAAGATTGGGCATCTGCCTTGATCTAAGTGCAAGGTTTGTCAAAGTGGGACTGGTGTGCCCAATTCTGTCCACTTGGGGCCTGTGGGTCAATTTGGGTGAGTCAAGCTTCATCAGAACACATCCACGCCCACACCCACTCATTTACATATTTTCTAGGGCTGCTTTTAAGCCACAATGGCAGAGTTGAGTAATAGCAATGGAGACCAATTAGCACCCTAAGCCTTAGGTATCAACCAGCTGGCTCTTTATAGACACAGTTTGCCAACCCTTGTTCCTGTTTATTCAAGAGCCAGGTAGACTCCAGAAGAGCCCAAGAAGGGTCCTCTTCGGCCTACCAGTACTGACCTCCTAGTCTACCAGGTGGCTAGGGCTGCACAAAAATGGATGCTCAACTTGTGAACGAGCCCGGCAGATGGTGAACACATGTGGGAGATCAGGGCTGCCTGTGGCCTTTCTGGACAGTCCTGTGCTCATGGCTCCCGATGGGTTCCCGTGCTCAGAAGTTGCCTCAGAGCTGATCTAATCCTTGTGGTGGGAAAACTGCTTTGCGACTGGGTAATCTCCCTGCTGACAATGGCTAGAGTTCCATATCTCACAGTCCTGGAGGTCAGAGTTTAAAAATGCACTTGGAAATTCACTTTATATCAATTGTAGATTGCAAAGTTGGAGGTTGGTTGACACTTATTGACATTCCTAAGAATTCCCAGGGATATCTGCTAATAATGCAGATTCCTGATTTTATTTAATGAGTCCCAACTGAATAACTTGGGGTGAAGTCCAAAAACCACTACTGTGTTTTTTAAAACAAATAATTACTAGTGGTATTTTTGTTGTTTGCTGTTGTTGTTTTTGTTGGTGACTCAGGAAAAACACTTTAAGAAACAGTACTTGATCATTTTGGGTTTGCAGACCACATACAATCTTATAAAAGTTATGGAAACTTCAATGCGGGCGGGGGGGGGGGGAAGAGATTATGTATACACACATCCAATGTTTCCTACAACTTTAGAGGGTTCTGAGCTGTCTAATTGTTAAGAATCCCAAGTCAAGATCCTAAAATAATGAATGAGAGAGAAAGTGTATGAAAGAATTTGAGGATGGCACCCCTGATAGCCTTCACCTACGCTTTCCCCTTCTTGTAAGCTTGCATGAAGAATCGTTCCTCCTCTGTAATGTGGTATGGACGGGTGATGCTTGGCCTGATGACCTCATGGGATGGTGAAGGTCACATGAGGTCACATGTAGGAAAGCAAATTGCAAACTCTAAAGAGCTGTGCACACACTGGGAATCATGATGGTGAAATAGCCACAGGGCTGCCTTCCAGATTCACATCCATCCTCAGTACTGTGATCTCAGCTCTGCCCTTCCAGGTCCTTCAAGTCCAATTGAGGAGACAGTCTTCCTGTCCAGTTCTCCTTTGTGCCATAGTTACCTGAGGACTTTTGCTTTGTAAAATAACTGACTGCTGAACACCTCCATGTCAGAGCCCTGCCAGACCCCCACACTCAGTGCAGCCAAACCCACCATGAAATTGGTTCCTCTCCCTCCTCATTTCCTGGTTTCCAGGGTGATTGGATGACGTTTTGCAATATTGTATACACCTTTCCCTCTCTGTATTTTTCTCTTCTTTCTACTCTTTCCCGACCTCCACCCATTCATATTCAGTTCTTTCCACAGGGAAGAAAAGGAGAACTTGGGTTCTGCTGCTATGGGAGAGGGGAAGGTGTTTAAACAGCGTCCCTGAGGGTAGACATTAGAGGGTACATCTGAAGAGAGCAAAGGAATGAGTCACAGATACAGGCAGAGCAGAGTGCTCTAAGCAGAGGAGAGAGGCTAAGGTGGGAGCCTGCTTCAAGTTTTTAAGAAGGGAACAAAGGCCAGGGTGGCTGGGTGAAGTAGGAAGGAGAGGAGTGGTAGGCAGTGAGGTCAGAGGGACCAGATCTGGCATGACTTTGAGGTCAAGTTCAGGACCTTGCCTTTTATCCTGAGTGATTTTGGAGTTGGAACTTAAAATTTAAAAGGATTGCTGTGGTTTTGTGTTAAGAATGAGAATCATGATTTTAAAGTCCTCCCTATGGCTGCATAGGCACCAGGGCATAAGCAGAAAACCCAATCAGGGGGCTCACTCAACAGCCAGGCAGCAGCTCAGGAGATGAGGGCGGTGAAACTATGGCAGGGAACTGCTCAGATTTTGAAAGTAGAGCCGATCACATTTTAAATGATGGGTTAGCTGTGGCATTTGAAAGAAACAAGAAAAACAACATGACTGCAATATTCAGAATCTGTCAAATCTGAGATGTGTTGACTCAAGTTGGCTTGGTGGCGGAAGCAGGGCTGGGTCAGACATTTGACTAAAGCCACATTATACTGAAGGTACATGTCAAACATTCACGTGGAGATAGTGAGTAGACAATTAGACGAATTCGTCTGGCATTCTAGGGTGAGGTCTACGCTAAAGTCAAGAGTATCCCACAGGGTCCAGGTGGTGTTGGACAGCCCGAGGTTGGGTGGAGTCGATGTGGATGGAGAAGCTAGTACTGGAGCACCCAGTGTAAAAGGTTGGGCAGAAACCAGGACTTGACTTGACATAGAACACTGGGAAAGAATGGCCTGTGTGCTGAAGTCCTAAAATGGAAGGAAATTGTTCAAGAAGGAAAAGGTCACTCAGCAAGGTCAACTGTTATTGGCATTTCAGACGAGGGCCGAGAATTAACCTCGAGATATCAACAGTATGGTCTGTTGAACTCTGTGAATCCTGAAATTTTCTCTGGGAGAAATAAAAAAAATCATTTGCCCCAGGGAGCTGAAGGGACATTTTTAGATTGAGACTCAGGCTTGCTCAAAAGTGAAGCGAACTTGATGGATGCCCAGTTGCTGAGCAGGGTGCCTGCCCTTTTCTCACCTCCAACGAAGTGATTTTTCATCAGAGGAGGAACCTGTCACACCTTTGAGCTGCCAAGCCATAAATCTTTTCACCAACTTGCTAATAGTTTTTCTTGCCACCTTTCCTGGTATCCGGAGTAATTGTTATGAAATATGGGCTGGTGCTGTCTCTGCCAGCTGGAGCCCCTCTGTCCTCTGCGGGTCCTGGGGGAGGAGAGGCGCTGTGTCGGTGGGTGTTTGATAGGAGCACAGCGGATGCTGTCACCGAGAATGTAACATCCTGATGAAACCAGAGGCGCCAGCCACAACGTGAAATCTGAGAGCCAGTGGCCCTTCCTGTCCAAAATGCATCCTCAGTGGCCTCTGGTTTGTTGAACATATTCTCTCTCTTGGGGAGACAGAAGGAAAAAGACCCCTACTCAATCATGTCGATGAAAACAGTCTTTCACTCATGCTTTTAATTATTCCATGGACATGCATTGAGTATCTGAAATTGTCCAGGAGAGTATGAGGTTAAAAGTTGGATGACCACAAGTAATCTGACATGCACATCTTTTTTTTTTAATTTATTGATTTTTTACAGAGAGGAAGGGAGAGGGATAGAAAGTTAGAAACACCAATGAGAGAGAAACATCGATCAGCTGCCTCTTGCACACCTCCCACTGGGGATGTGCCCGCAACCAAGGTACATGCCCTTGACCAGAATAGAACCCGGGACCCTTCAGTCCGCAGGCCGACTCTCTATCCACTGAGCCAAACCAGTTTCAGCCTGACATGTACATCTTTTTAAAAAAATATGTATTTTATTGATATTTTTACAGAGAGGAAAGGAGAGAGATAGAGAGCTAGAAACGTCAATGAGAGAAAAACATCGACCACCCCCACCGGGGATGTGCCTGCAACCAATGTACATGCCCTTGACTGGAATTGAACCCAGGACCTTTCAGTCCGCAGACCGACGCTCTACCACTGAGCCAAACCGGTTTTGGCCTGACATGTACATCTTATGGAAGTCATACTTAATAGGAATTACCTGAAAGGGTATATTTTTCTGGGAAGAATATTGGAAGAGGTCGGTCTGGAGCTGTTTAGTAAGTGCGACTTTCAGTCTCCTTAGTTCCTTATGAGGAATGCTCTCACAGCCCTGCTGGCGTGGCTCAGTGGTTGAGCATCAATCTATGAACCAGGAGGTCACAGTATGATTCCCAGTAAGGTCACATGCATTGGGTTGCAGGCTTGATCCCCAGTGTGGAACGTGCAGGAGGCAGCTGATCAATTATTCTCTCTCATCATTGGTGTTTCTATCTCTCTCTTCCTCTCCATTTCTAAAATTAATAAAAACAGTAAAAACAAAAAAGAATGCTCTCACATCAGAGGCTATAGGATTTTTGTCTGCTCATTATGAGTTCTTGACATATCCTAAAAAGTCCCGGTTATGATTACCAAGTCTCTTAAACCCCCAACATGAATCCTGAAACTTCAACAAGATCCACTAGTGGTGGCAAAAATTACTTTTTTAAGCCTCAATTCTATAATAGAGAAAATACCATATTTCTTGTGTATGAGACACTCCTATGTATAAGACACCCCTCACTTATCCACCCAAAATTAAGAAATCAATATTTTAAACAATTTGCTGGTTTTCCTCCTATGGCTTTCTTTTTTTTTTTTTTTTTTGGCATCTTAAGGAGTTGTTCTTCCTGTTTTCTTCACTGTCTGATCATACACTCAGTGAGAGGAGGTCCAAATTGTCTCTCTGCAGTTCTATTTCCATGCTTTTTTGCATAGCTAATTACATTCAGTTTGAATTTTGCAGAGTAAGGCAATCACTTACTGGTATTTATCTTTTTTTTATTTTTTGACATCTTTATGGGCTCAGAATGCTCTGGTCCCTATTGCATCTGCACACTCTCCACCTCCACCTCCAATTATGCCATCAGCTGACATCAGTAACAATAAGGCTTGTGTTTGGAGGAAGCCTGTCTGACAAGGTATGGGCAACTCTGCACCCATGCAGCTCCCTGCTTGGCTGACTTATGAGTATAAGACGCCCCTCAGATTTTCAGTCTAATGATTTTAGAAAAAAATAGTGTCTTATACATGGAAAAATATGATATACCTGGGTTCAGGATTCAATGTCTTGGAATGCATCTAAGTGCCATCTTGCTACACTGGCCTTATCCTATCTAATAAAAGCCTAATATGCTAAGTGTCTGGTTGACCAGTTGGCCATACAACCAATCAAAGTGTAATATGCTAATATATGCTAAAAATACTCAACTGCTCACTATGACATGCACTGACCACCAGGGGGTAGACACTCCAACCCATTGGTATGTTAGCTTACTGCTGGGGTCCAGTCAATCAGGACTGAGTGAGACAGGCCAGACATGCCCTGGAGCTCTCCCACAGTCCCTCCCTAACTGGCCAACCTCCCATTTCCCTCTCTGGCCCAATAATGTACCAGTGGGGTTCCTCAACCTGTCCTGCACCCTCTCGCAATTTGGGACCCCTTGGGGTGTGTTGGAGAGCTGGTTTCAGCTCGATCTTGCAGGCCAGGCTGAGGGACTCCACTGGTGCATGAATTTGTGCACTAGGCCTTTGGTGTTCTATAACAGCAACTTGATGTCATAGATACAGAGTTGCCCTGAACCTCTGCAATGATGAACAGTCAATGAACATGTGCAATGAGTTATCTACAAGGTCTCAGTGGTAGGCCAGTGCAAGGCTCCTCAAAGCACTTGTGAGGGCCACATGCTGTTCTAAACGCTAGGCATATAAAGTTGAATACAGATCCCTAACCCTTACCTATAAGAGACTCAAATGGAAAAGGGTTGGTCAATATCCAGTGACATTATGGAAAGAAGTATCCTGGGCAATTAAGCCCTAGTCTTATCTCATGAATCCACTGGCTAAACACATGTCTTAATCTTATCTGCCAGTGTCCCAGTAACTGAAAATTGGCCTGACAGGATTTGATAGGATAGCTTTAATATTGCTTGAGCAATGATTCCTGCAATGTAGTTCAAGCATAACAATTTAATTCCAATTTTCTTAGTTTAATATGGAGAGTGCATCTAGTCAATGAACCCAACACTAAATCACTTTAAGGATTTCTGAGCAAGTGCAGAAGCCTGAACTAATCTGTGAGAATTGATCAAGCTCTTTCCCCATACCAAGCATTGTGCTAAAAGCTTTATGTGGATTATCTCAGTTAATTCACAAACTACTGAAGTAAGTACAAATATTATCTTCCATTTTACAGATGAAGAAAGTGAGTCTGAGCCAGGACTCTGGTCCAGGAAGTCTGGTACCAGTCTCCTCCATCCTTATGATAAAACATTTCCTCATGCAAGGTTGACTCAGCTCATGACATCTCTGCTTGATGAACACATAGGATGTGTTATTCAGCAGAATAGTTAGGGTCAGCAGGTGACAGGACCCAAGGATATTAGCAAAAGCATGGAAGGATAATTAGCAAGGATATTAGCAAAGGATATGCTTCCAGACCTCACTTCCTTTGCCTTCTTTTGTATGCAATGCTATTGAACAGACTCTGACACTCAAATATCTCTTTTTCTATCCTTGTGATGAATAAAGACCTTTTAAATTGTTAGAGAAGAGCAAGAGAAGTGAAATATAAAATCATTATTTCTACCCCAAAATCTCAATTGATAAAACATGGTCAAATTCTGACAGCTTTCTCACCTTGCCAGGTGATGTGTTCTTCATCTGGACTACCCAATTCATTCCTTTCTACCTCCCTTCTGGACAACTTTTTTCTTCCAAGATTTAGCTCAAAAGTCACTTCCTTCAAAAAGTTACCCCTAAGTCCCAGACTTAATCAAGTGCCCTTCTCTGTTTCCCCACCATCAGAGCATCATAACTGTCTATGGGTTTTTTTTAATACTAACAGACAATTATGGAACTTTATGAACAACTTTAATACAAAAACTGTTTTACTCTTCTTTGTATACTCAGACATGTGACAAAGTGGCAGATGTATAATAGGTACTCAAGAGAATGAATAAGTGAATGAATGAATGAATATATCCTGGCATGAACCAGCTGGATTTGGTCTGCTTATAACCAGAGTCTACCATCTTTTTTTAATATAATACATTTTTTTGATTTTTTACAGAGAGGAAGAAAGAGGGATAGAGAGTTAGAAACATCAATGAGAGAGAAACATCAACCAGCTGCCTCCTGCACATTCCCCACTGGGGATGTGCCCGCAACCCAGGTACATGCCCTTAACTGGAATCGATCCTGGGACCTTTCAGTCCGCAGGCCGACGCTCTATCCACTGAGCCAAGCCAGTTTCGGCCAGAGTCTACCTTCTTAAACTCAGTTATCCATCATTGGGTTGCCCTATGGAGCATGTTCACCCTCACAACTGGAGACAGAGCAAATGGTCTAACAAAAATTTAATCCTGGAAGAGACAAAAGAGATCAGCTCATCCAATCTCTTCTTTATAGACATATAGAACACAGACTAAATGGGTTGAAGAACTTTCCCCAAAGTTGCCTCAATGGTCAAGGACAGAACTGAGAATAGGACTTAGACTTCTGACTCCTGAGCCAGAGACCTCTGCCACCTCATCAGCATTTGCCCACAGGGAAGGGTCTCTTCATGTACTGCCCCCTGAGGACAGCCTGTCTTCCTGATGGAGAGATTTGTCTACATTAAGAAATCTTCCAAGTAACAAATGAAAGTTACAAATGAAAAGTGGATTCATGTCCCCACATATTGTTGAAAACTATTCACAGAGTCTCTTGTCCCCCAACCACCACTTCTAAAATATGTTTCAAAAATTCAATTACTTCAGGGCATTGTTTATTTTTTTATCAAATAATTCAGTGCACAAAAGAAACTTAGAAAGTGTTAGAGATTGCTTCTTATTTTAAAATGAACAGTCAAGGACATCTGCCATAAAGAAAATTTTCATTTCGGCCAGAACATTGATTTCAATAAATCTGTTCAAAGAAATAAAGTGGCTCTTCTTCCCACTTGGGAAAGAATATTGGTAAAATACACTTGAAGCTCACAAAAATATTTTGTTTATAGAAATGTTAGCAAACAATGGCAGAGACATAGACTGATGCCATTGAAATGTAGCATAAGACCCAATAGTCACTAGACATTAAGACATTGCTTCAGTAGACAGTCCATAACAGTTTGCATAACATTTTGACAAGCATTGCTGGTGCAGGGGGAAGGATAACGGCTATGGAAGCAGGAATTTTTGCTTAAGTCCAACTCTGTGAGGTATTAACCCTGTGACCGTTGACAAAAGATTTAATCCCTTCAGTTCTATCCCTCAATTAGAGAAATAGTTAATGAGCACATGCTAAATGCGGGCAGCAGTGAAACAAAGAGTTTTAGAAGTCTACCCTCCTCTATTCTCATAGGGACAGACTTAGGGAGACAAACAACATGCTCAAAAAAAGAGAGAAATATATAATATGTTACTTGGTGGTTAATACAATGGAGAAAAACACAGGTGGAGGAAAGCGAGTGTAGGGAAGAGAGTGACTTTAAATAGGAAAGGTGTCACTGAGAAAGTGGCATTAGAAAGAGGGCTGAAGGAGTGAAGAAGTAAGTCAGGTAGGTATATGGGGATAGAGTTCTCCAGGTATAGAAAATGGTAAGGTCAAAGGCCCTGGAGTGGGTCACATGCTGTGTTCAAAGAGCAGCAAGAGGGCTGCATGTCTTGGGCCTTAGGAATAAGGGGGGGGGGGGGAGTAATGGGAGAGGAGCTCAAAGGGGTGTACAAAAAGGGGAGGCAGAGTGCCAGACCTTGTAGGACCTTGGAGTCCAGAAAGGACACTGGCCTTCTTCTCTAAAGGAGGGAGAAAGCTTTTGGAGAGTTTTGAGCAGAGGAGTGGTATGGTCTGGCTCTCAGTTTTCAAAGATAGCACTCTATTGACATTTAACTGGGAGGGAAAGGGCGAAAGGGAGCAGTTAACTCGGCTATTGAAATGAACCATGAAGAGATCACAGAGTCTTGTACTAGGTGAGTAACCATGGAGAAAGTGAGAGATGGCCCTAGCCAGTTTGGCTCAGTGGATAGAGTGTCAGCCTGCAGATTAAAAGGACCTGGGTTTGATTCTGGTCAAGGGCAGATGCCTGGATTGTAGGCTTGATATTCAGTAGGGGATGTGCAGGAGGCAGCCAACAGATGATTCTGTCTCATCATTGACGTTTCTATCTCTCTCTCCATTTCCCTTCCTTGCTGAAATCAATAAAAATATATTTAAAAAAAGAAAGTGAGAGGTAGTCAGATTCTGGGTATAGTTGAAGGTAATGCCATCAGGAAGTGCCCACAGAAGTCAGGTTGAGAATTGAATGAGACAAGATGCATAAAATGTTAGTGTCATCTGGTATAATTAATGAGCTCAAGTAAAAACAATTCCTTTATGTCCCTTCTTATTGGTGACTAGTATTGTTAAATGCTAACAGTCAACCCTAACCAGTTTGGCTCAATGGATAAAGTGTCAGCCTGCAGACTCAGGGGTCCCAGGTTTGCTTCCGGTCAAGGACATGTACCTTGGTTGCGGGAACATACCGCGTAGGGAGTGTGCAAGAGGCAGCTGATTGATGCTTCTCTCTCATGGATGTTTCTAACTCTCTATCCTTCTCCCTTTCTATCTGTAAAAAATCTGTACCCATTCCTCAGTAAATGGTCCTTCCACGTTTCTGGGATCTTTCTGAGTCTGTCTAAGCTCTTAGAAGCAAGATGTTTGGGACTTTATTGACCATTTTGTTATTTATTGGTCTCCCCTCTTCTTATTTTCAAAGGTCATCAGTTTGGTGAGAGGAGACTCAATCAGTAACTTCTCTGGCCCAGGCCTTCCACATTTGTTTCTTCATCCTGACTCACCTGGAGGGCACTGGCATGTGCTCTGAACATACATCCTAAAAACATACATCTCTTCTCACTCCTTTGCAGGACAAGGTGTATCATGGGAGACAGGGCTACACCCTTTGCCAACCCCACGTCTTCTTTATGTTGGCTCCCCTGGAATGACTTCATTGTGGTAGAAATCCCCCTCCCCCCCAAACAGCCACCAGCACTTGTTCAAGCTTTCTTCTGCTGCTCTGGGGATAATGGGAAATGGGAGATGTGCCAGTAATGACCATGGACACCAATGACCTCAGTGAGGAAGAGAGAAGCTAGGACTCGAGTGTCTCAGAGGTGCACTCGGGTGGTCACAGTCTAGATTTTCTCATTCCTTGGACACACCCTCTTTTACTCTTTGAAATGAATTCAGATTTCTCTCCTGAGGATCCCCGGGTCAAAATCTTTCATGAGAATTCACAGCCCTCCCAAAGGAAGGGTGTGCATGAGAGTAGATTCCTGTTCTGCTCTCACAAGACTGTTTCTAAGGGAGCGTCTTCTTGCTGAGTGACTGATGAACAGGCGGCTCTATTTCCTGTATCTGAGAAATGCACATTCCCGCATTCTGGCATGATTGAAACCTGAAAATGCTGGCTTACCCAGATATGTCATATCGTAATCTGTTTTTGCTGAGTGGGAGGGGCCATTGGAATGATCCTCATATTGTCTACTACAGCCACAAGGTTCTTCATGAAGAGATGAAAAGTCCCCAAAGTGAGCAACTACTACTCCAGGGCGAGGGGGCCTTTCTTTCTCTTACGGACACCCATGGTACTCATGAGTTCTTTATACCATCCCGTCTCACTTTTTGCAGCTCTGCTGTAGGGTAAGTGTTATTATCCCTAACGGGCAGATAAAGAAAGAGACCAGAGAGGTTAAGGACTTTGCCCAAACCACACAGCCAATAGGTGGAGCTCACATTTGAACCTAAGTTCACGTCCCTGGATATAAACTTTGGCCTGACTGACAGTTGGGAACTTTCAACCTCCAAATGCTCTTAACCCCCTCATTGCTAAGGTTCAATAACGTGGACCGTGGCCGGGAGCGGCAGGATCCTGCTGCGATCTCGCACTTGGTAGTGCCCACATGGCTTCACCTGGAGCCATTCGGGAAGCCGTTAGGTCCAGCGCTAATGCCTCTTCAACCTGGCCGGGCTCGCGGTGCCAGGGGAAGACAGACGACCCACGGCTGTGCACGGTATCGTTGCGAGCGAACGTGCCACCTCGGAGTCTTGGGTTGCCATCCCCCGGAGTGTGTGTTCATGTGATCAGTTGATCAGTTGTCAGTTTCAGGTCTGTTGTTTCTCTCCCCAGAAGCCCCGCCGGTGGAAGAGGACAGCCCCGAAGCCCTGCCTGCGCCCCGGGAGCTATCGAACTCGGATAATGACATAAACAAGGCGGCATTCATCTGGGGAATCGCAGACAAAGCAGCCCGGAGGAAAACCATCTCTGTCGATGAAGGCTCGTTTCACTTGCCACAGGAAAAGCAGCAGCAGCCGCCGCCGCAGCCGCCGCAGCAGCTGCCTCGGAGACCGGAGCCCGTGCACAGGCTGGGAAGAGGTAAAGGAAGGCTGAAGCTGCCACATGTGAGTAGCGACGGATGATTTCTCTGCCGCGGGGGAAGGCATGCCGGGGAGGGGGCTCGGCGGGGAGGTGGGCGTGCGTGCGTGTGGGCTGGGGCTTTGTGGCTGGAGTGGGAGGGATGCCTCACAAGTGCCTTGGGGATCTGCCCTCCTCTTCCAAAAGAGGTGCAGGCGTGTGCCCACACGCACTCTCACGATCCCCACTGATGGTAAAAGATGTGAGCAGCAGGTGGGCAATATTTCTTTTCTTCTTCTTCTTCTTCGTCCGTGAGAGTGGGCTGTGAGGCAGAAAGACACCTCAGCCCCAGAGAGCTGTCCAGGGTGAACAGACTCCCGCAGAGGGTTTCTTTCCCAACTTTTCTTCTGTGGATGTGTCGCTCTCCATGCCTTTGCCAGCTCACCTGCCGCTCCTCTACCATGCATTTACATCCCGCTAGCCACAGAGGGGCGGGGAGGGGGCGGCTTTTGCATCTCTGGTTCTCTCAGCTCGAGTTGTCTGTAGTGAGCAGCACCAAATCCAAGGCAGCTTAACCTCTCAGGTACAGGAGCGCGGTAAGCACAGCCCAGGCTCTCGTGCATCTTCTCAGCCCGGGGCAGAGAAGCAGGTGTCTCGGGGATGCCAGGGCTGATGCCATTTTGAACTTTGGGGAATATTTTCAATGTTTTGATTTGGGGGTGTCTTTTTTTTTTTTAAAGCAAGCCTGGAATTTCCTGGGAACCCCTGGGATAGACTGAAGCTGAGAAAGGACAGGAGAGAATGTGTTTTGCCTGAAAGCCCCGGGTGCAGCCGGCCCCAGGTTGCCTCCGCATCGGGAGCCGGCTGGTACCTCTGGGCTTTTGTTACTGACGCTCCGCAGTGTGCGGAGCGCCAGCCCACCTGGCCCTGAACTTGCTTGCATTCTGGTCGTGAGAAGGACTCGGTTGTCGGTTTCTTGTTTGCTTTCCCTACCCTCGCTTCTCTCTTCAGAAGCGTTGCTGTGGCTGAGCGCTTGGTGCTGAACGTTTACATGCCTGAATGTCTGCAGTGCATGCATACAAGTTCCCTTCTGGGGGAGCGGGGGAGCCAGCGGGGGGACACCTGGCTTTGAGCTGACTTTGAACAGTCGTGTGCGATGAGTGGGGGAGTCTGGGACACTCCACACTGGGATTTGGCTAGGAGGAGAGCCATCAGCGGGTGCGGGGATGCCGCACTGAACGCTCTTATCCTGGAGGGTCAGAGCCCTAGCTCCCAAGTTGCTATGGCGAGGGGGAGGGGGGCGGGGGAGGGTGTGCATGAAATGTGAGCCGGGCATCGCGGGAATCTTCTCACTGAGGCCCTGCCTTCCAACCTCTCTGCTGCCCTGGCCCTGCGGGGTAGACAGGTGAGGCTGCTCAGTCTGGGGAGGAGTGGATAGGGACCTCAAATAACCAACCAGATGGCAAGGGTTCAATCCTGGGGGCATCACACAGTCTGAAACTCCTCCATTGCCCAGTGGGGTGTCTTAGCACACAGGTTGGGAGGATCTAACCTAGACAACCCAGGGACCAAAGACATGCGACAAGATGTGGGGTCTGATGCTCAGGCTCTGTTAGCATGTGTGTTTTCATTGCTAGTAACCGCGCATTGTGGAAATATTGCAAAGTGTTTTTAAAAGGCTGTCTCCTACTCTTACCCTGCCAGCGCCCCTGGTTCTGCCCTCAGGCCTTTTGTGACACAGTTGTCACCCCAGTCTAGAGACAGTCCTGAACTCTGCTTCTTGCCCCAGTGTTATCCCAGAAATACTTTCTCATCTTCCGGTCCTGCTCTCACGTGGATGGCTAATTGTGTGGCTGGATTAAACGGATTGATCCCTTCCATGGATATGCTGTAATCTGTTTAGCGCTTGTTAGCTATTTAAATTGCTTCTAGTTGTTCCATAATTGCAATGCCACTATGAATATGTCTGTGCACAGGGCGGTTTTACTTCCCTTTCTTTAAAAAAAAAATCAGAGGGGGAAGTGAATTTTTAACATTGACATTAGAGAGGCTAAAAAATATGAACATTTTTGTGAGTTTTCCTTCCTATTAACAAACTGTTTTCTGAGACATATGTCTCAGTGTCCAAAACTATCAGTTTTGTCCAGTGTCCAAAACTATCAGTAATAGGGTAGATAAACATCCAGTTATTTTGATATTATTTTTATCTAGAGCTTTATAGACATTAGATTATCTCCCCTCCCATCCCCCCCCTCTAAATTAGGAGTTATAAAAAGGTACTAGTCCCGTTTTTAAGCTGGCCTTTGAGTCCGATGAAGCCAGGCAGTATCGTTCTCCCTGGGACAGTTCTGCAACTTCTAGGGTTTGCTCTCGGTGTCAATGCCTCACACAAGGAGTTCAGCAGCCTCCCCACTGCATCTCTGTAGGTGCTGGGGAGGGGGATGGGGTGGGGGGGGCGCAAAGCTCTCTGTCCTGTGCCAGGGCTTCCCAGAGGATGAGGAGGGCCATGGAAGAGGAAACCAGCCCAGCCTGGTCTCCAAGCCCTTCCGCCCCTAACAGAGCCTGCATGGATGTGAACTCCCTCCTGGGCAGTGTGGGGGCTGAGGCCCGGCAGGCAGGGGCTGGTGGGGAAGCTGCTCCTTGGGAAGGTGAGGACCAGCCGAGTTGTAGGGAGGAAAATGGAAACGTGTGCACTTCTCCCAGCGGCGCGGGCTTTAATGACGGAGGGCAGCCAGGGCCGAATGCCAGCTCTTATCAGACAAGAGCCGTAAAAGCGCCTTTTAGCCTCCCTGCCTCCCTACCTCCTATAAGGACAATTTTTATCAACAATTTACTTCTTCTTTTATATCCTCTTCTCCGCTATCTGGCCAATTTGGAGATTAAGCGGCGCTGTTCCGACCTCCTGTGTAGCTCGCCACAAATTGCTGCCGTGCTAATCTCTTTTTTATCCCGTAATCATTTGTGCAAAAGCCCAGAGGGGTGCCATGCGGAAGCCCAGCGTGCCCTCCTCGCCCACCCCGACCTGCGCCAGGGGCGAGTGACGGTACCTGGGGAGCGGGATTCTCCTGCCTGTGTGAGAGCAGGTCTGAGAAATGGAGGTTCGTTAGGGGCGCTATGGACTCGTTCAGCCTGCGAGCTTAACAGAAGCACTGCTTCTGACACTGGTGGGCCAGTGGCTCCTGGCGGGGCCGTGGTCTGAGGGAAAGGCTGTCTTGCTGCTTCCGGGGATGGATGGGCGGACCAGGGTGCTCCCTGTCGGCCAGTGACTAGAGCCTCTGTCTGCGGAGAAGACAAGAGGCTTTAGATTGTAGCAATGAGTTGAAGCAAGATTTTAGTAAGGACTTCTCATATGATAATACCCCTCAGTCTTTACTGTATTATTAATTTTTTAAATACTCAATGGATGATCTCCCCCCCCACACACACACACACACTGATTTCTACAGGGAGTGAAGGGAGGGTGGAGGGAGAGGAAGAGAGAGAGAGAGAGAGAAACAGACAGAAACAGACAGACAGACAGACAGACATTAATTGATGTGAGAAAGATATATCAGTTGGTTGCCTCCTATATTACACCCCAACCAAGGCTGGGGAACCCGCAACCGAGGTACTTGCCCTTGATGGGGAATCAAACCCTGGACCCTTTGGTCTGTGTGCCGACACTATAACCACTGAGCAAACTGGCCAGGATGATCTTTACTGTATTATTGCTTTAAGGTCTAGCTTTTCTGCAAGATTATCCTCTGGGAGAGCAAGTAGAGTTTCTGCTTTATTTATTGCACATCCGAGTTAATAATAGCTTCCACTTCCCAAAGGTTTGCCAGGTAGGTGCCAGGACGTTAATCTTCCATCTACACGAGTGCATCTAATCCTCACAACAATTTTATGTGGTGTTGAGTATTATTATTCCCATTTCACAGATTTGAAAATTGAGACAGGAGGAGGTAATGCTGCAGGGTAGATGGAGCCTTGTGATTGGGGCCAGGGGACACGGAGGCGGGGGCGTTGAGAAGAGAGTCAGCATGCCACTTGAAAGTGTCAGGATGACAATTTGAGCACAGGCAGTTTAACTCTGAGTCAGTGTTCTTAATCATGGCGCCATCAACTCATTTATCATTGGCTTGGGAATGATTGAAAGTTTAAACCAGTGTTTCCCAAAGTGTGGTACACATACCCCCAGGGGTACGGGAAGAGTTTGGTGGGGGTACACGTTGCACCGGAGTTTGGTGGGGATATGCACTGCACCGTGCTTAGCTGCACCTAATTCTACGTTCTCATGAGTCAAGTCAAGACAGTCTTGTGAGGCGTGAGATGGTCTGGTGTGCTAATAAATGTTATTTATAATATAAATGTTATTTATATTTTATTATGAACAATTTTATTTTTCATTTATTATTATTTTGTGTATGTACCAAAAAAAGAAAAATAAATATATTTTGATTGTTATTAAAATACATCCATTTTTTGACGAGGGGTACTCACTGTTATGAAAATTATAGAAGGGGTACACATATGTCAAAAGTTTGGGAAACACTGGTCTAAACCAACATTCAAACACTGCTATACAGCTAGAAATCACCAGAGTAATGATAATGATGATGATGATGATTTTTATAACAAAATGACTAATTATTCACCTTGCACCAGTCACTTATGATTGAAACTGTGTGTGCATTTTGAGTTATTTCTCACAATGGGCTTATAACAGGCCGCCATCATTATCTCTACTTTTCCAAGGAAGAAACCTGGGCTCTGTGATGTTATACACCTGCCCGAGGTCACAGAACGAGGGAGTTGACTGATGTCCGTTATCTGTGGCTGCACCTCACTGATGTACCAACAAGTGAGCTCTGGATGGAGGGCCAACCAGTCACAGCAAGGGACTTCCCCAGGAAAGTGGCGTGGGCTCCATGGTCTCTTCTGGTCTCTTGTAGCATAGGGTTCTGGGGTGGCTTTTAGAATCCCCCTCCCAGGATGCTGCACAGAAAAGTTAGATCTCAGTCATGTTTGGTCCTACCTCAAAAGTTGAAGGTCATGAAGAAAATACCGCCACGGGACCAGTCATGGGTGCACTTGTGAAGAAAAGACAATATTCCCAGCCGAGCCCTCTCCTGGTTCAGTGTCCTGGTCCTGTACCGTTCAACATGGTGGCCATTCACCCCATGTGGCTGCTGAGCACTAGTTCAGCTCAGCCGCCATGACTCAGTGGTTGAACTTTGACCCATGAACCAGGAGGTCACTGTTCAATTTCTGGTTGGAGCACATGCAGGCGTTATAGGTTCTATCCGCAGTGTGTGACATGCAGTAGGCAGCTGATCAATGATTCTGTCTCATTATTGATGTTTCTCTCTCTCCCTCCCTCTCTCTTCCTCTCTGAAATATATATATTTAAAAGAAGGAAATGTAGCTAGTTTAAACAAGGTGTGCCATAGTGTAAAATATACACCATATCTCAAAAGCTTAGTATTTAAAAAATGCAGACTATCTCAATAAATTTCTATTAACTGACACATTGAAATGATAATGTTTGAAATATATTTCTAAAATTAATTTTACCTATTTATTTTACTTTTTAAAAATGTGGTACTCTAAACCTAACATGGAACTTTCTGTGTTAGCCAGTTATAAGTGTGCATTTCAGTAGTGTTAAGTGCATTCATATTATTATGCAACCAATCGCTAAAATTCTTATCTTGCAAAATGTACTCTATGCCATGAAAGAGTTCCCCACCCCTTTTTTGCTTCACTCTCTGGTGAGCACCCTTCTGCAAGTGGAATTATCCAGTATGTGTCTTTCATGACTGGCTTATTTCACTCAGCACAATACCCTCAAGGTTCATCCACTTTGTAGCCCGTGTCAGAATTTCCTTCCTTTTTACCTGGATAGCATTCCATTATGTGTATGTACCTCATTGTCCATCCACCCATCAAGGGACATGTGGGTTGTTTGCACCTATTTTAACTTCTGTAGTGTGGCTTCCACAACATTTAAAATTTCACATGAGCCTTGTGTCTCTGGTTTATGCAACATTTCTACTGGGCAGCACTGCTCTGAACCTTTCTCTCTTCCGCGATGCCTCTTCCTTCTCACCCCCATCTTCAGGCCTCTGCTACTCTTCCCCAGCCCCCTCTTCCCCTTTCCCTGAGACCTGAGCTAAGAATCTTCATTCTGACTTAGCTCTCCTTTTATGAGGTTGTGAAAGACTGTCACGTTCAGTAAAATTTTCTGTAAGCTATTGAAACTGTGATATATCAAAAGAGCAATCTTCCCTTTTCCCATAATATAATGCATTAGTCGAAGAAAAAGCCTTTGAAGAGATTTGATGTTCTTAAAAGTCAACAGCTTTTCTCGATTCACAGTCTGAGGGTGAATTTTATTAACCAGCAAGCAAGGAGGAGTACCAAACCAATAAAGCATACCTTCAGAGCACAGATCCACACCAGCCTCAGATCCCTGGAGGACAGGCTTGGTGGAAAGACCTGGGTATCTGGAAGCTCAAGACACTAGAATGTTGTGTCTTTTGAATTTCCTGTCCCTCAGAGGACAACATGCAAAAGCCTTAGCATGGAATCCACGGCCTTTCAACATCCCCGTCTCCTTTCCCACCACCAGCCAGGCCTCTCCATAAAAAGAGAAGCTTCACTTATTAATCCCCAAATGGGCAGTGAGCTCCTAGGCCTCCCGGGGCCTTGATAATATTCTTACTTCAGCCAGGGAGACCCCACACTACCTACCCTGTTTCCCCGAAAATAAGACAGTGTCTTATATTAATTTAGCGCATCCCAAAGATGCGCTAGGTCTTATTTTCAGGGGATGTCTTATTTTTCCATAAAGAATAATACGGTACACATTTATTGTTAAATGAAAATAAAGGAAATTTATTACCTGTATATGGTACGGTAGTACGGTAGTTGTCAACACAAAACCAGACAAACTGTGAATCCTGGGGGGCCTTATTTTCGGGGGGGGGATGCCTTATATTTCACTCAGAAGGAAACCTGTAAGTAGGTCTTGTTTTCGGAGGATGTCTTATTTTGGGGGAAACACGGTATTCGATGGGCTTATTAGAAACTATCCTTGCAGGATCACAGGTCACCCTATTATTCTTTTACTTATTTCCAAGTTTGAAATCCTTTTTCTGAACAACAGGAGAATTTTAAGATGATGCATAAATACTCTGTGTCTTAACAAATTCAACATTCTTAGTGGTAGATCAGGGAAATAAGAAAGGGGAAAATGGGCACTTGGTAAAACCTCACTTATTCTTCAGGACATAATTCCAAGGTCACCCATCTGGGCAGCTTCCCCAGGGTCCATCAGCGTCCCAGCAGGGAATAGGCGGCACACTCCCATCAACGGTTAAAGGATGCTGCTCGGTGAGACTATTTGCAGATGCAGGCGAGATGAAGGAAAGCAAGATGGGAGGGTGCGGCTGCCCAAGGCTAGCCACGGCTGGAGACAGGAAGGAGGAAGCAGTTCCTGGAACCTGCTCAGACTCAAGAGGGGGGCCTCTACCAGAATGGTGCAGAGTGCAGTAGCTGCCAACCTGCGGGGTGATGGGAGGGAACTCTCCCCCAGCCTCTGAGGGCTTCTCATTGGTTGAAACCACCTGGAAGGCAGAGGCATGCACCCCAGAGGATGCTGTGCATAGAGGACACCTCCAAGAGCACAGAGCAGGTGGGGAAGGAGGAGGCTGCATCTAGAAGAACAAATGAGACTGTCACGCGCAAGCCCTACCCCACCTCCAGGACCCTCCCTCCCTCCCTGAGACGCCTAAGAGCCCTGTTTATGCCACACGAGGATGCTTATCATCGACTCAAATTCTTCAACTAAATGGCCTTTTCCCAACTACACAGGAGACAAGGAGCTCTTTCATTCATACATCTGTTTCTAACACGCAGCACAGTACTTGGTAGCAAGCAGGTGCTAAGTAAATACCGAGCAAATGAATGTGTTCCTCTGTCACATTTCCCCCCCAAAATACCCACTTTGGAAACTGGGTGATCTGTAGTGATTCTGGATTGGAATTTTCTCAATGAATCGGATATCTCAAATTAATATCCCCTTCTTTGAATCCCAGCTAGGGAGCTAAAACGTTTGGAATAAATGATTCTCAGTGACTCATTATGAGATCATTGGTGGCACATGAAGTTCTGAGGGATTGAGGGACTTGAGCTGAAGTGGTGGGCATCAGCAGCGAGACCAACCATGAAAATCAGTGTTTGCGTAGGTCCCCAGGAGAAAACAAGCAGTTGCTTGAATGAAATTGGCAGCAGAAGGAGAGAGGGAGGGAGAAAGAGAAAGAGGTTTCTATCAGCCCGGGCAAGGACAGCAGAAGGCCAAGGGAGACTGGACATTGAGGCCGAGGTTGACAGCCATGATTGTCCCAGGGAAGAGGTTTGACTAGGCCGAGGGGCCTCCCGACCACCCAGTGAGTGAGGACACATCTCTGAAGCAGGGTCGGGGGACCTTGGGTTTGCTCACTCTATTGGGGTCTGCTTTTAACCTGGAGTGTGGAGGTTGTGTTCATTTCCTACGGCGGTGGGTAACCCATTACCACACTCTGGGTGGCTTGGGACGACAGAAATCCATTCTCTCCATTTTTCTGGAGCCCATAATCCTGCCAGGCAGGTGCTGCTGGGGCCTCGCTGCCTCAGAGGGCCGTGGGGAGAATCCTTGCTTTGGGGTTACATGACTCTAGTCTCTGCTCTGGAAGGCACGGTCTTAGCCCAGGGCTCTGCAGTTTCACAAGAAATGGGTTTAGACGGCTCTGATCACTGCGACGCTGACCACCTTCTTTCTGTGGCAGGTTTTATAGTGTTTGCAGGACAAGGAGCCTGCAGTTCACAGAGGCCCCTGGCCATGCGCTAATTGGTTAGGCGGTGGGTGCGTGCGGCTGTGGCCCCTCCGGAGGCTAAGGAGAGAAGAGGGGTTATGAATTCAGCTATTGTTTGGGCTCCCGACGGCAGCAGTGTCTCTGAGAGGCTGCAGCTCTCCTGCACTTAGTGTCATTGTTTTCTTGGGAAAGAATTCATTTCTTTCAGGGTTTCGGACCTTGGGATTCCTGATTGGGATACATCCATGTACAGGAGTTGGCTGTAAATCTGCAGCACTCTCTGCATGGGCAGTCATGTCTTCTCTTATTCCTAAGTCCTTTATAAATTGTTTAACTAGAATGTGTTCTTTCTCCAATTAAAAAAAAAACACAACTTTTCAATTACTGTTGACACACACTATTACATTAGTTTCAGGGGTACAGCATGCCGATTAGATAGTTATATAATGTATGAAGTGATCACCCCAGTAAGTCCAGCACCCATCTGACACCACACACAGTTATTACAACAATTTTGGCTATGTTCCCTATGCTGTACTTTACATCCCTGGGACTGTTTTTTATAGCTGGCAATTTGCACATCTTAATCCCATCCTCTTAAAATTAATCTTTTCAACACACTAGCTTTTGGTTTTATTGATTACATCTACTAAACTGTTTCATTGATTTAGTTTTACTAAACTTTTATTGATATATCTTATACACACAAGAAGGAGCACATGGTTCAGCCCAGTGGATTTTCAATGGGAATTTACTCATGGAGTCAACACTAGCTCAAGAAATAAAATGGTCCCAGCCCGCGGCCCAGAAGTGTCCCCATGAGCCCTTTACTCAACGGCCCCTCAAGGTGAGCATTGTGTTCCCTCTGAACAGCATACAGTCATGTGCCTGCCGGCTTTTCTGCTGCCTATACCCTGGGCTTCACATAAAATGCTTGTGCCTTTTGTGTCCGGTTTTACTTATTATTACGGGAGGTTTCTCATCTGTAAACTACTTTAGGTGTTATCAGGATTGGAGACGATTAATGTAACTCACCTGGCACAAGTTCTGGCTGTGGCAGATGTAAGTGGCAGATACTATCAGGAAGAGGTGACATTACCTGCAGACGGGTGAGAAGGGGAAGAGAGGAACGCGTGCAGTGGACAAGCTCAGCTCATTTATCCTGACAAGTTCCCAAATACGTCCTGGTCGGGACCAAGCCCGGAAGCCCCAGGTTGGAGACTAGCATTTGGGTCCCTGCTTTCCATCTCCCTGATGAGATGACCAGTACCGCACTGTATGACTTTTCTATTATTTCGTTATAAAAATTGTGAAACCCAATGGGAAATTGAATTTAGCAGTGAACACCATCTACCTACCACCTGGATTTCTTTAAAAATATATTTTATTGATTTTTTTTTTTTTTTTTTTTTTTTTTTACAGAGAGGAAGGGAAAGGGATAGAGGGCTAGAAACTTTGATGAGAAACATCGACCAGCTGCCTCCTGCACACCCCCCACCGGGGATGTGTCCGCAACCAAGATACATGCCTTTGACCAGAATAGAACCTGGGACCTTCCAGTCCTGAGGCTGACGCTCTATCCATTGAGCCAAACCGGTTTTGGCAGCCACCTGGATTTCTTAATGAACACTTTATTCTTCATGCTTTATCACATGTTGATATCTGTCCATCCAACGATCTGCCTCTATTGTTTAATACTTTTAATGCATTTCATAGGAAATTGTAGGCTTTGGTAGTAGGGTGTTGTTGTTTTTTGTATTTTTAACATTTAGGTGAAACTCAAATACCATAAAAGTAACTATTTTAAACTGAATAATTCAGAGGCATTCAGTACATTTATAATGTTGTACAACTACCACATATATCTAGCTTTAAAACATTTTCATTACTCCAATATATAGCCCCTTCCAATTCAGCAGTTACCCCCCCCCCCCCCATTCCCTCGTCCCTCCACCTCTAATGACCACCCTTCTACTGTCTGTTTCTGTGGATTTACCTATTCTGGGTATTTTACGTAAACTAAATCATACAATTGGTGGCCTTTTGTGCCTGGCTTCTTTTACTTAACACAATGTATTAAAAATCTGCCCACAGTGTAACACAAATCAGTACTTCATTTCTTTTTATGGCTGAATGATATCCCATTGTGTGAGTGTACCGCAATTTGCATGCCCACTCATCCACTGGTGGATAACTGTGTTGTTTTTACTATTGTGTATTTGAACATTTGTGTACAATGTTTTGTTTAAAGTACTCGTTTTCAGTTTGGAGGGTATGTACCTAGGGATGGAATTGGTGGGTCAGATGGCAATTCTTTGGTTAACTTTTCAGGGAAATGTCAACTTTCTTCCTAATATGGTAGTGGGACTATAGGCCACAGGAAATCTCTTGCTCATGATGGGCATACTGATTAGATGGTCATAAGATTAGATGCTGTTCCTCCATGGCCAGCTATTAGCATTGAGTTAGCCCCTCCCCTATCTGATGCCTCTGGCTAGCCTCCTATCTGGATAAAGGACACTGGGATTTTTTTTTAGCCCATGACCTGTGGATTAGGTAGGCTTTAAGTTTCTCTTGTCCCCTGTAGGCTGTACCAACCCACCTGGTATTGGAAGAGCTGGATGGATATTCCGTTGGGTCATAGACTATTCAATTAATGGTTCCTGTTGTGTGACCAGTGAGTCTCCATGCCAGGAAACTGCCACATGGAGCAAGACCCCTTTAACTCCACAAGAGCCCTGGCTGGCTAGAGCAGCCCCAGACCCCCCTCGTAGTCTTCTGGTTATGCTAGGAGTTCAGCACAGCAGGCTTGGGTGGTGGGAAAGTGGACTCTGCCAAAGAGATGCTAGGGAGTGGCAGCCCCCAGAACAGGCTGACAGCTGGCTGGCGTGAGATTTCAGAGGGCTGCCCTGCCTGCTCTGCGAGCCTGAGAAAACAGGAGAAATTCCAGCGATTGCATGATATCATCTGCGCCTTAGTAGCAGTTGTTTTTGAACTATGGGTTTAATTGCTGTTCTGTTGGCTCCCATTTCTTCTTTCCCCGAGAAAAAATGGAATCTTTGAAATTCCCATGACAGCACGTTCAATGGTTATTTCTAGTCCAACTTCAGGACCAAATTATCCCAAAATAATGAAAACAAGGCTGTTATTGGCAAAGCAGACCCAAGTGTTGCTTTTGGAGTCAGAAAAGGTCAGGGAGGGGCCCAGAGAAGGCCACAGAAGAACAAAGGCTGTGTATGTGCATGTCAGTAACCCACCACACTAGGGCAGCACAGTATCCTATGCAAATCCCAGTCACAAGAAGTTGGTCAGGTAAACAGCAATTTTTAAAAAAATATATTTTTATTGATTTTAGAGAGGAAGGGAGAGAGAGAGAGAGAGAGAGAGAGAGAGAGAGAGAGAGAGAGAGAGAGAGATAAATATCAATGATGAGAGAGAATCATTGATTGGCAGCCTCCTGGATCAACTCTGCAACTTACACACATGTTCATTGGTCGATGCTCAACCACTGATCCACGCCAGCGAGGCATTGCTGGGAGATCTGGATTTGCAGATGATCAGAAAGGATATGCTACTTATCAAAGACAATAAAGGTATCAGGGAACTGACCCAGAGCTCAAACCTCAGTACCATTTCCAGTGTATGAGGAAAAGATACTGATCATCCCAGGTGTTGGGGGGATAAAACTGGAGTCACTGAGCACCTGGTTCGGGCTGGTCACATAGCCCATGAGCTTCACAGTCTTCGTTTTCCTCCTCTGTACAGAGCCAATGATACTTACCAGACCACTATGAAGCTAAAATGAAATAACACACGTGGAGTACTTTACACGCTAGCAATTGCAGGTGCTCAAAAGGGGTAGTTTTCCTGCCCACACTGGAGGATGCCAGCAGATGCCACCACATCTTCAAGTCCTCACCCTTCCTCTGCAAAGTGTCCTAAACTACACATGTGCCAGCCCCCAAGCTGCCAAGCTGAGTTCTTCCCAATGGAAAGATATTAGGCCTGACTTAGATCAATGGGAGGGTGGGGGGTGGCTTGAGATGAGGGCACACTTTGTTGTCAGAGGATAGGAAGGAGCGATGTTAATTGGGATAAACATTCATTTGTGAGCACAGATGTCAGGAAGCCAAACCTGATCAAAGAGATGGCTTTGTCAGAGGGCCACTTAGTCCAGGCAGGGAATTTAACATGAAAGGGGATGGGGAGCCGGAACACTGCGGCCCGGTACACGGCGCATTAGTGATTATATTGGTCCTAGTTCTGCCAGCTTTCTCTGACAAAGGTTAACCCAGATCCTGAAGCAGACCGTACCAAGCGCCCATGGCAGGTGTGGGGAAGTGGTGGCTTGCCGTGTCCTTGCCAAATTTCGGAATTGGGCCAACTTGCCAACAACAATGAGAGGCAGAAATGGCTTGGCAAATGTTACAGAAAATGCTGGTTCCCAAGACAGAAAACACCCCCCTCGGGCCATGCTAGGACAGAACAGCTCTGCCTGCCCTATGTCAGCGCAGAACTTGGAACTTACCTGTCTTTGGAAGGGGCATGCAGTCTGGACCTTTGTATGCGCCTGTTCCAATAGCACTTTTTCTCTAACATGGAATTCTCGTTTGCGACAATTGTAATATTAATGGAAATATTTATATCATTATGTTCTACAACCAGACAGTGCGAGACACAAATTAATAAGCATTCACTGAATGCCCACAGGGCACCAGGTGCTGCGGCTGCAAGGGGGAGAGTGGGGGCAGCAGTGCATGGAGAGATAACGGCTTTAATTTATTTTTCACATTTTGTAAGCACATTTGCATTCTGCAACTGCTCAGCACATTTACATAATTTGCTAGTTGAATTAATAAATTGACAATGCATTGTGGAATTGCCTTCTGTGTGTGGTGAGGAGATAATTGCTGTTATCGTCACAATTGCCTTCATTTGCTGAGTATCATCTAGTTCTGTGTGTCTGGGGGGACCACGCGGGGACAGCAGAGGGCAGTGGTTAAGAGCACCAAGTCTGAGCCACATTGCACATTTGGGTCCTGACTTCGTGGCTTACTAGCTGTGCATCCTTCCAAAGCATCCCAATTTCCTCGCTCTTCAGTTTTCTGTCTGAATGGGATGGTAACAATGGTGCCTGCCTTTAGTATTGTAATAAGGACTAAATGAGGTAACATTTATAATGTGACTGGAACAGTACTTGGCACAATGTAATAATAATAATAATAATCAGGCAGGTGCACATGTACACACATGTTCATATGTGTACACACATATACATGTGTGTCATATACATGTATGTGTGTATGCACACACAAACTCGAAAGCTGAGATAAATGACCGTATGCTCCCTTTATACATGAAGAGGCTGAGTCCTAAAGTTTCAGTAGCAGGGTAAGCTTGAAACACAGGTTGGTCTTGCTCCAAATACATTCTTCTTCCACAGAGCCAGCTTAAGGCTGATAATGAAACCAGTATGCCCACCCTGGAGGCCTGGAAATGATGCTCTGGGCATGGCGCGGTCTTCTTCCTTCTTGTAACAATAAAGCAGAGCCTTCTTGTGCCTCCTTCTTCAGAAAGGAGCATGTATGCAGCATATGGCACCATCCCATCCCTCCTATGACTAGAGAGCCACCATTCCCCAAAGAACAATCTCTGCCTAAATGTGTAAGGACTCTGATGAGGGAACTCAAAGGGGTCCCTACCTCTCTTCTACTGCAGTTCCTCCGTTACCGCTCAAAGGAAAGAAGTACAGCCTCCCCAGGGTGCTTTGAGAGATCCGTCCCTCCAAGTCCCATCACTTCCATTGTGGAGACCACGTGGCCTTGAGGGCCTGTGGTCCATAGGAAGACCCTAGGAGCTGGGTTAGACTGGGCGAGATGAGAATTTTCAATTGGCATCATCAAACCCAGCAGGATCATAGTGGTGAGGAGCAATCACAGTCAAAGAGGCAGCCAGGGATTGAGCTAGAGGAGCAGCATGAAGTGCTCATTCTGAGAGCAAGGGAGTCAGGTGGAAGACAGGTCCAACTCGGAAGGTGAGAGAAATGGGCCTTAGAGACCTAAACATGAGGCAGACTGGGATGGGCAGCTCCCACACTGCTGGGAAGAGGAATGTCCGGCAGCCTTTGTACCTGGAGCCTTGCTCATTTAAAAGGGGCTATGCAAGGGCACTATGAGGTCCCCTTGGTTTGTAAAAGCCATCTTTATGGTGTAGGTCTAGTGAGAATTAATCTGGTGTAGAATTTTCTCCTCAGTCTTATAAAACAAAGAGGATACCTTGTGCAATTTTGAGCCAAGGCCATGTATCACAGTCATATTCCTACTCAGTTATAACAGAGCGATGCTTCGGTGTGGGAAAGCAGGGAGACAAGAAAAAAAAATCCTGTTAAGTAAACAACATCAGATAGCATTTATCTTCAGTTTTTCACAAACCCGTCATTACATGAATGAGAATTTCATTATCCCAAGTGAGAGATTTGATTTCTTGGGTACCTCTAAGGCGATAATGTCGCAGACAATGGAGACAAAATGATCTCTGCTAAGATCCTGTATTTATCTGGCATCTCTTTGTTTATCAAGGTGGAAATAAAACATTGATCTAACACTAATTAAATGTAGTCAGACAAGGAGATTCATCCACACAGACCATTGATTATATCAATATCTTCAACATGGGTAGATCGTATTGGGGAGAGGTGAAACTTTGCCTTGTGCTGGCCTTGGTGCTGAATTGAACCAAGGCATCCCTGTTTATTGGCCAACCATTGGGTCTTTCTATTTTACCCATAGAAGCTAACCGCAACTCTTGAATCAGCAGCCTCTTCAGTGCTTTCCCCTTGAAAGGAGAAAAGTAGAGAACCTGAGATTGCATGGCTAGGAGACTCTTTGTGAACAGGCAACATGTATCACATCACCACAGGGTAACCTGTGGACCTGGAACCTATGACCCTGATCCCAACCTGTCATTCAAACCTCGCAAACCGTCACCCTAGCCTGTTTCCTCATAGTTGGCCCTGCCCTTGTCTTGATTCTAGCTCTGTCATGTGCCTGTATTTGATCTTTTTTAACCTTCCTGGCATTCCTCAGACTGTTTACATAGTTGGCTTATTTTGTGTAACTTCATAACAAGTGTTTCCTCCCCTTCTCTGCCTAACTCACTGGCAAACTTGACAACCAACTTGAATGCTGATCTCCCTCTCAGTTCACACCTGTCCCCTTCTCCTAGGGATCTGGAGCCTAAATGTACCGACAACGATAGGTGTGCTTTTTCTCCCACTGTGGGGCACTTACTACATTTGGCAGCCTCTCGGTGGTGTTTCCTCAGGTTCCAGGAGATACAGGTTATGACTCATCCATTAGCCGCCTGCCAGACACTTTGCAAACACTGAGCCTTTGGGTATATTTTGCCCTTTCTATATTCTGTCCAAAGTTTGTAGATGTTGTTGCAAAGATTGATGTGCCAGGCACTTAACTCTGTCATACTGAAATCTGAAATCCAGAAACTGTTCGACAGCTGCTATTAATAACTACCATCTCTTATTATTATTCTCGCCATCCGTCTTCTCTTGCTGAGTCACAAAATCATAGATACCCTGCACAGGCACTGTGGAGCTAACAGGCGAAGGGAGCCGAGGCAGATCTTTGGAATGGAGAGTGGGCATCCCTCTATAAAGTTTGCAAAGCCGTTGTCTCTGCAGTACTGTGTGGGGCAGCACCCTCCCTAGGTCCCCATACCTGTGTAGGAGGAGGAAGGGTCATTTTCTTGAGTAAAGCACAGTTGGTGAGTGTTAATTCTCCCTCATCCACATCTTCCTCAGAAGACCCAGCAAATGGCCCTCGCTTTGGACACCACACTAGCAGAACCTGATGGGACTGTGTTTCAGATTGACTGAACCCCTGTCCAAGTTCCTTGTGACTTAGGGGGTCACAGAAGAGGTACAGCTCACTCTTATGATCCTTGCTAATAAAGCTTGACATTTATTTGACAAACAGGAGTCACATGGTATGTTTCCTAAAAGGAGTGATGTGTACTCCCCTAGCAGGGGTCAAAAGGAGATGTACCTGCTACTGGGGAGGTCCTCCATGCCAGAGGGCAGCAGAGACTGATGCTGTGTGACAACCATGCACTCCTCGAGTGCCTCCACACCAGCATCAGCCAGCCTCGGTTCACTGTACCAGTCTGAAAATCTGAGCACTTCCAGTTAGCCTCCCCATTGTCCTGGCCCCGGCGACACACAAGCAATGTAGCCATTATTATCCTTTGTGCCAGGACCTAGCAGGATGACACCAGCAGTAGGAGCCAGCAGAGAAGTGACCACAGCTAGATGATGGCACAAGAAACTGTCCCTCCTGGAGGCTGACCTCTACCCCAGTAATCCCCCCCCAACTTTGGCCTAGTCAAAAGAATTGAAAAGAAGAAGCAGAATCAGAAAGAAGAGCAGGGAAAAGACCTATGCTAAAGGGGCTATGAGGATGAGATGGGAGACTAGACATTGTCTTAGATTTTAATAATTGGGAGTGGACTACAAAAAGGAAAGCAGGGCTGACACAAAAAGAAGCTGCCTGCTGCAGGCAGATGGAGAGTTCGGGGCTGATGAAGAACTAGCTGTTCTGATGAGAATGTGGGCCTGGCATCTGAACCTGACCTTGTGGCAGCTGTTCTTTTACACCTCCCACAGACACAGAACCCTAGGAGCTGGAAAGAGGACTGGCTGATTTGAGTACATGGAAATGTAACCTCTATAAACTGAGAGGTATCTCAAAAGATGCAGACAAGTGAACAAGCTGTCCAGAGTGAATATATAAGTATAACACATTGTTAAAGAGAATGCAGAGAAAAAGAACACTAAGGCAAGTCACAAAGGCAGGTACAGACAGTTCCATCCAATGATGATTTGCCTCAGGATTTTCTTTAAGTGGTAGGAAAGCAATACCCATAAGTTACACGAGCTATTTAATACTTCATAAAAATAAAATTAGCTTTGATTTTGCCCAATTGTAGGTTAATGTAAGTGTTCTGAGCATATTTAAGGTAGGCTGGGCTGAGCTGTGAGGTTTGATAAGTTGGGTATATTACAAGCATTTTTTACTGAACTTTTTTCAGTTTATAATGTTTACCAGTGCGAACCCCATCATAAATCAAGGAGCATCTGTACGTGCATGGCTAAAAAACAAGAAGGCTTCATTTCTCAAGGATTGGTTGAATGCAAATTAAAACAAGGAAATCCATTATTTCACCCATTAGCCTGGCAAGCATATAAATTATTTTTAATTCCCAGTTGTTGGTATGTGGTGGGTGGAGAAGGACACTCACAACTCATGATGCCGAGGTCCAGGTTAGAATGACACAGTCTTTTCAGAGGCCAATGAGCAGTGTCTGTCAAAATTTGTATATGCTTATTCTTTTACAAATCGTTCCACTTCCAGGAGCCTATTTTACAGGCCGCCTCCCAAGTTTAACAAAGATAAGGGTCCAGGGATGTTCATTGCTGCAGGACTTGTAATTGTGAGAAATCAGAGACCACTCAAATGCCCAATAGAAGGGCGTTGGTTAAAAAAAATGGCAAATGAACAGTATTCAATATTCAAGGGTTCTATTCAGATACTAAAAGGAATGAAATACATCTGTGTGAATAACAGAGAAGCATGTCCAAGGTAATGGTTGAGGTCACAATCAAAGCTAAGTCTTCTTATGGGCCAACCTTCATTCCCAGAACTTTATATTCATTCACCCATTTAATTCTCAATGGTGAGAGCTGGTGTCACCAACCCCCACTTGAACCAAGGGGGCAACTGAGGCCCGGAGAGACTATGTAAGTTTCTAAGGTTGACTCCAAAATTCATGTCCTTAACTCTGATGCTATACTGCTCCTCGTGTGTGCATGTGTGTGTGCATACATTCGTGTTTTATGTATTCATAGAGACATAGAAAGTGTGTGGGCTTTGGAGAGATAATGCAGTGCATTGCGGTAGTGTGCCACCTGATTCTTCCTTGAAAAAAACAAGGCACAATCCAGCTGGTGTGGTTCAGTGGTTGAGTATCATGGTTGGGTTTCCCGTCAGGGCACATACCTGGTTGTGGGCTTGATCCCCAGTAGAGGGTGTGCAGAAAGCAGCCCATCAGTGATTCTCTCTCATCATTGATGTTTATATCTCTACCTCTCCCTTTCCCTTCTTCTCCAAAATCAATAGAACTATTTTTTTTAAAAGAGAAAGAAAAACAGGCACATAGTCCCCACATGCTCAAAGTGCTCACTGCTGGTGGCTCATAGCTCAGTGTCTCCCCTCCCCAAGAGTTGCCCTGAGCCAAAGGGAGCTGCCCCCTACAACTTTGCACCCTCTTCTGTAGGGCTTGAGGGGTAACTCACTCCTAGTGAGTGGTGGAAGGGGTGGCGTGCAAAGGCCCTTGCCTCCTTTTAGGACAATGCTGACAATCTCAGAGCCCAAGTTCCGCTATGCATCAGCTGTAGCCTTTAGAAAACCTACATCACAGTTGAACCTCTCCCTCTGCCCAGTCCTGCTTCCTTTGCTCCTCCACAGCTCTGGTGAACAAGGGTACTTCTCAGTCACCACTGCGCAGGCTAATCCCCACCTCTGTCTATTCCTTGGGCAGCTGGAAGGTGAAACAAAGATGGGAGACGGAAGTAAGGACTTTCATTTAATATGTAATCCTACTTCATGTGAATTTTGTTCAATGAACACATATTACATATATGAATTTCCAAAAGACCAATATAAAGCTCTGAAAACATAACATTAAGAAGCATTACCATGATTCTATAGCTGACATAGAACAAAACTAGGACCCTAGAATCTGATGGCATTTTTGTGTCCAGAAAGGAGCAAGGTTTCTCACCTGAAAAATGAAATCTCTTTTCATTGTGCCTGGGTTTTCTCTTTTGATATAAACAATAAAAATTCCCTCTTGCTTTTGCAAATTTTGTCTGGATGATTTGATATTTTTTGAATCTCTGTGGGCTCTGTGGAGGGTGTAGAGGGTGGAGGAATCCTGTGGCATTTTCTCTACAATCCCTGCGCCAGAGCATGAGGGGCACTGAATCTTATCAGAATTCCCTGAGGGGGGAAAAAATAAAGCAAAACAAAAGAATAGTGCATTTAGGTCATCCAGAGGGAGAAAGATTTGCTGATAGGCAGGAGGTTGATTTAGTGGCTAGGACAAGAGCCCAGTATTTCAGGTCTCCGTTTTATTTGTAAATTGGTGCCTGGTTTGTTCATTCATTTTCTGTGCATTCATTCATTCATCTATGAAAAATTTATTGAGTGCCTATTACATGCCCAGTATTACACTATTGGGGGTGAATTGGCTTGATCACGATCTGATGAAACAACACAGCGACTTGCTGATTGGCGAGTTGCTTTCTGGTTATTAGATGGTACCATTCAGTGAACTTGGTCCAGAAGAGGACAGTCTGCCATTGTGCCTACCACACAGAGCTCTCTAGGGTATAAGTACATTTGGGAGGATATGAATCACACCAGCTTATGGAAAGGGCTACTGTAGAATTGTTTTTCCTGGACGATTGCATATTACACCATGTGAAACGGAAGTGGGAAATTTTCTGTCACATTTAGCTATCAGTGACATTGTGATGACTGCTCAAATGATAAGAGCAGCACTTTGCTCTTGTAGAGTATTTGGGTGAGTGATGAGATTACAAGCTGTCAATCAAAAAGCTAAAATCACTCATTCAAATGGTAACTGCAGGAAAGCAAAGTAGGCATGCAGGGGATGAATAAATGCAATAAGTGAATGGAAGAAACTCAGCTAAGCCTAGGAAAATGCATCACACATTGTAGGCACTCAATAAAACAAAATAGAGAAACTAAAGCATATCCATTGGGAAGCTTACTATCTCTCTGTCTTCCCTCCAATATATTTTGAGTACCTACTATGTGTCAGGTTCTATCTCAGGTACTGATGCCTCTGCACATGTTAAATCAAACCAGGCTTCATAATTCCAGGCTGAATTATGGTAGGTGGCCCACCTCCTACTCTTTTGCCCTAACCAGATCTTTTAAAAAGCACTTCTTTGTCCAGAGTGAGTGGGAGGGAGGAAGAGGGAGAAACAAAAGTTCAAAGTCATTTCATACGTAGTGTTGAACTTAAACCTAACTGGCTCTTGAAACTGTTCTTCTGACAGAGAATCTGCTCTTGAGACAACAGAAGCATTATGTCAGTGCAGTGATACCTGAGATATTTTTAGATTCCCATATTTTGATTTGAGAGAGACAATGACAATGGAGCTGTCCAGGAGAAGGAAGAATCAGGCAGTCAGGGAGCATAAACCTCTGCCATTGCAGGAACTCCAAGCAGTGGGTTACTAAAGGACAGTCCAGTCTACCATTTGAGCACAGCTGAATTAGAAACTTCTAGGACCTCAGCTAGTGGAGGCCACCTGGGAAGGCTTCAATGTAGTCAGGCGTGAATACCATTGCCTGGTCTTGAATAGTCAACTGACAGAAATGTCAATGGCATACTTAGGTGAATCCTTACTGATGCATTATTCATTGAAAAAGGGTTCCAATTCCAGGGTCCTCAGGCAGGTGCCAGGAAGGAGAGAAGCTGCTTCGTGGAAACAGTGACCACCATCTGGATAGTCTGGGCTCCAGGGAAGGGATCATCAGGTATTAAATCTAAGCCTGTTATAGCCTGCTGTGAGTTCAGGCCCTGTGCTGTCCCAACTTGCAAAGTTTCAAAAGAAGCATGAAATGTTGACTTTTATTAAAATCGCTCAATATATTTTTAAAAACAGGCACCATCCCCAGAGACATATAGTGGTTACCATTGGGAGGCACCAGAAGGCAAAAGGTCTGCATGGTCAATGGTGAAAAGGAAAACAGATGAATAGAATGTGCAGCAGATAGGTGTTGTCATAGCAACCAAGCAGTGGTTACAGAGGATGCCTAAGGGGTGTAACTTCCTTCTTTCCTTCTTTTCTTTTTTAGGTTTGGCATTTAAAGCAAAAGCAAGAAAGGTATTGTGTGAATAAAGAACCTCTTTTCAGATTTTTAAAATTTATTTTAGAGAGAGAAAGGGAAAGAGAGACAGAGAGAGGAAGAGAAAGATCAATTTGTTGTTCCACTTATTGATGCATTCATTGGTTGTTTCTTATGAGAGTGAACCTGAAACATTGGTGTATGGAGACAACACACCCAACTGAGCTACCCGACCAGGGTCAAGACCCCATTTTACCTGTGAAACACATTTGATTTTTCTCTCACACTGATCTCCATGTTTTGCAGCAATTCTGATAGGTGAGGAGAGACCCTCATGGTTCCAAGGTGCTTCTCAACTTGTGGGTGGGCTGGGTATCTTGGTTGTAGATCCTTGCTTTCCATCACCTTGAATATTTCCTGCCACTCCCTCCTGGCTTGCAAAGTTTCTGTTGAGAAATCAGCTGACAATCTTGTGGAAGTTTCCTTATAGGCAACTAACTGCTTTTCTGTTTCTGCTTTTAAGATTCTTGTTGTCTTTAACCTTTTGCATTTTAATTAAGATGTATCTTGGTGTGGGTTTCTTTGTGCTCATCTTGTTTTGGACTCTCTGCACTTCCTAGACTTGTATGTCTATTTTCTTCACCAGATTAGGGAGGATTTCTGTTACTTTTTTTAAAAGAGGTTTAAAATTTCTTACTCTCTCTCTCTCCTCCTCCTTCTGGCATCCCCATGATGTAAATGTTGGTATGCTTGAAGTTGTCCCAGAGGCTTCTTACACTACCTTAATTTAGGGAGATTCATTTTTCTTTTTGCTGTTTTGAATGGATGTTTTTTGCTTTCTTATATTCCAAATCTCTGATTTGACCCTCAATTTCATCTACTTCACTGTTGACTCCCTGTAATGTATTCTTCATTTCAGTTAGTGTATTCTTCATTTCTGACTGGTTGTTTTTTATGATTTCTGTTTTTATGTTTCTTCTCTCTTTGTCGAAATTCTCACTAAATTCATTGAGGATATTTATAATCAGAGTTTTGAACTTTGCTCCTAGTAGATTGGTTGTTTCAGTTTTATTTAGGTTTTTTGGGGGAGTTTTGCTTTGTTCTTCCCTTTGGGACAGTGTTCCTTATCTTGGCTACCTCCCTGTGTAGCAGAGCTGCTATGTCTTCTGGGCTTGGTAGAGTGGCCTCATGTAGCTGGTGTCCTGGAAGGGATTTCTGAAAGTGGAATTGCATGTCAGGGCATGCACGTTTTTACTCTGATAGACAGTTCCAAAATGGAAGTGTTAATTAGCACACCCATTAGCAATGAATTAAAAGAGATTTTCTTTTTCTTTCACCTACTCACCGATATTGAATAGTATCAATCATTTTAAACTTTGCTGGTAAGAGTCGGTGAAAGTGGTGTCTCTTTTCTTACATCTAATGTAAATTCAGTTCAGTTCAATAGATATATTTTGAGTGTTTGACAGGTTAAGCCGTAGGGATGAGATTAAGACATATCCCTGCCCACATCCTTGTGAAGATGATGAGAGTAAAGGAATGCTCTGGAGTGTGTATATGGCAACACAGTCCTTGGAAGCAGATAGACGAGGAATCCAAGTGTGGTTTCACTGTCTACCATTTGGGTCACCTCTAGCATTTGGGTCACCACTCCCTGACCCTCTATTTCCTCATCCCAGTAAAAGCATGATAGTAGGATTGTAGGATTGTATCTGGGACTAATAAGTGGCATCTACTACCATGACTGCAAGAGAGACCTTCCTTTACCACGCATCTTAATCTGCCTGGAGGAGGAGACAAGGGAGGAAATGACTAATGGTAGAAGGGCAGTTCTGGCTGCTTCTAGCATGGCTTCGAGAGGAGTAGAAATAGAAAAATAGGGATAAAAGAATTCACTCTGGTTGTTGTAAAGGGGAGGATAACTGGGAGAGATTCATGGATTTGAGTTGGGCTTGCTTCTTGGTAAGATGGGACTGCCAGAGAAACAACATCATGGAAAAGGGCATGGAGGAGGAGATTATTGAGCATGTTGGGGTGGGAATGGGATATGGGATGAACTTCAAAGCAGCTGGAGCAGAGAATGTGGGGAATGAAATGGGAGGCTGGGTAGTGGGTGGGTCAAAACACCGAGGGCTGGATACCAGGCTGGAGTAAGTTGTTTATTTTCTAACCTATATGCCAAAAAAGAGGAACTGAAATTTTGGGAGGAAGAGAAAAATACAGGCAGAGCACAGTGTTTCATTTGAAAGGTAAACTTTGTAAGGGCTTGTAATGCACAATCTTCAACTTGTTTACCTATTAACTTCTTTTAATATAACAGTGACCCCAAACCATGGCAAACTAAAATAGCAATGACCCTTTTCCAATTTACAGAAAAAAATTAGATGTAGAATTATTCCCATGTTTATATATATATATATATATATATATATATATATATATATATATAATTGATTTTTTACAAAGAGGAAGGGAGGAGGATAGAGAGTTAGAAACATCGATGAGAGAGGAACATTGACCAGTTGCCTTATGCACACCCTGTGGGGATGTGCCCACAACCAAGGTACATGCCCTTGACCAGAATCGAACCTGGGACCTTTCAGTCTGCAGGCGAACGTGCTATCCACTGAGCCAAATCGGTTTCAGCCCCATGTTTAGATTTTTTTCCAGTGTTTCCCTCCATTCTTTCTTAAGTCTTTGGTACCTACACACTTGTCTATACCAGACTCTAATATAACATCATATCTGGTTTGCCATAAAATCTTATAGCATTTATTTTATTTTAGTGCACCATATCAATACTTCAGGGCGTTTGCAACACACACGAGGAATAGTGGGTCTCTATTCCCAGGACACACCAGAGAACTATCATCATAAACGATGAGCATCTTCAGGGAAGATGCATTGTTTATTCCTGTCTCCCTGACACTGGTTCAAAGCTTAGAATGTAGTAGCTCAGAAAATGTTCGTTGCAGCAAATAAAAGGCTCAACTCTGTAGATTATGGTGGAACCCCAAAGAGGAGAGATCATGAAAGCCCTGCAACCAGCCCAACAAAGAAGTTAACGAATGACTCACCAGAAATGTCAGACACAACAAAAGCACGATCATCAGAATCACACACACACACACACACACACACACACACACACACACACACTATATATATATATATATATATATATATATATATATATATATATGGGCACAATACAGCAAAGTCACTAAGTAGAATGGTGCAAGTAATTATGCAAAAATATTGTTTAAATAAATAGGGTTTGCTTAGCCATTAACATTTATTTTTCAAACACTTCATTTTCTTCCAAACAAATGAAACACACACACACACACACACACACACACACACACACACACACACACATTTAGAGGCTTAATGCACAAAATTTGCACAAGGGGCTCAAAGGACCAAGGCAGGAGCCCTGGCCACAGCCCTGGTGCTCACAGCAGCAGCCCCGGAAGGACGTCCTTCTGGACATGTGGTCTAATTAGCATATTGCACTTTTATTATGCATGTACATATATATAATTAAATATTTATATATTTATATATCAACATATATTGCTCACTCATTAACTGGACACAAATTACTCATAGCACTCAACATGTTTTTGACCCCAGCATTTGACAGAGGAATGGAAATAGACTGTTGCACCAGTTTTAGCAAATTTGGAGCAGCAGGTTCTATGTTGAAAAATATTTCCACTTAATCAAGAGATGTTGTTCCCCGAAGGGAAGTGAACACTGTGTTCAAAGCGCTGGCTTCCTGATGCAGCAAACTGGGAGCAAGCTCATTTCCCCGAGTTGATAGCATCCAAATTTGAATTACTTCAACCAAAGAGAGAGATGTTCAGGATTGGCCCAACGCCAAACAGTCAAAGGAGATGTGGTTAATTTCCCAGAGACAGCCACTTATATAAGGGGATTATTACTGCAGCCAGGGCCCCAGAGGTAAATGCAGTAACTACTTTCATTGGTAAATAATCCTTCTGCAAACGTAGATGTAAATTCCGTGCCGATATATAGAAACAGCGGGCCCCTGCCCTTAGATAAATTGTAAAATCAAAATTAAAACATGGCATTGATGGCAACCAACCTTGTTCGATGGCATTTCCAAATAGCATGTACCTTCAGAGCTTGCAGCAAGATGCATAAAAGAAGACAAAAGATAGCATTATCCTAACACATGTGTTTACAAAAGAAAAATAAGGCAGCCTTTCTGTACAAGCCCCCCACGTGGCTGGAAGGAAGGGCTGAGCTTGCTGGGAGTGGTGTGCACTCTTCCTTTGCCTGCTCAGAAGAACCGATAAGGGCCTCCCATTTCCTTCCCTTGTCCTTGTCGGCATCACAGTGGACGCCCCTGAGAATAAGGCAGTGTGTTGGCTTTCTAAGCTGTGTGACAAACAATCATGAATTTAACAGCTTAAAACAATACCTGCTTATTAGCTCCCAGTTCTGTAGGTCAGAAACCAGGTGGGTTCGAATGGGTTCTTCGTAGAAGGACACCAGGCCAAAGTCAAGGTTTTTGCTGGCTGGTGACTTGTCTGCAGGGTCTAGGGGAGAACCCGCTTCCAAGATTCGTGTTGTCATGGGACTGAAGACCCTGTATCCTTGCTGGCTGTTGGCTGGGGTTTGTTTTTAACTCCCAGGGGTTACTGTTCTCCCGTCCTTGTGTGTGGCCCCTCCATCTTCAGTGTCGCAGGGGCAATGCCATGTGAACATGAAGACAGAGATCAGGGAAGGGCATCTACAAGCCAAGAAATGCCACGGTTGTCAGCAGAACACCAGGAGGCATGGGAAAGACCACCTTCCTTTGGGAGGAACCAGCTCTGCCAACACCTTGATTTCAGGCTCTTGGCCTCCAGAACTGAGAGACCCAGTTTGTAGTGTTTTGTTATGGAAACTCTAGGAAACTGATGCATGCTGCCCCAACCCAAATTTGCTCATCAGCCCCATGGTTTTGGTTGTACAATTTTGCATAGAAAATATTAGTTAGAGCCTATGTGGCCTTCTAGCAGAAGTGACTGTGGTTAAATGCTATCTACTTTCTCTACTATTAAGTGGATCTTCACATAATTGTTGGGAGGACTACATGAGACAGTGCAAATAGTGTTCAGAATGAATGAAACACCCCAGATGCAAGCAATCATTACTATCATCACCAGACTGTCTAGTTCAAAACTGAACTTTGAGCAACTTTAAACAACAGTGGTGAGGGTTAAATGATGCTCTGAGCTCCAAATGCGCAACTTAAAACCTTTATGCAATGATGCACTAATTACAGACATGGAAACTATCCCTTTAGAGAGATCCATGAACTCTGGAAGAAGGAGAATTCCCATGTTAAATATAGGAGTCTCCTCAACATTTATCTAATCTGGGTCTTAATCAGGAATGTTGCTCATGTGGAGAACTAATTCTTTTAAGAGCGGTGTTCAACCTCTTTGATGAACTAACACCAGGACAGGTCCAGAGATCAGGGTGGACTGATCTCCCAGTCTACACAGCTGGTTCCTCAACACCTTACTTTGGACAGGAGTCCTAGAAAGCTAGCAAGGCGAGAGAGAAGGGAGCCAGGATCTGCATCTGAGGGAAAGACCCATGCCCTGAATGCAAAGGATGCTGGGTCCTTTCTGAGAGCCAGGGGAGGGTACCAGAATGGGCAGGCAATGAGACAGTTTATGAGCCACAGGAGTGTCCATCGTGGAGGTGGGAATCCAAAATACAGGCTCCGTGCAATGTCTGGCATAAGTCACTAAGTCCCCTGAGACATAAGTCGTCCTTTTCCTAGCCAGACCCCAAGAGTTCATCCTGATGTAAATGAAAGAACTTGCATCCTTTGGAATCAGAAAGGCTCAACACAGATCTCAGCCCGGCTGGTGATAGTTCTGTGGCCTGGGAGAGCTGACTCAGTTTCCTTGCCTGCAGAGTGGCCATAACAACAGGTTGTAGTCAGCACTGGATCAAATGTAATTTATGGTAGAAACCTGGTCTGTGCTAAATGCCCAGTAAAAGATAGACCCACGTGTCTCTCTTTTTTTCAGCAGACACACCTCTTCCCATACTAGCTAGAAAGTAGGGTATGACCAATGCAAGGGTCTGACCTATGACTGGGACGTTATTATCCGATGCTTTGTGGTTGGTTACTTTTCTCTTATGTGTAATTTGTTTCTCAGTATCTTCTGCCCGCCTGTGCCCATCCCATATGGTCATGGAACCGAAATTTGAATTCAAATTAACTTGACTTTGGTTCAGATTCCAGACAATAGTCTAGAAGTACTTTAAGCAGCCCTCACTGTTCTCTCTCTCTTGTCTACCCCTCCTCCCTTACACACAAAGACACCAGCCATCAGCTTTATTGTTCCTCATAGCATTAATTACTTTCTGACATATGATGCACTTTTTATTTAGTGTCTGTCTCCTACACCATAATAGGATGTCCCCTAAGGGCGAGGGCTTTGCATTATTATCTGCTGTGTCTCCAGAGCCTAGAAAAGTACCTGGTGTACCTGGCTCAAGGTGAAAGCGCTCTAAATATTTATTGAATAGCCCTAACCGGTTTGGCTCAGTGAATAGAGCATCGGTCTGCGAACTGAAGGGTCCCAGGTTTGATTCCGGTCAAGGGCATGTACCTTGGTTGCGGGCACATACCCAGTAGGGAGTGTGCAGGAGGCAGCTGATCGATGTTTCTCTCTCATCGATATTTCCAACTCTCTATTCCTCTCCCTTCCTCTCTGTAAAAAATCAATACAATATATTTAAAAATATATTTATTAAATAAATGAATGAAGAGTTTCAGCTTTAGTGCCTAGAGAACCAGCAGAAGCTTTGAAATTACGATTTTTTTAACACGCTATGGCAAACCCCTGGCCTCACCCCATCTCTATAACCAAGAAAAGTAGCAATACATACATCTGTTCTATGGCTGCCCGGCTCACATGCCTCTGAGGTGAAGAGGCGAGAGAGCTGCTGCTTTGCAGCGCGTCCACACCTGTCAAGATGTTCTTTGCAATTTGCCCGGCAGGTTTGGAAAAGAAACTGTGATGGATGGATCGTCTCACCTTATCCCAACTCCGCAGTGACATGCTATTTTTCCATGCACCGGCTTCCTACCCCAGGAGCTGCCATGAACAGTGGACTAGCTGGGGAGAAAGTGGTTTCTGTGTAAGCGTTGAGGCTATTTGTCAAACAGGGCACAATGGAACCTTTCACTTAACTCGGGAAAAGAGGGACAGGTCAGATCACAAATTACTTAAGTGCTTAATTTTCTGGCTTTCTTCCTTCACCCACATTTTGATGAGCATGTTTTGAAAATCTCAAGTGAATAGGGATTTTAGATCGGGAAGAGTTGGTAGTATTTGAAGTTTGAAATTTCGAGCCATCTGTCTTTTTCTTCTTCTTTTGTTTTTATTTTTTAAATGTTTTCTTTTCTATTTTTTCAATTATAGTTGCATACCATATTTTATTAGTTTTAGGTGTACGGCATGGTGATTAGACATTTCTATAACTTACAAAGCGATCACTCCAATGGCTAGTGCCCTTTAACACCATACATAATTATTACAATATTGCTGACTATATTCTCTATACAGTACTTTACATGCTTGTGATTCTTTATATAACTGACAATTTGCTCATCTTAATCCTTCCCTCTGTTTTCGCCCACCCTCCAGTACCCCTCCCACCTGGCATCAGTCAAAATGTTCTCTATGCATTTGTTTCTATTTTACAAATGAGTGAAATCATATGGCACTTGTCTTTCTCTTACTTATTTTACTTAGCACAATAGTCTCCAGGCACATCCATCCATGTTATCACAAGTGGCAAGATTTTGTTCTTTTTTTATGACTGAGTCATATTTCATTATTCATCTGTGGGCACTTGAGTTGCTCCCATACCTTAGCTATTGTAAATAATGCTGCATTGAACATAGGGATGCATATGTCTTTTTGAATTAGTGTATTGGGCTTCTTTAACAGTTTTTTAAAGTATAATTTTTAGAAAGAGTAATATTTATAGCAAGTTTTCATTGCCACAACCTCACATATGTTTAGTAGTTTTTTGTTTTTTTTTTCATGGAAGAAGACATAAACCCCTTTGGATAGAGTCAGATTTGTGAAGTATATTGCATATCTCCATAGCTGAGGGACCAGGTATTAGTCAGTAGAAGATTGGGTATAAAAATAAAACTGGCCAATCACCATAAATAGTTTGCAAAGTACAGGTTGACCAGCCACTCACATCAGAATACACAGAGCCCCAGTTCAAAAGGCCACTTTGCCCTACCCTGGGTCTAATGACTCAGATTCTCTGGTGTTGGGGCTGTCAAACCCCCATTTCAAACAAGCAAACTGGTTGCTCCTTGCACTAAAGTTTGAGAAGCACCTCAAACATCTAGCAGGTATGTTTAAAATGTAATTTTTGAAAGATGCTATTCCTGTGTCAGCCTTGCTCATTCCATTGTAGGCCAGTTCCTTCCATAAGGGCACAGATGCCATTCATCACCAAGGATGCCCCCTGGAGGCCACCTCCAACCCTTGAAAAATGCATCCAACTCTGTATTCTGGTGAAAGTGCATTGCAGCTATGTACCGAACAGGAATGAGTCAAAAAGAGCCTGTACATAGTAATGCCCAGTCATGTGCTCCCCATCCCCTCCTCCTACCTATCTGGAGCTCTTACTCTCTTTAATGTTAGTTCTCTGGAACATAAACTGAGGAGAAAAACATGGAAAAGGGATAAGAAACCAGATATCTGGGACCACTCGATAGAGCAGCAAACAATGAATCGTATGTTCAATTACACATGACCACACCATAAACTACGGCACATGATACAGCATAGGACTTACTATGGAAGATATCATTTGTCATAAATGTAAAGGTCAGTTATGTTCACTAACTTCTGATTATATTTAACAGGTTAAATTTTAGAACAATGTGGGGGGGTTAATGGATGAGCAAACTGTTTAGATTGTTGATTGTGAATTTTATTCATCTGGGGAGTATGTAGATATGGGGCATCTTATCCCCTAATGCAGTGTTTCCCAAACTTTTGACATATGCGTACCCCTTCTATAATTTTCGTAACGCTGAGTATACCCTTCGTAAAAAAAAAAAGGGATGTATTTTAATAACAATCAAAATATATTTATTTTTTTTGTTACATACACAAAATAATAATAAACGAAAAATAAAATTATTCATAATAAAATATAAATAAAAGTTATATTATAAATAACATTTATTTGCACACCGGACCATGTCACACCTCACAAGACTGTCTTGACTTGACTCATGAGAACATAGAATTAAGCACAGGTAAGCACGGTGCAGTGCATATCCCCACCAAACTCCGGTGTAACATATACCCCCACCAAACTCTTCCCGTACCCCTAGGGGTACCACACTTTGGGAAACACTGCCCTAATGGAGTCATATAAAGTGGCAGCTCTCAAAATTGGCCAAGCATTGGACTGCCCTGTAGAACTTCTGCAAAGACAGATGCCTGAGCCCATCCCAGCCATCCTCAGGCACCTGGGCAGCCAAGCGCCAGGAATCTGTCTTTGCATGTTCTACATGTGATGTGGGTGTACAGGTGGACTTTGGGGATCACTGATGTAATGGCCCTGTTGCTATAATACTATAGATCCTGAGCATGGAAGTCCCAAGGAGAGGATTGGGTATAGATGGAGGTAAAGCACAGCTCCCGGAAAAGCCTATGTTTGAGAACTAAGCCTTACACACAGAGTACACAGCCAATGATGTCCATGAGTTTCTGCTCTTTGGTGTCAACAACGTGGGCCCTTTCAGAAGGCTGCTTCATTGACGATCCCAGAAACTGTGCACATCTGGCTATCTGTAACGTGAGCAACAATGCCGAGGTCAGCTGCTTCTGTAACGTCAATCAACACTGAAGGAGAGAGGGAGGCAGGTTGGGAAATGTGTGGCATAAAAATGAAATCTTGAAGGTTGCCATGTGTTTGCATGGAGTTGTCACCCTGAAGTTGTACAGGCAGCATCCCTGGCAGAGTGGGGAGGAACAAAGCTAGCTGAGTGGGATCAAGGGCACAGACCCTGGCCCAAACCGGTTTGGCTCAGTGGTTAGAGCGTCAGCCTGTGGACTGAAGGGTCCCAGGTTTGATTCCAGTCAAGGGCGTGTACCTTGGTTGCGGGCACATCCCCAGTAGGGGGGGTGCAGGAGGCAGCTGACCAATGTTTCTCTCTTTCCTTGATGTTTCTAACTCTCTATCCCTCTCCCTTCATATATTATTTTTTTTAAAGGCACAGGCCCCGGTCAGCAGCAATTTCTAGTTATTAAGTCAGGGAAAGTCAGCTGTGACATGAGGCACTGCAGGGAAGTGCACAGAGCAGCTTCCCCGGAGAACCCCTGCCGGCGGAAGACTGGTCCTCAGCAGTGACAGCCCCGACCCCCCTGAGAAACAGGTGACAGGGCTCTGCCCACACCCACGGCAGGGCCTGTCCTTCCATAAGAAGCAAGTGATTCCTTTTTTTCCAAATTGCCTGGCAGAGGGACAGTATGCTGACAAGAGAATCCAGTTTCATTCAGCAGCATAATCAGGCGTCCACGCTGTGCCAAGCCCTGCGTCCCTGTCCCGGGCTGATGATATGCAAAGGCAATAAACAGCTCCTGCTCCCAGAGAGTTCCCAGTCTGCAGGGAGAGGCAGACGTGTCAACGGCTGCCTAAAATAAAACCAGCAAATAAAGCCAGCTAGCAGAGGGGTGGGCGCACACACGTGGGGGAACGTACCCAGGAAACAGCAGCCCATTCTGCCTCAATCCGCAGGGAAATTTGCAAGCAAGAACGTGATATTTGAAATGAGTCTTCAAGGGTAGGTAAGAATTCACCAGGTACACAGCGGGGGCGGGGAGTGGGGATGGGGTGGGAAGGAAGGGATATTCTTGGCAGAGGAGACAGATCAGCTGTTCAGCAACTGTAAATTGCCGGGCAATTGTGAATATCCTGGTGTAGCTCCGGCATCCAATTAGCTGTGCACGGAACAGGCCATTGGGAGCCTCCGCTGGGAGCACTGTTTGTTCTGAGGCTGCCTCTTTGTCTTCTTCCTGGCTCGTTCGTGGAATGAAAGGGCTGGAGTTAAGAGGCAATTTAGAAGTCACCTCACCCGATGTTGGTTCAACGTAACTGCATGGGTCTTATACACACTCACGCAGGACGTGGCCTGTCTCAGAAACATACTTGCCTTGATGAAGCGCTGGGCATCACGATTGTTTCTTCCCTATGCTGTTTCCTTCATTTTAATAAACTTTATTTTTTAGAGCGATTTGACACCCTCCTCTCCACTGCCCAGCAATACAGGAGTGGGCAAAAGTAGCCTTACGTTATAATACAAATAAATAATCCAGTCGTTAATAAATCATAGTACGAGGATGAATCCTGTGCTTTGCATACTCACAACTATGAATCTCTTTTCCCCAGCCCTGGAAGGAGTGGAAGGTACAGGGGTTCCCCAGTGCCCCCTGCCCTGACACATGCATAGCTTTTCCCAATATGATCATCTCCCAGAGAAATACATTTATTAAAACTGATGAACCTGCATTGATACATCATTATCACCCCAAATCGATAGTTTACATGGTGGTTCAATCCTGCTGGGTTTTCACAAACGTGTAATGATATGTATCTACCATTATAGTATCACTAGGGTTCGGTACACTGATATGTGCACAGGTGGGGTCCATTCGCTTAGCCTGCACCCTTTGAAGATGTCAGACTGCCGATTTTGGCCCAATCCCTGCAGGCCCAGTGGAGGGGCCCCACCAGTGCATGGCTCCATGCACGGGGCCTCTAGTATGCATATAAGATCTTTGGTTAATTTCTAGCTACCCTTCCCCTCCCACTTCCCTCTGAGATTCATCACACTGTTCCATGTTTCCATGCCTGTGTATGGAGCGTCTGCCCCCTGGTGGTCAGGACACATCATAGCTAATTGTCAAAGGGTTGCTTAGGCTTTTATATATATAGATGAGGAGTGGATTCACTGCCCTAAAAATTACCTGTGTCCTGCCTATTCATCCCTCCCTTACCTCTTAATTCAGAAATGTTTACTGTCTCTATAGTTTTATATTTTCCAGGGTCTCCTATCATTGGAATCATATAGTTTGTAGTCTTTTCAGATCATTTCTTTCACTTAATAATATGCACTTGAGATTCCTCTATATTCCTCTAAGTTTTTCTATGACTTGATAACTCATTTGTTTTTTGTATTGAAGAATATTCCATTGCCTGGATATACCAAAGTTTATCCACTTTCCTACTGAAGGACAGACAGTTTGGTTGCTTCCAAGTTTGGGCAATTATGAATAAAGCTGCTATATACATCCTATGCATGTTTTTGTGTAGACACACATTTGCTCCCCATTGAATAAATACTCGGGAGCACAATTAAAGGTAAAAATGTGTTTACCATGTCTGCCAAAGTGGCTGCATTATTTTCCATTCACTCAAGCAATGATGGGAGGTTCATGCCTCACCAGCATTTGATGTTGTCCATGTTCTGGACTGGAGTCATTCTAATAGGTGTGTAATGGTATCTCACCATTTTAATTTGCAATTTTCTGCTGACATAGGCTCAGGGGGATTGATTTAACTGATAGATAATACCCAATTAATCAATGAGTTTCTTTTCTTGTAGCAGCTTGTATAGATGATTTGAATCTTAAATTCCAATTTCTGATTCCATAACTGTCATAATTTAATTATGGCACTTTGACAAGTACTCTCATGTTTTGTACATCAGTTTTCTTATCTTCTCAGTCAGGATTAATAATATTTGCTTTTCCTTAAAAAACATCATCCTGACAGCAATCTAATGCTACTGTCGTCCATCTCTGGATTTTGATGAAGAGTAGATAGATAGATAGATAATTCAAGGGAGAACACTGGGAATGTATAAAGTGAAATATAAATGTTGATTATGTCTTAGTATAACAATGATTATTACTGGGGACCTACCTAGGTAACTGAAGTAGTGGGCATTTTCCGAAGAATCCACTGGAGGGAGATGAAGCTGAGAGATTTTTATAGTTGAAATGCCTCTTCACTCTAAGGCTGTCCCTAAGAGCATCACATGACTTTGCATGCCTCAGGCTCTGTTCCAAAAAAAATAATCAAAATAAAATCCAGGAGCAAATTTCTCCTTTCCTTAAATGTCAGGGATCATGTACCTCATTTTGGGATGAAAGTTGAAAAGCATTGATTTTCTTGGCATAAGACAGCTCAGCAGCTGGTGGGGGGTGGGGGAGGAGTGACACCTTGGAGCTTGGGCACTGGTCATGCTGTGACCACATAATAGGGAAGCCAGGCTTGTAGGATCGGCCCTGAGTTACCTGAAGTCCAGACTCAGGATGTGCCCAAGAACATCAGGAATGAATGGAGAGTGGGGATTCTGCCTCTCTAGCTTGGTGGTTTCAGATCTTCTCACTTACCTTTAGGAAGATAAATGGCTAATTGCCATTTTTAAGACTCTCATTGGATTTGAAAGGGTCATACCAGTAAATTTTGCAAAGGCAGGTCATGGAAGGTGGCATCTGAGTGAATTCAGAGCAGCGATTCACTGCCTGCTCCAGTGTCCTACAACCTCAGTGCCCGGTTCTGTGGTCTCTACGTTTAAGGGGTTGCATTTATAGAATCTGTTGGGAGACTTCCAAGCTACAGTCAAAATCCTTTACTATCATATCCCCAAAGATCTTACTAGTGTTGTCTTTTATCACTCACCTGAGCCAGTCAACCCCAAGGAATTACTCCGTGTTGCCCAAATGTGCCATTGCCCCCTGCTAACTCCTACTCCTTCCCTAAGGCTTGGCCCAAGTAGTAGCACCTTTGAAGAGTTTTCTCTGACTTTCCCATACACCTCAAATAGATTGACTGCAACTGCATTCCCATAGCATGCTGATTACATGCTCAGAACACTGAGTTGTCCTAGATATTTTAAAAAAATAAATTTTATTGATTTTTTACAGAGAGGAAGAGAGAGTTCGAAACATCAATGAGAGAGAATCATCCATCAGTTGCCTCTTGCACACCCCCTATTGGAGATGTGCCTGCAACCAAGGTACATGCCCTTGACCGGAATCAAACTTGGGACCCTTCAGTCCGCAGGCTGATGCTCTATCCACTGAGCCAAACCAGTTTCGGCGCAACTAGACCTTTTAACTCTTCCTTTCTCAATCCATTTCTTCACCAAAAATCTTCATTTGTTTAACAAACGTTTATATCATGTTTACTATGTGCCAATCACTGCAAATATTAGGTGGTTAAATTCTCATGAAAACCCTATGAGATTATCACTACTACTAGTCCATCTGATTTTACAAATGAGGACACTTGAGTCATGGAGAGGTTAAGTAGCTTAATAATCCAGCTAGTGCAGGGCAGAACTGGCATTTGAACCCAAAACCTAGAGTCTGGGCAAATGAACAGTGCCACACGATTCTAAGTTTTGGGCAATAATGGGATGTTGCCTAGTTATGAGAGTTAAGATCAGGGAAAGGTTCATATATGTACAAGGAAGTATTCGGAGCAAAAGCAAAATATTAACATTTTGAGATATTATCTTCCATTATAAGCTAAACCTGTTTCTCAGCATCTTTCTGAATTTCCTCAACAAACAGCAGCAAAATAAGAGCAATTTTGTAGGCCACTTTCTTCCCTCGGGAGGGGTTCAGTGGCTCTCAGTCCAGACCCCATTTTCTCTGGGGTCTCTGGACAGAATCCTTACCATTTAGTTAATTATTAATAGAGTTGTTGATATAGAGGCTTTTGGAGGCCAAATGATTTGGGTAAGATCCTCAGCTTTGCCCAACTTGGGAAACTTACTTGGCATCTCTGAGTCTCAGATTCCTGATTTATAAAATATGAGTAATTGTTGTATCCACCACTGTATTAGTCAGAATGGATGCTGGAGTCAGGAGCTTATGCTGGAATAACAAACATCGTGCACTTGTCAGTGACTCAGTACAACTAAGCTTTGTATTTCACTCAAGCTCATGTTCAATGCCCACCAGCAAAGGGGGTTTGCTCATTGTTGTTAGTCTGAGACACAGGCTGATGGAGGCTCCATTGACACCCAGGTCTCTTCATGTCCTCACTGTTGACATTCAGCACTGGAGAATGTTTTGGTTGTGAGGGCTGTCCTGTGCAGTGAAGGATATTTAGCAACATCCCTGGCCTATACTAACTATATGCTAGCAGCACCCTTCCACCACCCCCTCTGTTGTAAAAACCAAAACTGTCTGCAGACATTTGCAATGTTCCACCCCATATTGAGAATCACTGATCTAAAAATGCAACTCCATAATTACAAAGGCACAACAAAAAGGAAAGGTTTAACTATTAAATGCTTCTACATAAATGTATTGTACTTACTTTTCGTTATGTTTGATTGACTAAAGCTTTTTATGTGGCCAAACTTAACTTCATGGCAGTAGGGAGTACAATCCCATCATGTCAATTTTGTCCCTAGGAAGGGAGAGTGTGGAATATCTGTGAACAGTCCTACAAACAACCATCTGGGGTGAAATAGTTCCATCAACAGACCCTTTATAGGAATACGGAATTTCAACCTCACTGGTTTGAACTTTCTCTTATCCAGTAAAGAGTGATTAGCTTGTGGTACTTGCTTGCAAAGAAAGTTCTTACCCTATGTAATAAAAGGCTAATATCCAAATCAACCGAATGACAGAATGACCGGTTGCTATGATGTGCACTGACCACCAGGGGACATACACTCAATGCAGGAGCTGCCCCCTGGTGGTCAATGCACTCCCACAGGAGGAGCGCTGCTCAACCAGAAGCTGGGCTCACAGGTGGCGAGCGTAGCAGTAGTGGCAGGAGCCTAGCCTCCATGCCTCCATGGCAGTGCTAAGGACCTTTGAGGAATGTCCACCTGATGGTTTGGGCCTAAGCTGCCAGGCGAACATCCCCTGAGGGGTCCCTGACTGTGAGAGAGCACAGGCCAGGCTCAGGGACCCACCCCATGCATGAATGTCATGCGTCGGGCCTCTAGTTAACAATATTATTGGTCAGTTGAAATTTACTTTTTTTTTTTTTTTTAATGCTTGGCTGGCCTCTGTCTAGTGGTTCCCAAAATTATCTGCACCTTGGAATCAATGGAGCTTTGACACCTACTAATGCCTTTGTTCCACCCTAGAGATTGTGATGCACTACCCTATTTCCCCGAAAATAAGACAGTGTCTTATATTAATTTTTGCTCCCAAAGATGCGCTAGGTCTTATTTTCAGGGGATGTCTTATTTTTCCATGAAGAAGAATACGGTATATATTCATTGTTAAATGAAAATAAAGGAAATTTATTACCTGTATATGGTACGGTAGTACGGTACTTGTCAACACAAACCAGACAAACTGAATCCTGGGGGACTTATTTTCGGGGGATGCCTTATATTTCACTCAGAAGGAAACCAGTAGGTAGGTCTTATTTTCGGAGGATGTCTTATTTTCGGGGAAACACGGTAGTAATTGGTCTGGGGTGTGGCCTGGGGCTTTGGAAATTTTAATAGATCTCTATATTATTCAATACTTGGCTAGATAATTGAATAATTTAGGGATCTATTAAAATTTCCAAAGCCCCAGGCCACACCCCAGACCAATTACTAGTGCATCACAATCTCTAGGGTGGAACAAAAGCATTAATAGTTGTCAAAGCTCCATTGATTCCGAGGTGCAGACAAGTTTGGGAACCACTGGTCAGAGCTTCAACCTCAGATGAAACAAGTATGCCTTTTGCCCTCATGTTCTAATCCACTAGGTCATATCCCTAAACATCCCACACCATCTTTCCTACCTCAGAATCTTCGCACTCACTAGTCCCTCTGTCTAGAATGCTATCTTTCTATTCATCGAGTTAATTCTTACTGATTTTTTCACTTTCCGGGGAAGCTTTCCCGATTTCTTAGACTAGGTATATCCTCCTCCACTCCCCTCCCATTCTAATAAATGCTCACCACCCTGAGGTCTTTCCTTCATCACACATCACAATTTGTGTTTTTATATTTACTTGTAGGATTAGTTGATTAAGGTCTATCTCCCCTACTGAGTTGCAAAGTGACTTTCTCTCTTTAGCTTACCTTAAAACCCCAGGGCCTAGTGCCTGGTATATCATAGGTATGCAATAAATATATGTGGGATGGATGAATGAATGAGGTCAAGACTAAACTATGGGTCCAGTGATACCTGCTTTAAACTCTTTCCTTTAAACCATGCTATAAGCAACAAGGCAGTAGCCCCAACACATTCCCCAGGAAAGGAAGGGGAAGAAACCCCAGCCTAAAATGCCAGATTCCTCACCTCCTGCCCAGACACACAGTGACCTGCACACACAGTGACCCAGTGGCTCACCCTGGCCTGCCAATGCGGCGGCCGTGTTTGCAGAGGCAGCACAGAGCTCCCAGCTTCTGCTTGGGAACCATGGTGAGGAGTCTAAACAGAGCTGGGCGGCCTTGAGTTCTGGAGCCCGAGGAACAGCCTGGAGGCCTTAGGACCCTGAGCTACTGGTGGTAAGTCTGCCTTATTTCTCAGGATTTGGAGTCAGCTCACGGTCTCATTCATCTGAGCCCATGCCCCCTGCCCCTTTGTAGCTTGGCTGCTGGCCTTTTGAACTTAAATGAGAATCCATTTTTCTTCCTTCCTTTGACTTGGAGAAAATCCAAACCTCTATGTGTTCCTGGCTCATTTCCCATTCCTAGCCCACTTTCCCCACCTCCCCGTGGGTTCTCTCTGGACCCTGGCTTGTAAAGAATCCAGTGGGCTGCTCCCCGATTCTCACCAGGCATGTATCCTTCAGACCTGCTCAAACCCTGCTTGGTCCCAGCTCACAGCCTCCTGTGTATCTCTGTGCGTCTCTTCCACTGTTTGAAATACGATTATAGTACTTTTCGCTGAGGCCATGCACGGCATACCCCAAAGTAATACAAGTAAATATTTAAACCAAAACTTCTCATCCTTTGGGGGAAAAAATGATGTGTTGTTGAAAAGCTGGATTATTAGGAAGCAAATCCCTTAATAGAAATATATCCAGAGGGAAAACGAAAACACACAAGCAAAGAAAACAGATCAAGAGGAAAATGAGGAGCCAGCCACCTCTAACCCAATAGAGAAACACCTCTGGTTCCACTCTGGATGCAGGAGAAAGAGCCCCTTAGGTTGAAAGAACGGCTAAGCCCTGGTGGCATCATTCATTGCATTTATACCATTAAACCTGGAGAGTGCTTGACATCATTATGAGCGGAATGGCTGCGGCTCCAAGGACACAGCCCAGTGAGCCAAGGATTCAAATGGTAATGAGGGCGAGTCTGTGGTCTGAATTGAGGCTATGACTTACGGGCTACATATTTTGACTTAAGTGCATGGCAAAACCCCCAAGCGGCCAACTGCCGATGAAATTGTCTTTGCCTCATAGATTACATTCATTCGTGCAGGGTTTTATGGACACAAAAACGGTTCTGGTGTTATATAAATTATACAGGCATTTAGGGCAATGGCTATTACAATGCAGGCTAGCGTCTTTTATGACACAGAGAAGTAATTGTTACCAATCCGGGAAAAGTTATGTGTTACATAATTCTAGAGCTTGTTCATGGGCTTAAGAGCATTGTGAGCTTACTCCTGAGGGAGTCGACTTCCAAAAAGATGGCCTCGCTCTCGGGTGGAGAAGATGGAGTTTTGCTGTGGTTGCTGCTTTAATCCGATTTACTGTTAATGTGAGCCTTTAATATGAGGAGTGAGTCTGGTTCCTATGAAAATCCATTTTCCACAGCCTCTGCTCCTTTCTTTTCTCTCCCATTTTTATTTCTTTAATTACCAAAGTAATACATGATTATAGTGTAGCCAGGCAGAACAAATACACAGAGGAAGAACAATTTTTGTTTTAACCCATACCTCCCCCCCCCAAGCCAAATCCATTCCCTTTTCTTCCAGAAACAAGTGATATATGTCCTGTAGATAACTTTTTTAAAAGATGTACAGGAACACACACAGACTATTTAAAAAGTAAATGCACACAACAACATTGGATTATTTTAAATTTGTAAATAGAATCACACTATGCTAGTATGCTTTGGTCTGCAACTAACTTTTTTTCCCCCCCTAAGAATATGTTGTGGGGAACTTTTTTATAAACCCACATGTGTAGGTATACTTAAGCTTTTAAACTATTGCACAGTGTTTCATTCTGTAATTCCTATAGATAATGAATACATTTTATAAATGCTGGGAAAAAATTTTCATTTTTTGCCTATCACGATAGATTTTCTCACTATTATAAACATGTTTCAGATGATTACACATACATGCATAAATGTCTATGGTATATGTATAATAACACATGCGTTACATATATTATACACACATATGCACATATATGTATAAATGTTTTTCTATGATATTTATGTAAGATAAATTCCCAGAGAGGAATTAATTGAGATAAATTGTATGGGCAACTTAAACTCTGACACTGTTAGGGACACTGTCACCCTGCCCTCAGTAAGTGATATATTGAGTAATGGTGTGTGTCATCATGCCCTTCTCACCACATCTTCCTCACCACTGGTTGGAGGTGAGGTGGACCCAACCTTATCTTTAGACATTTTGTGTAATTAATCTTCAGCCTAAGCCAAGTACTTGAGAACTGTGCCAAAACCTCAAAAGGAAACAAGGTAATTTAAGCCCATACATACATACACAATATAAAAAGCCCCAGATTGTCTTCTTTTAGGAGGTGGTGCTAATTATGTTGAAAGAAAGCAAGGAAAAAGTTCTGTTTAGCTGGGCATATACAGTCCTAGTTAATAAAAGAATAATATGCAAATTGACCATCATTCCAACACACAAGATGGCCTCCATCATGTGGCCAAAGATGGCTACCCCCATGTGGAACAAGATGGCTGCCACAAGATGACTAGCAGGGGAGGATAGTGTGGGTGGGTGATCAGGCCAGCAGGGGAGGGTAATTGGGGGGACCAGGCCTGCTGGGGAGGGCAGTTGGGAGGGACCCAGCCTGCAGGGGACAGCAGTTGTGGGCGATCAGGCCAGCAGAGTAGGGCAGTTGGGTGTGAGCAGGCTGGTAGAGAAGGAGAGATGAGGGAGACCAGGCCAGCAGGACAGGCAATTGCGGGGGGGGGGGGGGGGGGGGACCAGGCCTTCAGGGGAGGGCAGTTGAGGGGGGGTGGGGAAACCAGGCCAGCAGGGGAGGGCAGTTAGGGGTAACCAGGCCTCCAGGGGAGGGCAATTAGGGGCAATTGGGCCATTAGGGGAGCAGTTAGGTGTCAATCAGGCTTGCAGGGGAGTGGTTAGGTAATGACCAGGCTGGCAGGTAGAAGTGGTTAGAACAGGCATGGGCAAACTACGGCCTGTGGGCCAGATGGCTATTCTAAACTATTGAAATTTAAAAAAAAAGACCGTACCTTTTTATGTAATGTTTACTTTGAGTTTATATTAGTTCACACAAACACTCCATCCATGCTTTTGTTGCGGCCCTCCGGTCCAGTTTAAGAACCCATTGTGGCCCTGGAGTCAAAAAGTATGCCCACCCCTGGGTTAGAAGCAATCAGGCAGGCAGGCAAGCGGTTGAGAGCTAGCAGTCCTGGATTGTGATAGGAGTCCCAGATGGAGAAGCTGGGCTGGGCTGGACTGAAGGACTGAAGGACACATCTCCCCTCCACTCGCCCACCATGCACGAATTTTGTGCACTGGGCATTTGGAGTAGAAATAAAGCTGGTGGAGCCAGGTTGAACAAGCTTTAAGTGCATGTGCAGAGATGTACTGTGGGACCTTGGGCAAGTGACACAGCCTCCGTGTGCCTCAACATTCTCATCTGTGAAATGGGAACCCTATTGCTATCCTCCTTATGGAACTGTTACAAGGGACAGTGCCTAGAGAATTAATATTGGCTTCCATAAATGTTAGCCAAAATAATAGCAATGGCAGTAAGTTATTGTTGTTATCATAAGCTAAAGAGAGCCACATAGCAGCAGGGAAAGGCAGTGTCTGAGTAGTGACTGGGTGGTATTTGAGCAGGCCTGATGGATACATGCATGGGAGAGATGTGGGTGGGAAGCTCATTGACCCTTCACAGAGGTACCCAGAGAGAAATGATTAATTATTTCCTAATTGCAGAGTAATTGGCTATCAGAACAGGAAAGGGTCTTAGAGTTTATAGAGTACAAAAATCTCATTGTTTGGGTGAGAAACAAACCCAAAGAGAAGTGACCTCACACAAGCAACAGAGTCAAGCCCAGAACCTGCACCTCCAACTGCAAGTCCATGTTCATATTTTCTCCACCTTTTAGTCGAACAGAGAAAAATATAATGAGGAATGAGTCTGCAGAAACAGCTCCTTATTTCTTGTTACCAATTTTAGATGATGACTTAAAAAAATTAAGAAATCCCATTAATAAGAAAACAATACCTCCAAGGAAAAATGGGCAAAAGTAAAGAATAATATATAAAAAATTAAGTACAAAGGATAATAAATGCACATGTGAAAAGATGTTCAACTTAGGAACAGGGGAAATACAAGTTAAAAGCACTCATTCATTCATTCAGTCAAAAAGAACTTCGAGTAGCTACTATGAGCCAGGAATGGTTCATTTTTTATGCACCAGATTGACAAGAATGTAAAAGCATGATAACACCAAGTGTTGTTGAGGATGTGAGGAAATCAGTACTCTGATATACTGTGTGAGGGGTGAGCGAATTCCAAATATACACATTTGGAAAACCACAGGAAGAGCTCTTGGCAGAATAATAATCCCTCCTCAAACATGTCTATGTCCTAATCTCAGAACCTGTGAATATGTTAAGGAGGAAGTAAGTGTGCAGATGAATAAGATTGCTAATCAGTCAGCTAATTTTAATAAAGGGAAATTACTCTGGATGCTCTAGGTCAGTGGTTGGCAAACATTAGTCCATAGAGCCAAATATCATTAGTACAAAGATTGAAATTTCTTTTGATAGCCAAAAGAAATGGGAACCGACTTCTGCACATGGGCCACGAAGTTTCAATTGCACTGTACATGTGCACCCACATGTGGTATTTTATGGAAGAGCCACACTCAAGGGGCCAAAGAGCCACATGTGGCTTGTTGGCCAACCATTGCTGTAGGTAGAACCAGTGTAATCTTAAGGGTCCTTCAAAGTTGTAGAGGGAGAATTAGAATCAGAGGAGAAATTATGACATAAGCACAGTCAGAGATGTGAGGACCCAACCTACCTGCTAACTTTGGAGATGGAGGAAGGTGGCCACAAGCCACAGAGTGAGGCCAGCTTCTAGAAGCTGGAAAAGACAAGAAAACAGATTTTCCCCTAGAGCTCCTGGAAAGCAATGCAGTCCTGACAACACACCTTGATGTCACCTTTGTGAGGTTCATGTCAGACTCAAAACTTCAGTCACATGGGGGAAAAAAAAAAGAAAAAAAAACATTAGAAAAGGGATAGCCCAGGGTAGATGGTGTTCCAAGCCAATGGTTTTCTCAGACTCTTCCCTCATCTTGTAGTCCTTCACTTTTTTTAGATTGAGTCTTGGTAGTCACTGGTGACCTCCCAGAAAGCACTGTGGTGCAATGGTGTGGGGGAGTACACTAGGCCAGTAGAAAATGCTGAAACACAGGCAGAAAGGTCACAACTCTTTATAGAAGCTTGGTAGCGCCCCACCAGTGTGAGTCAGTGGTTGAACATGGACCTATGAACCAGGAAGTCACAGTTCAATTCCCAGTCAGGGCACATACACAGGTCGTGGGCACCATTCCCAGTAGGGCATGTACAGGAGTCAATTGATCCATGATCCTCTCTCATCATTAATGTTTCTATCTCTCTTGCCTTCTCCCTCTCTCTCTGAAATCAATAAAATAGTTTTTTAAAGAAACTTGGTAGAGAAGAATCCTGAGCAAGGAAGTGACAAGCAAGGAAGTGCCATCTTTTCCATATCTAGTGTTGTCTTCGATAGAAGAAGCTAAAGCACATTTGAATGTTGTTGGCATGAATTCAGTAAGACGCGAGAGTAATGACCGAGGCTGTAGGTTCAACAGTACTTGAATAATGTTGCCTGCACCCTTTGTGCATACATTTGAACAGATGTTGAGTGCTTTACTAAGTATGGAGTAAATAGAAAAGCATGAACTGTATTCTAAACCTGTCACTGATAGAGTTATCTATTCCCATTAAGCTTTGATTTCCTCATCTTTTCAGGATGGTTGCAACAATGAGAAATAACATGAAAAACTATTATCCTCACACCAGGCACTTAGCTCCCTCTCAATGGTAACACGTATTATTTCACTCCATGCAGTCGTGCAATTTGTATTAGCCAAATCCTTCTTCCTTACTGACAGGGATGTTGTATCCACTCATTTAAGCTTGAAATAGCTACCTAGATTTCCTGTCCCTAAGCCTAATTCTTTAACAATGCTGCATTCTTCCATCATCAACATGTATTCTTTCAACACGGGTTCGCCATCTCTATCACATTTCTCTGCTATCTTTTTAATCACCTACTGTTTTCATCACTGTCATTATCATCCCATAAAAAAAGGAGTTTCCCAGCATCAACCTTCCATTTATAGCCTTGAGTGACACCGCTTAACTTAATCTATTTCTATATCTCACCCCATTCCACAATTCCACAAACCGAATTTCCCCATCCTGTCATCATTCTTTGGACTTGACTCATGCCCTTTTCTTCCTGGTGCTGACCTTGATTCCTATTAGAACGCTCCTAATGACCTTTGGCCATCTTAGGAAAGCTGTTTCCAATGGAATCCAACCTTTAGGACCCTCCCACCTCAGCAAATACTCCCTTCTGGTTACCCAGCCCTTGTTAGCATGAAAAGCATGAAAAGAAAACATCAGAAAGATCATTGAATCAAAATGAGTGATTTACTCTGCTACAGAACTTCCTAGAATGTACTACTTGTTTCACAATTCCAGCTGTTTCTTGATACCTCTCAAGAGGAATATACCATCATACTGAATTCAGGAGGTTTGTGTATTAACTTATCATTTCCAGGCTTATTTTATTTTAAAACATATTTTTATTGATTTCAGAGAGAAAGGGAGGGAGAGAGAAGCATCAACAATGAGAGAGAATCATTGATTGGCTGCCTCCTATACCCACTACACTGAGGATTGAGCCCATGACCAGGAATCTAATAATAACCTCGGGCTCATAGGTTAACACTCAACCACTGAGCAACACCAGCTGGATTGAGCTCCCATTCTTGACTGTCCTGCCCGGATCAGTATGCTGCTTACTCTTCTGGCTCCCTGTAGTCAAGATGGTAGCATTTTCTTTGTTCCTGCACCCTTCCCCCATCCTACTCCCTCTATGATCATCCATTTCATCATCCATCCACACTTGTGCCAACTTTTTAATGTTTTTTGAATTTTCCTTTTTCTGTCCCATTTTCCTGACATGTGAACCTATATTTTTGCCATTCTGGTGTCTTTATTGGAGCACATAATGATTACTCTTCTTAGTACCGCACTTTGACCATTTCCCTACGTGGCTCAGAATCTCTATGACTCCACATTGCCTGCAAAATAGTGTCCAGATTCCCACTCCCACCAGCCCTTACTCCAGCTTTTCAATTTCTCTTTATTTCATTAAACACACAAATGGTGTGTTCTATTCACTTTCTCCCAAAATCACCCTGGGGTTGTTCTTGCATTCTCCCTCTTGCTCATGTGCTTTCACCCACCTATAATTATTTTCTCTGCTTCTAAAGTCCTCAAGTTGAACAACCTCAAAACAGTCAGCAGATAGCTGTTAATTATCTCCACTCCTACAAGTACTTAGCAGCTTCATCATGAACTGGACATTAGTCACATAATGCCTAGTGGTAGGATGTCTTTGGTTTCTCAGAATATTATCTCTAATAAGCCACTTGAAATTGACATTATGTCTGGCTCTATTGCTAGAGGGGAAGTATCCATTATAGGGTAAGGGGACTTCTTTTCTACTCCATTCTGTGCAGTCCAGACTCCACCAGCAATGCCACACCAATGAGGGCTAATGACCAAGTGGAACACGTTCAGAAAATTCCAGGAAAAAAGGGGGGTGGGCAGAATCTGAGAATGGATTTTCAGAGTTAGTGGACTGGACAGTTGTCTCCAAATATTTACAGGAAGATAGGTAGATTTAGTCAATTTGGCCCAGAGAGAGAAGAGATCATTCATATGAAAATATTATGAAAATATGAAAATATTAGCTGTAGGTACAGAACAAGCAAGGACCAAGCAGAAGGGGTATTGGCCATAGGGCTGGCAGAGAGCCCTGGAGGACTTTCTTGCTGATCTATGCTTTAAGCCTTTGGTTTCTGGATCATGGGAAGGTTAAGGAATTTCTTTGGGAAGCTGCCAGGATATTGGGGTAGTAGTGGGGACTCTGGAGAAGGTATACTGATCCGTGCTTATCTATCATTGTTACAGAAGTGCTTTAACTGTGCAATTGACACAGCCTCACTGCACTGGACCTACCAGCTGAAGATCAGGCTTGGTCATTGAACAGACTGGCTTGCCGCAAATTGGCCTAGATGAAATCTACCGCTAGGAAAATTGGCCATTCTGAGCAGCGGCTTTCTGAGAATTGGCCAGCTTTCAGAAATAATACCAACATAAGGAACTTGTAGGGAGATAGATTTTCAGTAAAGTATAATTTTCATATGATTATGAGCTATCTCAAAAGGTAGTTAGAATCCTGTCTCCGGGGGAAGAGGGAGAGTGTCAAGTTCTGTTAGGCCATTATTTTCTGGTAGGAAATAATACTAGCACAGAAGCCCTCTCTGGTCCCTTCCCACCACGAAAGCCTGCAATCTTACTACAGTCTAAATTCTTCGTTTGATAGGTGAGGAAACTAAAGCTCAGGTAGGAAACGTGAGAGGGATCTGCTTTGTCATTGCCGTTAACTGGCATATCGTGGATTTGTCCAAGCTGAATAGGAAGCTTGCTTCTTCTACCCCCTGAAATGACTAGGTACAGACTGTGCACACAGCAGGGGGTTGGTAAACATGTGACATGTGAATGGATGGATTGCTCATCCCTGTCCACCCAGGATCTCAAACCCAGGATCCCAGAGAGAAAGCCTAATTCATTCTCTCCTCTCTCCTCCGGCTTCAGACTATTGGAATTGACCACCGCCCCTTCCGTCCCTGACCAAAGGCTAATGGAGGCGCTAATGAGGCCCTCCGGCCATCAGAAAGAAAGAGAAAGAAAATCAAATAGTCTAATTAATCCACAAATTATAGTCACTGAAAAAAAAGAGGTCGTATTTCCTATAGAAAGCCAGACGGGGACTAATGGGCACTCAAGCATTGGTCTTGGCTCCTCTGGGTGTGTAGTTTGGAGGTTCCCCGTTGTTTTTTCAGGGATTATGAGGCACCACTTGGCTTCCATTTGGGTGGAGCTCACCGGGACTCCAGGCCAAGTCTGAGCTGTCTGTTTGCTTATTAAATGGGAAAAGGAGGGCAGAGAGTAACCTCTTTGTATAAGGTGAGCCTAATATTAATAGCAAACATTTACTGAGTACTCATTATGTACGAGGGACGATACTAAGCACTTCACTTGGATGGTGTCGCTGCATCCTGTACAATTATCTTTCCACTGTAGATGCTGGGAAACTGAGGCTTGGGCGCAATGGGTAACTTACTCAAGGTCGCACAATAAGTGGCTAACTATGTCGTCCAGGATTTAGCTGGTATGAAGTGGACACATTGCATTTAAAGCCCATGCTTAACTCTTTCCACCTGCGCCACATGCTGCGTCTTCAATCCATGAACTCTGGGGATGCAGCCCAACTACTGCCTAGAGCTCCTCAGGGGGTGAGAGCCAATACTACACACAATGGGATTGGAATGGATTGGCTTGAGGATGGTGGGGAGGTGGTGGTAGGAAGGCGATATGCCGGAGCAGAAAGGAAAGAGGATGCTCAATGACCTGTGTTCTGCGGTTTAGAGCAATCTCTCCAAGATTTACCAACAGCACACAGAGCATTTTCACTATAGCAGAGAATGCGGACCTTGATCCAGTGAGAATGAAGGCAGCTACCAACACACTGAGTAGAAAGCAAATGCAAATGTGTAAAACTGCAAGATGCACTAGGTTGGAAACCAAAGGAGTGGAGCGAGAGGCTAAAAGTAATGAGGCATCAAGAGAGTCCTTGCTGCTCATAGATTGACAAGTTCAAGTTGGGCTTTTCCAGAGGGCCCAGTGTGCATTATGTGTGTGAGTGTGTGTGTGTGTGTGTGTGTGTGTGTGTGTGTGTGACTGGTACTAACGACAGTGCGCAAGTCACTGCAAGCCCACCCGGGTTTGTGAGGGGCGTTCCCTGGCAAAGTGGATTCCACTCAGACCCTGCACCGGTAAGAACCCCCAAAAGTATCTCCGCTGCTCTGAGTCTAGGTGGGGATGAGTCCTTCCTGGTGACGGGGGCCCTGGAGCAATGACAGCACCGGCAGCTGCACCTACTTTGGTCACCCACTACCCCAGTCCTGTTTTAACAAACTGTCAAAGGCATAGGCCTCACCTGGAGGATCTAGTTAAAATGCAGGTTCTGGTCCAGAGGGTCTGGAGCAGGACCTGAGGCTGCATTTCTAACAGGTCCCCAGGTGGTGCCAGTCATGCTGGTCTGGGAGCCACATCCCAGACCCTTTACGTAATTAAATCTTTTGATGCTAAAATAAGATCTATGAACTGCCATGTTTGACAAATGAGAGTGCCGAGGCTGCCAGTGCTGGGTGATTCGCTCAGTCCAGGTCTGATGACTCGGGACCCACACTTCTGTTTGTACATGGTAGTCCCCAGGCACATTCAGGCTGTGGCGTCCCAGACACTCAGTAGGGTGCTCTCAGCACAGTAGAAACCCACGCATCTTTGTCTTTGAGGGACTGGTTTACTCAGCTCACTATCACTCAAAGTCCCTTGGGCTGGTGCATTCTGGGACTGGAGTTCTAAACCCTCCCTAACCTTTTGCTCCAGCTCCGGACCCAGGGCAGAGCCCACCTTCTATTGCTCCCATCAGAGGCTCAGGAAAATTTCTTGTACCCCTGATGGACCAGCCACTAAGGAACATGCACTCCCCTTGCCCTTTGGACTGGTCTACATGGATGGGAATACTTCCTGGGGTGTTTTAGAGTACCATCCCCTCCCTTACCAGTTCCATTGTGGAGGGGCCATCCATTTTCTCCCCATCTTGCCAGTCTCCTTGGCTTTACCCATGCTTCCTTTCCTGGACTGGCTGTGACCTCTTAGCATGCCTGATGGCCAGGTGACACCATTTCTGAAGTGGTCTTGGGCTTCCTGGGGCTAACATCCTGTTAGAATGACAGATGCAAACAGCCAGTCACTTATCTCTCTACCTTTGCCCTTCCCTACCCTTTCCCTCATCTTTAAATACTCAAAGCCTGAAGGATCTAGCAAACACCATTTTTCCATAAAGCATATCCTGATCACCTCAACTTACATGACCTCTCCTTCCTTTATACCCATCCCTTCCCCAAGGAATCTTTTTTGCATCTGTCTCATACCATCTCACATTTTCAACCTTGCACCCTGGGCAGCCTCACCATGGTTTTTCTTGTATCTTTGGCTCCTTGGAAGGAGCTCCTACGTTGGGTCCGTTGTAGATCCAGCAATGTGCTTTGCCCATTGTACGTGCTTAATAAATGGCTATTAATGGAATGAAATGACTTCCAAGTCAGACTAATAAATAGCAAAATACATTATTGAAGACCTAAGAGGTGGAGAACAATTGAGTAATTGAATAAAAAGAAGGCTGGGAAGGAAGGCGGAGACTCCCCGCAGGTCTCATGGAAGAAATGAGCTTTGTGTGTCTCTTGAAGGGTGAGTAGAATTTCCATAGCGGGAGTAATAATAATTCTAATAATAACGGAAAGTTATTGAGTACTTACCATGTGCCAGATATTGGCTAAACCATCATTTCCTTATAAAATAAGGGGGTCCTATATAGTTTCCATCGCACAGATCAAGAAACACACAGAAAGGCCCGGAGAAGCCAGCTCACTTTCTCCAGAACGTAAAGATAGTAAGCCATGAGGTCAGGATTTGAACCCATCACTCGGACTCCGTAGGACGTGTTTTCATATCTGATGGTGTCTGCAGAGACGGGGATGCTTCAGACCGAGGCAAAGGCAGGAACAGAAGCAAAAGCATCAATGAATCCCACGGGGCAGGGGCAGATAGGGGCCTCGGTGGGGCCACCTGGGTGTCAGACAAGGCTGGGAAGGTGGTCTGGGGACAGGCTGGGGTCATGTTTTCCCTCCAAGAGAATGAAAAGTACGCAGCACAGAGAAGAAATACCGAGTCAATCTTGCACTGAGACGCGTTATTTATGTGCTGTGTCTGGCCAGGCCCCCGGGCCGCTGTTGCGAGGGCAGTGAGGAATCCCAGCCAGCGCCCCTGGATAGCTCTGTGGGCGCTCACTGCAAAGTCACACTTTGGAGAATACAGCCGCTGGTGATGCCCAGAGTGGCCCAAATAAAAGTCAAATACCACATTCAGTCCTCCGGGAGTGTTTTTGCTATTAAATTAAGTCTGGAAAATAAATAATTGTCTTTGGATTTGATTTGAGAGAGTTTTTGGTAGTTGAACACTCAGTCGGGTGGGGTGGGGTGTGTGTGTGGGGGGGGGGGGAGAAGCAAACTATTTCTTGAAAGATGCTTTGATTGGCTCCCCCTGCCAGAGGACAGCAGATCACAAGGAAGGCTCGCTGTCTGCGGAGAGCTGCTTTTTACTCCCTCCTTGACACAATTATCCCAGAAAAATAGTGGGGGGGAGGGGAGGGGAGGCTCCGTCATATGTTCCAATTTTTATTGCTACATTCCTTGGATGGCTCCATATGTTTACCTTTAGCTGACTTTAGACTTGGTGTTCTCTGTGGCTGCTGGCGTCAGCCGCAGAATTCTTTCATGTCTATTACTTTATTAAGGAATGCAAAAGCCACATACAGACCGACCAGGGGACACAACAGCACAAGACACAAATAGCCCTGAATGTGCTCGGGAAGAGCCCAAGGAGGATCCACACCTACTTCTCCCAGACTGCCTGTAAGGCTGGCAAGGACCAAAAGGGGGCACTCTTAGCACTCGCTCCCAAGCCCCATCCCTAAGGCCCTTCTGCGGAATAACTAGCGCAGACACAGCACAGGGCTTTAAGGCAGCGGAATGGGGTGAAAGAAACCACTCTTATCATCGGGGACCTATTTTTTCCTTTTTTTTCTCTCTCTAACTTTGACTACGGTTAACTAAAAATAGAATCTCCAAATCATAGACAGGTTATGATTACACAGGATAAATGCACACAAAAATTGCTTTGCACAAAGCCTTGGCACATCTCTGCTAATGCTCAGAAGAAGCACTGATTAGTTAAACCTGTAGTCTGAGATTTCCCCACCTCTTACTAGGGGCATGGAATCCAGGTCCACCTGGGTCAGAGCACAAGGCTACCGCTGTGGAATGCGTCTCTTGTTGGGTGACATTGGACAAGGCGTGAGAGGTAACCGTCACTTAGCTCCTCCTGTGTGTCCACCACTTTGCATGCGTTATTTTGCTATCACGATGTTATAGATTAGAAAGTTGAGGCTCAGGGTGTCTAGAGAGCATATGCGTCAGAGGCAGGATAAAACCCAGGTCTGTCTGATTGATTCTAAGCCAGAGCTTCTGCCATGAGATGAGGGAATACAACTCAGCACCCACTTCGCAAACAACGTTCTTTTTTTTCACGCATTTTCAGACCCCCCACAAACACTTTACCAAAGCTGGGAGCCAGCACTGAGCATTTCCAGTCACCTATAGATACAATTCCACTCTCCCTCCAGGACACAAACTGAAATTCTTTCATTTTTCAGCAACACGTGTTTGTGGAGAGAAGGGAAGAACTGAGGAACCGGGTGATGGGGATAATTCTTGCGACATCAGCCTCCAAAGATATTTGTCAGTGCCGAGGATCCATGTCCATTCTCTTCGCAATGATTCTGTCCAGGCTCCTACATCAACTACCAAACCCCAAAATTCACAGAATGAAGTCTGTAGTTTGTTTTAACACCAGCGTTCTTCCATTTTCCCACCAGGATCTTCGCTCTGTTTGCAGAGTTCTGCTTCCATTGGCATTTATCATCTTTGTTTTAAATGCCAGTATACTGGGAGGTTAAAAGGGAGACCTCTCATTCAAAGAGACAATCATTACACATCACACCTGGATGTGAGGCTGGTCTTAGCTAGAAAGACTGTGTAGTGTGAGGGTGTGTGTTTACCTCCCTCACGGAGGCAGATGGCCACCCACCTGGTCCTTCCTGGTAGGTGTTCAATGAATAAGAATAAAAATGCTTTGACGTAACGTGGACAGTATTTGCTGAGATGACAAAATATCTTTGCCTTGTGACTTTTCTTGAGAATCTGGAGTGGGTGAACAGCTTGCAATCGAGGGGTATTTTGATTATTAAGAGGATATCCCCTTAGCCGAAACCAGTTTGGCTCAGAGGATAGATAGAGCATCAGACTGCAAACTGAAAGGTCCCAGTTTCGATTCCAGTCAAGGGCATGTACCTTGGTTGCGGGCACAGCCCCAGGAGGGGTTGTGCAGGAGGCAGCTGATTGATGTTTCTCTCATTGATGTTTCTAACTCCCTATTATTCTCCCTTCCTCTCTGTAAAAAATCAATTATATATATATATATATATATATATATATATATATATATATATTTTTTTTTTTTAAGTAAAAGTGGATAACCCCTTAGACAAATGCAGAAAGCCCTCAACCCCACTTAGGATTAAATGTTCTCTCATTGGATGTTGGGAATTCTGTCCTGGAAGATACACTGACAACTATCCCTCAACCAACCTGGTCCTTCAAGATCTTCAGCGTCAACATCTCTATCGGTCTTTTTGCATCATCGGGCAGCTCTTCATAAAGCTAGGTACTCTTTTCAATGAGAAATGGCTATGTGTGCCTAGTGTTTACCCTGGGCCACAATGCCCCGCGGTGGTAGGTAGTCAAGGCTCTGAGAAGTCCTGTGGTAAAGAAACCGATGTCACTTTACTTAACCCAGAGATTCTCGTATATATCTGACCACACGACCCTTTTAGCATACCGTCTATTAATATCTCGTGGAAAGGGTTTGGGCATGAACATATAAACTCTTGAAACTGCTTAGAAAAGGATAACCTCAACTTATTGATGGATTGGGAGAGACTATTTAAAGCAGAGCTATTGGTCACATATTTGGGATAAAATCTGCCTTCGTGGTCTGTCTGGATTATTTTTAGGTCTGTGTAAGTGTGTGTGCATGTGTTTATATATACTACATATAAATATGCATTTTTAACTGCAAGGTTAGACGATGAGAGAAAAAAAGAAGGAGGAAGAAATATGCCCTTTTATGAAAAAGCAGGCGGTATCCGGGGGGACAAGAAAAAAGTCTCTACATTTCAAAGCACTGTCTCCCTCTCCAGCCTGTTCACAGTTTTTTAGTAGAAACGCCTGGACCCCCTGTTCTCACTGACCACTGGCCATGACACCCCTTCTCCATCCGCCCGGCACCCCAAACATTTCTTTCCAAGTCATAGCTACCTACCAGCTGGGCTCCTTGCATTCTTTTGGACGGTGACTTAAATACCGTAATTCAGAAAACATAGTGTCACTTTTATCACTGTTGTGATTTAACTTTGATTTGCAGAGCATAACTGAAACCTCCCAAAGACAATTCTTAGGAATCTGCTCTGTAAAAAAAGCAAGTACAAGGATATCTTTTCAATTGTCGCAATGTTGCGGCAGTTGTTTTGAAATTGTTTTAAAATTAAATGTAAGGTTGTTTTGCGAAATAGAACTTGACTCGTGTGTGTGTGTGTGTGTGTGTGTGTGTGTGTGTGTGTGTGTTAATTGTCACATATAGGGTGATTTTAAAGTGAGTAAGAGCACAAGGTTCATATTATTTTAAATGTATATTGTATTTGTCTTCTCAACGCTGTGGTTTTTCGGTCTGTGAATAGCATCATAGTATGGAGCCTGCCTATTAAGCAGCCTGTTTGGGTAAGGAAACCCTTAGACCAGCACAATGTTGTATTACTCACTCTGTCCTTCCAATATGGTTAGAATTCCACAGCCTAAATGATCATTTGTTGAACAAATTCATGCTTTTATTAGTCAAAATACAGAGAAAACAGAGCCTCCCTGTTTCAAGATATTTGCTAATGCATGGTTAATTATCACATATAGCTTACTATAATTCATTTTACAGGGGGGACCTCCTGCAGGTAACATACTAGCAGTTTATGAACCAAAATAACCTCGCTATAGATTAGAGCTGTTCCAGGCCCGCTCAGACAGTTGGTGCTTCTAGACCTTCTCACTTCACATTGCTAATTCGAACAAGGCTTTATTTTTATATTTGTCAGCAGCAAGACTGTAGGATGGTTGTTAAACTTCTCCCAGGCCTAATTAGAGCGGCAATGCTAGCATTCATAACGAAGCTCGTGTCTTGCTCAGAGTTAGTGGGCTGGGCTGTTACAGTAGCTTCCTGGCAGGCCGGGGCTGGCAGTTTTAAGGTAGCTAGTGGCTGCAATATTAAGTGACTGTTGAAATTCATTGACTCCACCACGGCTAATGTGTCTAGATGACAACAAGTTTACACGGTTCTTTTATAGTTACAGCAAATGGGTCCATTTAAATATTTATTAGGTGATTATGGTGATGTGAAATGGAAAGAAAAAAAGAAGAAGAAGAAGAAGCAAAGCGCGATCTCGCAGGCACGGTTTGTTTTTAACGGTGTATGCGGGGGCCGGGATCATGGTATCACTCAAAATCACCGCATCTTTCCCTTATAAATATTTATGCTAGATCAGCAGCGATGAATGCTAATTTATTTGCATTTTGTTTCTTTATGGACGTCTCCCTGGGCAGAGGTTAGCAGGGAGAAGTTGTGCAGGCTTACCGGGTTGGGGGATATTTCAATAAGCCAGCCCAGTGGCATTTTGATGAGCCGGTGAAGGGGGGTGGGGGTTGGCGTTCACTTTGCTGAAACTGAAGAGTCCTTTTTGCTCTCGCAGATGCAGCCCGAGAGGGCGTGCAGGCAGCTGGTGCTCTGCCCTCTCCCGGAGTTGATGTGCAGGCTGGCAAGCAACCGGCCTCCAAAAGACTGCTTTTCTGTATAGGGACTTGTCAAGCCTTGGATGGAGGCCTGGGAGCCTAGCTCATCTGGATGTTTGTCAGATTCTAACTCCGTTTCTCCTCCTCCTCCTCCTCCTCCTCCTCCTCCTCCTCCTCCTCCTCCTCCTCCTCCTCCTCCTCCTCTTCAATGTGCTATAACAGTGAAACCTCCATGACACTGAAAAGCTTGAGGGATTGGTGGATGGAACTGTCAGAGGTGCAGGCAGATAAAGAACAGAAGGGCCGAAACCGGTTTGGCTCAGTGGTAGAGCGTCGGTCTGCGGACTGAAAGGTCCCGGGTTCGATTCCGGTCAAGGGCATGTGCATTGGTTGCGGGCACATCCCCGGTAGGGGGTGTGCAAGAGGCAGCTGGTCGATGTTTCTCTCTCATTGACGTTTCTAGCTCTCTCTCTCCCTCCCTTCCTCTCTGTAAAATATTAATAAAATATATATATTTTTTAAAAAAAGAGCAGAAGGAAGTTTTCTCTTTGCAGGGGAACATTTTCAGTGTTGGTAGCCAGGGTGTGAGACAGCGGTTCCCCATCCCCTGTCCATGATGCTGTTTATTATTTTTTAAACTATATTTTGGTTGATTTTAGAGAGCAGAGGGGAGAGGGAGAGAGGATAGAGTCATCAGGGATGAGAGAGAATCATTGATTGGCTGCCTCCTGCACGCCCCCAACTGGGGATCGAGCCTGCAACCCAGGCATACGCCCTTGGCCAGAATCGAACCCAGGACCCTTCAGTCCACAGGCCGACACTCTATCCACTGAGCCAAACCAGCTAGGGCAGTTTAGTATTTTACACACCAGGTCTTAAAATCAACAGCCTCTGTATAGCTTTGACATGTATAAATGTAGAATCTTCAGGGGGTTCCTGGAGGTAGCTTTTGAAATAAAGTGTTCCTCCATTTGAGATGCCCTGAAGGACTGTCCAAATGAAAGTGTATAGAATGCATATGAGCCCAAACCAGAAGTCTCTGAAACTTTCCCTTGCTTCAGTCAGAGAAAAAAAATCTTAATCTCTGACTCTCGAAGTGTGTCTCCTTACAAAGTGTGCTACTCTCTTCTTAGAGCTGGGCCTGTTTCCAGGCTTTCATTCTTGGGCCCAGCTGAGGGCATTCATGGTCAGTGAGTCTAGAACTCCCACACTGTGCGACCAAGAGTTTGTTGCTCCAGAATGGGTCTGTAGCGAGAGTTCACCGCAGTGGCGCTTCAGAGTTAGGCTGTGTGAAGAGATGTGGATTAGGTGGGCAAGTCGCTAGTAAGAATATGCTATGGCGAATCTTTGGTCACGTGAAGACTCTTCTGGTGATGCACATGTTGCCCTCAAATCTACAAATGTGTGTATCCCAACTTTAAGAATCCAATTATGGCCTGTCTGGTGTGACTTAGTGGTTGAGGGTTGATCCATGAACTAGGAGGTCTCATTTCAGTTCCTGGTCAGGGTACGTGCCTGGATTGTGGACTCAGTCCCCAGTAGGGGATGTGCAGTGGGCACCCAATCAGTTATTCTCATCATTGATGTGTGTGTGTGTGTGTGTGTGTGTGTGTGTGTGTGTATGTGTGTGTGTGTCTTGCCTTTCCTCTCTCTGAAATCAATAAAAACATATTTTTAAAAAATCCATTGATGCCTCCTCCCCTAATTAAAAAGCCTAATCACATCCAGCCAGTATGGCTCAGTGGTTGAGCATTGACCTATGAATAAGGAGGTCATGGTTTGATTCCCAGTCAGGACACATGCCTGGGTGGTGGGCTCGATCCCTGGAGTGGGATGTGTAGGAGGCAGCCAATCAAATGTTCTCTCTCATCATTGATGTTTCTCTCTCTCTCTCTCTCTCTCCCTTCCTCTCTGAAGTGAATAATATATATATTTATTTAAGTCTAACCATGGATCCCTTTCAATGTAGGACACTCATGGCCTTAATTGCTAAGGGTCCCTATTGGTAGTTTATCCTGGCTTTGCAGTTGGAATATTCGGAGCCGTGGGGATGGTGTGCAGACACAGCTCACTCCATGCAGCTGGGTCCAGTTTTCTTGTTCTCAGTTAATATAAAGATATCATCGAATCCTCTCATATCAATGAGGAAATGCTTATGCTCTCCATTGGATAAATAAGGAAACTTATAATTAAAGCCACTTGGGGGTTCTCTGGAGCTCTCAGGGTGGGCAGCCACCCTGCCCCACTGCCCACGGCAGTCTTCGTGAGACTGCCTGGGGCCGGGCCGCGCTCCTTTGCACGGCCGCCTGCTCTCAGCGCACCACTGGCCACAGCAAAGGCTCCACTGTAATGAGTTTCCAAGTGCATTTCAGAAAAGTCTCAATCTACTAATATTTACACTTAAGCTTCCCGTTATTTGATAAAGGCAGGCCCCTCTCTAGTGGGTTTCCCTAAAATCAGAACGCACCGATACCCCATAGGTGAAGGAAGTCAGTAGGAAAGGTCGTGAGGATGCTACTGCAGAATGGTTCTCCTAAAAACCACGAAGTTGTTGCAAGGGCCAGGCACAAAACAGGAAAAAAGATTCTATTTCCATGGGAAAGGCCATTAGAAAAGCATCGGTTGAGCTTACCTTTGTAGACATGGGCCCAGGAAAGCAAAACTTCTCCTGGGGGGGGGGGGGTACACAAAGAAATACCTGCTCATTTTTGTCATTGTCATTAAGTTCATCTGTCCTCGAGTTGCCTGGCACATTTCTTTCAGGTAAAAAGCTAACAAAACAGCCTTTCTCCAAGTACACGAGCTCATCAATTTTTACATGGTGAAAGGTTAATTGCTAAGTGTCCGACCTTGCATGTGAAACTAACCCCACGTTTAAATTAAAATCAACTTCACCATGGATGACTTCAAACAAAAGCAATAAAACCCCTCACTGCATTTCCTTCTCCTCATGAGTTTTTCTTTGCTCTGCTCTACTGAAAAATGCCAGCATTAAAAATGAAGTGGCAAAGTGTATTTGTTCTCAGCCATAATGCCATTCGGGGCATATATACCTGCATGTTTCTGTGTGTCTGTGTGTGTGTGGGCACATATCTGCACCCCCTCCTTTGGGCTCACAGATTTGGGCTCTGGGTTCCATAGAATTGCTTAGTGCCCGATGCCATGGGCGTGTGGCTGTACCCGTCAATCTTCTCTTTCCCTTGACTCAGAAGCCTTGTCAGTATGAATCAGAATGGGATCTGTGCTGGCTAAAGTGTATAATAAAAGAATTGTAGTCAGGGAATTAATTAATTCATGAGGGATGGAATGGCTGTCCAGAATTATAATCTGAGAGGATATTGGGCTCTACTTCAAGTGATTTTATAGCCTATTATAAAATACTAGAAAGTAAAAATTTGTAGCCTAGTATAAAATACCCTAGTGTAATGAAATGTCAATCCCTTCTATCTCCACCTCAATCAACGGTCATGTAGGATGTGCCTTGACTAGATAATGGCTTTACTGTTTCATCTTCTGGTGTGTTGTCTAGATGGACCATTAGGGTAAATGGTGAGTTGAAAAGTGAATTGGAGTACTGGTGTCATTCATTGGGGAACTAGGTGGAGCCTTGGACCAGAGAGCAGGCCTTTCTGGAGGAAGGCCAGGGATGAATCATTGTCCCAATTTCACATCAGGGGGAATTTCAAAAACACAACAAATGACCTGTTCAATCTATATATATATATAAAGGCCTACGCTACCTTTACAACTGGTCACCTGGACCACCGGTCAACCAGTCACTATGTCACACACTGACCACCAGGGGGCAGATGCTCAACACAGGAGCTGCCCCCTGATGGTCAGTGTGCTCCCACAGCCAACTTCCTGCGACCTACCAACCTCCCTCTGTTCCTCCCCCAGCCCAGCTGGTCCTGATCATCCCAATAGGGACTGGGCAAGACAGACCCAATGGACCCAATTGCCCCTGATGGCCAGCCAGGCCAAGGGGCCCCACCCATGCACAAATTCGTGCACCGGGCCTCTAGTGTTATATAGCCAGCTTTGCTGCAGAAGTCACAGAGCCTAGGTTTGTTCATTTTAGCTTGTTCTTTTAAGAAGGGCTCTAGGATGCCAAGCTAGTTTTAAAATGCTATGATAATTACCTAAAATATAGTATTTGTGAAACATTACACAGTTTGTAAAGTATGTATGTGTTTAATCATGTTCACATATGTGTCCATGTGTATGTGTGTATGTCTGACCCTCACAAACACCTAGTGAAGAGCAGAAAATATTTTCTTTTTCTTTTTTTCTTTTTCAGAAAATATTTTCTGCCTTCATTTAATAGATCAGGTCATGAAATTCAGAGTTCAAATACATACCCTGAACCACATAGTTCTCTAGATTCCATGCACGGTATTCTTTCTACAACATCATGGAGCTTATTATTGGTCTTAATATTTCAATATCAGCTATTGAGAAGCTAGACAAAGATTCTTGGCTACATAGATTCTTTTAAAGGGAAAATAAATGAAAAGGAGATTGAGTTGTTTCTATCAGTGAGGCTTGAAAACAGTTGGTCCCTGGGACCCTGAGCTAGATGCTCTTTCTTCTTGAGGCTGGGACATGAGTCCCATGGATTAGAACTTTCTGGCCTTCAGGATTGTGTTTCTCTTTCCCCTGACGTTATTAATTAAGAGTTATTGGCTGTACAGTCAAATGGTGGTGACTGCTAAAGATGAGGGAAAACATTCGCAGATCACATTGTTATATTCTAGTTTATTAGACAATGAACATAATGGAGTAGAAAACTAATTCAGGAAAAAAGCAACCAGATTGATGAATAAGTTGAAGTCGTGAATGGAAATAGACGTCAACGTTATATGAATGAGAATAAAAGGGGGAATTCCACCAAGAGATTCTTGTGGTGGAGTCCTTTTCAAGACATTTTGTTTTGTTTTTTTTAAAAAAAGGAGAAAAAAGCACCAACCTATGCATAACATTAATAGAGGAGATTTGCAGGAACCGTGATGTAAAAGAACCCTGTGACCATTCTCAGCAGAAGTGATCTGCTGGGTAAAGTTTGGATTGTGCCCTCCAGAGGCAGCTGGGTAGGGACAGCACAGTAGAAGGCATGTGGCAATATGCCTGGTAGGGCCACTGAACCCCGTGATTTATTGTCCCCTTCTTCTGGCTCCTATGAGAATGAATGGTGAGATGAGTCCCCAGAAACCTTCAAGTGCTCGATGGAAAATTGTAGAGGGACATAGAAGGTGTTTACATCTCTCCTGCCATCTGAAGGTCATGCGTTTGGAAAAGAAAGGAGGATGTGGCACATGATGGCTAAGGATGGGGTTGAAGAGGAAACATTAGTTTCCTGGCCTATGGCCTGTGGTACCAGAACAAAAAGTCTTGTCTGGGAACTGGGTATACTTCACAGAGAATGGGGAGGATGCGTTTGGCAGACAATTCTAAGCTGATCAACAGAGCTGAAATAGGACTTTTGTCAGAGAGAGAGGGGAAAAGTCCAAATAACCTGCAAAACAGGATTACATGGAAGATGCCATGCCTGACATGGCAAGAAGCAACAGAACAAGGGCAGGGGTTCCTAGTATTTCATAGGCAATGAAAAATGGCATTTGCATACCAAATCTACAGAAGAAAGGGACAAGAGTTGAACTTGAGATGCTGAGATGCATGAAAGACATATGCAGTCTCCTAGAGCAGTGGTCAGTAAACTCATTAGTCAACAGAGCCAAATATCAACAGTACAATGATTAAAATTTCTTTTGAAAGCCAAAAACGACTTCAGCACATGGGCCACAAAGTTTCAATCACGCTCTACGTGCATTTCCGCACGTGGTATTTCGTGGAAGAGCCACACTCAAGGGGCCAAAGAACCTCATGTGGCTCACGAGCCATAGTTTGTTGACCACTGTCCTAGATATTTCTCTACTATCATGATAAAGCTTATGGGTAGAATAGATAATAAATTAATCTTTGGGGGAAAGGCAAAAGAAACATATTAACTATGTCCAAATAAATATATTTCAATGTCAGATCTCTGTGACAGAGAATTCCTGCCTTGGCTATGTCACAAAGATAAGACTTTCGTTGCTTTGAAAGAGTAGAATCATCCTTGATAAATTACCCAAAGACTTGGAATCCACCACAACTGTGCCTACAAAGGAAAGCAGACCATTTATTCTAGAAACATCAACTATGTGGTGGGTTGTGGACATGCACAGATGAATCAGATACAGTATCTTCCCTACAAACAATTGCAATTTAATAGGAAAAAGAGACCAAAAAATGAAATATTGAATGTGGATGCATTTATGGATGTATTTATAGGAATCATCAAGATATAAATGAAAATCTTGGAGGGTTAAGTGGTTTCCCAGCAAATGATATGCCCATCCCTTTGGATACAACCTATGGAATTTTATGGCTGAATTTGTTCCCTTAGGGGACCTGTCTCTATAAGACACAAACCCTAAAACCATAGGGGAATGTATGCTTATGCGGAATCATTTTCACACTGTTAAAGAAGTTTCTGGTGAGGCAAGTGCCTTCTAGAACTCTCTTCCATTACTAGAGCCTTGATGAGTGCTTCTAGAAACTTCCAGTCTACTCATTTCAAGCCTTTTATGTTTGATACTGGCTTATAGCTAGCTAGTCTTGCTCAGTTGTAAATATATTTTTTAATCCCAACTGGAGAAATTGGGTGTCATATTGCCTATTAAGGACAGAAAAGAAAAAAGAGGGATTTAGGCCTGTACATAATGAAATCATATATCCATACAAAAAAACTTATAGATCTGAGAAATAAAGTGAAATAAAAGGCATTTCCACTGCAATGAAGGAAAAGAGAATGCAAAGTTCTATTTTGGTGATCTTACACTGTAAGTTGCCTAGCTAGGTAGTGTTTGAGAATGCTATGTATCTAATACAGATAGTTTTTAAAATTATTTCCTAATGTAGATTTGTATTTAAAAATGTAGGGATGATCTTAGTATGGTGAGAGACTTTATCTCTCCATAAAAGTACTGAAATTCTGATTCCATTAAAACTAGAGTATCTCACAATCATTAATCTGATTGACAATTTCATATTTTGGAAAGTAGAGGAAAAAACCAGAAGAATTACTCCTATACTCCATAGTGGTCTTCAATGTAAAGGTATTGGCTAATTCATTGTAGTCTTTCCATTTGTTTCTCTGCCTCCTTTTCCAATGTCCCTTTGCTTTACATTAAGATCACCCACCCAGAAGTGAGAAGTATGAATCTTGCATCATGCCACTCCCTTCCTCAGCAATGGCCTGTGGTTCCACCAGCTGAAAGAAAGGCTTTCTTTTCTTCTTGCCTTTCAAATCCCAAGCTACCTTTAGGGTCCAACCTAAGTTCTATACCCTCCCATGAAGTTTTGAATCCCAGCTCTGCACACACTTAATAGCTGTGTGACCTCACATAGGCTACTTAATCTTTCTGTTTGTTTCTTCATCTGAAAAAAAAAGTATTCTAACAGTACATACATCATAGGGCTGAATTTAATGTGTTAATATTAGGGCGCTCAGATCTAGTGCTATATAAGACACTAATTAAATAAAAATGTATATATTCTCTAGATATTCCAAATCAGAAGTTATCTCTTCTTTATGCTCCCCATTAATATTTTACTGCTATAAACCTGCATCAACTCAACTTTTAAAATTATGTTGTTACTTTATGTTCCCACATAGGTTATCTGTTAGCTACCCACATAGACTGGAAGCCGATGGAGTAAAAAGGTTACATCATGTATTTCTTTCTGTCCTCAAAGTCCCCACCAGTGGCCTTACCTATAGGGGATGTGCAAACCATGCTTATGCGCTGATCTGCTTCTGATTTTCCCAAAAGTGACCCCCCAGATTCTCTCCTCCTCAATCCACCATCTTTGCTTGCTTTCTAGACCTGGCCTCACTGGTCTTCTCCAGAGGGTTGGTTTGTGTAGTACAATCCGCCTCTCTGATTGGCCATCTCTGAGTGCTACATTTATCAGGGACAGTGGGTCTTGGCAGGCAGACAAGAAACACAATCTGTAGACAGAGCCACCGCAAGCCAATCTTGCCAGTACAATTCCTGCTGTTTGCTGACAGTCATATGGTTGTTTTCCAAGCCTCTAATATGGAATACCATAGAGCCTTTCAGAAGGAGTCGATGAGGACAGGGTCCGCTGGCTGTTTTCCCTCCGTTTTTTGTTTTTGTTTTTTTTCCTTTGGGAGGTCATGTGCCTGAGATTTGACTGTGAAATGATTCGGGATGCCAGGGCTGTCATATAAAGAATGGTCCAGCCTCAGAGTGACGTTTTGGATTGAATTCGTGTGAATGCTTCCACAAACCTTCTGAAGACCATCCAAAGCCACACGTAAATAACGAGTTTGGGATGGCAGCAAGAATGCATGGGATGTGGCCTTCTGAATCGGCCATATAGTGTTCTTGGAGGGGTGGGCTATTTCAGATAAAGGACCATTTGAAAAACATTTTTCAGGGTGTGGTGGGGGAAGGCTTTCTCTGAGTAAATGATTTTCAGTGCAGTGTGTATTCCCTGTGCTGTGATCTTTGCTTGAATGTGCAAGTTTTTAATGTCCACAAATTCATGAATTGTTTCACATGAAAGAGAGCTCGGAATTGTTATTGAAAAGCATTACCAAACCCGTGTCACACTCTCCCATTCTTCCTACAAATATATATATATTTTTTATTGATTTCAGAGAGGAATGGAGAGGGAAAGAGAGATAGAAACATCAATTGATGAGAGAAAATCATGGAATGGCTGCCTCCTACACGCCTCACTCTGGGGATTGAGCTTGCAACCCGGGTATATGCCCTGACCTGGAGTCAAACCATGACCTCCTGGTTCATAGGTTGACACTCAACCACTGAACTATGCTGGCCAGGCTGACTGCCCCGTTCTCTACCGTGTTTCCCCTAAAATAAGACATCCTTGGAAAATAAGACCTACTTCATGGAAACATAATACATCCCCTGAAAATAAGACCTAGCGCATCTTTGGGAGCAAAAGTTGATATAAGGCACTGTCTTATTTTCGGGGAACGGGGTATAACTAGGTCTTATTTTATCATCTAGCATATTATCATATCATCCAGTGTCTTGGGAGTCAAAGAAGCCACATAAATGCTGCGCTGATAATTTCATCGACTGGGTGGACCTGAAATGTCCTTACTGAGTTGCCCCACAAAGATAATGTCAAGCTTAGCTATTGGCCATGTGCACTCTGGAGAAATAAGTCATTCCTCTGGCCTAGTGGGTGATGCCTTTGTAAGTACATAACCTTTCTAAGCCAGTAATAATAGCGCAAAGGACACAGCATTAGGATTTTCCTCATCTGCACCTTATGCCTGAAGGGTGAGATCACCTGCAGGCAGGTTTCTAGAATGAAATTCAGACTCAGAACATTCTAGCTCTAAGGACAGTCCCCCACACCTCAGGAAGGCTCTGTCCTTCACGTTTTCCACTTGTCTATCCCTTTTTGCTTGTGCCTCCTGATGCTAAAGGCTTTACTCCTTGAGAGCCAAGATGGTCCTCCAGCAGCACATTCTTCCTGATGTTTACAGACAGGTGAGAGCTACTTATCTTTGTCCTGCCTTTTCCAGTTTGCGCTTGGCTGAAGCGCAGCTGCTCTTGCAGACTCTCTATGGTCTGCCTCCTGTCTCCAACATGATTCACACGCCACACACAGTCCCGCCATTTCTTCTGTTCGATCGGTCTGCCTAGTTCTGGTCACCAGTCTTGGAATGTTGAGAAAGATGACACTAATGAATCTGAGTGAACTTGTGTTGGGTACAACAAGCTGGAATTCACAGGAAGAGAAGGGGGACACACAGGAGTCCAATGAGGAGAAGAAAAAGCCAAGGAGGATGAGACGGGGTTTTGTTGTTGTTTCGTGTGTGGTTCGGATGGGGGGTCAAGGTGAGAATCTCTGCACAGTGGGCTAGAGGCTGTGCTATTTCAGATTCCAGCCAGTGTGCCGCTGTGCACTGGCCATCCTCCTCGGGCCTCACAGGCAGTGCTAATGAGGAGGGATCCACAGGTAGGGGATCCATGCAACCCATCAACATTCAAATGCTGCAGATGGAGTCGTCCTCTGCAGAGCACTTTGAAACTTCTAAAGCTTCCCACTGGTAGGCCAATTCCAACTTGCCATCCAAACTGCCCTTGGGAATCACTCACCTGTTTTTAAAAATGTCTCTGACTCTCACCCCAGCTGCATCAGGACCACCCTCCTCTCAGCTGCAGTCACATCCTGGGCTGGACTCTATTTTTATTTTTTTAAATATATTTTGGTTGATTTCAGAGGAGAAGGGAGAGGGAGAGCGAGATAAAAATATCAATGATGAGAGAAAATCCTTGACTGGCTGCCTCCTGCACACCCCACACTGGGAATTGAGCCTGCAACCTAGGCATGTGCTCTTGATCGGTACAGAACCCAGGACCCTTCATTCCACAGGCCAGTGCTCTATCCATTGAGCCAAACCCGTTAGGCTGGACTCTCTTTTTATAGCGTTCATCATATTTGGTCTTTGTGGGTTGAACTGCATCCCCCAGAGAGACTTGTCCACGTTCTAACTCCCAGTACCAATGAGCAGGACATTTTCGGAAATGGGGTCTTCGCAGATGTAATTAGGTGAGAATCTTGGGATGAGGTCATCTGGGTAGAGCACAGGCCCAAATCCAGTAGATTTGAAAAGGAGGGGAGATTTGACACAGACACGGCCAGGAGGACGGGCAGAGATGAAGGCAGAGGATAGAGTGACTCAGCTACAAGCCCAGGAGCATCACGGGTCACCATTAGCTGCCGGGAGCTGGGAAAGAGGCAAGGAATGGACTCCCCGCAGAGCCCCCAGAAGGATCCCACTTTGCCGACACCTGGATTTCAGACTTCTGGCCTCCAGAACTGAGGGAAAATGGGTCTCTGTTGTTTGAATTCCCCCGGACTGTGGGAATCTGCTATAGCAACCCCAGGAAACGACTGCTTTTGCGATTGCACATCTGGATCTGGATCTGGATGGGGATCTTCATCAGATGTGCTGTGAGCCCCTGGAGGGCTGAGGTCATGCTTATGGCTACATCACTGCAGCCTAGCACGGTGCCTGGCACACATGCAGGAACGCTGGCATGCTTTCTGAAAAAGGCCACTGAGCCCAGACCAAAGGGTTGCCGCGAGCACGGACCCTGGAATGAGCCCCACAGCAGGAGGGTTTCACTTGGCCCCCTGACTACGCAACGATCACCAAGGCTCCGGCTCTACAGACAGAGTCAAGGGTGCAGTAGCGTGTGCACTTTGGGGTAGGACCTTTTCTTAGTTTGCTGCCCGCAGGTGGATTTCTAGAACCAGTGGAAGGTGGCGAGAATCCCCATGCCCATGGGCACAGGCACCCGACAGGCATGCTCCGACAGGCGCCCAAACTTGGTCTCCGGGTCCCTGTTAACCAGACACCTCTAGAAGATGGACAAGTAGCCCGGCCAGTCTGATTGAAACCACATGCCCGCCCGGGAGTCCCTGGAATGAGGGTTCCAGTGGTGCCAATAGCCCGCTGTTTGGTTTGGGTGCTTTCTTCTCCAGCTGAGCGCGAGGGATGATTTTCTTTTCCTCAGGAGGAGGTGAGTGAGTGGGGATGAAAATATTTACTTAGAGACCACCTAGGCCAGGTCTGCAAACTCCTGAGCCAGGTGGGAAACGTCAGCACACAGTGAGCGTTCTCTGTTTTGGTGAAAGAAAAAGCAATTGCAGATGGACAGCCCCGGCGCGCTGGAGCCGCCGTCTGAGGCACGAATCCCTGAAGCAGACCCAGTGACCACTGCCCTTCCGTGCTTTTCCATCGCCTCATTTTACAGATGACAAACAGCCCGGCCACTTGTGTAAAAGCCCGGCGTTTTCTTTTTCCTCCTCCTCCTCCTCTCTTACTCTTTTTTTTTTTTCTTTTTCTAAAAGCCACAAGAGTGTTAGGTGATTTTTCCCTCACTGCCTGGAGAGCATTTATTACACATGCTTCATCTTTCCCCTCTGGCTGGGGCAGCTCAGGCCCTCGGACCTCGGAGCTGGAGCTTGGCCTTGGCAGAACGCTGCCCACACGCAAGGGTGGGTGCTTCTATTTCGGCCGGTCCTGCAAGGCAGGCATGGGTGCGGAACAAGCGTGCAATGTCTGCCGAGCAGGCGGCAGAATTAAAATAGAAGCCATGGAATGGGCGCAGAAGAGGTTGAAGGACCCCCCCCCCCCCCCGCCTTCCAGGAGCTTCCAGACACTCACACTCACGTGCGCACACACACAGAGTCAAAAACAACTGTCATGCCAGCAGATGTGTAAAACTTGTGCTTCTCATTTTTTCAAAGAACCTTCCCAGCCGTGACATTATTTCATCTTCATGTAATTCCTGGGATACAAGGCAGGTGGTATGCCTTTCATTTGTATGGACAGGGAAAGCGAGGGGTTATGGAAATGGAGAGGTCATACAACTTATTTGTGTCAAGGTGGGACCGAAGCCCCCTCCTGTTGTTGCCACTTCTGGTACTTTCCACCTTAGTGAGAACAGCTAATCTTTCTCGGGTCCTTTCTCTTCGCCAGGTCCACTGCCTGGATCCGCCTCCTGAATCCTCACAAGAACCCTTCAAAGGGGACTCATTGCCCCCAGCATATAGATCAAGAAACTGGGCTTGGCTAGGGAACACAGCTAGTTGGTATTGAAACCACATTGCAAAACCAAGTCTGTCCAACTCGAAAACTCTTCTTTGTAACCCTAAGTCATAAATTTTAACTACAAGTGTTCCATTCCCTGAGAGGGTAGAGAATAAAGCAGTAGTCAGCATCAAAAGGACTTTATCAGGAGCATTTCCTAGAGGATGTGAACGTGGAGTCCACTTAAGCCATGGGGAGAGAATGAACGGGAACATGTGGCACAAGTAAAATAGGTGAGGCCCTTTGAATGAGTCACTTACCCAATGCCCCCTACCCAGGTGGCATGGTTATCCTAATTTTGCAGGTAAAGGACTGAGACATGGAGAGATTGGGTGTCCTGCTCGCAGTCCCACAGGTAAGACCTTGATGGAGTTAAGCTTCACATTCAGGCTTGTTTGACCCCAGAGGACTTGCCCATCTCCAGTCCACTGTGCTTAATGTCACGGTAAAGAGGGAGGTGACCACAGTCCATTGGGTTGAGCATGATCCAGTGGTTTCCAGGGGCCTTGCAGGGACTTTCTTTTACCGAAGCCATAGATCTGTGTGGGAGAACATAGATAACAGCCAACATGTTCAGGGGATAAAATTGCTGGAACTTAATAGCAGTGAACTTTCACTTTCTCTCTTGATCATTTTCTTTTGCACTACAGCGGAACACATAAAACTGTGCAAATTCCCATCATTTATTTAGCTTGCTTCAGATTATTTTGACGTAGCTGTCATCAGGCTGACGGATGCCAACCCCTACTTCTCCCCCTCCCCATGCTACAATGGCCGCTACCATTTTTTGAGTACATATAACGAGATAGCCAATATTAGCTTATGTAATTCTCTCAGCAACTGTGCAAGGTATGTATTATTTATCCCAATTTTAAGATGAGGTAACTGAAGTCAAGAGAAGGCAATTTGTTCAGATCACACAGGGAGCAAAGGGCACAGCCACGATGTGAATTCGGGTCTGTGATTCCAAAATTCATTCTCTTTCCCTGGCCTGAAGGTAACTGGATAGGCTCTGCATGGAGCCAGTGAAAAAAATAACAATCTTTTAAGGTCATGTTGGTGTATTTTAATAAAAGATAATAAATACTAGGAAGTGGATGACATGATGGAAACAGGGGCAGGTGGGGAGAAATGAAGCAAGGAAAACCTTCTTCAGAGGCCATAGCTGGAGGGATCTGGAATGTGGAGCACCTTGAATGAGGTTGGTGGCTGTGGAAATATGAAGTGGTGTCTCAGGAACCGTGAACTTAGTAGAAAAAGAATTGGTGAGAATCAACCAAAGGAAGGGAAGACCTGAAAGGCACATGAAAGGCTGATTCTTGGGAGATATGATCATGGTATCATATCCTTGAGGAAGCAGGAGGATGGGTGAGGATGAAAAGGGATTCAAAAGGTAGGAGTGGTTTCTTCTCAGGGTTAAGCAGAGAGAGCCACAGACAGGCTGGTCATTGTGAACAGCTGGGCCACCCGTGGTCACACCAGTGCCCCTACAGGTGCCCATGAGTGAAGAAAGGTCTTCCTCAGAGAAGGGGAATTCACCATTGCCAGCTCCTCCCGAGCTGGGGAAAGTATGCTTGAGGCCAGTGAGAAAAGAGCCTGTGCTGAGTCATGCCTAAGTCTACACAGAGCGTGGCATCCTATTCTCTATGGGGACAACTCCCTTCTTTCCAGGCCTCTTCAAGCTCAGCCTCCCTGCACCATAAGAGGCTTAGGAAGGATCACCTCTGGAGCTGTCCAGCTCTCAGAGATAGACGGGAGCACTGGTCAGTCCTAGTGACACTTCCAACAAAACCACACCTCCTGAGAAGGAGTGAGTGTCTTCCACTATTTTGTTTTCCATTCTTTTCTACTCAACCACTGTAGCACCTTCTGTTTCACTGAGTAGCACTTTGACATCATTTAGGGCTCTGCCCTGTTGCTCTGTGGATGGTTTTTACCTAAGTTTTGTGCCTGGATTATTGATGACAGCTAGACACCCCCACCTGTAGATGCCTATACACAGACTCTGGAAAGTTCTACATAGGGCAGAGGTCACATAGTGGCAGCTCATGAACTAAATATGGTCCACCAGTGTATTCTGTTTGCCCTACACAATGTTTGTTAACATGTTGAATCAACATTTTTAGATTGGAAAGTTTTCCATATTTCCAAGTTCTCTTTAAAAAGGTAAAACGCTCTGGCAGTTCTGAGCTACAATCCCACATGTCCCTAAGCAGCTGGAGTGAATTACTGCTATTCCCTTTACACATAGAATTTTTTCCCTATTTTAGCACAGTCTCTACCTTTCCTATTGCCTGACACAGGCCTACCGTCCTCATTTATCTCACTTATCAGGCCCTTTAACTGTGAGACCCAAATGTATAGTAATGTTATCAGCTCAAACACAAGTTAGTTGGTTCCCAGAAAGTATGAATGTACTTGAGTGTTGGGTACAACTGAATTCTAATTCCTCCCCATACCTTTAGGTCTTCTTCCCCTAATGACACTCTCACTCCAGAATGCACAGCACCCCATGATGAATGTTGAGTATCAAGACACTGCCCCTTCCTTCCATGGGAGCATAACATAATCCTTTTTTTTCCACCAAAACTTCACTCCACGACTCCTAACTCATAGGTCTCATGCAGAGAGATCTTGAAAGTCATTTGGGACCAATGTCAGTGACATTGTTGGCACTTGAGTCACATTTCGGCAGAGGAATATGCAAGACAAGAATATGGTGAAATTAAATAAGTTCTCAGAGTATTTAAGAAAGGAAGTGTGACACTGGGAAAGTGAATGGAGTCTCTGAGGCATAGTTGGGAAGGGCAGGTCACAGAAAGCCTATGAGATTGGACTTGATCTTAGGGCCACGGACAGATTACGTGGTTGCGTGTTTCTAGAGTCTAGTCCATCTCTGTTCACTCAATATGCAACTCTGGGCCTCTGTCTTCATCTGTGACCTTCAGATGACCTGAGGGCAGTAGTCCTCCACCACTCTGTTCGGCACCTAGCACTTTTCACCTGTTGTTTCCATCGTGAAGGCACAGTGAGGAGGGGACCCTGCTCACTTCTTTGGAACCTTCTCCTGGTTGACAAGTTAGTGCCGTCAGCCACGCTAAGAATGTAGAGTGTCAGCATCCCCTAGAGAGAATGAGAGAAAACTGTGGTCCAGATACCCCAAGCTGATAAGAATGTCCAATTTTCTGTTTTTGTGGTTATGCATCAACTATGTATTTTGATAGTGGGTTCTAATGGATTTAGATTAGTGTTTCCGCAAAAGAGAGGGAGCATCATAGAGTAGGGAAATTTCCAAAATAGGGCTTATTCCAGTCCTCCTACCAGTAGGTAATGTGTGCTTAACTAGGGTTTCTTTAGAGGAGTCAGGCTGAAAAAGCCAAGGGTACTGCCAAGAAGAAATAAGCATGGTCTCTTCCAGCCCATCTGGGCCCCTTTTCAGGTCAGGGCTCCTAGAATTTTACAGCCACAATCTGACAGACAAAACCACTGAGAGCGCTGTTTTTATCCATAACATAAGTGCTCCTATTACTTCCAGCGCTCTCAGATACACTACGGCAATAGGCTCAAGTAAATCTAAGGCCCAGTCCTGGACCTTATGTAGATCTTAAACTTTGCAAAGCAGGCAGATTCTATACCTTCAAAATCTCTTGAAATCCTCCCTGGGATTAGAGTTAACACTCAAAAAAAAAGCATTTGCAAATGGACTCATTGCTCTTCATTTCTAGAGTGTGTGTACCGTGCACCCACTATGTGTTAGGCACCTCATCTGGTGGTTAAGGGAAACTTGAGAATAGTGATGGGAAGTTTCTGATGTCAGAGCTGAGCTTGAGAAGATAAGTAATGTAACAATCATACCACCTTGCAAGGAAGTGCCTGTGCGTGTGTGTGGGTGCGTGTGTATGTGTGTGTGTGAATTTTCCTTGGTGTTGTGATTCAGTGTGTATTGTGATATTATATCTGGTTTGGGCTATACCTAGTCTTGCCCCAGGTGTAGCCCAAACCAGATACAGTAAAATTTGGACAGAGAATTCTGTTCAGTCCTCTATTTTTTAAAAAAACATGTTTTTGTTGATTTTTAGAGAGAGAGTAAGGGAGAAGGCTAGAGAGATAGAAACATCAATAAAAGAGAACCATCATCAATCGGCTGCCTCCACGTCCTCTAGTGGGGATCAAGCCCACAACCCAAGCATGCACAGTCACCAGGAATCGACCAGGTAACCTTTTGGTTCAACCATTGAGCCACACTGGCCAGGCTAGTCCTCTATTTAAAAGACAATTAGACACTGTGGTCAAAAGTAATGGGCTCTGGGTTTGGAGTCCCTCTTCTACTACTATTCAGTCCTGGTCTGCAGGTAAGCCATGACCTCTGAGTCTCAGTGGCTTTATCTCCCAGGTATTCATCCCTCTGTCTTGCTGGAAAGACAAAGCACCGGAAGCAAGTTGTCCTCCTACAGCCATTTTGACAGAACATGCTTTGTTGAGCGCCTACACTGTGCTAGGCAGTAAGGTAGGAATCGAGATCCATCCAAACTCTCTCAACTACTGTCCAACCTGATCTACCCTTGACAAATAAGTTTTGAAATAAGCATGTGCCTCAGAGGATTTGTTCTGAAAAGGAAAGTTAGCCCCTGCCCCTAAAATTCAGGGCAAATCAAAATGAAAACTGTGCTCGACCCGCAAAATGATGCTCTCATCTTCTTACCAGACTTCTAGGAAAGAGACAGCTCTTCAACCAATCCAGCAGCCAAAACAGTCCAGTCCAAAGCTTCAATTAAGCATCGCAATTAATTAATTGCTTATCTGATTAATGCACAGCCTCCACCAAAGGAGGCTGAGACACACCTCCTTTCAACCTTGCCCTCTTCTCCCTGTCTCTGTCCTTCCCTCTCTCCTCTGAGACAAGATTCGAATCCTGCTCCTTAAAGGGGCACAACTCAAATCTGCTCACAGCAGCAACAGCCATAAACTTCCCCCCTCCCTACCAGGCATTTCTGAAGACCTTCATTTGCACCATTTCTTTGTCCGGAGCATGTGTGTGGCACTTCCCCTCCCTCTGCTCTGGACCCTGCACTGCTATTTGGCCATTCCTGGAGCCAGGCCATGGGAGAGGCGGCCATTCTTAGCCTCCCTGGACAAAGCCAGGGTTCCCTTGGCAACGGGAACTGTGTGGAGGTTGGGAGAAGGGGTTTCCTTCTACCCCCCAGGCTCTATTTCTGCTGAGGAGCTCAAACCCCCCGGGGCTCTCTCATGGAGGCGACTCAAACCAGGGTAGGAAAACTATTCTCAATATCAGTCCTTGGTGTTGGGAGACAAAAGTCTTGCAGGCAACAGGCAGGGAAATGTGGGGAGAATGGGAGAGTGAACCCTGGGCTACAGCTGGGCTGTATCCGGCTCTGGAAGAGGGAAAGCCGGTTTCATTTCTGCACCTGGCAAGTTTTGTTCCTAGTAGTTTGGGGTTGAAAAGTGATTCTTTATCTTTGGGGAGGTGGGAGACTGGGGACGATGGGAGGAAAGAGGTTTCTAGAGGCAAGTTATTACCTTGTTTTCTGGCTTCTTTCATATCCTTGACTTTTTCTGTAAATACAAGGAAATAAGAAAATTAGGAATTGCTTGTTTCTATGCTAATGTCAACTCTTGCTTAATATTTCTGCCCTTGTACTTGCCCAGTGGTTCATTCTCTCTCCCTCTCCCCCTCCCCCTCTCCTTCCCCCTCTCCTTTCCCTCTCCTCCTCCCCCCTCCTTCCCCCCTTCTCTCCGCATTCTCACTCTCTCTTTCTCTCCTTCCCTTTCACTCTTTTTGGACTTTATTGTTATAGTGATGGAGAAGAAAGATTTATAAAGGCTGTCATGAAGTTTTCTTGTTGGAGGTCATCTCTGAATGCTGAGCCAGGATTAGGCATAGCTGGGACAGACTGACATGTGCCCTACTGATTGTGCATGTACTTGAATCCCCATCACTAACCCAGAAGACTTCCAATGTGCCTTTGGTTGATGGAGGGAATGTTTATTATTGATTGGGGTAGTAGTGATCAACAGTTTCTACAGAAATGCAGAAGCTGAACATGGACCTTGGGGCAGGGGGTCGGATGGGACAAACTAAGTGTAGAAATAATTCAGCTCTTTCGTTTCACCCCAGGACTTTAGAGTAAGTGAGAACCATGCTGAAGGCTTCTGAAAGCGACCCTCCTCCTAAGGTCTTTTTTTTTAATGTTTTTATTTATTTCAGAGAGGTAAGGAGAGGGAGAAAGAGATAGAAACATCAATGATGAGAGAGAATCAATGATTGGCTGCCTCCTGCAAGCCCTCCCACTGGAGACTGAGTCAGAAACCCAGGCATGTGCCCTGACTGGGAATTGAACTGTGACTTCCTGGTTCATAGGTCAACACTCAACCACTGAGCCACTCCAGCCCAGCAGTTTAAAGTCTTTGAAGGAAGCAGACATAAGTGCCAGTAAGGGATAAATGGCAGCACCATCCCCCCCCCCCTCAAAATTATATCCAGGGTAAGACCTACGCATAACTGTTAGAGAAGATTCTGAGAAGGTGCTTGAAGGCTCTGTTTATAATTAAACTGATTACTGCACTAATTGCCTGTCAATATTTCAATGCCAAAAATATATGTATTATAATAATGTTCATTCTGTGTTCACACTCATTGGAGACAGGGATTCTACTCTTTTCATTGCTGTACCCCAGGTTCTAGCCTGTTATAGGACCATGTACATTCTGGGCACGCAATCAGTGTTTGTGGAATCAAATTGATTGTTGGGTGAGCAGCCTGGGGTGCATTGGCTGTTTATTATTCGTAGCATGGAGTGTAGAGCTGGAACCAGTCTTGTTATCAGGAGACTTGGGCTCTAGGCTGGGCTGTGGCATTCATTAGCAGAGGGACCTTGGCCAAGCCATTTCAGTTCTCTGACCCTCTGTTTCTCAATCATTAAGTGACATGACAGGGCTTGGATGAGAATAGTGTTTCTCCACCCAAAATATTTAGATGAAATCTTGTTCATACTGCCCTCAAGTCTCAGGAGAAGAGGACTGGGGGACTGAAAGGGGGCGCCCTCTGGTCAAGAACAGCCCCTACAGAGGAAGATGGTATAGACAATGGAGGAAATAGAGCAGGAAGTTGCTCAGAGATTAGAAGCTGGAAAACTCAGGACCCCAGATGACCTCTGACCTTCAGAGTTGTGAGACTGCTCTTTCCCAGGGTAGTACCACCTCTCCCATAGAGGGTGCTTTCTAAGGATGAGACCAAGTAATACCCTGATTTCTTCTGACGTAGGCAAGCAAGCTGTCCTTCCTACAGGGGGACCAGGGGACCAGGCTTCTCAGGGCTAGTAGATGTGAGTCACAACCCTCAGAGTGCTGAACAACTGCTCTAAACTGGTCACACTCTGTTGTCTTATTCCAGGGTATTCTTTCATTTATCCAACAATCAACAGATAGTTATTGAAAGCCTACCAAGTCAGGCACCATCTATCAATGAGCAAGACAAGTTATTTGCCCTCACAATTTAAAAGAAAATAATAAAGGGGATTAGGGGCAATGGGGAAAATATATAAACATGACTATTGTTTAGTGTTATAGGTGCTACAAAGAAAACTGAAGCAATGGCAATGTCAAGAGACAATGAGTGATGGGTGGGTGCTGGTTTGTTTTTTGGTTTTTGTTTTGTTTTGGTTTTGTTGTGGGGTGTGTGTGTGTGTGTGTGTGTGTGTGTGTGTGTGTGTGTTTATAACAGTGGTTAGGAAAGTTCCCTTTGAGGAGGTGATATTTAGGTTGTGGCATCAATTCAGTGAGGGAATGAATGGGTCTTTCTGATACTGAGAGAAGAGCATTCCAGGCTGCAGAACTACAAGTTAAAAGATCTTTACCTGGAGTTTATCTTGACATGTTTAAGTCAAAGCAAGGTACCTAGGGTGGGAACCGGGTAGGTGGAGCTGAGGGAGGTCAGCAGGACTGAGAGATTCTCTTGGGAGGAACAATTCTGGTGGAAAAACACAAGTGACCTCAGGGTACTGGGAACCAGAGAGGAGCCTGGTCACCTAGGGACGGCATGACCAAAGGGGCAGGGGTGGGGAGAAAAGGGACACTAAATCTTTGCCCTCAGCTAGTCCTCAAACAGAGGTGAGGAGGAAACGCAAGGGCTCAGAGAGCAGCTGATGCAGCAGCTTTATCTGACCAACTCAGCTTGATGTGCAAGGGTCTGTCTGGGAGATGTCTATCGGGGGCAGCCCGACCCCATCACCTTATACCCCCAATGATCACCACTAACACACCGAGAAACAGTGTTTTCTTTTTCTTAGACACCACAGCTCACATCCTATGGGCCCTCCTGGAGGCTCCTCCTTCCTCTCTCAGGACTTATAGGGGTGTGTCGGCACTACGGTATCTTGCTAGGGACTATTTCTTGGCCTGGCACTCAGGAAGGCCACAGATTATCTTCATTCTCTTTGATCCCTAAGATTCCACTGGTGCACTTAAGTAGATCCTTCTACTAAGGGTCTACTGCTATAAACCTACCGATGCATTCAAGCCCAACACGGAATCATTGACTACTTCAAGATTTTAATCTTGTGTTTGAGGGTGCGTTTATAGGTGTAACCCTACAGGTCCAGAAGCAATGGTGGCTTCACTTGATTGGACGTGAGGAATCCGAGCTTGAGCTCGATCCTTAGGGGTTCCTCTGGGCTCCCGGATTCAGACTTCAGTTTGTTGCTGTAAGCAGTGGAAACTGGTTACACAGTTCTTCAACTCCAGGTAATATAAATACAGTACCATGTATTTCTTGGCACTCTTAACTTTCCAACCAGCCTACACAGAGAACTCCCCAGCTTTTTGGAATGCTGAATAATTCACCAGACCCACCGGCCATGGCGTTTCAGGGCTCAGGCAGCTCCTTGCACTGATCCAATGAGCAGATGTGCTAAGTTTTTCACTTGCTTGAAATGCTACAGCCATTGGAATGAACACCATGGACTCAGGGGTTGAATCAGCCATGCAGTGTCCTCACACCCTTACTAATTCACAGACCAAGCAGCTCCCCTCTTCATATACCTCAGGGGTTACCTCGCCTAATTCCTAGAAGCATCTTAATAACTGATATCAAGTAGCATGATAGCTCAATTTCAACATGGGCCTGCCCTCATCCAAGACCTTTTAGAGAAGAAAGAGGAGAAAGTCAACTTGTGTAGGCTCAATCAACTGTTCCCTTTCCTATGTCTTAGACCATGACAGAAATAGTAGGTAAAACCCAGCAAGTGCAAAACCCTGATGGTTGGCAATAGAGCTAGTAGCCTTAGTTAAGCCACTGGAGCCACGGGCAAAATGGAACCAGAAGTGCGTACCTTCCTGGTGCTTACCATTGAAAGCACCTGTCATGAATAGAGGAGCCCATTCAAGGGGTAAAGACAGATAACTGAACATGTGAAGAGGATGGGAATGTTAGAGAAGGAGTCCATGCTAAAAATAAGTGATTTTTTTTACAAGGGTGTGAGACTTAAAATTATAAAACACAGCATGCATTTTCCCCCTTAAAATAAAAGCTTTGATAGTCTTATCTGCCTTGCATTAAAGGAAAGAGAAAGTATCTGAGAAAGCTTTTGAAATCATGACTATATTTCAAGTTTGATAATCATCACGAATATTTGATGTGATCAGAAGGCAACCAATGTGTAATCACATTATTTTTCTAATTTTTAAAATATATATATTTTTATTGATTTCAGAGAGGAAAGTGAGAGGGAGCAAGAGATAGAAACATCAATGATGAGAGAGAATCATTGATTGGCTGCCTCCTGCACACTCCCCACAGGGGATCAAGTCCACAACCTAAGCATGTGTCCTGGAATCGAACTGGTGACCTCTTGGCTCATGGTCAATGCTCAACCACTGAGCCACACCAACTTGGGCTACAATCGTTTTATTTAGCTCAACTTCACCATTTGTATCACCCTATTAAAAAGACTCTTGTTTATGGACAATATCTATCTACCATCACCTAGCAGCAGTCTAGGCCTTCAAGAAAGCAAAAGCGAAAAAGAAATGGGCCAATTTTGTTGAATTCTGTCTAGTGTGACAGTTTTCCTGTCTCCCAAGTGAAAGTAGTCATTCATTTTGTATTTAATCTCTAGCCAGAAAAATGGGGTTCGGTGCTAAGTATGACATTTTGTGTTGTGTTTAGCTGGGATTAGGACCAGCTGATTGACTGGACCAGCTTAAGAGGGTGCCCTTATGAATCAGCCTTTCCGATGTAATGACCTAATATTCATAATTTAGACTCGGGTATCTATCACTCAGCCCCGACCCGTCTCGAGTTCCCTGCTTCAGCGTATCGCAGTGGGCCCGAGCAGATGGCGCCTCTGCAAGTTCTCACCATTTCTCCAGCAACTCTTAAATAACTGTGAGATTTATGGCATTATCTTTGTCCAGCCGGCACGCATTCCCCCAGATATAATTTTGTTCCCATTTTATGTGATGTTGACAAGTGGTAACCGCTGGGTGTTTCGGTGCAAAGTGGTTAAAGCTAGCAGCCCGTGAGAGCGTCCCTGGGAGCGAGGGCTCCCTAACCTCCCTCTTTCCAAGATACACACATTAATGAGACCTGAGCACCAGCAGTTACTGTTTCCCTTGAACGTTGTCAGTCTCACAGTCTGATGAAAAGCTTTCGCTTTTGGGGTTTGGGTTGTGTTTTTGTTTGCCTCCCAGAAAGGTGGAAGCGCAGGGAGAAATCAGGGTAACGTCTGCCCCATTTCTCTGCCTGTTGTCAGAGCAGGGATGGTGATAGAAGTGAAATTTCACAATTGCCAGATAGTAACTGAGGAGGTGGGGAGGAGTAATGAGAGGCTGTGGGCAGAGGAGGTGGGGCGGGGCTGGAGGGGAGGAGCGGGAGGAGGGAGGGGGAGGCCATCTGGTGTTAATCTCCTGCTGTGTGTGTGCAGGGCAAAGTAGTCAGGGTACTTTGTCAAGGTACAGTCTGCTTTTGCAGACACAGATGGAGCAAAAAAGGAGATTAATACATGTGGTTCTAACCACCTTTCATATCTTTACAGCTAAACATTATTTATAGAAATCAATTAGTCCTCTGTCTCTGCAATTTTATTATGAGGCTCTGTCCAAGTTTCTGGCAAGCTCTTTAAGAGGATGATTGATGGTAAACTTTCAGAATGAATAAAAAATGAGCCCTCCCCTAGGAATTGGGGTAGTGGAGAGAAAGGTAAATGATAAAAATTACAAACTCTGCAAGTCGCTGGGAAACTAATGTAGGATCAGTGTGGTCCTTGTTACACTATTTTTCCTTGCCAATTTATCTCTCTTTCTTTCTTTCTTTCTTTCTTTCTTTCTTTCTTTCTTTCTTTCTTTCTTTCACACAAGTAGCTGCCTGTTTGCACAAACAGCTGCCTCTTTGAGAGAGCTTGATGCCTTCAACTGAAATTGCAGGCAAGTAAAGGTTCATTCATTTGCCAGGCTAGTCAATGCCACTTCGATTTGGTTACTGATGCTCCTATGAGATAAGAATCCCAGGAAAACATGGAACTGAGCTCTCATGTTTTGTCTACTGGAAAGTTTTATAAGCGATGGGAGCGGCCAATGGGCCTCCGTTCGTTCGGTAAGTGTAGGCACCAAGTGATGATGAGTGTAAAATCCCATTGCAGTGAATTCTGTACATCGATTTATTCTGCAATTCTGGTCTTGGTGTTGTGTTGCCAAAGCTCACATCCCCAGGCTTGGGCATGAGGCAGGTATGCTGCCTGGGAAGTGAGGAAGGGTTGAACCATCATATACAGTTCTAAACCCGGGGGGAAGGAAGGGCAGGAGACATGGCGCATGGCATCCTCATTCTAACTGCAGCTCCCTGCACCTTAGGGTGGGAGGTTATTATTCTGTTTCATTGGCTGTTTTGAGAGGATAGTAGGGTTCCTTTGGCCTCTGGTAGTTGAGCTGTTAATGGTGGCAAAGGGCAAATGCAATCAGAGCGGTTTGAGTGCCTCTTGAAGGGGTAAAGGATGCTGAGGGACTTGGGAAGGTTCCTCAACCTCAGTGTTCATCTCTGTGAAGTGCGAGTTACAATGGTAGCCTCCTCTGATGTTTGCCGTGAGGATGAAATGATATCAGGCCTCAAGTGTGTCACATGGGGTAAACACAACAACCCTCCTTGGAGACCTTGTCAGGATGAAGAGGATTCGAGAGGACTTTTCTCATTTTCTTAAGGTTTGGTGTTCAGTGCAGAGCGTGTTCTTGTTTGTTACCTGCGAATTGTATGTGACATGAACCTTTGCACACGGTAGGTCCTAAGTACACATGTTCCTTATGTTCAGATGAAGTTTTCCACTCTAAGGGAGATGTTGATGTGAATGTATATAGGCTAAGTTTAATAATATAGGAAATGTCTAATTTAGAAATGCATGATAATCCTCACATTACACAGAACATCTTCTAGCCTGATGAAATCCCCTGACACAAACCTGACACATAGTATGTGTTCAGGAAACGTTTATGGAAGGATTGTGTGAAACCTGCCTAGGAGAATAAAAGAGAACCAAGCAAGGAAAGGGTTTTAAATAAAAATGTTTATTAATTTGGATATGTTCACAGGGGAAAAAGTTCCATGAACTGAATTAGAAGAATAATCACTTGCCAATTATAGAAAACATGTCTTCCTGAGTGAAGATAAAACAATTTATGAGAAGATTTGGGGCCATTTCTCAGAATCCAGGAGGATGCTAGGCAACCCTGCTTGCAAAACAGCAGGATGCACCCAGCAACACGGTTCCCTGTTGCTGAGTCTGTTCAGCAGCCTCGTTGTTCAGCCCCAGGAATGAGCTTCTATCAGTATTTTCATCCGAGCTCCACTGAAGAGTCTAAGTCCCAGCCCAGCAGCGTGGCTCGGTGGTTGAGCATTGATCTATGAACCAGGAGGTCAAGGCACATGCCCGAGTTGCAGGCTCAATCCCCATTTTTGATGTTTCTATCTCTCTCTCTCTCCCTCTCCCTTCCTCTTAGAAAGCAATTAAATTTTTTAAGAGTGAAAGTCCCAGAAGAGAGTCCAATTGGCCTAACTTGGGGCACAGTTCCACCCCAGCCTCAGGTGTAGAGGTGGGGGTCTTATTTGCAGTCCCATCAAGAGGACATGAAAGGAGGAGAGCTCATTCTAACAGAAATCAGGATGCTGCAGCAGATGGCAGGCAATAAATGTTCCCATGGTAAACTCACGTCTAGATAGAATAGTATGCATGTTGTATTCGTTTTCTAGGGTTGCCATAACAGAGTACTGTATGGCAACAGAGCTTCAACAGAACTGTATTGTCTCACAGGTCAGTAGGCTAGAATTCCAAGGTCAAGGTGCTGGCAGGTTCCTGCTGGCGGCCTTAGGGAAGGATCCGTCCCAGTTCTCTCTCTTTGGTTTGCAGATGGGCAGTGTTCTCTCTGTGCCTTTATGTTGTCTTCCCTCCGCACATGCCTGTGTCCAAATTCCCTCCTCTTATAAGGACATGCCTCATCTTGGATTAGGGCCCACCCTAGTGATCTCATTTTCATTTACATTTCTCTTTAAAGCCCCTGTCACTGCATACAGTTACATTCTAAAGTATAGGGGGTGCTCGGCCTGTGTGGCTTAGTGGTTGAGCATCAACCTATGAACGGGAAGTTCTGGTTCAATTTTCTATCAGGGCACATGCCCATGTGATTGGCTCCATCGATCCCTAGTGTGGGGCATGCAGGAGGCAGCTGATCAATGATTCTCATCACTGATGTTTTATCTTTCTCTCCCTCTCTGAAATCAATAAAAATATATACTAAAAACAAAGTATAAGGAGTTAGGGAGTTAGAATTTCAACACATAAATTTGGTGAGGTGGAGTGGCACAATGCAGCTCAAAACTGAATTCTATAAACATACTAATTTATTGAATTAAGTGAAAGAGTGGATATATCAATGGGGGGAAAAAGTCCTGTTGTGTCTATAGAATTTTTTGTGAAAATTGAATTTTATTATATTTAGCAAACTCTGCAGAGATCTTTGATGTTCTAAATTTGCTGCTTCACCTCATCAGGACAGAGATTAATAGGTTTTTCTCCCCTCTGTTATTTCTCTTTTAAAAAACATATGTGATCCTCAACTACAGAGTTGCTCTTGGGAACTACTGTAATATCATACATACTTCTTTGGGGGGAAATTTAAAAGCAGCAACAATAAAGCTTGGCTTTCTATATTTAAAAAAATAAATTAAAACAAAAACACATCTGAATTTTGACTAAACAAGAATGGGCAACCACTTTGGATTGGAGATGCCAATTTTGCCTATAAAATTTTTCAGAGATTTTTCTAAGAGCAGAGCCAAGTAGACATGACTCAGTATTACCTCCACTACACATACGGCTTTTCTCTTTGACTCTGGCCACTGTTTAGACCTGACACTATCCAACCTTGAGCAATACACAGAGTAAATAATATCCATGTAGTGATGTAGCAAGCCCTGGCTGGCTCCTCGCCTACTTAACTGGCTTCCTGAGACACTCAGCTCCCAGGGTTTATGGTCCTCTGAGTCACATTTTCTCAACACACACACACACACACACACACACACACACACTTGTGGTCTCCTTCCCTGACCAGTGTCCACTCTTCCCTGACTCATCCTCCGTACCTATGTTTCCTTGGAAAGATGTACCCCACTGACCGAGGAACTAAGAGGAGGTTTGTTCCTGAAGGTCTAGAGGGAGTTTATGCTGTTTACATCTTTGTAGGGGTATGAGGCGCTGCAGTGCCAGGAGGCCTGGATATCCACTGGACTTGGTCCAGCTTGGTTGGCCTAAGAGCGCCTGCCTTCCTCTGCTTTCTAATGCCTTCGACTATGAGTCCGCTGGACTTAGGAGACAAGCCAAACACATAAATAAGCTGGAGAAGAAATCATCTGGCAATTTCAAACAGCCTTTGTTGATTATTCATTACTCAGTATATATAGGCCTAATGTGATGATTGGTGGGGCGTACGTATGTCGGGGGGGGGGGTGTTGGGGTTTGTGCACATAATCACATAATCTTCATCAGCAGTAGCTGGCAGGACTGGCGTGAAAATATTCCTCCATGTGTACCAATTAGGAAGATATTGGACTCCAAGGCTTCTCATGGTCAGTCCCCCACCAACATCTTTTTATTCCCCTTTGCTGTGGCTACACACCACTCACCTTCCTTTCTCACCCTTCTGCACCTTGCTTCTGCTGATCCCTCTGCCTGGAGAGACCTCCCTGTGCCTCACCGCCTTCGAAGCCCTGATAATGTCTAGTCATGTTTTGCATCTCAGCCCAGATGGCAGAGCCTCTGGAAATCCCTCCCTGCCCACTTCTCTGCTTCTTGGTCTCAGTCAGACACCCCTCCTCAACATCCCACAATGCCTACCCATCTGCACTGTGTCTGTTCTGATGCTCTATCATCATTCATAATTCATTGCCTGTTTGTCTGTTTCTACCCAAACTGAGCTCCTTGAGGGTGAAGACTATAGCATCACCTCTTATTCTCCAACCCCTATCACAGTCCTTGGTGCATGATGAATGTTTAATGGATGGATGGATGGATGGATGGATGAATGAATGAATGAATTGATTCATTGAAATGAAAAAAATAAACAATTGGAGGCAGATTTTTCTTAATATGTACAATCTGAACATTTTGAAAGCCTCTTTATTTAAAAGCAGTACCAAAGTCCCTTTAATATGGGCAGATGCCCCCTAGATTTCAAGATGAAAATGGTCTATGATTCCCAAGTTATTCTTGGGGCCAGATATTGTTATAAAGTATAGCCCATTTCTCAGGATAATGCATCAATTGGTTTTTTCAGTAAAAATCTGTTCTGTCAGTTAAAAATACTCAGTAGAGGTAACTATTGCACAAGCCACAGTGGAAAATAAAATTCAGTGTAGACTGCCAAAATTATAGCCTGTTAAAAGAAGAAATGGCAGTATACATAATATGTTCATTATTATGGTGCGCTGAAAAGTACACTGGAAGTAGAGCCAAAAGGCATGGGTTCAAACCTGGTCCTCACCGTTTGCTAGTTGGGTGGCACTGGGCGGTTCATGCTTTAGAGCTCACCTCACTTGATAGTCATCAAATGAAATGGAGCTCACTTGAGCTGCCTTATGAACTTCAAGTGTCCTATCAGTATGGTGGGATGAAAATATATATATATTGCTTGACTACCTACTATGTGCCTGTCTTCCCATTTATTTATTTATTTTTATATTGTTATTGATTTCAGAGAGGAAGGGAGAGGGAGCAAGAGACAGAAACATCAGTGATGTGAGAGGATCATGGATCAGCTGCCTCCTGCATGCCCCACACTGGGGATGGAGCCTGAAACGTGGGCATGTGCCCTGGCCGGAAATCGAACCACGACCTCCTGATTCATAGGCTGATGCTCAACCACTGAGCCACCGCAGCCAGGCTGTTTTTCCATTTAAGCCTATTAAGATTCATAAACCCAAAGGCAGGTTTCCCCCAAAGCCACCCAGTATCTGTTTCCGTCTGTTTCATCCCATTATCATCCTCAAGTATGTGCTTTTACCAGTACAAATCTCTTCTGGAAAAAAATTTTCAAAATTCCCCAGAGAGTGAGTGTTCCACATCACTGTCACTGCTGTTGTATCAACAGTTACTCTGTATTATATAGACTGCGGTTACGTAGGCCACCCCCTATGAGATAGGGTGATGTTGCTTATACCTCTTCTCCTTGTCAAGTGAGTAGATTTGCCAAAATGACACACATGAGTGTTGTCTGGGTAACGTGTTCCGCAGGCCCAAACTCTTCAGAGCCTTGCTGGCATCTGCCCAGCATCCATGCCTGCCGTCAGCCCATGCCCTTTTGTTGCCTTTGAATCAGCTGTGGAGGACGGCTGGCGTCACGGAGCCCAAACATTCAGATGTTGGGACTCATTTCTTTTCATCTTCATCTGGGTATCTGGCACTCGGAGAAACAGCCAACTTCAGCCTGGACTACAGCATCCAAGGATTGTTTAAACATGGGATTAGCCTGGGCTTTCTCGGGGGGGAAATGTTCTTTTCAACATCACTTTCTACAACAGTGATCTGATCCTGTTTATGAACAACATTGTCAGTATTGTTAATAACAACCAGAATTCCTTCTCCTCTGTCGTAATCACACTCGTCCAGCCACCCCACCCCCCTTGCTCTGATTCATGATTCCTGGTCCTGCTTTGGAATTCACTAACCCTTTGCCTGCCTCTGCCTTCCCCTTGCCCATCTGCCCAGCACACTCTCACACGCCTCTCTAAGCAGGCTGTCTGTGGGAAAACGTGCAGAGCTTTCCCTTTGCCTCTACAATAGTTGCCATACATGAGTCCTTCCAGAATCTGATGCGTAGTGTGGAGGAAAAAAAAGCACAAGGAAAGGAGTCAGGTGGTCTTTGTTCTGGTTCCATGGTGCTAGGAGGGAGCCCTGAGATCTAGGAAGAGTTGCTTTCCCTCCCTGGCTCATAGTTTTCTTGATTATGAAGTGATTGGACAAGATCAGCAATGATGAGCGGCATTCATGCACCATTTCTTTCCTGCAGTGCCCTCAGAATTCATTTTTTTTATTAATTCTGGGCTTTGTCCCACTGAGCACTAATGAGCTGCACAATCATCCATGCAGTCACTCCCAGCTGACCAGAGGTCACCCTGGAAATCAAAGCCCTTTGACCCCCTGGTTGGGTCGCTCTCTGAGATTGCTCTCTGCTCTTACATTCCGTAGTTGAACAGTTTTCTTTCAATTTTACCTGTCTGCTGCTCCCCAGGCAGAGCCCACACTGTGGCCAACAGCATTTTAAGCATTTCCTTCAAATGCATTTGGAACATTTTAAGCCACTGGAATGCCCTTTCACGTCACTGTCTTTAATCAAAAGTCCTACCCATCCTACAAAACTCAAGTGAGTGCCACTCTCTCCCGCGAAACCTTTGCCAGCAACCCCAGCTGGAAGTGATCATGCCCTCCACTCTTAAATCCCCACAATGACTTTTCATTCAATTATAGACATGTATTGAGAACAAACTCTATACCACTCCCCTGACCTTTTGGACTGCTGTCTTTAATGATATTAGTAGAAATCTCTTAGCCCTCTCCTATAGCATAAACTCCTGTAACTTAAAAACAGACAACTGTGTTCAAATTCTAGTTCTATTTATGTGTTGTGAGTCCATACACAAGTCATTGAATCTAATTCCTGGGAAGCCTCCACAGTGTACCAGAAACTAATACCTGGCACACCCTGGAAAATCAATAATTATTTTCTTAATAGAAGGAAGGAAAGAAGAAACATATAGAGAGAAATCTACAAAGACCAAATAAGCTTAGTGAATTGAATACACACACACACACACACTGAGTGGCCAGATTATTATGATTTCTGCATGCAAAACACATAATAATCTGGCCACTCAGTGTGTGTGTGTGTGTGTGTGTGTGTGTGTGTGTGTGTGTGTGTGTTAGAGGCCTGGTGCATGAATCTGTTCATGGGTGGGGTCTGGCCAGCTTGGCCAGGGGAAGGGGACATAGTGGTGTTGGCTGGCCTGCCTGCTGGTCGAACTCCTGGTTGAGGGGATAATTTGCATATTAGCCTTTTATTATATAGGATATATACTGAGTGGCCAGATTATTATGCGTTCAGAGATCATAATAATCTGGCCACTCAGTATATATATATATATATATATATATATATCAGTTGTACTAGTTACTAATTCGGATTTTGTAACCAAAGAAAACACGATAATTTTAAGAGAAACATCAAAAGTGCTTTATTCAAAGTAACATTCATCACTAGCTATACATTTCCTCCATCTTTCAGGTAATTTGTAGATACCATCCCAATAGAACTTGTTTTGAGGCAAACCATTCAGAGACCCAATTTTCCACTTCTTCCTACGTTTTGAATTGCTGCTCAGAAAATGTGTGTGCCATCAATCGGAACAATTGGTAATCTGAAGGAGCAAAGTCTGGTGAATAGGGCGGGTAGGTTAAAACTGCCCAGGCAAGATCTTTTAACATATCTTTAACTGGTTTTGAAGTGTGTGATGGTGCATCATCATGAAGCAAAATTACTTTGTTGTGTCTTCTGGCCCATTCTGGTCATTTACAATCAAAGTGTAGTTCAAATGGGTTATTTGTTGTCAGTAGTGATCAGTGTTAATGCTTTCACCTGGTTTTAGAAACTTATAATACACCACAGCTTCCTGATCCCACCAAATGCAGAGCATTGTCTTCTTTCCAAAGTGATTTGGACTTATAGTCGATATTGATGGTTGACCTGGATCAACCCATGATTTTGTGCATTTGGGATTCTCAAAATAAATCCACTTTTCATTGCCAGTCACAATTCTATGCAAAAAAGACTTTTATGCCATTGAAACATTTTACTGATGACTTTTCTGTTTTTCATTTGTCTTTTGTTCAGTTGATGTGGCACCCATTTTCCTTCCTTTAAAATCTTTTCCATTGCTTGTAAACAATCAGAAATTGTTTGCTGAACAACAATTGAATCTTTCTGCAAGTTGTTTTTGAGTTTGACACACATCTTCATCAAATACTGCTTGTAATTGCTGGTCTTCAAACTTTTTCAGTTGACCTGGACATTCTTTGTCTTTCACATAGAAATCATAACTTTAAAAGTGTTCAAACCAGGGTTTACAAGTATCTTGAGATGGAGCATGTTCACTATAAGCTTCCTGAAGTATACAATAACTTCCAGCAATACTTTTCTTCAAAATAAAGTAATAAATTAGAACTTCCTGCAAATGCTATTTATTGGGGGGGGGCATAAAATTCTACATTTTTAAGTATAAAAATATCTATGGTGTTAATATCTTCAGCAAATTTGACATACAAAGTTCTGAAGCTTGTTATTAATACAACAAAATAGCCTACATATCAAATAATTGCATATATATCAACGTGTGTGTAACTCCATCTATTGAAAAAAATCTTCATTATTAACCAGTACACCTGGTATACACACACACACACACACACACACACACATAGATAGATATCTGTATCTATATCTATATCTATATCTATATCTATATCTATATCTATATCTATATCTATATATTTGAAAACCTTGGCTCAAATATCAAACACATAATGAAAATATGTAAGTTATCATTATTAGTAATAACAGATAAAACATTAATTGAGGACCAGTTTTGTGACAAGAACTTTGCATAATCTGGAAGCTGGCATTGTATAAATCTGTATTCATAGCTTTTTATTCTTCCCCTTTTGATGACTTTGGGTGAGTTACATGACTCTTCTGTTCCTTCATTTTCTATATTAGGATAAAGCATACCATGGTGCAGTAACAACTCCCAGTTCTCTCAGTGGTTTAACATGACAACAGTTTTTCACTAGCTCTACATCTCCATTATAGGCAAGCAGGCAGCTCTGCTCCATACAGTCATTCAGGGACCCGGCAGGGGATGGAGGCTCCATCATCCTGTTGCCATGTCATCTGGAACACATGGATCCCCCAGTGCAATTACAGGGGAAGATATTAGAAGTTCTCACACCAGCACTTAATGCTCAACACAGAGTGCCCTGTGTGACTTATAGCCACAGACTCAACCTCTGTGGGCCTGGGAAGTGTAGCCTTCCAGGAACTCTGAAAGAGAAGTGATCTAGACATCTGTGACCATTAGAAATGTCTGATGAGGATAATAATGACTCCTCAGTAGGACTTTTGGGAGAATTCAATGTAATAACCTCACCAAGCATACAGAAAGCCTTCAGCAATTGTTGGTGCTTTCCCCCATTTCCTCCTGATGAACTTGGGGCAAATTGAATATATATATATATATATATATATATATATATATATATATATATATGGTTATAGTTATTCCTTTTCCATTTAAAACTTAGGTCTTTTCCCGCAGAACTCAAAAAATATTTACTAAATCACTTTAGTAAGAAATGTGCAATTATTTTTATAAGCTGTCTTAAACTCACAGGAAATGTATTTTCCTGGTTATATAGATCAACAATTAATTGCGAGGCTCATGTCACATTTTGGATAATTGTTATATCTGGAATCCATCGGCATCAAAGCACTTGCTTTTGTCTTGTTTTTGTTTCTTTACAAATATGTTTCATAAAACATATTCATAAGCTTATATTTCATTATCATTATTAGAGGGCATTTTGTTAGCATGATGATGTTGGTTTTATACTGGAATTGACTTCCCTCTTCTTCCTGACTTGGTCACTGCCTTGTAGCCAGATGCCTGGGGCCAGCTGTGCTTGCCCCAGTTTCAGAGGAAGCCTAAGGGATTACAAGGTGCTTACCTTCTCCTGTGCCCCAACCTGCTCAGTGTAAGAAGAAGGAATTGTGCTGGGTGGCTCATGGGAAGATTTTCTCACTCTTGAGAGATTCGCTGCCTGTTTTTCCCATGACTGGGCTGGATGTGATGGGCTGAGGAGCAGAGAGACACGAGGTCGACCAGCCAGCCCTGGAGCTCATGCTCCTTGTTTCATGACATGATAAACTGCTTATTTTTCAAGCTCATTTGAGTCAAGGTTTTTAATTACTTCCAGATGAAAATAGTCTAATGAAAACCAATACCATCACATATTCAGATTTATTCATTCATGAAAGCAAAATCACTGAGAACCCACTGGGCAAAGTGATTGGGGAGCAGCAGTGAGAACGTGAAACTATCAGCTACCCTCATAGAGCCTGGAGGACCGAAGGGATGCACCATTCTTCAAAGCTCTGCCCTTGGAGTTTGTTTGGCTGAATGGCTTGTAAACCTTGGAGTCATCTCAGGTTCCTCTCCATTTTATAATGCTTATTCAGCCTTTCACCAGGTGCAATTGGCCACACCCTCAAAATCCATTCTGCCCTCACTGGTTTGGCTCGGTGGATAAAGCTTCTGCCAGCAAACTGAAGGGTCCCATGTTCAATTCCAATCATGGGCTCATGCCCAGGTTGTGGGCTCAATTCCCAGTAGGGGGCATGCAGGAGGCAGTCAAACATGATTCTCTCTCATCAATGATGTTTCTATCTCTCTCAAAATCAATAAAAATATACTTTAAAAAAATCTATCCAGAGTTACTCCACCTCTCACATGCCCTTCACTGTGAGCTTCCTGGCGTAAGCTACTGTCATTTCTCCAATGGTGAACTACAAACTAGATCTCCCTTTCAGTAGAAGTGACAGTTGTCTGCCAGGGTAGCCAGAGCTATGTGTTTAGGGGGTAGAGGCCGACTAGAGAGCTTGAGGAGTTAACGGGTACATGGAAATATCAGACTGGGGACATTTGTGTCTAGAATTTTTGCTATGGAGAAAAACAAATAGATAGTTACTTTGGGGGAATGGTGGTCTCAAGGGAGTCTTATTTGGTTTCAATTTTAATAGAGTAACAACAGAGACTGCTTGAAAATTATGGGGAATGACTCAGGAGAAAGGGGAGGGGTGGAGATCCAGAGAGTGTGGATAAGCGATGGCTCCCTGGGAGAGAGGCAAGAGGACAACATCCGGAATCGGTCTGGTGGCCTGGCCTGGCCTTGCATCAGAGGAGGGCTGTGCTCTCCTTTGTAATAAAGGCAAAGGGGCAGAGGCGGAGTGTGGAGGTTGGGAGGTTTGTGGACCTGGCAGGAGGGAAGAGTCTCCATTGGGAGTTTCTCATTTCTTTATGAAGGAGGGGGAAGTGCATCCACAGAAAGGGGAAGAAACGATGGGGGCATTGTGGGATGAGAGGGAGATTTGAGGAGAGCAGAAAAGGGAAACAACCATTGACTAGAGGGCCAGCTTCGTAGACCCCCTTGGGGACGTTGCCAAGCCTTGTTGAGAGTTCCTTGTGGGGGTGATGATAACAAATTGATGGTGAGGGGAGCTGCCCTACCATCCCTGTTCTGGTGGTGAGTATGTGCCCTATTGGCAGCCTGGGTGCTGAACCCTGAAGCTACTTATGCTGGGAGCCGCAGGGAAGAGTAGGGCTGCTCCCTGAGGCCATGCTCGGTCATTCGGATAGACTTGGCTCATTGATTTTGGTCCATCTAAGATCTACTTGGAAGCTCGGGCTGCAGGAACTGTCTGATCAGGCCTGTCTGAAAAACCCATGTAGATCAGCGCCAGCCGTGCTGAGATGAAACCCCACTCTGAGTCCTGAGACTCTGGGATCTGTGCTCCTTCCTTGCTCCAACTTGAAAAACAAAAATGAAAGTACCTTTAAAAAATTATCCTGTAGGGCAAATACATCAGCGAGAAAACCTATTCATTCATCCACCCAACATTTATGGACCTCCTGTTGTGTTCCAGGTACATCTGAAGGTTCCACAAGCAATAAGATGGGCCCCCTGTTCCTACAGGGCTATCTGCCCAGAGGTGGGAGAGATACCTAAGCAAATAATCACTAGTGCAAATGCAGAAGGAGTTGTGAGAGCTATGAGAACATATAGGACAAGAGACAAAGTATGCAGGAGGCAGAGATGTGTGAGCTGGATGGGTCATTGGGAACTGAAGGGATTTGTAAAAGGCCAATCTTCCTGAAATGTCCTAAAACATCATCATGTCCCCATATGTATATTTCTAGCTACCTCACCACCACACACACATTCCTGTTTCCTCTTGCTGGTTCCACTTGCTAGAAATAGAGGTCATTTCTCAGTTTATCTTCTGCAGTTGGAAGGGAGTAGAGAGCAGGGGGCGTTCCTGGGGACCAAGAGTTGTGAAACTCGAGAAAGATATTTTAAGAAGTAGAAAACTCAGTCCAAGCCCCTGAAGGAAGCAGGACTGTCACCAGGAAATGCACTTGAAGAGACATAGCCTTGGGGACTTCACTGTGAGGCCTCCTAGGAAGGGAGCAATACTCCAAGGCATTGCCTTATGTCCTCCCCTTCCACCAGCCCCCACCACTACTCTACCCCCCTCCCCCGTGGCCTCTGTCCTTATTGCCGCCTTCATTGGAGATGAGGGACTAGAGTCAGAGAGACTGGAGTGAGTGGTTGTGATTGATGCCAGGGAAAGAGCAATGTGCAGACAGAATCCTGTCTCCAGCATTGCTGCGCCTGGTGGACGGGCCAGGAGCCTGATCTTCCCTCTGACCTAAGCAGCACGCACCCCCCAGTATGCTCTCTGCAAGCCAACTGTCTCCAGCCATGGTTACAGCAGCAATGCAATGAGCAGCCCGCGCGTTCCAGGAAGTTGTGCTGTTTATCCCCGCACTAACCCTCCATTTGTGTGTAAATGAGTTGCATGATTCATTTTCCATAAACAGCGGGGTGAACAGAAGGGGAAAAAATCCAAAGGCTGGGGACTGGCATTTCACTTTGTGGAAACGGCCAAGGAAAAGTTATTTTCTTCATTTTGGCATCTGTCTGAGAGGAGGCCAAGTCTCTGAAACAAGAGGTCATCGGCAGCTGGGTCACATCACCCTGAATCTGAGTCTTCACGTGGACCCATTAAGACTGTCCAGGCCCAGACACCAGGACAGATGAGAAGACGGGAAACCACGGGGAACATGAGATTGAAATGCAAACCCTGCCCACACCAACACTTGAGGAGGAAACTCCTAGGAAGTTCTCTGCCTTGGATAGGCTATTTGTCACTCTTAGATTTCACCTCCTTGGTCAAGACCTTCCAGAATTTTACCCCCAGCATACTTTTTCATTTGTTATTACCAGAAACAGTAAGCTGCTGTAACACGGTGTCACGTCAATTTATTTCTCATAGTTCTGGAGGCTGGGAAGTTCAAGATCAAGATTCTGGCAGGTTAGGTGACTGGGGAGGACCCCTTCCTGGTTTCCAGGCAGACAACTTTTCACTGTGTCCTCACCATGGCAGAAGGGGGACAGGATAACTCTCCGGGGTATCTTTTATAAGGGCACTAATTCCATTCCTGAAGGCTCCAACCTCCTGCCCTAATCACCAAACCCCAGTATCCAAATGCCATCACAGTGGGTGTTAGGATTTAGCATGTGGATTTGGGGGCAGCCATGAATATTCAGTCTAAAGCAATAGCAAAAACAAACATGACTCTGCCTTGGAGTATTGCTCCCTTCCTAGGAGGCCTCACAGTGAAGTCCCCAAGGCTATGTCTCTTCAAGTGCATTTCCTGGTGACAGTCCTGCTTCCTTCAGGGGCTTGGACTGAGTTTTCTACTTCTTAAAATATCTTTCTCGAGTTTCACAACTCTTGGTCCCCATGCTTGTGATGTGATGTTTTTGTCACATCCTGGTAGTTTATATATTGATTATCCATTTTGTCTTTCTCTCCATTCTTCAGAAGCATAAGTGTTATGATCCTTATTTTACAAGTGAGAAAAATAGCTCTTCATGTGATGAAGTCCACTTAGTCTCTGATCAGCCCCTACTAGTAAACATAGCAGAACTTAGTTTCACAACCACATCTGTCTGATTTGGAAGAATGTGTCCTGAGTAGACCACGCCATGCCATTCCTTCATTTACTTTTTAACTTTAGGGAGAAGGGTCTACTCTCATCCTCTCCAAAACTCCCAATGCTTCCATCCCCCCACCCTCTCACTTATCTGATTCTTCATTAGCATCTTAATTATCAAGATGCCTTGGTGGAAAAATGGGATCCAACAGATTCCAGATCAGCAGCAAAACCAGTGACAAAGTCAGGTGGGAAAGGCAGGACTGTGGAGGCCCCAAGGTCAGTGCCAGGAGGTGGCAGTGAGAAACAGGACACAGCAGCTGCCAGCTCAGGGTCTGGAGGCCAAGCCCAGGATGAGGGGCTAGGCTGCTGCCGAGAAATTGGAGACCAAAGCATGGGGCACATCTGTTGGGACAAATGGTTTGGCCTAGCAGCTCCATCTGGGGTTTCCAGAGAGTGTGTGCAAGGGAGCACCTTCTCAGCTGACCCCTGTTCCATGCTGTCTCAAAGGCACGACCCAACACCTAACACTGCCGGCCCAACCAGCTAGGCAAGGCTCATGGCAGGAAGTTGGCCATAACCAGGCCAACAGAGAGGGACAGCTCCTTCCTGAGTGCTTTATAGCCTCTGTTTCCTGCAGCAAGCTCTTGGCCAGTGCTATGTGGTGTGGTGGGATTTCAGTCCCTGCCACTGTGAGGAAAGGTCCCGAGGGGCAGAGGCTGCCTCATTGTGGTTTACATAGCCAGCATCTAGCCTGGAGCCTGTCCCAGAGCAAGAATCCCGAGGACAAATGCTGATCAGCCTACTCCATCCATTTCCCTAAGCCTCCATCTGACCCCAAATAAAATTATTGCAACGAAAGTTTTTACCACAGTGGGCTGGGCAGTAGTCAGTGTCTGATCAGCAGATCTAAGAACCCAGCTTTAGACTAGTGTCTCTCAGGTTAGTGCACCTGTGAGTCTGCCCCTTGCTACCCAGCTGTGCTCACCTGCCAGCCTCCCCATGGCTCCTGGACTCTGCCAGGCTGCCACCTGGCTCTTCCTTCTGCTCACTCCTGCCTTTGGCCTTTGACTTTCTTATTCCCTTTGCACATAATCTAGTTCCTCCAAATATTGACTGGGCTTACTTCCTCACCACTTGTAAGTATTTGCATAACCATTGCCTTGTCCACAAGGCTTGCTTGGCCCTTCCTCCTACACAGATCCCTGTCCTTCCCGGGGCTTTATAATCCCCCATAGAACTCAGCCCTTTCCAACCTGCCATGTACTTCACTCTCTCCTCTGGATTGTGGATCACAGGAGGGCAAGGATCTTTGTCTGTTTTCCTTACTGCTGTGTCTCCAACACCCAGGACAATGCCTAGCATAAAGGTACTCAATAGATATTTGGTGAATGAATAAATGAATGAATGGATGGATGGATGAATATAGAAGAATGACCTAGGCCTCTGTCCAGTTTGGCTCACGGGTTAGAGTATCAACCATTGGACTGAAGGGTCACAGGTTCCATTCCAGTCAAGGGCACGTACCTCAGTTGTAGGCTTGATTCCAAGCCCCTAAGAGAGCAGCCTGTGTTAGGCAACCAATCGACGTGTCTCTCACATCGATGTTTATATGTATGTATCCCTCTCCTTTCAACTCTCAAAAATCAATGGAGAAAAATACCCTCGGGTGACCATTAACCAAAAAAGAAAGAAAAATAAGAAGAAAGAATGACCCAGAGAATGTTGAAAAAACAGATTTCTGGGACCCACTGCAAATATTCTTATCCCAGAGGTTAATGACCTGCTGACGTTCTCCACCACCTGCCCGAATGCTCCTTTTCCTCCAAAGTAGACTCCTTCCTTCCTCCTTTCCCTTATATACCCGAGTCCTGGGGAACAGCAGGCAAGCGAGCCACTGTTTCTCTGTGCCACCTTCCAGGTTCTCTGTGCCCGCCCTGCTGTCTGGCTCCATTGCTGCCTTCCAAGGATCCTTGGGGCAGCCTGGCCTGTGGGCAGTGCATGGGGGTGGGGGGTGGGGGGAACTACATTCCTTTCCTAGAGGCATATCTCTTTGCCTTCCTGGTCCACGTGACCACAGGCAGCCTGTCCTTCAAAGGCTCTGGTGCCCCTCAGCCCTCCAGGGACACTTCTCTGCAGAGCCTCTGGCAGCTCAGCCAGGGGGCGCTGGAGCTGACACCACTTGGAATCCCCAGCAGGTGCGCAGGCAGTCACATTCTGGGACCGCAGGGTTAGAGGCGGAGAGGCCACCTAAGGGAGTGTTCCTGAGCGGATTGCTCGGGGCCTCTTCGGCTAGACCTCATGCCCTCCTGTGCATCCCCCTCCTGGGGAGTGTCCCTGTGCCTTGGGATGGCCTCTGCCCTTCTCGCCATCATCTTTGGTGATTCATGGCCATGTTCTGCCCTGTGGATCAGCTGTTCCTTCCTGTTAAGGGGCCTGTAATTACCCAGTGCACAAGACCTGCCACCCCTGGCTTAGATTTTGCCCAGAGGAGCCTCCGGGGGTGTTCAGACCCCTCCCAAATCTATTCATTTATTCCCAAATCAGAGAACCAGGATTAGCAAAGATCAATCTCCCCGGCTGACTGTCCCCTTTATCCTTCCCTGCCCCCGGACCGAATGTCCACATCTGAAAGCCACGCTTAACCCTGGGGATGTAGCAGGTGGCGGTAGGAGCAGGCTGCACTCGGGTCGAAATAAGTCTGTAAAGCACATCAGCGCCAGTGGGCCTTCTTTACTGTGATTGTTAAGTGGGAGGGAGTTAGTTACCTCTCCGCGGGCCATAGTTTCCTCTGCCGGGCCCTGGTGGCCCAGCCCAGCTCTTAGGGGGAGAGTCATGACAGAAAGAAAAGCTGCATCGCATTTGTACTACACAAGCGTTTTCCAGGGTGCAGACCCAGACTTCTCTCTCCCATTGTTCTCTAAGAAACACCGAGGTCCCCTGGCGTCTGCAGGATTCTAGCTCCACAAAGAAAGATGTCAAAATATGTGCTCCATCATGTATTTGCCCTTCATCTTGTCATTTTAAGTCTGCAAAAGGTGCTAAAGATAGGGCAGGGAAGGAACTTTGAGTTCTGTCTAGTCTACTAAGTTATTATTTTATAAGGAGGGAGGTTTTAAAAACAACAACACACCTGCATGTAACTTGCCGGGAGTGAAGACACCGCCACTCGTGACTATTTGCGCGGTTAAATCCTCTGCCCGAACTTTGTGGTGTCAAGATCGGTGGCTGTGAGTTGGGTGCTGTGTGGCGGTAGGTTGGTTTGTCTGGTTTGTTTGGGGGACTCGCTGCACACATTGTCCTGGGTCATCCTCAGGGATGGACAGCGCAGTCCATGGCATCACAGCCAACCGGATCAGTAGGCAAGGATCAGAGCCCCACTGCACGCAACACCCCATCACTGTCCACTTCCACCTTTCCCCACCCTCGGGCACCAGTTCCCACCTCCCTCCTCCCCCCTCGGTCACTGGTCTCTGCCTGCTCCTGCTGCCCCCGCTGTAGAAGTTTCCAGCCCACGCGCTCAGTGATCAATCACCGGGGATCTCAGCTGCAGTGGGGCCGGAGCGGACAAACCAGCCTTTCTTTGTGCCAACAGGGAATGCCTGGAATAACCAGACACACAACTCTGATTGATGCAGCCCCGGCTCACACACCGCACTTCAGACAGTCTGCAGGGGCTGGGATTAATAGCCTATTATTAGATAGCGGGTGGGGGTGGGGGTGGGGAGCCAGGAGAAGGAGAGGCGAGGAAATGCCTTTTTATGATCTTCTCATTTAAATCCGTTTATTTGATTTTTGCAGGGTGTGATGTGACCGGGGGGCGGGGAGAGCACACAGGGTTGGGTGTGTGAGTGGGAGGGGGGTTGTTCTTACCACCCTGCTGGGAATGCCCCCGGGGGGACTCTAGCCAGCTTGGCACCAACCCACCCACCGCATTTTTTCTATAAATGATGCAAATCCGCCTGGTCGGGCAGGGAGGGGTTAAAGAGGGCCGGGTATGGGACTGCAGGGAGGGGGCATGGAGGTGGCTAGGCTCACTGGCTCCCATGCCAGGTCAGCTAGCCAGCTGCAGAGAGGGGAAGTGGAGTTTAAAACCCCGGGTAAGACATTTTTCCTTGGTCTGAGCATTGTTTAAATTCCTGAAGTGGGTGATCCCGGTAATAAATACCTTGGACTTTGCAAGACAGATCTATTTATTCAAGTTTAAAGTTTGGATGTGATGGATGTGTGCTTGGGAATGCATGGGACTGGAGTGTTTGTTAGACGCTGGAACCCATTCAACGTGCACGGGGCGTGAGGGGGACTCCATTTATAGCCCAGAAGAATGTCTTTTGTTAACATATGATAAAATCCTTTCAAAAAATGTCTTTCAATGACCACTGGCATCAATATCATATTAGTTTCAGGTGTACAGCATAATGATTAGCTATTTACATAGCTCACAAATAGTCTAGCACCCAATTGACACTGTACATAGTCATTTCAATATTATTGACTACATTTATCTTTCTCTGTGAAAGTATAGTGTCTTAACCATTATTTCTGGTCACTGTGTCAAAACCTGTGCTTCGTCTCATATTTTAAACATCATTGTCCCTCAGAAGACATCAGGTGGCAGGGACGAGGGGCACTTTGGCCCAAGGTACCCAAAGCACTTCCTCAAGTCCTGTGCACTCATGAGGCCCTGAACTGGATCACCTCTCTTCTCTAAGGAGAGGGGAGGAGATCTCAGCGAAGTATAGAGGTGGGCACAGAGCTGGAAAAACTTTGTGCTCTAACTCTTGTCCTACGTGCCTGGAAGGTACATAAGTAACCTATATAACAAAAGGCTAATATGCAAATTCTCCCCTTGACCGGAAGTTGGACCAGGGGACAAGGCCAGCCGGCTAACTGTCCGAAGCCCCTCCTCCCAGCTGACCCCACCTCCAATCACCCCCTCCTTATTAGGGCAGGCCAGCTGGACCCCACCCATGCACAAATTCATGCACCAGGCCTCTAACATCTAATATATATATATATATATATATATATATATATATATCCTCTTTTTTTAATATATTTTATTTGTTTTTTACAGAGAGGAAGAGAGAGGGATAGATAGTTAGAAACATCAATTAGAGAGAAACATCGATCAGCTATCTCTTGCACACCCCCTACTGGGGGGTGTGCCCACAACCAAGGTACATGCCCTTGACCAGAATCGAACCTGGGACCTTTCAGTCCCCAGGCCAACGCTCCATCCACTGAGCCAAACCGATTTTGGCTCTCCATCCTATCTTTGATATGTGGATTTTCCCAGGACACACCTCTTGCTGAGCATGGGACACTTGATATTCCCCTAAATAATACCACCCCAACCCTTCCTCCCCTTGTACAAAACGAGCAAGCCTAGTTCTTCCAAGAAGACCACCTGGGAGTTCCGGGGAATTCAGGCCCTACTTGTCTCCTTTGCCCATAGGGAGGTACAGATAGGCCCCTGCCCCCAGGTGAAATGACCACCTGCCCCCCTCTCCTTGGTGAATGACAGTGTCATTCCAGAATGACTGGCAGAGCCAAGAGCTGAGCAGTCTGGTTTGGTTTTCCCAAAGGGATCCCCATCCCCACAGACCTGTGTCAGAGCTCCATGACCTCGCTGACCTGATGGGCCCCAAGTTCCAGGGAGCCTGGCCCCGGGCCACTGAGTGCACTGTGCTGCTCCCCAGCACAACTGGGGTTGGGTTTCCCAGCCCGGGAATGAGTTCCATCTTTTCATGGTGGGCATGTGTCCTGTGGAAAACCATTTCACCTGGGGCTTGGCCTGGCCCCTCAGGAGCAAGAGCCAAGAGGAAGCTTGATTCCTGGACCGTCTGCTCCGAGAAAGGAAGTTACGGGGCGTGTGTTTACCATCTGCCCACAATGAGTTTTCTTCTTCCAGCTGGTGCTCAAGCCCCAGGTGGGTAATGCTATCCTTGTGTCTGGGCTTATTTGCTGCACCCAGAAACTGCCTCCCAAGATGGAAGTCCAATATAACAGTTGTTAAAAAAAAAAAATGCTTTTTAGCCGAGACCGGTTTGGCTCAGAGGATAGAGCGTCGGTCTGCGGACTGAAGGGTCCAGGTTCGATTCCGGTCAAGGGCATGTACATTGGTTGCGGGCACATCCCCGGTGGGGGGTGTGCACGGGGCAGCTGGTTGATGTTTCTCTCTCATCGATGTTTCTAGCTCTCTATCTCTCTCCCTTCCTCTCTGTAAAATATATATTTTAAAAAAATGCTTTTTATAGGCTGCAGTACATGATGCTTGCAACAACAGGAATAAAGATGTGAAACTATTATGTTCTACAGTGTTGGCGTTATTTTTGTCATCGCCTAAGCTCCTGATTTTAACAGCGCTGCCAGTTCAGGTTATGTTCTTGTTTTTGTTTTCAAGCCGCTGAGAATTTTTTTTTCTTGAAGGGGGGGCGTGTGTTATTACAATGTAAGTTACTTCCAAGGCAATAATTTCCAGTCAGGTTCAAGATTTAGTTGTGATTTCGTTGTCACTGTTAGGGAAAGGCACAGGGGGATTAATTATAAACCAAACAACTGGCAAAGAAACTCCTACTCTCAAATGTGCCCTGTGTGTGCCAGTGTAACCAGCCCTTAGCATTAGCTGGTAACTGGTCTCTTGGGGTGACAGGTTATCATCACAGGTCCCCTGCCGGTGCTCGCCCACTTTGTTGTAACCAAGTTAAAAGGTCGGAAAGGTTGTAGGTGTCTTCAAAGGGAAAGATGCAGACGGAGATGCCCTGGGTCTGGGTCCGCGCGCTGCTGAGACACAGCAGTCTGCACACTCTGGCCTCAGACACCCTGGAATCGTCAAAGGCACCGAGAGAATCAGCGGAGCACCCGCAAAAATGTAAAAGAAAGTTGTGGTTTGGAGGACAGTCATTTACACAGGCCCCACTATGACTGTGTCATCGGGGATATAAATCGCCAGTGTCAGTAACCGACAGCATGGTCCCGTTTTGCTGGTGTAAACACACTTACAGTGCCAGCTTGAGGTTTGTCTCTTAATTCGGCATGTGGTTATTAGAATGACCTATAAGTTGCTTAAAATACACGCTTAAGGAGGTGCTTAGAATTCTCTGGACTTCTCCTAAATCACACTCACTGAGGATGGGGCTGGAAAACGATGTGTTTTGGGAACTCGACCTTGAAGGATCGGGAGGGACATTATCCTCAGGGTCGGTGGGAAAAGCAAGCCAGGGGCAGGGGCCTTTGGGTTAGTTGGAAGGCCGAAGGGGGTGATGTGATTTATTTGTTGTTTGCCTCAGAACTTCCCAAGCCTTCTACGTGCTGATGGGTACCCTGCACCATTATGGGCGGGTGTAACCGCACTTTGTGAGCAATCAGTAACTCAGGGGAGTTGGAGAGCAAACCCCTTGGGTTTCCTTCACCAGAGGCCGCAGGACAGACTTCTGCTGGCCAGGGCTCCTATGCCCTCTGGGTGCTGGCTGAGGGGGCCCTGGTCTAGCCGAAGTGCTGTACTCGGTGGTCCTGGCAACTTGAAGGAGAGAAGCCAAGGCGGGACGAGGGGGAGAAACAGGCAAACATTGAGACATTCCTAGGGACACTAGGATGGGCTTTGGCTGTGCGGCCACTATGCCAGCTGGGAATACACAGAAACCCGGAAGGAGCTGGAGGTGAGGAAGGGAGGCCCTCTGAGACTTGGGTTTTCATCTGCTCTGCCTCTTGTGCACGCATTGACCTTGGGCAAGTCACTTACCCAGCCTAATCTCAGCTGCTTCATCTGTAAAATCAAGTTACCAGCCTCCACGGGAATTCTCTTAAGGAAAACATGAAACCATGTTCGTAAGATGCTCAGTTCAGAGGCCAGTGCTTAGTGGATGGAGACCTACTAAGTTCAGAGACTAATAAGTCCTTCCTTTTCCCCCAAATCTACAGATGACAGCAACTCCCCTGTTGCTGTCCTCAGTTGGAGCAGCACTCACTGTGCACTCTCATATAAAAGCCAGTGCACTGAGATCATCCCCATCGTGTGATGCCTGACCAACAAAGAAATAGTTTTGTGTGGCTGAATAGCTGTCTATAATTGTTTAAGAAAGAGAGGGAACCATGATGCACAGAGGAAGAAGTGATTAATATAGAATTCATGTAATCATCCACTCTTCTCCTATATGGAGTGTTGGTGGGAATTGTTTTGGTCTCTCTACATCCCTTATCTGACCTTTCCCAAGAGAGGAAGGAGGGTCTCTCTGATGGCTCCTTGGACCACCATTCCTGTAGGGTGGAGTCTCTCCCCTCCGCTGACATGTAGGTAGAATAGGCAGAGCTAACTTACCAGGACCGCCATCTTGGTGAGCAAACTCCTCTATGGTTTTCATCCCTGCTTATGGGGGAGGTGATTCGCAGCCTCCTCTGTAACTGCACTCTTATCTCTCCACAGAACCCATATGTGCACAGCCCACAATTCTGGTGAACTGTTGGGTCCGAGCCCCAGGCGTGCACAGGCCACTAAGCACTTAAAGAGAACTGCATTGCTGAGATAACGCTTTTGAAAATAGCCAGAGAACAGTAGGTAGCATCTAATTTAGGAAACCATAGGTTCTCCCCGTCTATAGCGTTTTAGTTGGTGAAACAATTCCACTCTTTTCAATCCTTGTTAACTCTCCTACCGGCAACATTCATTCGTATCCCCCATGACAACATAATTAGTATTCTAAGGATATTTTTCACCAGCTGCTTATGTCTTCAAGTTAAAAGTCAACAGCCAAATATATAGCAAGGCAAGAGCATAAACAGTGAAATTGATGTTGGTACTCAAAACGACTTGATTATCTATATTTATAGCTGTAATTAGAGAAAGGCTGAATGCCGGGTATAATCGGTCCTTTATTGAAAGTTTCACGACAGAGGACTTGATGCTAATTTACCTCGTAGCATCAAGGAACGCGAGCCGATTTTCAAGCCACACGATTGGCTCTGGCTTCTGGGTTCATTAACTACGAAATACGTGGCCCTACATCACATAGGGCACATTAAGGGCTCTTTATTGAGCAGCTTTCAAAGGAGTTTCTATTCCAATTTGCTAAGAATACATGCCTCCCCCCCAGGGCCCGGTTGGTTATTTTAGTCTAGGGAACCAGTGATACGTTTTGTTGTTATTTAAAAAGAATGCTAGCCGAAACCGGTTTGGCTCAGTGGATAGAGCATCGGCCTTTGGACTGAAAGGTCCCAGGTTCAATTCCGGTCAAGGGCATGTACCTTGGTTGCTGGCACATCCCTGGGGGGGGGGGGGTGCAAGAGGCAGCTGGTCGATGATTCTCTCTCATTGATGTTTCTAGCTCTCTATTCCTCTCTCTTCCTCTCTGTGAAAAATCAATAAAATATATATATTTTTAAAAAGAATGCTAATTCTGTGTGGAGTCCATAACCCCTACAGCATGACATCGCAAAGAGTTTCCATCTTCTCTACGTGGATGTCTTTTCATCCGGAAAGTTTTAGAGCCTGCTTCTGTTCTGTGGGTATCCTGGTCTCTGACATCGAAGGAGTTTTCTCAATGTTAAAAAGAAAAAAAAATAATTCCCATTAGAACAGAATAGTTACCAGTGATTGAGCATTTACTGGGAGCCAGACCCTTTACAAAGCACTTTCTGTAGGGTATCATTCCATCTTCGAAGCATCCTGATGCGGCAGACACTGTTGTGTCTCCGTTTCACAGATGATGGGATTGAGGCTTAGGGACGGAGGTAAATGACTCACCCAGGATGACACGGCGGTCAGTGGTAGCTCGGGTAGTCTGGTTCCTGAGAATGAACTCCTAACGCCCATCACAGCTCAGACGCATCCCCTGGGACTCCCCTGCTCAGGCCATTGCCTGCTACCATCCCATGGCTTACTTTCTCTTGTAGATGCATTTAGATCTATAACACATATGTACATATTTAAGCATCCTTGTGCACACATGTCTACTACAGGAAAGAACCTAAGCAGTAACTTTGGTTAGGGCATTCTAGACACTTCACTAGATGTGTAGTTGTAATTACTTAGGGGATATACACATGCTCCTTGGCGCTTCGATGGCATTTTAGAAAGTTTTCCAAACATTTTTCATATAGTGTTCTCATGATCTCCTTTGATGCTTAGATCAGCCCCTAGACCAGTCGTGGGCAAACTACGGCCCACAGGCCAGATCCGGCCCGTTCGGCTGTTCTATCCGGCCCGCGGAGCTGAAAGAGCGGTGGGTTCTCTTGCTCTCCCCTCCACTCCTTCACTAGCAGCCCAAGATGAGAGTGCCAGCGTGGTCAGGTTGCTTTTGTTCCGGCCCTCCGGTCCAGTTTAAGAACCCATTATGGCCCTTGAGTCAAAAAGTTTGCCCACCCCTGCTCTAGAGGCTGGCAGATGCTGTGTGCTTTGTCTCAGTTTAGCAGTGAAATGACCTGGCCCCCTCCCTGATGAGTTTAGTAATAGTAATGACCTTCCAGTAAGAAGCGTCATTTGCATCTCAGACACCCTGTTTGCTTAGCAGACTTCCGTGGGTGAACTTGTCTTGTTTTGGGGAATCGGCCACCTTGGTTTCCCTCAGTGCCTGTCCATACAGTGAACCTCCGTACCTCTGTGGGGCCTGACCGGGACTCTAATCCCAGTCGTCACCCAGGGTGCTCTGTGGTACATACATGTTGTGTGTGTTCGCCTCTGCCCTCCAATTTTCACCACAGAGCCTGGCATGAGAAAGTGCCCACCTATTTAGCCCTTCATTTATTTGCTCTACGTAAACATCTGCTGAATTTGCCAATGGCAATTGGAAAAGAGACAGAGAAAGAGGAGGGGGGAAAGCTGTAGAGACATAAAATGCCAGTTGTAACTATTTTGCCATAGGATAGGGTCCCCTGCCCCAAATGCCAACCTTTGGAAAAATTCCTGGGAGCTCCGCCTTCCAAGAACCAGCCAGAGCAGAGCTGGGAGTCCCCCCAAATGGCCCACAAAGAAGTTCTTTGGGGACTTAACGTGCCCTCCAGGACAGTGGGGCCCATAAAAGTCGGAGGAGGGAATGCCCGGGAGGAGACCAGCGGGGGCAGAGCTAACGGCTTCCTCCCAGCGCAGAGCCGAAAACAATGTCCAGCCTTTAGGTGGCGGGGAAGAGAATGGTGAACTCATTCTCTGTCTGGCACAAGTCGCAGACTATTAAGTCGTTTGGGAAATGTGGACTTGTACCAATCTACGAGATTGGCCATGGCCATTTTAATATGTTTTTGAAAAATCAGCGAGTGCTTAAAAACTTGTAGTAAAAGCCCTAATAAACTAAATTAGACCAGGACCCTGCCAGAATTGTATTTACCTCTTGAAGTGGAGGGTTGGGAAACCATGTTAAAAATTAAAGTGAAAAGAGAAGAGAGAGAGAGAGAGAGAGAGAGAGAGAGAGAGAGAGAGAGAGAGAGAGAGAAGGCCAATAGATCTGTGTGTGTAGGAGTTGTTTGGGTAAAAGAATGAGCTGTCCCCTCCGCAAAGAAGCTCATCCCCAAAGTGACAGGTGAGTGCTCTCCAGGACACACGGTTCTCAGGACCAGTGCCACCCGCCATCCCTGCCCTTTCTTTTGTTTTGTTTCACGAGTCTTATTTGTTTCTTTTTACGAGGGTACGTTTGGAGGGAGAGGGCTGTGCAGTTACTGTAGCCAGAAGAATACATGCTTTGTGCATTGTGCATACCCACATAGTCTACTGAACAAGTACTAATAAGAATAAAATTATTGGAGCGAATAAAATCACATATGCTTTTGAGTCACCTGGGAGAGGGGCCTTGCCAGCCCTTTGGAGCGCATAAACGTAATAGTTCTTCACATCTGAATAGCATTATAGAGTTTATAAAAGCCCCTTCACATGTATTATACGTTTGATCCTCAACAACCTGGCGAGTCGGGAATGATCTGTGCTATTATCCCATTTTACAGGTCAGGAGAGGTTAAGTGGTTGGTCCAAACTGTGGCGCTACTAGGAGTCAGTCAGCACTTCCAACAGCATTCTGGCTCCAAGGCATTACTGGGGCTCGGGAGCTGTGATACCAGGTTGAGCAAAAATCTCTAAGTTCACTGTGTAGAGGGGAAAGTGTTGACATCGGATATGGACATACAACCAGGTTCCCTAGATCAGAAAAATGGTCCAGGAGGGAAACACAGAACTAAGGTCTCATATACCCCAGTCTGACACAGCCCAGCTGTGTGTCCCCTTAAGACACATGCAAAATGAGGAGCTATGTGGCGTTCTCCTGTCTGAAGGTGTCATCAAAGGTCCCGTGAAACTGATAGAAGAGAGTGCCTTTTGAGACTTTCTAAGAACTCACTGGCCTTGAGACCTCCGTTTCGGCCCATGAGGAGCCTGGTGCATTCATTTCCTGTTGCGGCTGTTACAAATAACCACAAACACAGTGACTTAAATCAACACAAATGCATTCGTTCACAGTTCTGGAGACCAGAAATCTAAAATCAGGGTGTCAGTAGGGTTGCATTCATTCTGAGGACTGGCCTTTTCCAGCTTCTAGAGGCACCCGCATTCCTTGGCTTGTGGCCCTTCCTTGCACCACTCCCATGATCACTTTTCCTTTTATATCAGGGATGGGGAACCTTTTTTTTTCCTGCAAAGAGCCTTTTGGATATTTATAACATCATTCACAGGCCATACAAAATTATCAACTTAAACATTAGCCTGCTCTATTTGGTCAGACATTTAATGAACTCACTCCAGGGCCAGACCAAAGGATTTCACTGGCCTTATATGGCCGGTGGGCCAGATGTTCCCTACCACTGTACTGTATCCTCCTGCCTCTCTCTTATAAAAACCCTTATGATTCCATGGGTCCACCTACACAATCCAGCATGACTTAGCAAAGTCCCTTTCATGATGGAAAATAACATATTCCCAGGTTCCAGGGATTCAAGCCCGGATATTTTGGAAAAGCCATTATTCAGCCAACTATAGGTAGGATTAACGAAGGCTGAGACTGAATTTGCATTTTCTACTCTGTCAGACATAAGTAGAAGGATGAAGCTCAGCAGTATAAAGTGGGCATCCTTCCCCTCTTCCCTGTGGTCCCTGGTTGTCCTCTGTGAATACGGGTCATGCAGGCAGCTGATGACATTTCATAAGAGAGAGGAGTGGGACAGAAGACGACTTAGAAGCGTAGAGGCAGTCACAGCAGTTACATCTCTTAGCCTCTCTTTTTGTATTGGAATGAATATTTAATCAGCGCATGTCAACAGCTTACCCTGAGCATGCTGTGCAGTACTCCTTTGCCTTTCAGACTCGGTCACTGAGGTTGGTGTCCTCCTCCTGTGCTCCCATGCACTTTGCTCACCACACAGAGTACTTACGACTTTAAAAAAAACAAAACAAAAACTGACTTGTCCTTTGGAAATCAGGCTTTTCTCCCTCGCTAGACTCTGTGCTCATGAAAGGTCGTGTTTAGTTCATCTCTGTGTATTCAAGGATCCACCTGCCTTGTATAGATAAGCTCTCAAGAGAAGTTGGGGGGAGGAAGTGTGAGTGTGTTTTTGAGGACTTTATTTTGCATAGTCATGGTATCAGAGGACAATTCAGTTCCTCCTGCCTCCCCTTTCTTGGCCTCCTCCTCTAATTTCCTCACTTCAGTTGCGTCATTATCTACTCCCCCTTTGCATCCTGGCAAACACCCAATCATTACTTAAACAACTGCCTCTGTATGAACATCCCCGAAGGAAGCACACACTTCTATGTTCAAAGCAAAAAGAGTAACTGTGAGCCTACTTCCTTCTCTCCACCAGGTAGACTGTAGGGTTTGTGACAGCAGCCAGGCTCAGCGAGTTATTCTCTTTGCTTTGTGAGTGCCTATACCTTTCGGCTTCCGGTCCATAGCAGGGCGTATCTCTCTACTGGTGGATGTTTCCATGCACATCTTACTAAAACTAAGGGGGAAACAAAAACGCTCAGATGTTGCCTACAAATAGTATGTAGCTACATCACATTAGATTTTACTTAGTTCCTCCTCCATGTCTTATTAACATAAAAGTGGATGCCCAATAAGAAAAACTGGCATTGAGTAGGCCATCCCAAGTTTGTAATGATGACGCCATTTTGGGGGGCATGGTAGGATAAAGATTGATTATTCCCTTCATATATTCAATCAATAAATTGTTCTGCCCTATCCATTTTTATTCAGTGGACAGAGCGTCAGCCTGCGGACTAAAAGGTCCAGGTTTGATTCCCATCAAGAGCATGTACCTCAGTTGCAAGCTCAAGCCCCAGCCCTGGTCAGGACTCCTGTGGGAGCCAACCAATTGATGCATGTCTCTCACCTTGATGTTTCTCTCTCTGTGTCTCTCCCTCTCCCTTCTACTCTCCCTAAAAATTGATGGAAAAATATCCTCTGATGAGGATTAACAAAACAAAACAAAAGAATTGTTCGAGGGAGTGAAGTGTGGGACCTTAAGGTTTAAATTTGTTTTTGTATTCATTGATTTAAAAGAGAAAGAGAGATAAACATTGGTTAGTTGTTCCACTTATTCATCCATTCATTGGTTGATTCTTCCATGTGCCCTGACCTGGGATCGAACCCTCGCTGTGTCAGGATGATGCTCTAGCCAACTGAGCTACTCTGCCAGGGCCTAGGACCTTAAATTCAACCAAGTCAGATCGAGTCTTACTGGACCAAGTGCCTTTCAGTTTTGAGTGGAAAAGCCCTGACACCCATTTTCACGTTGAGCCATTGCTGCCTAGATAGTCAAGCCTCTTGCACCCTAGGCCAATGGTGATGACCTCATAGACTGTTAAATACTTCAGGAAGAAGCAGTGGCCAATCAGCAGGGCCATACACATTGTGTCACACAAATTCCCCTTTCTAACCCGGCACTTTGAAATTCCGTAGTGAGCGGATCACAGTGTGGCTTGGTGGGAACTGTGAGGGTGGAAGTCCTGCCAGCAGTTGGCCGGCTACTCTGCCCTCCAAGGCCCACGTGCTGTGGGTACTTCCTCATCCTCCCTAAGAAACCCTCATATGTGTTTGTCCAAATGAAATAAGATTTGTCTCCCAGGAAAACCACTTACACATGTAGCGACTGCACTCTCATTTTCCAAGACTGGATTTCGTTTTTATGGCCGATCGTGCTGTTTCGTGCTGCGCATCTATATTTAAAAGCACGAACAAGTCTGCCTTGTTCGGTCCAGTTCCTGTCCCTCTCTAAGGTGCATTTACAAAAACACAGACAGATCTGATTCCACACACACACACACACGGTACAATATTTTATCTATTACAGTGAAACAGACTTATATCGTATTTCCAGCCACTGAGAAAAGAAAACATAGCAAGTGGGAAACACTGAATCTGATTATGCTAGGCATGGAGTTTAAAAGACTTGAATTGTGGGGAGGTCTTGTACGTGGGAATAATAAAATAGGTTTTATTACAAATAATAATCATAAAAAATAAAAACTACCCTTTTGCAACCCATCTGACAGAGATATCCCTGGCATGTTCCTTTGTGTCTAGACGCATAGCATTCAGAGCACATTCCCAGGGAAGCTACTGCTAGTTTCTATATCCTTTTATAATCTCTCCCCACTGCCCAGCTGTAGTTAGACTCCTGAAATCTCTGGTCTGGATTATGCTGATGGTGATGGTCTAACTATCCTCCAGGCGCTCTTTCCTCCTAGTTAGCAAACATTGTACAAAGGACAGACAGTCTGCATTAAAAACCCCTAGCGTCTTCTGATTGGCTGGATTTACTGGCTCAAAGTCCTTTAACCACATGGGGGAAATAATTAAAGCCCAAAGATCAGATACATATTTGCCCTCATTTTCTTCATGTTTGGTTTAATTTTCACATGTAATTCTTTAACGCACCTGGAAATTACTGTTTCCCATGAGATGAAAATTATATATTTCCCCCCAAATAGATATCCAAGCCTCTTGCACCTTTTCTTGAGTGATTCTCCTCTTTCCCTCTGATGGTGTTTTCTCTCATGTCTTTGCGCAGGTAGGTGTTGGAGACACTGGGTCTGTTTCTGGGCGCTCAGCTCCAATCTGTTGTCTCTTCTGCTTATTGCTTCCCCAAAATGCACCGGAGATGGAAGGAATGTTTTAATGTCAGGTCAGGTTAGCTACCCGTGTTTCCCCTAAAATAAGACATCCTCCGAAAATAAGACCTACTTCATGGAAACATAACACATCCCCTGAAAATAAGACCTAGCGCATCTTTGGGAGCAAAAATTAATATAAGACACTGTCTTATTTTCGGGAAAACAGGGTACATGCTTTGTTAATACTTTCTCTGAAATTCCCCTAGCTGTTCCTTTTTTAAAAATATTTTTTTTAGTGATTTTAGAGAGGAAGGGAGAGTGAGAGAGAGAAACATTAGTGATAGAGAGAGAATCATTGATCGGCTGCTTCCTGCATGCCCCCTGCAGGCGATCAAGCCCGCAAGCCGGGCATAAGCCCTGACTGAGAATCCAACAGTGACCTCCTGGTTCATAGGTCGAAGCTCAACCACTGAGCCATGCCAGCAGGGCCCTAGCTGTTCTTATTAGTTTATTCTTTCAGGTAAATGTTAGCATCCTTTTGAAGTTCCATGCATATGCTACAGAGATCTTGGTTCCAATTTCATTCATCCCATGAATAAATTTTGAGGAAATTTACCTCTTTATGCTGTTAGGTTTTCTCTTATAGGAGCATGGCATGAGTCCCTGTCTTTTCGTCTGCTTTTATGTCTCTGATAGTGTTAACTTTGTTTTTTATGTAAGTCCAGCACATTTCATGGTTTTGCAGTTGCTTCATCTTTTTGATGGTACTCCAAAGGCAATCTTTCCCCATTATATTTTCTAGCTGCTTATTGCTGTTACAGAAGGCTACTGACTTTTTAATGTTTATTTCATACTTAATGATCTTACTGAACTCGCATTGATTCCAATATTTTTTGGCTGATTCTCATGGGTTTTTGGTTGGGTTTTTTTTTTTTAAGACAGTATTTCCTGAAAATAGTAATTTTTTTTTTCTTTTCCAATAGGCAGAGATCATTCTCCTCATTTCTGTTCTGGTTCTCATTACTTTGGCTTTAACTTCCAGAAAAATGTGAAATCACAAATTCAGTTTTGATCTCCCAACTTTGATGCACCTCTTTCCATACCCTTACTTCCAAATATCCTCGTTTTTTCCTGGCATTTTTGCTCAACTCTTCTTCATGAGCTCCAACATCTCCTGAGGCCTTGGTAACTTTCCCACATTGACTCCGCGGAAATTCATCTACTAATTACTTCCGGTGCACCAGCCAGGGTGGCCAAACAATATAGAGGATGCTAGTGAAATATGAATTTTAGATAAACAACAAATACATTTTTAGTGTAAGTATATCTCATGGAATATTTGAGATACAGATATAATAAAAATAATTATTTGGCCGAAACCAGTTTGGCTTAGTGAATAGAGAATCAGCCTTCAGAATGAAGGGTCCCAGGTTCAATTCTGGCCAAGGACATGTGTGCCTTGGTTGTGGGCACATCCCCAGTGGGGGATGTGCAAGAGGCAGCTGATCGATGATTCTCTCTCATCAATGTTTCTAGCTCTCTATCCCTCTCTCTTCCTCTCTGTAAAAAATCAATAAAAATATTTTTTTCAAAAAAACAATTATTTGTTGTTCACCTGAAATTCAAATATAACCAGATGCCCTGTGTTTTTATTTGGTAAATCTCACAACTTGAGTGCCAGATCCAATGACTAAACCAATGAAGCCATGTTCACTTCTGTGATATCACAGGTCTATACACATAAGTTGTTTGATATTCTGTTATAATTATGTGTTCACAAGGTTGTTCAGATCCCCAGAACCTAGTAGCGGCTGACCTATCAGAAGCATTTAATAGATGTTTTTCAAGGGAATTAAAAAAAAAAGAATGAATAATGACTAGAAAAATCATCAAGTATTTATTGAGCATGCACTGCAAACAGTTTTGAATTTAAGTAAAGGGACAAGCTGGTGTGTGGTTCTGCTCAGTGCTAAAGCCTCCAGGGGAAAGAAAGTGGCATACTCTGCCTGACTTCTTTTCTGAAATGAGACCTAAGTTGTCCCTCCCAGAAAAACAGGCACTGCTTCTGATCACACATAACTTATTGGAAACCACTGCCATCACATAGACATCTCAAAGCCAGTGTCCAACACCCCATGTGAGCTTTGTCCCTTTTTCTCCTCCTTACTCACTGTCATAGCACCACTTATTTTGACAATTTAACATTATACCCTCTCTGGCTGCATTCTCCTGGACCAAGATGTCCTTGGCTGTAGCAGGAGGCTCTCACAAACCACTGTATTTTCGTGACTGAAGAAAGAGTTTATTTCTCCAAGGTACAAAGGAGTGACTACCCAGACGCTTATCCCTAAATGCACTCTTATGATTGAAGACCTAAGCTAAGCCACTGAAGTGTTAATTGGCCAAATACAATTGTCAAAAATTCGTTTCTACGGGAATCAATTAAAACAAGATAATTGGGCATTGTCAGCACTTTTAAATATTTATACCAGCCGATGCAAATATTTATTTACGTATCATCTGTTTGCAATTTTTTATCATGTCTGCTTTCTGAAGAGCTGCTCAGCCTCTGTTAGATCATTTCTCGCGATGCTTAAATTAAAAGCTAAACTTATTCTAGTCGACTGACAGAAAGCTAAAATATTTTTGTTCAAATTCATGTGACATTGTGTATTTTTGACAATGTTTATATTCCTCATTTCCAATGGAAAGTGATACTGTAGCCATCCTTTCAAAGGGAGATTTTCTGATTTTTTTTTATAGTTTATTTTTTTTATAGTTTATAGTTTATATAGTTTATTCGTTCTGTTTTCCCATGTGGTATTCATTAGAGCAATTCCCAGTTTTGTGGATTTTCATTTTACCTATAGAGTGTTAAAACATTCACACTTCTGCAATCGGTTAGCAATATCAGCCCAGCTTTGCTTGACATCTTTTTTATTACTGAACATCAAATATACACTAGTCTTGAAATATCCAAGAATGTGCGTCTCTTGGCTTAATGACTCCTCCCCTTTGGCAGGAATAACCACACCCCCTCCTCACTGTAAATTCTCCCTCCAGTCCCAAGTCTCTCAGCCATCTCAAAGCACATCTCCGCCCACACCATCACCATTCCCAAATTTGTTTACCTATCTTCTTTTCCTGTCTTTTAGAAAGAAGGCTCTCCGTGACTCTCTTATGGTAATAACACTTGCATTAAAAAAACTTAAAATTGATAGTTTATGATTCCTGTTATATCAGATATTCAAGCTAGTCGGGAAAAACTTCGGAGGAAATCCCCACTAGTGAAGAACAGCCCCGGTGGATATTTTCATGCATTTCCAGCTAGTTCCATCTGTGCCTAGTACTTTCCTTGTTTTTATGTTTTCATGCAATTGTGGTACTATTTGCATCTCCACTTTGATTGTTTTCTGTTCACTTGCCATTTCACGATAAGCGTTTCCTTCGTGTAATTACAGTTCTTCGTAAAGTCTTTTTTTTTTTAACAGTTGCATGGTAGTCCCTTAGTAGGTAATGGATCATGGTTTACTGGATTTGAGAAACAGCAGGATGGAGTTTGGGGCCTGAATCTGACTATTCAATTCCTCTTCCTCCTGATAGAAAATATGCACAGTGAACAGTAAAGAGGCAGAATCGAACGCCCGTTGCGCTTATCAGCCACAGATCATAGCAGAGTGCTGGGTGTTATCTGGGGAGAAGGGCTGACAGAAAAAGTTGGAGGGAGAAATAATGTTCTTGGTTTCAGCTTTGTAAGGAGGGCTACCAAAGACCCATGACCTGGGAGCATGAACAGTTGAATGTAGAAAATGTGTACCAATATGTGAAGTTCACTGTAACCCCTGGGATCCACTGTAACTGTGTCCTCTGGGATCTCCCGTGCATCCTGGGTCCTCTCTCAGAGCCTGGCATTGGAGGCACTCTTGCTCTAGCAAAATTAAAAAAATGTCAATGCTGGTCCTCGTCTTCTGATCTTCTAGTGGCTTGGTTCTATGCTGCATATTTTAATCTTTTTCCATTTCTATCACAGGTGCAAGCCTGACATTTTGCCCTTCTCCCCAATACTGAATTCTGGTTGGGTTGGGCTCATTTTTTTGTTTGTTTGTTGTTATTGTTAATCCTCACTTGAGGATATTTTCTCCATTGATTTTTAGGGAATGGAAGGAAGGGAGAGGGAGAGATAGAGAGGGAGAAAGTAAAGAGAGAGGGAGAGGGAGAAGAAGAGAGAGATGAAAAGGGAGAGGAAGTTCAATGTGAGAGAGACACATTGATTGGTTGCCTTCCATATGCTCCCCAACTGGGGCTGGGGAGTGAAACTGCAACCCAGGTACACGCCCTTGACTGGGAATAGAACCCATGACCCTTCAGTGCGAGGGCCGATGCTCTAACACGGAGCCACACTGGCCAGGGCCTGGTGGGACTCTTTAATATAAGAGCTTCCTTTTCTGCTTGGACCAGGGTGCTCAGGAGGGCAAGGCACCTGTCTATGCCTTCCCCAGGGTCTCAATGTCTTGCTCTACTTTTTTGTGTGTCTCCCTCCACCTGTCACAGGATCCTAGGAGGCAGCGTCTACTGTCCTTGCTTCCTACACTGGAATTCTGTGGACCAGTGATTCTCCAGATGCGGCAGCACCTGGGAGCTTAGGTGAAATGCAGATTCTCAAGCTCCACTCAGATCTATTGCATCAGAAACCCTGGGGGGTGGGATCCCGGAATCTGGGTTCTGACAACTCCCTGGGTGAGTCTAATTAATGCCTGTGAGTTTGAGAAAACTGCTGTTGACCTATTTCTGAGTGATGGAGCTCCTTTGGTTGCATTTTTAGCTCAGTGGGCACCTGTCCTCTGCAGACCCTCACTAAAGCTCTTGATAATGCAGCTGCAGCTTGCATGCTCACTTGGGAAATGCATTCTTTACCTTGTGCTCTTCCCCCCAAACTTCCTTGCTTGATTTTTAAAAAAATATATTTTATGGATTTTTTTACATAGAGGAAGGGAGAGGGATAGAAAGTTAGAAACATCAACGATGAGAGAAAAACATTGATCAGCTGCCTCCTGCACATCCCCTCCTGGGGATGTGCCCACAACCAAGGTACATGCCGTTGACTAGAATCAAACCTGGGACCTTCCCGTCTGCAGGCCGACGCTCTATCCACTGAGTGAAACCGGTTCGGGCGCCTTGCTTAATTTTTAAGTCTCCAGACCTTGAGTGAATTATGCTACTTCATGGGAAGCAAGAGCATTCATCTCTGCCACCTCCATCCCCTATTGCGTTAGCAAATGCCTCTAGTGTTCCCTTTGCCTCTCTTATTCTTTGCTCTTTTCAAGCAAACGCGTCAGTTTTCGAAAGTATGCCCCACCTCCTGACTTGGCTCCCCCACCCTTTTCATATGTGGGCGCTAATCCCCTTGGCCGGATCCCAGAGTCTGCCTTCCTCTTCCTCTTGGTTTCAGTCCCAGTCATTTGTTTTCTTCCTGATAGTGTTCCAGATTTGGTCCTTTGAGATCCTCCTTAAGAAGAGATGTGAAGTCAGCAATTTCAGAAGCTGCCAAACTATCCACCGTTCAAACAAATCTTGTCCATGTCTCGTTGTCCAAGTTGGATAATTCTCCATCTGGACTCAAATGTTATAGGCTTTTCCCTGAGGCAGTTTCTCAATCTCGGCACTACTGACATTTCAGGCTGGATAGTGCTTTGTTGTGGGGGCTGGCCCATGTGTTGTCGGATGTTTAGTAACCAGTAGCACCCCCTTCCCAAATCATGATAATCCAAACATGTCCCTAGACCATTGCCTGTGTTCCCCTGGGGGATGGAGTGCAGTTCACGTAGGTTGGCTCTGCCATTCTCCCTGGGCTGTCCAAGGACTGACACATGCCATCCCTCATGGCAGTCCCCTGAGCCTGCTGCATTGCCGCAATAAGCGTGCTATCTTGGCACTAGTGAAATAATCCCTGAAGGATTCCACCCTAATCTTCCTGTTCCTCCCTCATGCTCCAGTCCAAATGTCATGGAACCACCCAGCGTGGCTCTCCCATCCCTCCATCAGCACTTTCCTAATCGTCCCCCACCGCTGGGCATCCTCTGCAGTGGTCGGCAAACTCATTAGTCCACAGAGCCAAATATCAACAGTACAAGGACTGAAACTTCTTTGGAGAGCCACATTTTTTAAACTTAAACTTCTTCTAAGGCCACTTCTTCAAAATAGACTCGCCCAGGCTGTGGTATTTTGTGGAAGAGCCACACTCAAGGGGCCAAAGAGCAGCATGTGGCTCGAGAGCCGCAGTTTGGGGTCTCCTTGGTTTTCTTCCTTTGATTTGTTGAATTTTTAAAAGCCTCAATCATGCCTTTTTTCAAACTTCAACTTCAAGAGCATTTGAAATGTCTTAAGTCCTGTCTGTCCAACCTCACCTCTCAAATCTCACCATTTCTCTGAAAGAAATTCTTTCCTTCTCTTAGCCCAATGCCTAGAGATAATGAAACCGTTCCTCATTAAATGACATCCAGGTCAGAGTTCCTTAAATCCATATCATGAATAGATATGGCTGTAAGAAATGGTGTTACTTAAGAAATAAGCTTTATGGAAGAAAGCCCATTGGGGGCCATTGGCAGGGAGCCCCGAGCCTGAGGGGTAGGCTATAGGAGTCAGGAATCTAGTCTTCCCACAGCCCCTTGGGTCTGTGCAATTCCCAACCAGATACAATATCCCAGGTTGGATCAGCTAAGCTAGAGTTCTCAGTGCCTGGCACTAAACCCGATGCCACACCCACTCACCCTCTACTCTGGATGGAATCTAGCAGAATTTTTTTCTCTTTTTTTTGGCTACTTAAAGTTCAAATTACCCAACATTGACCTCAGCAGCACATTTACGGCAAGCCAGTGCCACCGAAGCAAGTTAGAAACAAAGGTTGGCACTGCGCATTCCTGCGAATGCCAATCTCAATAACTGAACCCAACTCTACTATCCCCCATCTGAGTTCATTGCTCTCTAAACGTTTGCACTTAATCTTAACATTTCCCAATAGTGCACTATCTTATTGGGGATTGAGATTCTAACTTTACCCCCCTCTTCTTCACTAAATGGTGTCAAAGTGCTCATTTGATTGATAGCTGGGAAGCATCCAATGAATCCAAACTACAGGGCCCCTGGGCAGCTTCAGTGATGAAGCCAGGAAGAGCTTCCTGCTACCCTCCTCTTAATTGAAGAGACCTGACCCGGTGTCAGACTCACATGACTCAGCTGTCCAACCTCAGCCGGGCCTGAGAGAGCAGGCCCTTGACTTGCAGCATTAGCGTTAGAAACCTGCCTACTATGGAAAGATGGCCTAGTGGGTTTCTGCCTTCCTAGAGTCTAGGAAGTCAGCCTCTTCCTGGGCATAGGAGAAGGTAAGGGAGTGGAGAAAGAGGCCAGATATGCTCATTCCATACCCGTCACTCCTGGGTGTGGGTGTAGATGCGGCCTCCACCGGGAAAACACGAAGACAGAGAGACTTCTCTCCTCCACAGAGACCATGAGACGCTCTATACCTTCTCCCCGTGTTAAGCAAGCACTTGAGTGTTTCCCTGTGTGCCAGGTGCTATTTTAAGTGTTCTCCGTACAGGAACATTTAATCTTTCCAACAATCCCAGGGGAAGGCTAATATAACTGCTGATTTGCGGAGGAGGAAATTGGGGCTGAAGTCAGTTAAGTTAGGATTTGAACCCCGGTAATTCATCTCATTGTATTCTTACTCAGTGGCTTTCTCTTGGGTCTTCACACAAGACATGCTCTTCTCTACCTGAGATCTCGGCACAAGCTGGGCCTTCTTGCCTACAACGATCGTCTCCCCTTTGATGAGCTGCTCCATCCCAGCTTCCAGTTTAAGTAACACTCCCTGGCAAACAGCCCTAATCTGGTGCCCCAGATCACATCCGCACCCTCTATTTTTGTGGCTAGGACACATCACAAACTCTTACCGTTTCAATTTTCTCTGCATAGAAAAAAAAAAGACTGGAGTGATGGTTAAAACTGTAATAGAACTGTGGGGTTTTTTTCTGTTTGGTTGGTTGATTTGTTGTTATTTGTTCACTTTTGCTTTTTATATTGTTCAAGCTGCCCAGTGGTTAGAATGTACATCTTGTAAGTGGGATAGTTCCAGGTAACAGTGCCATTTGCAGTGAGCCAGGGAGCGATGGGAGTGAGTGGAAATAAAGATCAGTGGCTCTGTGGAGATCATTTCACTGCAGGGTCAGAGCGCCAGAGCGGTCATCAGTGCAAACGTGACAATGGCCAAGGAAAGCGGGAGAGGAGAGGGAATCTGGAGGCTGCATGCCACAGGCAGAGGGAGGCAAAAGAGAGCCACGTGAGCAGTGGATGCGGAAAAGGAGGTGCATTAGGTACGTGGGCAAGAGCAACATAATGAATGTTCTGGAAGGGTCCCTGGGACTCAAGGGTGGATAGATCCTCCCCCTTTATGCATTGTGTTTTGCAAGTAGATACAAAAGTGACATGTCCTGGAGAGGACTGTGCAGATGGGAAAGCCTCGTGTCCATGCTGGTGAGAAGAGGGACTGAACAGGAGACAGAGGTGAGCTCTCATCTTAGAACAGGGCCAGAATGCACAACGAAAGGGACAAGGTCAAGGAGGATGGAAGGGCACAGACCCAACAAGCAGGGGTCTGGTTGAGACAGGAAAGAAGTGGCCAAGGACAGCTTGAGTATGGCTTTTCGATTGGCACAGACACAATTAGAATGCATCAAGGAATCAGAAGTAGAGAACACTGGCTGGGCACAGATAGGACCAGCTCCGTGGGAAGGCACCTGATGCTGTCTCACGGGACCCTGTGCTTAGTTTCATTCTCTGTTGTCACTATCTGGAAGTTATTAATAATTTCAGAGCAAGAGGCCCTGCAAATACTGTAGCTAATGTTGGACATGGGTATGGGTGGTAGAAGCAGTATCCGTGAATAGCTGCTGAGTCGACAGACTCCGGTTGCTGGAGAAAGCTGGAGGTTTACCTCTTTAATTGCCATCTGTTCATGAGCCATTGGGTTGAGTATTCTGCTAGATGCTGCAGAGATAAATTCTATATAATAAAACCCTAATGTGCAAATGGACCGAACGGCAGAACAGAGGGTCACTATGATACGCACTGACCAGCTCAACACAGGGGCTGCCCCCTGGTGGTCAGTGTGCTCCCACTGGTGGTGCAGTGCTCAGCCAGAAGCCAGGCTCATGGCTGGTGAGCTCAGAGGCAGAGGTGGCGACAAGACCCTCTCCTGCCTCCAGGGTAGCACTAAGGACCCCTCGGCAGACATCCCCTGAGGGGTCTCGGACAGTGAGAGAACAACTCCACGCCCCTGCTGCCCAGTGCATGAAAGTTGTGCACCGGACCTCTAGTAGGTGAATAAGAAGTTGCCTGAGCTCATGCTCTGATTCATGTAGAATTTGAGCCACTGCTCTTCTGTTGGAAAAGTTTTAGAGCAACATCAACTGAGGCTACCTTTTGTGAGATGGAACTTCAGTCTGACTTTCAGATTTTATGTATATGGACTTCATCAATTTTTGTAAGTGACTTCAAAGGAATGATTCATTAAAATTGATGGCTAGGTATATATAAGCACTCGCCATCAATCAACTTTCATATTATCTGCAGCAGATTTGAAACATACTCTGTTCCTTGCCAAAACCCATCTGTTTGACATTTGAATAATTAATTCTTAGGAATCTATGATTTAATTATAAAGGTTTGGACAGTCGCCTATGAGGCATGAAAGGATTTTATGAGCCTCTAGACAGATGACAGAAATTTGAAAAGAAATGTTTGAAAATAGAAAATATTTTGAACCAGATAATATTTTAATGATGCCGTGGAGGAAAGAGTTGAGTATAAGTGAAGCCTTAAGATATCCTCAGAATGAACCTTAGCTATGTAGCTTTATTTTATTTCATTTATTTATTTTATATATTTTTTATTTATTTCAGAGAGGAAGGGAGAGGGAGAGAGAAATAGAAACATCATTGATAACAGAGAATCATTGATCAGCTGCCTCCTTCACACCCCCTACTGTCGATCGAGCCTGCAACCTAGGCATGTGCCCAGACCTGGAATTGAACCATGACCTCTTGGTTCCTGGATCAGTGCTCAACCACTGAGCCACACCAGCTAGGCTGTAGCTTTTATTCTTTTCTTTTCTCTTCTTTCCTTTATTCTAGGAGGATTATTTCCTGAAAGCTGCTGGAACAGGAATCAGAGACCTTTCTGGACACAAGTGCCAGCTAATCAGAGAGAGGAGGTTTCCTCAGCCATGCTCTGTTAGGAAATCACAGAACTAGGAGCCAAAAGGTCTAACTCTGCTACTAGAACAAAGCACCGTAGCCCTTGAGCCTCAGTTTACCCAGAAATAAGGTGAGAAGGATGTTAATGATGCAGAATTCCACCTAGTTTGGCCTAAAGTGCGTCTCTGGCTTCTTACTACTTCAGGAATTCAGAATCCTACTGGGAAATTAAGCTTACTGGCAATTCCATGCAAGAAATTAACCCCTCCACCCCCCAAAAAAATGTTTTTATTACAGGGTGTGAAAGGAAAGGGGAAAATAGGGACATATAAGAAGAAAAGTGAATGACAATGGTGAGGACAGTGACAAAGCTTTAAAATTTCTGCAAAATCCTGGCAGATAACATTCCCATAGAGACATCGGGTTTGAGGTCCTCCTTTAGGACCTGAGGACAATGGAGGCATCTTCTACCATACCCCAGTAATTAGCTTAGAGTTAAACGTGGGGCTTGTAGTCAGAGGCCCCCTCCTCCCAGCCATCAGAAATCTACCCTCCTTTCTGTAAGCATCACTGCTCAACTAGCTTCCTTTGCTTTACGCTAGGAATTCACTTCCTCCTACAGCAGAATTTCTCCCACACCATGCGCTCCCAGTCCAGGCCATCTTCGAGTTTCCAAATGAAACTCATGATCGTATCCTGCTAAACAAAAGGCCACCCCCTCTGGGTTCCACCTTTTAGTGTTCTAAATTCCACCACATAATACATTATGTCAAAGGGAAAGCACAGAGCTGTGACTCTCAATGGGGGGGGGGGGGCATTTGGGAGGGCAGTCAGAGATGCACTCAGGGATGTTTGAAGATATTTTGGTTTTGTGACTGGGGGTTGGGAGGGGAAGTGGGTGTGTAATACTGTCATCTCGTTGGTAGAGGCCAGGGATGCTGCTGAACACCCTAGAATGCACAGGACCATCTGCACAACAAAGAATTATCTGACCCCAAGTGTCGATAGTACCAAGACTATGAAACCTTGACATAGAGACGTATTTTCCCACCGATGCACATACGTTCACCCCCCACTGTAGAAGGCAGTTTAGATTTTACATAATATTTTTTCACCGTGTGATGTTTGTTTAAAATTAATCCACACTTATCTTTGTCAGTTGAGGGGTTTGGGTATAGAACTTCTAAATAGGATTTGTATTTCCTGAGGAATAATTACTCTGCTATTATCTCTAATAAGTTTACCTGTTAGAGTATTGATAGTTACACATTCTGATAGCTCTTTAAATTTAATGTCTAAATGTTGGCTACAGCTTTGGGTTAGGCCTACATCCCTTCTGCCTGAATTCTACCCACTAGAGAGTCATTAGGTTCAATCCAAGCCTGCTACTCCTCCCATATTCCCATCTCTCTAAGTGACTATAGCACCCACCTAGTCCCCCACATCCAATTGGACACCCGTTTCTACACTCTCCTTAGCCCCTCTTCTATCTATCTATCTAGCTAGCTAGCTATCATCTATCATCTATCTATCCACCTCTCTCCCTCTCCACCTTTCTCCTCTAGGTCAGTCCCTTGACATTGATATATAGATTAGTTCAATAAATCATCATAACTACTCATCCTTTCTCTAAGCTGACCTTGATGCAATCCACAGCTATACTGATACCAGGGTGGTGTTTCTGACAAAGCAAATCCATTCATACCTCTCCTTTATTTTGGAAATCTTTAAATACCCTTCCTAGCTCTCAGGGTAAAATTCAAACCTTTATCTGGATAGAATGATTTCACTAGAGTGACTCTTGCTTATCAATCTCCCCACTTCTGGTTACTTTTTCATGTAGGATTTTTTGGTCTAGCTCAGCTGTGGGCAAACTACGGCCCGAGGGCCAGATCTGGCCCACAGAGCCAAAAGAGCGGAGGGTTCTCTTGCTCTCCCCTCCGCTCCTTCAGCAGCAGCCCAAGATGAGAGTGCCAGCATGGTCAGGCTGCTTTTGTTCTGGCCCTCCGGTCCAGTTTAAGAACCCATGGTGGCCCTCGAGTCAGAAAGTTTGCCCACCCCTGGTCTAGCTATTTTGAGAATCTTAGTGTTACTTCGGCTCATGCCCTGTCTTTGGGCCTTTGCACATGCTGCGGCTCTCACGAGAATGCCCTTCCCCACCTCTTCTTTGCTCATCCTATCCATCTTAGAATCTCAGTTTCAGCATTGCCCCTCAAGGAGAGCTGCCCTGAATCACCTGGGCCGTCGTTCTACAAGTGTGTCCCTCAAAATGTTCCTCATGATAGATTCATTGGTCAAGTACATTTGGGATGTCACCCCCTCCCTGGAATTTGGGGGTAACAAAACTCTGAAAAAAATATTACAAGAAAAAGACCAATTTAACTCTCTGTGGTGTTTCACAAACTTACTTGGTCATTTAACTTCTTTTCTTTACAACCTCATTACCAGCCTTCTTTGGACAAATCTAACTTAAGCTGATTGAGGAAAAACCTCTTTTCCTGATACTGTCCCAGGTGTGGCACTGCCACAGTACTTGCTTCATGTCCCTGGAACTTTGGAGTCAGTCATTTTCTTAAGTTTCTCAAGCAATAGACAGACTGTAAACATCTCAGTGGTAAAATAATCACCAAATTTTTTTCCGTGTTATATGTCTAACACCTGGAACACATTTTAAATATGATAGGTACTTGATAAGCAAATACATTATTGGCCAAAAGAGTACCATCTACTTCATTTGCTATTGATAATTAACATAGTATTTGAATAATGTGCCCAATAAAATTATTTTGCCAAAATATTCCCCCTATGAAGTGCAGAATACAATTAATAATATTCCCAGCATGCTTTCTGGGGGAGCCACACTTCTGGGGGTTTCTTACAGTCCTCGTCCTAAGACTAGAGTCTGTGCTTGCTCTGGAGTGTCAACTGGGGGTCAGTATGGACATTTCTTTGTTGATTTGGGAGTCATTTTTTGGACTCGTGGCTGTTGCTTTGTGTTTGGCTTTTGAGAAGGCCATAACTAACGAATACGTCAATTGTCTGTAGGTTGAGGAGACAGCTTACACTCTGCATTTGCTAGGAGGATCCGGAGAACGTGGAGGCCTCCCTCAGACCACTCAGTTGAAAGGTCCTAGCCTATTCGCCCATTCACCAAGGAGAGAGTCTCCCTTTACCGTTTACCTCTTGCAGACCCACTATGACTTAGGAGACCCCAACAGCCTACCTGCATGTGAGCTGAGGACCCCTCCCCTCCTCTGAGTCAGGAGATCTGGGTGTGTGCAGACAAGTAACAGGGGGAAGAGAAAATGCACAAAGCATTACAGGAGAGTCAGCAGACTGAAGGAGGAAACAACATAATCAGAACAGAAGACTCTTGCGAGTACCCTTAAGAGAAGAAATAAAAAGAATGCTAAAAGAAAAGAATGTAAATTCCTAGGGAGACCAGACAACTTATTACCTGAGGAAAAGAAAGAGTTCTTGGAATTAAAAAACATAGTTGAAAATGGAATTAAGTGTCTTGCAGCTCAGATGGGAGAATTATGCCATAAAGAGGAAAATCTCAAAGAAATAGAAATTATGAGTGCAAAGCGAAAAATAGATGTGGAAGATGGATCCTATTGTTGCAAGAGGATAAATGAGCTTGACCTACTTGAAGAGTAATTTGGACTCTCCATCTAGTAGTGAGCTGAATGTACCCTATTATAAAGTACTCAGCATTCTAAGAACTACCCTACCGGGTAAGAGCATGAGTCCAAAAATAAATGTTCAAAATGCTTCCTGCAAACTTGTTGAATAGCAAAAACTCACAAGCGACCTAAATGTTCATCAGCATGGCTGGATACAATACATTAGGTCATGTCCACGAATGGATTCTACTTAGCCACTAAAGAAAAGGAGATCCAAAAATACTGAATTTAGAATGCATGGCCATGAAAATATCAAGATAATAATTTCCATGTTGTAGAAAATCATATAGCCTAACCTTGTCTTGTTGAAAAATTTTAATAATATATGAATATGTATAAAAGCGTATGCATGCATGTGTGTTTTCATAAGCATAAACAACAATTTAGAATGTTACCTTCACACACTATTGATTGTAACTACCTCTGGGAAATGGGGCTGGAATGTTGGGTAAGATGTTCACTTCTTTTTTAAAAAATATATTTTTTTTTATTGATTTCAGAGAGGAAAGGATAGGGAGAGAGAGATAGAAACATCGATGATTTGAGAATCATGTATCAGCTGCCTCCTGCACTCTCTCCAGTGGGATCAAGCTGAAATTGTCCTAACTGGGGAATCAAACTGTGACCTTCTGGTTCATAGGTCGATGCTCAACAACTGAGCCACAGTGGCTGAGCGACATTCACTTCTTTATATGCTTCAAAATAAATCTGTGAGCTTGTGAGCTCTTTTTCTTCATTTTCATGCTCTTTTATATTTTCCAAAGTTTCTGTAATAAAAATTATGTATTTAATTTAAAATTTTAACTGTTTAAAAGCTAGAAAGAAATCAAAACATAAGAAGCCATTTATAAGCAAGGCCATGGGAGGATTCTCTGAGGTGTTGGCAAAGGCACGGAGTCATGGCAAAGGCATGGAGTCATGACCAGGAAAAAGAAAAAACAGTGACATTCTAGCATCATAAAGAGAAGCAATTGAAAATGTTTATAAAAGTCTTAAACTCTAGCTCTGGCTGATGTTGCTCCATGACTACTGATTAGAGCATCGGAATAAGGATATAGAAGATTGGATTCCATGTGTTACATTATTCAAACAGTTATACACTTATTGGCAAATTATTAAAATTTTAAATAGTAGACAACCTAAGCCAGATATTCCAATCAGCATAGAATACTCCTAACATTACCAAATAGTCTATTTCTTAATGAGCTTCAACTGTAGGTTATATAGATCGTAACCAGATGGGATCCGCCATAGGAACCAGGTGAGCAGTTAAGAAAGAGAGATAGTGTGCACAGTCCCCTAGTGGGATTCTCTGGCCTAATATCAGTTGCTCCAAGACCATGGTTGTCAGATTCCAGTGGTCATCAGAGCATAGCAGAGTGGACCCCTAACAAGGAGACCAAAGAGGGTTCTCAGGGGCTTTGTCCAAGGTCCATTCCATGTGGACCTGGCTGCTGAATTAGGCCCAGTGCTACCATGACCCAAGGTTGGTAACCCGCTGGCCCTGCACACCTTCGGAGGGAGGCTCAGGTACCAGGTGTGTGGAACGAGGCATAAATCCAGATGAGCCTCACATCTCTCCATGGTTGGAGCAGAGTCACGCAGGATTGATATCAGAGGAGCCCATCCAAGATCCCTTAAAGTCTCCTACGAGGTGGGAGAATGGACTTTGCAGAAGTATATGCCCAGTAAGGCACACGGGACAAAGCAGCCAGTTCCTTCTGCCCGGGGCCTGTGCCCTTGATGATGTCCCTTTGCCTGGGGTGCCCCACATTCCCCATTCACCTTCTTAGCTCCTACCCTGGGGTGAGAATAATGCCCCTCTAGGATTGTTATGAGTAATAAGTGAATCAGTGCGTGTACAAGCACCCGGCACCGATCCTGATGCATTAAGCAGTCAGCAATGTTAGCTTTTTTTATTGTTAAACATGAGTTTTTCTTCCGGTATTATCCCAACACTGCCCCAGTTAGACTTCCCAGATTGATTTTTCTAGATTGGAACATCAAAAACCACCTTGGCTCCTCACTGACCACCTTGTAATTTTGTATTAAATCATGTGCTCTGCCCTGGCCAGTGTGGCTCAGTTGGTTGGGTGTTGCCCTGTGCACTGAAAGGTTACTGGTTCTAGTCCCAGTCAGGGAGCATGTCCGGGTTGCGAGCTCAGTTCGGTAGGAGCATTCAGGAGGAAGCCAACAGAGATGTTATGCTCTCACATCTCTCTCTCTCTCTCTCTCCTCTCTTCCTTACTCCCTCCCCCTTCTCTTCCTTTCTCCCTCTTTCCCTTCTTCCTCCCTTCCTCCCTCCCTCCCTCTCTCCCTCCCTCCCTCCCTCCCTCCCTCCTTTCCTTTTCTTCCTTCCTTGCTTCCTTCCTTCCTTCCTTCCTTCCTTGCTTCCTTCCTTCCTTCCTTCCTTCCTTCCTTTCCCTCTAAAAATTAATAAAAAAATCTTAAATAAGTAAGTCATATGCTCCCTCCACATTGTCTACTGGTCTCTCCAAGCAGACAGGCATTATCACGAGGGCAGGCAATGGATGTATTATTCAGATCTAGCTCAGTGTCCTCCACATACCAGGCTCTCAACAAACACTTAGCAAATGAGTTAATAAGTTTAAGGACCCTCTTTCTCCTTTAAGAATTCAGGCTTTTCTTTTTTCTAATGTAGAAATCAGCCTAGAAGAACGAAGGTGTGTTTTTATGTCCCTCTATCGTCTGTGAGACCTCACCACTCCATTGTCGGTAATGGCTTTATTTATTTTGTACCCCAAGAAAAATCGGTACCACCGCTTTTAGCTACACAATGAAGTCTCAAGGGCAGCACTGAGTAGTGTTCAAAGGAATCAATGATAGTGTGGTGAAACTTGCCACAGTGAAGAGCTCTTGTCCAGTGAATTTGTAGATGGATAACAGATGGTTTTCTTTGTTAATACTTTCATGGCTACAGAAGAACCCCGCTATCGGAGGCAGTAGTGAAAACTTTTCGTAGGTGAGAGCATTCTACATTTGTTTCCTAGCAACAAGTCCCTCCAGGGAGCCAAAGGGTACACAATTTCAGAGGAGTTTGGAGGGGGTGGGGAGAGTGGGAGGCCTGTGTGCATCAGGCAGGGAGGTCAGACCGATGTTCCAAATTTCTTCCAGCCTGTGCCGCCTAGGACACCTTGCTGAGCTAAAAAAGGTCAGCTCGATAAAAATGTATTTGAGTAAAGAACTTGTGTAAAGCCTGTGAAAGAAAAATCACCCCTTTTCTTCCTGGGCCCAGCAGTTCCGTAATTTAGCAGTTGGTAAGTCTAAGAGCCTCACCCCCAACCATGTCTGTGGATAGTAAATGAGGAACCACGTGGCTTGCTAAAGCATTTAGTGACTTTTCCCATGTGGGATGATGCTCTGACTCAATTATACTCAGCAGTGGGAGGCATGGAGCTGAGAGGTAGGCAGTCTGAGAGAGAAATGTGGGACAGTATTACAGCTTTGACTGCCAAGAGTGGAATTCCTACCCAAGCAAGACTCTCTCCGTAGCCACTTTTCTAGCTCTGGTGTCATAGACGTAGCTTCTTCTTTGGTTTTACAAATTGGCCTTCTGGTAATAATAATAACAAGAACAGCTCTAACCAGTTTGGCTCAGTGGATAGAGCATCGGCCTACAGACTCAAGGGTCCCAGGTTCAATTCCCGTCAAGGACAGGTACCTTGGTTGCGGGAACATACCCAGTGGGGAGTGTGCAGGAGGCAGCTGATAGATGTTTCTCTCTCATTGATGAGGGAGAAAAAACTTTCTATCCCTCTCCCTTCCACTCTGTAAAAAAATCAATAAAATATATTAAAAAATAATAATAGCAAGAACAGTAACAACACCAGGAAGCATTTATCCAGTCCCCACTATGAGCCACCTCATGCCACTACTTTACATACCCTGAGTGGCCAGATTATTACGGTCTCTGAACACATCATAATCTGGCCACTCAGTATAGATTGACCACAGAGTTGGGATTTTAAAATAAGGTTTTTCCATGCATAAGAACTGCATTGTGGGTAGTTAGAAAAAAAGCAGAAGACTTACTAGCCAGAGGCTGGGGACACTATCTCCTGGTCCCTTGACATATCAAGATCTGCAAGCTTTCCCCTTATACATAAGTATACTGAGTGGCCAGATTATTATGCATTCAGTGATCATCATAATCTGGCCACTCGGTGTGTATTATCTTCTTTAACCCTTACCACGATTCTTTGAAGTAGCCACTAACATAATTTCTATCAACTTGCTGGTCACACTATTACTACTAATGGCAGAGTTTGGAGGAATATTGCCTGCTGAGTGAACAAGCTGATTTATCCAGAGCCATGTGGGTAGCATGACAGGAACTTTTTCTAGGTCTGAGGACCCAGTGACCAAGTGGTCAGTCCCAGAGATGACCTGTAGTTGTCTGAGTCTCAGAATGAGAAGAGTCCACATCAATCACAGGGACTTCCTGACATTCCCCGATAGACCTACTCCCCACTGAATAATTGCCTACCCCGGTGGTGGGCAAACTCAGTCAACAGAGCCAAATATCAACAGTAAACGATTGAAATTGCTTTTGAGATCCAATTGTTTTAAATTTAAACTTCTTCTAATGCCACTTCTTCAAAATAGACTCGCCCAGGCCATGGTATTTTGTGTAAGTGCCACACTCAAGGGGCCAAAGAGCCGCATGTGGTTCGCATGCCGCAGTTTGCCAACCACTGGCCTACACAATTGTCAAGTGCCTCTCAAGCACAGACAGTCTAACTGTTTCTCTCTTTTCACTGCCTTCTGGAAACCCTACTCCCCAGAAACACTCTCTGTTTCTTAGAAAAGAAACTTGTCCACTCTCCCAATGAGCATGAACTGAGAAAATCATAACCTTTAGGAGGAATTTCACTTAGTGGAACAGTGTCTCAGAACTGGGCCCAGAAGAACATGTCCAATGTCCGTGTGAACCAGAAGCAAGAGGAGGATGACTCTAAGCCAGCAGTCGGCAGGCAACAGGTGATCCACGAGGTCCAACAGATTGGTGACCGCTGTTCTAAGCCATTAAATGAGGCCCCAGACTCTCAGGTTTCCTCTCACCAGGATCACACCTGGGAGGCAACGTCAGCCTCCAGTGATCTCGAAACTAGGATCGGGAGCTGAGCATGAAATGAGATACTACCGTTACTCCCATGTTTTCTCTCTGGGCTAAAGCTTCTTGTACCTCCAAGAAGTTTCCCAATAAATATGTTTTCATCTCTAGATTTCTCATTTTTCTCAGTAAGTGGCCGGACCTTCAAGGGCAATTCACTGTCCTTTTCATTTTGAATTGGTTACTGTACAGTTTTGTAATGCACTTTTCTCTCTCTCTCTTTGTTTCAGAGGCTACCCTTCAAAGACAGACACTTCACCTGCAGCAAAATGTAAGTACATTTCCTCCTTGCAATGTCTACTTCTCACCAATCATCCTGAAAACCTCCTCGTCTTTAAGGCTCCCTCTCACATCGTTCTGCTTTTAAAGTCTGGCTTCACAAACACAACCACGATTGGAACTAACCTTCCCCTGCTCTTGATTTGTATAGCACCGTGGAGCATTTTATAAACCATTTGAGAAGCAGATTGCACTTGATTAGGGCTGCAACTATATTGCATCTAAAAAGCAAGTAAAAGGTCCAGAGAAGCTCTAGCCTGTTTGGCTCTGTGGATAGTGTTGGCCTATGGACTGAAGGGTTTCAGGTTTGATTTCCGTCAAGGGCACATGCCTGAGCTATGGGCTCGATCCCCAATAGGGGGTATGCAGGAAGCAGCTGATCAGTGATTTACTCTCATCGCTGATGTTTCTTTCTCTCTCTCTCCCTCTCCCTTCCTTTTTTGAAACCAATAAAAATCATTTAAAATATTTTTTAAATAAAGTGCAGAGGAAAAATCAGGCAATATTATTTTAGACATTATGACCCTCGGACAGCAAATATTTGAATATTCAGTTTCTCTCCTATGGTTGATGAATTTACTACTCTCCACCCAGCTGCTCCTCACAGTCACAGCCTGTTTCGGGTTGAATAGCATCACCATTATCTTGATAATTCTTTCCGGTATGCATTGCATTGAGGCTGCCCTGTAAACCAGTGTTCTTTCTAGAATGAGAATCTATTATGTGTCTTCACTCTTGGCATTCCCAGTGTCCATACCCAAATTCCAAATTCCTTCTATTCTCAAGACCCAATAAAATTACTCCAGGTTTGAGAGGGGAATTTTGACTATTTTACAGATTGGCCTAAGTGATTGGGAATAACTGGAAATGCGTATGAGAATGTTTCTTGCCTCTTTTTAATAAAAAGTTTATATTCTCTCTAGAATAAATTGATCCCAGTGCTACACACAGATATTCAATCATCAGCACAAGAAACATTCACCCTTAAACCACTCAAATATGACATCAAAGTAGTATGCATTCCCGAGGAAGTTAGAAAGTCGGTCTCTGCATGATATTGCTTTGGTCTGCATTGCATTGTCAAGACACCTGCATGTTATGAATATTTTAAGCTGCTTACATGGATGGGTTCATGTTAGACTTTTATGAGCAGCGCTGTCATATTTGTATAAGTGTTAACCTTTGACCGTATTTTCTCTCTTGAATGTGAGAGAAGAAGAACATGCCTGTGTTTATATGTTTATTTCATAGCTCTTTCAGCATACAGTTTCTGCTTATGTAGGTATACTACTGCTTTTTAAGGATTTAATTTTAAATACTAAAAAATAGTTGCTATGTGCTCATGGTGAACATTAGATGGATGGCAATTTAAAACAGCATTTCAAATCATTTCATGCAAACACACAACTAGAAACACATTGATGACAATTACCTCAAGATCTCTGTCACAGTTTCAGTGGAAGGCACCTTTATTGTCCCGGATTTGAGAGGTAGGGAGGGGACAAGGCCCGCCATTTCACCTTAGAGGGGTGAATTTTCGATTGCCTTATTTTCACTTTTTTTTCCCCTCCAGGAAACACAAAGTGGTTGGCGATCTATTATCCTAGTAAATACCCAAAGGAGAACATGTGGGCTAGGAGTGTATACTATCCGGACAAAATGGGTCTGCATACCTCTTTCTCCTCATCTCTGAGCAACTGGGAGAAACTTGGCCTGACCCGTGCCGTCCTGGGAACACATTAAAATCACCAGGCAACTGTGGCTTGGGTTCCTTTTGGCAACCGGACCCAATCAGCCCCTTCTGGGGCTGACATTATTCCTAATGATGATCGCATTGTACAACCAACGCAAATGGAAGCCACCTCCTCAGCACCCCAGTCAGAGGAGCCCTGATCTAGGTGAATGGCAGGAAGCTTTCAAAGCAAAGGCCCTGGAAAAGAGTATGGCCACCACCACCACCACCCCACCCACCCCCACCCCACCCCCGTCAAACCTCCAGGCCACGGATGGAGGTTAGTCTCAGTCCAGTCAGGAAGGAATAGATATAGATCTACCTCTAGAGAGAAAGAGGGCGGGTGATGGAAGGAAACTCAAGAACAAAAATCAGAAGGCTCCTGCCTGAGCCCCCGAGAAACTGGATGCTTTGGGGGAATGTTACTAACCCCTTACTTTCTGAGAATCTTTATTACGGGTGGGAGGAGGGGAAAGGAAAACGCTGTTCCTGGTTCCATCGAAGCATCAGATGATGTTTCGGAAAGATGTACCCATCCAACAGTGTTTTGTATCTTTTTTTTTTAAATATACTTTATTGATATTTTACAGAGAGGAAGGGAGAGAGATAGAGAGCTAGAAACGTTAATGCGAGAGAAACAGACCAGCTGCCTCCCGCACACCCCCTACCGGGGATGTGCCCGCAACCAATGTACATGCCCTTGACCAGAATTGAACCTGGGACCTTTCAGTCCGCAGACCGATGCTCTACCGCTGAGCCAAACCGGTTTCGGCTGTTTTGTATCTTTTAGGGATTTTTTTATCAGACTACTGGAGGCTCCCGCTGTCTTAGTGGAAGCCGCTGGGACACTGGGGGCAAACTTTGGGCCCTAACATTATCACTGCATCACAGAAGAAAACAGAACCACATTGGGCTGCATTGGGCCCCTGTGAAGACTCGAACCCACATTTTTTTTTGTTTCTTTTCAACCACACATAGACTTCGGGGCCGTGGCCTCTGGTGGAGGAGGATCGTCTTCTGGGTGGTATGGGTGAGAAAGTTGCCAAGCGGACCTGAATTATCCAGAGGCCCGTAAAACGCGCAATTGCTTTTTAAGAGGCCTGGTGATATTGTGTGTTCCTTTTCGAGTTTTGGCAGTAACGATTTTCTGCAATTTGTGGTTTTGCAATTTCTCTTTACGCAGACAACACTCTGGCTCTCATTCAATGCCCCGCTGGTGGGGGAGGGGCGGAAGGAGGGAGGAGAGATTCCCTGGGGCTCCGACCACTCCAGAAAAAAAGAAGGAAATGTCAATGAAATAAGTCAGGAAGGATGCCTGAGACCAGTGGGAGCTGGTTGGTTATGGGGGGGGGGGGGGGGGGGAACAATTGTTAATAAATTGCGTGGCATGGTAGGGATTTCACCGGCCCTGTGGGCGGCCGGCAAGGTCAGTTCCCTGGAAGCTTTGTTGACTCTCCACTGAGCTCTGCTTGGATCGGGGCTCAGTCCCTTCCTCTTCCCCCTGCAGTCAGCTAGGGTGGAGCCTTGTCCAGGCTAAACACCCCCGCTGCTTCCACTGGCCCCGCAGCTGCCTCTGGCCCTGGTGCGATGCTCTCTAAATACTCCACCTCTCAGTGTCCGCTTGCCAATGACATCAAGTAGGTTTCTCTAAGTTACCTGGAGATCCCTGTCCCACAATTCTTGCAAGAGTTCCGGCTGTGTTTCCCTCCTCTTCCCCAAGGCCCAGTGCCCAGCAGCGTGGCCCGCGTTCCAGGGGCAGGGCTCCCACACAGCATTTACCTAGGCCCCAATCGTGCGTCCTGTTTCTAGTCATCAGCCCAGGAAAGGATTTGCCTTTGTGTTTGCTTATTTTATGACTGCTGGGCACTGTGCTGAAGGACTTAAAGTTGCATCCAGCCCTGGCCAGTGGATAGAGCATCAGCCCTAACACTGAAGGGTCTTGGGTTTGATTCCAGTCAAGGGCACTTACCTCCGTTGCAGGCTCAATCCCCCACCCTGGTCAGGGTCCGTGCAGGAGGCAACCAATCCACTTGTCACTTTCATATTGATGTCTCTCCCCCTTCCTTCCCCTCTCTCTAAAAATCAATAGGAAAATATCCTCAGGTGAGGACTAAAGTTGCACCCAGCATCAACCTTGTATTTCTTCTCTGTTCACTTCTTTATATCAACACAGCCCCCTGCTCTCCCTGGAGTGGAGTCCTGCACTGGGGCCCAGAGTTCGTGGCTTTCTGTGCCCCCGGGCAATTTCACAGGCCACTTATGTCTTCTCCTTTCATGACCTAAACGCCACCTGCCTCTAAGAGAAAAAGAGAACAATAATTACTGCTCATGTTCATTGCACAGTGTTTGCACACTAGGGAAACTGTGGCCTTCTTCCTGTGTGCCTATGTTTTAAAGTTTTGGGGAATTGTTTGTGCCTTTGGAGGTCATGGGATTGAATGTTGGAAGATGCTTTCGACCCGGGGCAGGTCCACAGCCCACCCCACGCCATCGTCCTTCCAGCACCCTCCCTGGGTGCTCTTTCTGGAGTCCAGGGAAGCCAAGTCCGTTTGTTTAAGCTCAACCTGCAAGCGTTCTCCTGCCGACCTGAGGTAACCTTCACGGGGACTGGGTGGCTTGCCTGCTGAGGCAGCCCCGAGGTTGATATGACAGTCCTCTGAATCCTTCAGAACCTGATTCCCTGTACTCTCTGAGTCTTCCTTGTCCAGGCTAACCATCCCCACTCCCTCAGACATTCTTCCTATGATTTGGTTGAGCTCTCCTTTTTCATTTGTCCCAGTTGCTGTCTTCAATGTCCCTCTTAATGTCACAGCCTGAACCTCAGAGACCATTGCCACGACAGCTGACTATCACAGCGCCCAGAACCAAAAGCTCTTGTCTCATTCCGGTCCTGTTATTTCTATCACTATAACCTGCCAGCACCTCACAGATTTTAGTAGCGCTCTAGTCCCGAGGTTAACCCTCAAACCTCTAGATAAGTTATATAAAAGCTGCCATAAAAGCAGATGTTATTTTTTTCCAGCCGTGTATTTATGCACTTGGTTTTGAATGTAACGCAAACCTTGGTGTTTGTCCCCGTGATGTTTCTTAGTTTCAAACTCCTCGTGAAAACTGTTAGGAGCTTTTTTTTTTTAATTTGAATTATTTTAAATCCTGCCCCAGTTTTATGACATATTTGATTTGTCTCTTGACTTCATTTGAAAGAGCGATAAAAGCAGCGAGTATCTGTATTTTAAGCTCCTCCGTGGTGGATTCATGTTTTATTCATCTCCGTCTCTCCTGGAATGTCTGCGACATTCTGTTGAACAACCAGATGCTCAATAAATGCTTTTATGGAATTAGACCACGAAATCAGATACAGGCAGCCTTCCAGCCGCCTGACAGAGAGCTATCTTTAGAGTAATGCCTGTGATATCAGTGAAATCAATTCTTAGAAATGAAGAACATTTCCGGATCGCTACTGCCTGGTGATTTGGTAGCTTAGCGCTGTTAACACGCTAACCGGGCCACCTTCGGAGCTGGAGTGCCTGGCTTCTGACCGTACTAGACTTTACTAGCTATGTGCTTCGGAGCAAGTTACTCCACTTCCCAGGTCTGCTTTTCTGATGTGTAAGATGAAGATATATTATGTCTGTCTGCCTCATAAGGGTGTTGTTATTAAGTTCATTAATCCATAAAATGAATACAGGATGGTTACCAATCATATAAGAACAATATTTAATCATAGTAAGAGTTGTATTATTGTTGCTTTTGTTGTTTTTCTCAAGGCATATTGGTGTGACTACTCTATCCTAAAGTGAGTTTGGCCTAATTTGTTTACAGTGAACCCAGATTTACTCCACATAATTTCATTATCAAATTACCTTGTGTAATCTAAACATAATTCAACAGCTTCATGGACCATCTAAGTTTAGGTATTTATTTGAAAGAAACACAAACATCCAAACAGATGAAAACAATGTAAATTTTTACTAAAGTCTCTCAAAGAGGAATTATAGTACATTTCACACGAAATATACAAAGATTGCTTTACCCATATCCCTCCTGGTAACGGCACAAAAACCTTGCCTCTCTCCTGACACTGATCTCTATTTTAAAAAATCCTAGTTTGTGTTGCCTTTTTCCTCATTTACCTCTTCTCTCCTAGCAATCCCTAATTCTCCAAGATTAATAAATTACTAGACTACTATTTTCTGTCTCCAACAGTGTCATTTCCTATGTAATTTCAATGTGGCCCTTGCAGGCTTCTTCTGGAGAAATAATTACATGCATAATATACTTATAAAGTTTATTGATTAATGGCTGTGTGGCATACAACTTAGATAATAAAATAATAATTATAATAAAATATGTAATTAATAAGAATCCCATTTGGCTGACTGATCCTAAAAAAATGCTTTCCTTGAGTTTTGCTGAACTCCTGTATCTGTAGCCACCCTATGACTGCAGCGGATGAGTAAGTGTAGTTTACATGTAGATGTGGTGGATATTTTTTTAAATATATTTTGTTGATATTTTACAGAGAGGAAAGGGGAGAGATAGAGAGATAGAAACATTGACTAACTGCCTCTTGCACACCCCCTACCGGGGATGTGCCCGCAACCAATGTACATGCCCTTGACCGGAATCGAACCTGGGACCTTTCAGTCTGCAGACCGACGCTCTACTACTGAGCCAAACCGGTTTCGGCGTGGTGGATATTTTTATTTATCTTAAAGAGTAGGACAAAATGAAACAGCAAAGATGCATGTTACAGATCCACTTGCTCATCTATAATTTGAACGATATCTTTGTGAAGTTGGGTAATGGTGTTTAATTCTATGAAACACTTCCTCGAGTGTCTATGCTAGTCACAGTATAACAGCTACAGACACAACACTCCTTTTTGCTTAATACGCATCATTACTATTTTCTACATCCTTTGTTAAATTCTAAACAACCAACAAGACGTTAAATCAAGCCTTGATTTGTAGCATTTATTGATTTATATGGTGGAAATACTCCTGTCATTGCCAGTTTCCAGGAACCAAAAAGACATCATTGGCCATGGGAGTGGGAAGGGATGTGCAGTACCTTTACATGTATTTCCACCTTGCAGATACAATAGGTGCTAACAGATCTCTTTAAAAATCAAGATTGTGTGTTGAAATGTATCAAGTATTCTGCATCTATTGAGATAATAGTCCATTTTCATTCCTTTAATCTATTTGTGTGATAGATTATTCTCATCGATTTTCTGTGTTGAACCATCATTGTATTCCTAGTAGTCTTTGAAAATACATTGGTAATACAATTTGTACTCATTCTCTTTAAATTTTGTGTTCAGTTATGATAATGAACTATAGTTTTCTCTCTTTTTTTACACCACATCTACGTGTAAACTACATTATATTCCTCTTTACATTTACCTAGTATTAAGTATCCTTGTACTTTGAACATTTAATGTATATTTACTTCTTTGGAGACTTTTCTCTTTTTCTCTCCCTCCTTCCATACTATTCTCTTCTCTCCTCCTTATCTAAAGATTCTGGTGGTGCCTCTACTCAGCCTTCCACCCCATGTAAGACTCACAGTCCAACCAATTATTTTTTTTTAATTTTTTAAAATATATTTAATCGATTTTTCACAGAGAGGAAGGGAGAGGGATAGAGAGCTAGAAATATCGATAAGAGAGATACATCGACCAGCTGCCTCCTGCACACACACCCCCCATCGGGAATGTGCCCACAACCAATGTACATGCCCTTGACCAGAATCGAACCTGGGACCTTTCAGTCCGCAGATCGATGCTCTATCCACTGAGCCAAACCGGTTTCGGCTAACCAAATCTGTAATAGGAACTTATGCTCCTGCTCCATGGTGATACCGGGAATAGCCAAGATCCCAGCCCCCAAGCAATGACGTTGGGCTCAGTTACTGTTTATAAGCTGAGTGTGTGTTCTCCCTAGCCAGTGGTCGGCAAACTGCAGCTCTTGGGCCATGGTTTGCCGCTCTATTGACTAATGAGTTTGCCAACCACTGACCTAGACCCTTGATTCCAATAATTACAGACTGTTGTTGTTCCTTGTGATTAAGCCCCTATCTAGTGGTTGGCAAATTCATTAGTCAGCAGAGCAGCAAACCGCATCTCAGGAGCTGCATGTGGCTAGCAAGCGGCAGTTTTCCGACCATTGGCCTAAGCCATAACTGTAGTCCCAAGCAATGGGCAACACAACCTCTTTGTTTCTCCTTTGACAAGCTAAGAAGACTCACATTCTCACGTTCCCTCCTGGGTTCAAGCAGGGAGCCCAGCCTCAGATTCCCACATGATGCCAAGCATTTGTAATTCCCAGTAAACCCAGTGAACTCCTCTCCCTCTCTGATCCTGCCCTTCCCTGTCCCAATTCCAGACAGAAGCTCCCCTAAGGGAGGGCTCACCTCTCCACTTACCTTTCTTTTTAATGTTCTCTTTGCAGCCTCTAGAGTCAATGATTTTGTTTGTGAACAAGGTTAGATCTTTTGAATACTTGATTAATTTCATCGAGTCCCATAAACTTATATGGTTTTTCTAGGGGAATTAATTGAGATAATTATGTGAATTAAAAACACACAAAGGATTATAGCAACAAAAGGAAACACGCATATAAAGGTACATGCTCTCAGCCAGAAAACCCCCCTTCTCTTTTGTGTCTGCTTAAATCTTAGCATTATTCCCTAGCTACATATCCTAACTCATATTTTATCTTCCTGTCATTTGATCTCATAAATCAATATTTTTAAGCACTACACTATCAGGCCCTATACTAGCACTGAGAATACAGTCATCAAGGAGTTAGGTGTGGTTTCTGTCTTCATGGACCTTATGTTTAGTGTGGAAACGAACAAAAATTTATAATACAGCTTAATAAAATATTATCAATGACTCTAGCAATTATAATTAGAGCATCTATTTAATGATTGAATCCATATTCATTATTTTTTTTCCTAATTTTTACATGTGGCTTGATCATGTTTTCCCAGTTCTGAGAGACCCATGAAGACAGTGAATGTATAGCCTATATGCTTCTCTTGCTGATCTTGCTGATGTCCATGATGTCGCACATAGAGGCAGGGATCACTGTTCATCCCCCAGTGGGGTTAAAGTGGGTTTCAAGGCACCAAAACACACAAAGAGGTAGCTCTGAGGTCAGCTATTACTGCTTTTCATCAATGGCCATTATAGAAGTTATAGGACAATTTGTTGGTACAATGAGATCTTTTAAAGTCTCCAAGTTAGAGTAGGGTTTAGAATAAGACTATTTACTATTTTAGAGTTAATTTAAATAAGGAGCACCAGGTTATTGTGTCTTTATGTTAATTTTAAGGCTGAAATAAAGTAACTATAAAGTGGCTCAAGTAACTTTATTCCTGATTTATGAAGCATCTTATCTCTTAAAAGGAGAGAAGTAGACAGAGAGAGACTCAATGCTACTTAAAAGACACTGTAAAAGCTAACTGCCCAGATCATGAAGAGATACCAGTTTAAAGTACCTCCAAGGAATTTCCATCATATACTCCAGTTATTTGGATAAAAATAAAAGATAATGAAATGACACCCACCAAATGGCTAGAGCAAGAGACAGAAAATGCAAGTGCTAGTGAGGGTGTAGCACAACTGCATTCTCATACCTTGCTGGTAGATGACTCATTTGGTACAGTCAATTTAGAAAACTGGCATTATTTCCTAAAAAATGAACATATGGATATTCTATTACCTAGCAATTCTATTCTGATGTAGTCACCCAAACAGAAATGTATGTGGTATATATACCATGAAATGGTAGACAACCATGAGAATGTAGAGTCCATAACTACCTGCAACCACACGAATAAATCTTACAGAATGTTGAACAATAAAAGCCAAGCAATGGAAAGTGCTTGAGAATTTTATAACCAGACCTAATCCAAAGTTGGTGGATGGTAACCAGTTGAACCTTTTCCATTGTATCTTCCCCCTAAATGCTATCACGTCAGCTTCAGATGGGACAGATTTAAATGACCATCTTCCAGAATCCAAGCGATTGACAAGATATCAAATATGCACAGCTAGGAGGTCAGTGAGCGAGGGTAGGACATGAATGCATCTTCAGTGCATGATGTCAACTTCTCAGCCAGATGAGGCATATAAGGAGCAAAACTCGAATGAAGAGGCTGTGGGTCAATAACAAAGTCCAAACCAATTAGAAGGGGTCACAGTGAGTTAATGTCACCATTGGGTACTCAACCACCCAAAGAGAGTAAATTAGAGGATCTGATGCTCAGAGAAAGACCACAACAGTGACAACATAGGAGCACATCTTGATCTGACACCAAGGTTATAGTTGAATAAAGATTAGAAGGTATGCTGTGATTAGGAAGCCAGAAATATGGGACCAGCTTACTAAAACCCCACAGCTACAAGAGGCTCTCGGGTACAGACACTGACTAAAAGATTAAGATGGTTTTGAGCCACCATCTCACCATGAGAACCAATATTTAAAGGGCTTATTTTGTGAAATTATGCAGACATGTCCATCTTAAATCTGGAATTACAGTTTTAACCTCCAGTTGCATATAGGGGTGTTTAAAGAATGTTATTTTTTTTTATTAAAATGGAAAACCTTTACAGCTATCACGTTCTGTAATTCAGTGCCTTTGAATACATTTTCATTGCAATAAAACTTCATTGTACTGTGATGAAGTCAATGGGCCCCAGAGGTTAACCCAGGGGTAGGCAAACTTTTTTACTTGAGGGCCACAATAGGTTCTTAAACTGGACCGGAGGGCCGGAACAAAAGCAACCTGACCATGCTGGCACTCTCATCTTGGGCTGTTGGTGAAGGAGCGGAGGGGAGAGCAAGAGAACCCTCTGCTCCTTCGGCTCCACAGGCTGGATAGAACAGCCGAACGGGCCATAGTTTGCCCATGTCAGGTTTAGCCCTACACCTGACCAGTGGTCAGCAAACTTATTAGTCAACAGAGCCAAATATCAACAGTAAAACTATTGGAATTTCTTTTGAAAGCCAAAATTTTTAAACTTAAACTTCTTCTAATGCCACTTCTTCAAAATAGACTTGCCCAGGCCATGGTATTTTGTGGAAGAGCCACACTCAAGAGGCCAAAGAGCCTCATATGGCTCTTAAGCCGCAGTTTGCTGACCATGACTCTAGACTATTACAGATGAGGTGGGGTGGTAGCTAAGAAAGCTGATTGGAGGGAGGTTCTGAGTGGCACAAATACTATGTGGTAGGGAGTGGTAACCTCAATTATTGTTTATGTGATTGCCTTTCCTTCTCTGCTCATAACCTAAACCCTTCAACATACTTTTAAAATGTGCAGCAAGCATGTACCATTGGTCAGACACTGAGTGAGGTAAGCTAGGTGGAAATACAATAGCTGAATAAAAACAGGCAACACCTGTGCACTTAAGGAGCTCACATTCCAGTGGAGGCGACAAGGTGAAGACAGAGAATAACTAAGAAAATAACTTCTTCCACAACATTGCCCCCAAATGAGGAGAGACGGCCTTTAGTCATTTTTCCTGGTTTGGTATCTTTTTCAAGATTTCTCAGCCTCCTATCCAATGTCTCCTGCCCAGAGTAATCTCTCTCCATGACTCAATGTGATTGCATTATGACAGTTCCCAGGCCTTGGCATGTAGGGTTCCCCACCTGGGGTCCTGAGAAAGATGAATGGGTGAATGACACTACCACTCATTGTTATGTTTCTTGGACCTTTATACATGGAATTAGATGCTGAGTCATTTCATAAATGTAGCCATTAGGGAATAGCTAAGCATCTCTGGATCCAGGGAATTTCAGTAAAATTGCTAGGTCCGAGGTTCTAACAAGAGTCTAACAGGGCCCAGTCAGTGTTGCTCAATGGTTGAGCATCAATTCATGAATCAAGAGGTCACAGGTTTGTTTCCTAGTCAGGGCACATGCCCAGGTTTCAGGCTCGACCCCCAATGCAGGAAGCAGCTGATATTTTTCTCTCATTGATATTTCTCTATATCCCTCTCCCTCCTCTTCCTTCTCTTCCTCCTTCTCCTCCTCCTCCTCCTCCTCCTCCTCCTCCTCCTCCTCCTCCTCCTCCTTCTCCTTCTTCTTCTTCTTCTTCTTCTTCTTCTTCTTCTTCTTCTTCTTCTTCTTCTTCTTCTTTTCTCTCTCTCTCTCTCTCTCTCTCTCGCTCAAAAAAAAAAAAAATCAACAAAAACACTTAAAAAAATATTAGCAGGGAGTAGTGGGTAAAGAAATCAAGCTCCCTAAGATTCCTAAATCTCTGAATTACCAAACATTTGCTGATTGTTTACTTGTCTGTAGCCTCTTGAAATTTGCTAGGTATAGCTCCAGGAAAAAAAAATCACATTTGTTTTTAAATTCTAATAGTCCATGGTTCATTGGTTTTGCAATCTGTAAAGTCAATGGTACAATATTCAGCAAAATGCAAAATAAAATCAACAGTTAAACTGTGATCAACGGTGGCCACCTTCCCAGTCAGTCATCCTTTGCTAGACCCCAGGGTGACTGGGAGGCACAAGCTTCTGGTCCCTCAGGCCTTCATTTCACCCTCTTTCTGACTCTCATGGGTGAAGGTCTCACAGCCTGGGGTGATCCCAGGAGTTAAAGATGCTCTTGTTTTTCTAACACCAAGGCACCTAAACACAAACGGTGATCTTTTCTGCCACCGTGGCTGTTCTGGGCTTATTATAAGATGATCCCATAGTGTATAACGAATTTGTACTGGTAACATGCACAGTTGGTACATTTTACACGTTGCCTTTGAAACCTAAATCCCGTGTGGACTCCCTGTGATTCTTACATTTTGTCAGTAACATTGTAAAGCTGATAGCAAACACTACATGTACTGCTGTTTTATCCGTTACCAAAATAAATCATTTTATTTACACTGTTTTAAAGGGGAACACATTCCAAGTCGCTTTTAAGGATGCCATTAAGATGAAGACTAAATAGAAGTGGGGCCTGAGAGGCAGTATCAAGAGAAAAGTGCCTCTCAGGAAACGGGAGAATCGTCCTTTTATGCTAAAATGTTCGTACAAACCTGCAGGAGCCGTGCCCGTTAACTGGTCTTTTGTCGTTTTGCTACAGCGCTAAGTCATGTGTAATGGATTCTGTTAATAGAAGAGCTGGGTTGCAATTTATTAAAAGAAAAGACAGGCCGCATCAACCCACTGAAGGTCAGAGAGGGACAAAGCAGATGGGCCTCTTCCCCCGAATCAGGGTAAAGTGGTCCTGCCGGTCAGGAGAGCATCACCCTGTGGAAGAACACATTATTGATCCAAAAAGAGGCGTCTGAAATCAATGCTGCTCCCTTCTGTATTCCCCACCTGCACCTCTAATCAGAGGAGGAGGGAGAGTCAGTAGTACCTGCAAGGTGAGGCCTAACTATATAGGAACATAGCTTGGGGTATAGGCTACCCAGACGGGGTTCTGCTTCCTAATCATTGTGTGTTGAGCAAACCTACTTCATTCACTGGAGCATCATGGGCACAGGTGAAGACTGAACCCAGACCTTTTCTCTCAGAGAGATCAAATTCCTACAGAGACATAACTGCGCCAGTTAGCCCTGACCCATCTCTGTAGCTCAAGTTAATACCGGCGGCTCCGTTTACAAAGCTGGCCAGCTAGGTTTGCTGCTGTGCTGTGCGCCCATGTGGTTTCCAACCGTTTCTCATTTTTTTCTTTACACACACATGCCATAACAAAACCAAGAAACTTCCCATTCTCAGTGAGGCTTTTGAGAAATGTAGGCAGTTTCTTATTGGTAAATACAGTACATCGCGAAAAGGGGTGCGAAAGCCTAACATGTGAATATTGAGCAGCAGTCATACATATTATACGGGAGCTTTCATGTCTAGAATTTAAAAGAATATTATAAAAGCCCCCGGTATCCCTTGCCTTGAAGGCCCGAGCGCCAAGTGTCCATTACTCATATTCCAGAGTTCTGTTTCGTTTTCACCAGAGTTAACCAGCTTAAGTCAATAGAACGCCAAGCCAAGGTTAAAGACCTGCTGCTTTCAGCGTGGTGTAGAATGATTTCCTTCTTAAATCTGTGCTTATCACTAGAACCATATATATATATTTTTTCCACTTTCTGTTCATATGTATAAAATGTGGAGAGAAAATACAGTGAGCTGCTCAGGTCACTGATAACTATATGCTGCTTTGCAGACAGGGATGTCATTGCTGCTGAAACCCATGGGCAAGCAGCATGATATTAAAAAAAGAAAGAGAAAGAAAGAAAGAAAGAAAGAAAGAAAGAAAGAAAGAAAGAAGAAAAAAACGGATGTGGTTCTCTGAATTTGGTACAGGAAAGGAAGTTTATGGGCTTTAATCCTATATAACAAAAGGCTAATATGCAAACCGACCAAACAGGGGAATGACCAGTCGCTCTGACACACCCTGACCACCAGGGGTCAGTGCACTCCCACAGGGGGAGTAGCGCTCAGCCAGAAGCTGGGCTCACAGCTGGCGAGCGCAGGGACAGTAGTGGGAGCCTCTCCTGCCACTGCAGCAGCGCTAAGGACCCCTTGGGGGGCGCCCTACTACTACCTAAGAGAGGGCCCAGGCTGGGCTGAGGGACCCTTCCCCCTCCTCGTGCACGAATGTCGTTCACCGGGCTTCTAGTAGATGAATAAAATATATAAAAATGCAGGTTGTTTGAACATTAAACTTCTAAAAGTTGAGCACTGCAGTATTAGAAGACAGATTTCCCACAGATATTCCATACCTTAGACTAGTAAGCCTTAGGTAAGGAAAGGCTAAAGTAAATATTTCCAAGTTATACACTAGCTGCATAATAGCAGTTATAACCATGTACTGTCATTGAATATTGACTATGTGCTAGGCACTAAACTGGGCATATTATACACATGTGTTTTCTGAATTACCTGATTTAATCTTGCTGCTAATACTGCAAAAGGGGATTGTTTCAGCACTTTCCTGGACAAAAACCCACCAAACAACTATAGGTCAGTTATTAAGCATTCTGCCCAAGATCACATCTAACTAGGAAAGGACAGCACTGAAATTAAAATCAAGGCCATCTGAGTATAAAACCCGTCTTCTTTCTTCCACACTTAATTATCTTTTTCTTTTTTTAAAAAAAAAGATTTTTTATTGAGTTCAGAGAGGAGGGAGGAAGAAGAGAGGAAGGGAGGGAGGGAGGGAAGGAGGGAGGGAGGGAGGGAGAGAGAGAGAGAGAGAGAGAGAGAGAGAGAGAGAGAGAGAGAGAGAAACATCAATGATGAGAATCATTGATCAATTGATCAGATGCCTCCTGCATGCCCCCTACTGGGGATCCACGGCAACCCAGGCTTGTGCACTTGACTGGAGTCAAACCTGGAACCTTCATTCTGCAGGTCAATGTTCTATCCACTGAGCCAAACCGGCTAAGGCCAGTTGTCTTCTCAAGATTGCTTCACTGAAAAAAATTGACCCATCCCCCAGCTTTCAAACTTGGCCTCAGTAGGTGTTTCTCTAAAGCTACATTCTGGAAATGTTCCCAGACGATAGATAGTGAAATCCTAAATTAAACGTGTAAAAGGCAGTATTCTGTGAATTCTGGAGAATTGGACAGCATGGTGTCTACCTATCAGACTTCTCTAAATACCTTGGATGGGACGTGTTGTCTTGTCGGGGGAGAGTGATGCCATGTATGCAGTAGGCAGCAACCAGGAGCTCCTCAGGAGGGAAGATTTTGTTAAAGGAACATTGCTGAAGGCCCGGCCTGCCCGTCCATTGTCTCGTTGGCTCCTCACCAGTCCTTTAGGCGTCATGATCCCCGTTGCACAGATAGACCCAAGGAAGTTCACAAGGTCACTCAAATGATACACAGGGTATTTGAACCCAGATCTGTCTGCCTTCAAAGGTTCACCCCAAGACACAGAGCATGAAGAGCCCCGTTGTACACCTGTGACAGATGCATGTCTCTACTACTAAAGCTCACTGTTTGTCCTGAGGTCGCCAAGATTTGTTCTGCCTCTCATTCGCCCCGGTACCACAATTAACCAGAGTTTCCATTTGCCATACGCCAGTTGGGGCCAGTTACTTACTTATGACCCTTCCATGAGATATGCCTGAAAAAATAGATACCTGTGGAATGAATGCAAGATTTAGCACATCGTGTAGTGACCAGAACAATGCTCAATGACTGTTTTCATGGAGGTGAAGGACAGAGGTGTATAAGGCCTTGCTGCTGCGAAAGGCTTGGGAAGATAGGCGTAAGCATCTATCAGGCTCCAAAGCCGGTGCTCTTCCCCCCAAATGACCCCACCTGGGAGTTAACGCGGAAGGAGGTTTTTGTTCGGTTTGTTTTTGCTTTCAGGCTCTGAGAATTAGATTTTATTACATTTGGCCTGGAAGCAGAGTTAATACGAGTCAAGGATTTTCCAGAAACAGACCCTGAGGCAAGGATGAAAGTGCACATGGTTTATAAGGATGTGATCACAGGAAAGCTGAGTAAGAGAGTGAGAAAGGGAGCCGCAAGCAGGTTAACATGGTGGACCTCGGGGCTTCATCCCTTTGGGGAGGCAGCGAGGAGAGCACCTCCCGGTGGGAACAGCATGGGACGGAACGGAAAATCCCCCAGTCACCTACAGTCTGGCTAGAGCAGCGCAGAATCTCATCCAGCAAATAACTCACCTGTAGCTAAGAGCATCTTAACCTTTGAGGTTTTTCACAAGGCAAGATTTTTGAAAGACATAGGGGTCCATGTGATGAATGGCCAGATAATGTCATATTCAGGCACGGAAAGTCTCAACATTATAGAAATGTAAATTACCTCCTAATCTGTATATTCAAAGGAAATCCAATCCAGAGACCAACGGGATTCATAACAGAACTTGGCAGACTGATTCTAAAGTTCGTACGGAAGCACAAAGCCCCCAAAATAGCCAGGGCCATTCTGAAGAGGACAGAGGCTGGACGAACCTGCCATAAACAGGCTTATAAAGTTGCAGGCTTATAAAGTATGTATGATCACAGGGACAGACAAATGGACCCTGGGAGAGGACAGAGATCCCAGAGCGGGACCCACGAGGGCCCTGGTGGATAAGCGGGGAGGTGGGGAGTGTGGGCCGTTCACTAAGAGCTGTGAGCCTGTTGGCTCCGCATATGGAGATAAATGAGGAGTTTTGCCTTTTCCATAAGGAAGGCAATAGTCTCACGGCCCTTATTGAGATGAATCACCGGGGCTGCTTCCAGTGCTTCTGGACCTTCTGCTTACACCATGGTAGCATTTTTCTAGGGAAGAAAATTCTGTGAAATAGTTTACTGTATATATTTATGCAGAATTGAAACACAAGTTAGAACATCGGAGCCCCATTTGCTTGGCTTCCTCCCCGCCCCCAGCATCTCCATAGGAACAAAAGGTCCATTTACTCGTAAAACCAGAGCAGAAAAGACAACGTAACCCAGGATGTCTTCATTCCCTGTTTCCCTTGAAAATGTAGGATTCACAAAACTTAGTTTTACCCTTCACTTAAAATGTAGGATTCACAAAACTTAGTTTTACCCAACACCCAGGCGTTGTTGAGACATGCTTACTTACAACATCCCACAGAACTCTCTTGCTAGATTTTGCTTGCTTCACAATGCATGGTGAATATGTTTCATCTTGTATGTGACCTACAATCTATTGAAACGGTAGCCCAAAGACTCATCAGGTCAAGTGGCAGCTCATGAAACAGAATGGCAGAATGAATGAGTAATGTGTGCCGTGGGCACAGTAAGCGAAAGTGAGAGCATGCTTGCCAAGAATTCATTCATTTTCTAAATGAATTCAGAGAGGAAGGGAGATGGAGAGAGAGATAGACACATCAATTATGATAGAGAATCATTGATCAGCTGCCTCCTGCATGCCCCACACTGGGTATCGAACCCACAACCCGAGCATGTGCCCTTACCAGGAATCAAACCGTGACTTCCTGATTTATAGGCAAGGTGACCAGATGTCCCGCTTTTGGAGGGACAGTCTTGATTTTTAACAATCTGTCCCGAGTCCCCCAGCGTTTTTAAAAAGTCCTGATTTTTGGAAAGAATGCACGACAAGCTAGGGAATGGTGGGAGAACGGGAAGGGAATATACGGTTTTCGGCAGCCATGTGGCTATTTAGCCAGGATATGAGTTTTATATTATTTTTGTTAATTTTATAATGTTAAAATAATTGTTGAGAACTGATTATTGAGAACTGCTTATCAAAGTTCGCATTGTTGATCAGTTGTTAGAATTCGACCACCATTGTTTGGAATCAATGAACAATGGCATTTTTTGGGATTGGCATCAATGGAAACATTCTGTAACTGTCTCTCAGACAATACACATTGTGCTGCGTGCTAGTAAGCTAGTTAAATAAGTGATGTCATTACAAATTAGCTATTCAGATAATTTAAGTAAGTAATTTATTTCATAAATACATAAATTTTCTTGAATTTAGCAGACAGTACTAGCATTATTTATATTTTATAGTGGCGGCAAAAAGTCTAGCGCTGGCCTTAAAAGTGACACTTAAGACTATACATAATTTTTTTATTTATTATATTTGTAAATTGTACTTATGTTGAAAATTTTAAAAATATATATATTACAATACTGTTTTTGCGTTCTATGAAAATTTTTGTTGCTCCATATAGACCAAAATTTTTTAAATATATTTTATTGATATTTTATAGAGAGGAAGGGAGAGAGATAGAGAGCTAGAAACATCGATGAGAGAGGAACATCGATCAGCTGCCCCCTGCACACCCCCCACCAGGGATGTGCCTGCAACCAAGGTACATGCCCTTGACCGGAATCGAACCCGGGACCTTTCAGTCCGCAGGCCGACGCTCTATTCACTGAGCCAAACCGGCTTCGGCTAGACCAAATTTTTAATCAAGAAACCCTCCCTCCACCCCCACCCCCTCGTGTCAATGGTGTCCCACTTTACCAATGTTAAAATCTGGTCGCCTTCTTTATTGGTCAATGCTCAACCACTGAGCCAAGCAGCCCAGAAAGAATTTATCATTCTTTCATTTGACATGTTTCTGTCCAGAAATATAAATCTTTATGTCATTCATCTAGAGAGCTTGGTATTATTATTCAGAAACAGTTGCTCAATACCAGTTCTGCCCACAGTGCTTTTTTTCTTTTTCTTTTTTTCTTAAAACTCTGGAGGGAGCAGGCCCACAGACGGGGCCATGCATCATGTTACAGCTCTTCTGGAGTGAAAGGGCAGAGCGGGCCCTCAAGAGTTAAGTTATTTGGCTTCGGCAAGCCAACAGTTGATTAGGAAATATGATATGCAGGCCAGGGTTTCCCTTCTAAATACAATAGACAATTATGTATGATCGTGTACTTAAAGTAATATCGCCACCTTTGATTATCACTTAAAAGTTTATCGCTCTGGTGCAATGTGAACAATTGTTTTCATTTGGGAAAGTTGGAAGGCACATTATTTTATTTAGTGAATGTACTTATACTACTACATCTCTGTCAAAATAAAATGGAGCTTAGCTTACCAGAGCCATATAGAATCTTATGTATAAGAAAAGATAGTCTCATTAATACAATATTAGTCATTTTTTCCAAATAAAGCCAACTGTGTTTACTCAGTATTTCATTAATTGGTCTCCTTGCATAAGGGAGCATTGCATTGCTTTCCAATGGCGTGAAATAATGTTTCAACTGGAGCTGGTAAGAGGAGCTCCTGAAAGCATGATCTGTTACTCAGAGAGGGCGGTGCAATAAATGAAATTCTATGAAAGTGTATGGAGGTGGCTTTTAAAAATTGAAGGCTCTGTTTCTAGGGAAGTTTTCATTATATTAGGCTAACATTTGACTTCTTTGCGTTGATATCAACAAAGACTTTTGCTGTGCAGTTAGCAGAGGATTTAAATATCTTGCTGCCCAAAGGGTTTCTCTCCAATGTCCCCATTTTCAGATGAGCCATCCACGTCAGAGCTGCAGTTTTCATTTCCACTTACTATTTTTATGCTAAAAGTCAGCCACTTGACCTCATTTGTTTTAAGCTTGAAAGCTAATATGTTCTATCAGAATTTAAAAATTTTTAAAAAGTAACGGGTACTTTTAACTTCTGTAGGAAGAGATCTTGTTGGTCTCTACAAAAGATTCCTGGAACATGAACATTAATAGACTAAAAATAGCCCTATCCAGTTTGACTCAGTGGTTAGAGTGTGGCCCACCGACGGAAGGATCAGGATTCGGGTTTGTTTCGGTCAAGAACATGCACCTCCATTGCAGGCCTGATCTCTGGCTCTGGTCAGTGGGCATGCAGGAGGCAACCGATCAATGTATCTCTCTCACATCGATGTTTCTCTCTCCCTCTCCCTTCCACTCTCCCTAAAATTCAATGGGAAAAAATATCCTCAGGTGAGGATTAAAAAAGAAGAAAATAGCTGAAAGTAGAAAAATGGAGCAAAGGATGAGGATAGCTTATTGAAATGAATGTCAAGAAGTTCTATTGAGAAGCTAAATCTGTCTCTAATCAGTGGTCTATAGCTTTGTATTGATTTATGAGCCCCTTTAAAGATCTGAAAAGTTCTGAAACATTCCCTTAGAGACAAACAAAATATTTACCAATAAATTGCTATCAATAAAAATAACAGAATTACTTACACCATAAATTTTCCCAATAATTTAATTTTTATAACATGAATAGATAGGTGTTTAGGTGCTAAAAAAATAACTAGAAATATTACTTCCAAAGGACAATCATAAATATTTAGAAGTATTTCCTTAGTTCTGGGGTTGGGAAGTTAGAGGGAGATGCTATAGCAAGAAGACTGGGAATTATTGGTATACTGAATCAGTAGTAACTGTTGTAGATATATAGCAATGTGTATGCATATAGATGCTGTTTTGATAAATAACGTATATTTAAAAGGAAAAAATATCCAAAATTTGTATTCATCCTTTCATTTGTTTACTCAACAAAATATATGTTGCATACTTATACATACCCACTCTTTGGGATATTGAGAATTAATTTCAGAAACTCCCATTAGATTGGGCGAATCTGCCAAGTTGACTCCTTGGGGGAATAGGAAGGTACCACGTTGGCTCAAGGCAATTAGCTGTCAGGTATTTCTTTTTCTTTTTTTTATGTAATAAATCTTTATTGTTCAGATTATTACCAATGTTCCTCTTTTTTCCCCCCTATAGCTTCCCTCCACCTGATTCCCCACCCCACCCATGCCCTTACCCCCGCCACTATCTTCATCCATAGGTGTAAGATTTTTGTCCAATCTCTTTCCTCACCCCTCAGACCCCCTTCCCCCTGAGAATTGTCAGTCCACTCCCTTTCTATGTCCCTGATTCTATTATATTCACCAGTCCATTCTGTTCTTCAGATTTTTTATTCACTTGATTTTTAGATTCGCTTGTTAGTAGGTATATATTTGATGTATTTTTGTTGTTCATAGTTTTTATCTTTACCTTTTTTTCCCCTCTTCCTCTTCTTAAAGAATACCCTTCAGCTGCCACGTGTTTCATTGTGAACTGCACACTCTGTGGCATAGTCACAGAGCACAGGCTCCCGAGCTGGCTCCCATCTGGCTTTGAGCATCTTTCTGGGTTGCTGATAGATGCTGAGAGAATGTGAACTCCTTCATATATGTACTTCTTCCAGGACAGAGAAACGGAAGGCCTGTGAGGTAAAGCAGCTTCCCTAAAGTTACCCAGCTAAGCATTGATGCGACCATGACTGGGACTCTTGTCATGATGCTCTGTCACTCAAGAAACATGAGGGAAATACCTCTGCAAAGGAATTCTTTAGCTGTGTTCCCAGGCCCGCTGCCTGTGCTTATTTGCATGTTTACTTTCCTCCCTTTTTTCAAAGGTTTGTTTTTTTTTATGAATTTGAAATACATGCAGTATAGTAAGATAAAAATAATGATTGAGACCTTCTGGAGTGAGAAAGAGGAGGTGAGAAAAATTAGGAGAAACAAGAGGTTACTTTGGTAACCTAACTACATGCACCTCTAAGGTTCTACATGGTCACTGAAAATGGGTCACCACATAATGCTGTACTTCTCAACAGCTGAGTAGAGATGGAAACAAAATCATGATAGGAATCAAGTGATAACAGCCTAGAACCTGAAAAGGCTACATACTGTGTGATCCCAACTATATGACAGGCTGGAAACTGTGGTGATAGTCAAGAGATCAGAGATTGCAAGGAGTTAGGAGGGAAGAAGGGATGAGTAGGTGAAGCAGGGGGAGTTTTTAGAGGAGTGAAAATGTTCTGTATGATCTTATAGTGTCTTTTATCCAAACCCATAGAATGTACAAACCAATAATAAAACCTTCTCTGCAGTTTCACTCTCTATGGTTTGTTACCTGCAGGCAACTGTAGTTCTAAAATATTTAACAAAAAAAAATTCCAGAGCCCTGGACAGGTAGCTCAGTTGGTTAGAGTGTTGTGTCAATGTGCCGAGGTCGTGGGTTTGATCCCCAGTCAGGACACATTTTAGAGTCAACCAGTGGGTGAATGGATGGGTGAAACACCAAATTGATGTTTCTCTTTCTGTCTCTTTCTCCCATTCTCCCTCTCTTTGAGACTGTGATGGTACTGACTTCAAATGGTTATTGTAGAACTAGTGACCCAGTGCACAGATTCATGCACATTGAAAGGAAATTAATTAGAAGGTGGCTAGCAGGGCAGAACTGGGCAAGATGGGCTGGACATGCCCTTCCGTGGTACCTCCCCAGGGTCTGCGGAGTGACTGGGGTCCCTCTGACAGGTGGAGGTCCCTCGACCTGGCCTGTGGGGATCAGGCCTAAACCAGCTCTCCGACATCCCCCAAGGGGTCCAGGAGTGTGAGAGGCACTCTGCAAAGCTTTTGTTGTACAGGGTATGGAGTTCAAATGTAGGTGTGCAGTAAACCAGTGCCCCAGCACCAACATAACCCACTGCCGAAGGTGGAGTCAATGGGGCTCCCTCCTCTCTAGTTTCAGGGTGCATAACCTGAGAAGCGCTGCCCCCAAATCACAGTAGCTCAGCAGCTCCTGCATTGAGCATCTGCCCTCTGGTAGTCAGTGCATGTCATAGCAACCAGTCAGATGGTAGGAGGGACACTTAGCATATTAGCCTTTTATATATATAGATAATTAAATGATAACTTAATGCCCTTGGTTTGGTACCTGGCTATAGTAAGAACACCATAGCTTTATGAGGATGGTAGTGGTGGTGGCAGTGATGGTGATGATGATGATGATGATGCAGTTGTCATGGGGAAGAGATGTCACTTCTTCACTAAGCATCTCTGGCATTAGAAGGATATGGTAATGGCAAGACCCTTGGAGTCCGGAGCCCATAAGGACCTTCAGGATTCATCTCTTGCTTGCCTCTGGCTTCCAACAGAGCAGCAAACAGCAGGGCCCCATTAACGCGGCGTGTTACATGACTGATTTATCCGCTGGCCCTCAAACACGAAAGGTCTCTCTCTTGCTCATGACGCTGGAAAAAGAGGGTCAGTCCCAGAGGCGCAGGGCCTGCAGACGCCCAGATGACCCGGCAGCAGCATTTGCCAACAGTGTGTAAAACCCTCCCCGGTCCCGCAGCCTCTCTCCCTGGACGATGGCCTCCTCAGAAACCTTCCCAGTTTACTCACAGCCGCCGACCCTCCAGGCCACAAGCAAACGAGGACACGGGGACTCTTCGGGGGACTCCCCCCCACACACACCCTCCATGCAGATGTTTGGCACTGGGGAGACAGGCATAGCCACAATTTCCTCTGGGCAGTGTAAGAAATGAATATGAAAGGATGTATCACCCTGGGCCTAGGAAACAGGTCGCCATAGGCTTTCTCAGGCAGCAGGTGGAGCTCCAGAAGGACGTCCACGGGCTATGTCACCTGTCTTCTCCCTGCTCCTCACCAGCCCTCCCTCCAGGAGCACTTTGTCAGCGCTTGCCTTGCCCCTATTCAGATGTTACTCTGGGGACCTCATGACAACTCCTCACCTAAGACAGGAAGAAAGCCACCCATGGCCATCTGCTTCTCCAGCAGATTGAGACGTTGCTAGTGAATGTCCCTCCTGGAAGTTTAAAGTCTTAGCCAGCGTGAGGCGAGCTCGGGGAAGGGCTCACCAAACTAACCCCTCCCTTGCCTCTGTGTGTACTCGCGTGTGATGATTTTGTTGAAACGACGCCGTGTTTTTATTTGTCGTGGCATTGCCACCTCACAGTTCCAATGGGATTCAGATGGCTTTCCCTGAGAGGTGAACTTTTTAGTTTTCATCACCCCAAAGTCCAAACTAGAAACAAACAGGCCCGCTATGCCTTAAGGACCTGTTTTAAAGACAACCTAGCCTAGAGGCGTGAAAACAGGAACAACATGCATAAGTGATTACTATAGTGGTCCATTTCCCCAAGTTGTCTCCATTTTGCTTTCACATTCCCACAGAAGGGGAGGGTTTTGTTCCGACTCCCATGTGGGGATGGCGCTGGCCTCATGTGGTTTCCCTGCAGAGCTGAGCATGCATGGAGCCCGGCCACCACGGAGCAGGACTCGGAGTATAGGGATGGAAGAGAGAAGGGACTGCAGAGCCCACTGGTCTCCTTATTCAGCAAATAGCTGGCACGTCCCTCTGCCCTGAGGGCAGCCAGCGGCTGGGCTCTGATTGGTGGAGGGTCTCCTGTGTCAGACCCTGCTAACCTGAGTGCCATGTTCTCATCACAGCAGCTCTGTAGCACGGGTACTACTGTTACCCCCAGTGTGAGCGCACAGAGACACTGCAAGGCTAAGTAACAGGCCTATTCCCCAGCCAGCCAATGGGGGAGTGAGTATTCAACCACGTGTCCTCATGTTAAACCCCAGGTACAACTTCACTTAGGGCATCAAATTTTCAGGTTGGAGTTGTGTCACAAACTCTTTTTTTTTTTTTATTTTTCCCCATCACCACTTAGACCCCCTGTAGCCTCTCCTAATTCCCCCTCTTCCCTCAATCTCCACACTTGTCTACGTCCATGAGTTCTGGCTCTTTTTTGTCTGTTTCTCTCAATCCCTCCATCTACTCCAGTCCCCCTCCCGAGACAGCGGTCAGCCTGCTCTCTCTCTCTCTCTGAGTCTTGAACTTCTGTGTTCTACTCCGTACAATGAAAAGGTTGGAGTAGGTGTTTCCAGGATAACTTTTCCCATGAGGTGCAAGAAAGAGACAAAAAGGATTTTTAAAATACAAGTCCACTGGCACCGATTACCACGGAGAAGAGAGATCAAGGAAATGGTAGCGATCGGTTCCTCGTTTGTCAGTGAGCTTGATGACACTGGTTCAGTGGTCTTAACTAGTCTTTAACCAGGACTAGTTGAAGAAGACTATCTTCCATGTGTTTCCCATTAATTGTGGCAAACACATAACCCATTTCATGTCGGTCCTCTTCTATTTCTCAGCACGCAGTTCCTCCTGCAGTCCCATCTTCCCAGGTATATGGAGGGTCCAGAAGATTTAGTCTCATGCACGCACACATGCTCCGTTCAAATTACTTAAAGGAAGTAACTTATTCACAAATGCAATTTAGCTGATTACATGCAATTAGGAGCGTGCATCTGCCATCCGAGCAGAGCCCTGCACCGAGTTTCATGCGAGAGTAGCCAAAAATAGATTTCTCTACACCATGGTGGCCTACGAATGATCATGCCAAATTTAAACTTTTGGGTATTCAGCTTTCCCGATGTGACTTCCTGTTTTGCAGAAAAGAACTTGAAGACATAATAATAAAAGAAGACTCAGACTCATTTCTGTTCACCAAAGTGGCTTGTTCAAAACAACATTTTAATGATTTAAGTGTAAATGAATCAGAGGCATATGGATTAGATTTCCCTTAAAATACACAAGGATTTTTAAAGGAGGGAGAGTGGAATGAAGAATTTCCCCAAATTTAGTGCTCCTCGCAATTGCCTTTTCTCGTGTTATTAAAAATTGGCTGGGGGAGGGGGAGGGGTGGCGGGGGCGCTGATTCACTTTGAACTACATTTAGCAAACCGGGGTGGAACCGGGAAAAGGTTCCTAACATCTTCTTTAAAAGGGGATCGTACTTCTCCTTGGGCATCGACTAATTCATCCCAACCAGCATTTCTGATGAGTTAAGTGTAAATGAATCAGTAACATACGGATTGCATTTGGGATACACATGGGATTAAAAAATGAAGGGAAAAAGCACTTGGTAAAGTATGTCTGGGGTTTTGCCAAACCCATAACATTAAAAAAAAAAATCAGGGTGAGCGGGGAGTGGGGGGGGAGGTTGAAACAATTGATGAATCCCTCTCAGGCCCTGCCAGCCTCGCCAGGGGAGCAAACACAGGGCGGCTGGAGCCGCTGTGCCAGGCCCCGCCCCTTCACCCTGCAGAGCAGCCAGGGCCCAGCCTCACCTGCCAGGTGCCCAGGAGGCTTCCTTACATGAAGCTCCCGCTTTAAAAGGATCACTTCCTGGGAAAGAGAGGGCACTAGCATATCCCCTGTGCTGCCAGCATGTAAATAGAGCGCAGTTGGCCAATCAGCCGTTGGTTTTTCTAGATAAACATAAAGGCAGCTGAACAGAGATCTGAATCTAGCTGGGATCTGCATTCTGTGTTTATTCTGGTTTTCTCATTGGGCACCTGAATGACACGCAGTGACTTGGTGCTCCGTCACCCCCTAAACCAGGGGTTCCCCACTTTTCACCTCCATGGACCTTGTTTTCTTGCTCTCCTCCCAGATTCCATAGTTGGAAGATATGATCTACATACCAGATGCAATTCTTAAGAACTAGAGGCCCAGCCCTAACCGGTTTGACTCAGTGGGTTGAGTGTCGGCCTGTGGACTCAAGGGTCCCATGTTCGATTCCAGTCAAGAGCTTGTACCTTGGTTGTGGGCACATATCCAGTAGAGAGTGTGTAGGAGGCAGCTGATCAGTGTTTCTCTCTCATCGATGTTTCTGACTCTCTATCTCTCTCCCTTCCTTTCTATAAAAAGTCAATTAAAAAAAAAAGAACTAGAGGCCCAGTTCTAGTTCAGGGGGTTGGGGGGAGGATAGGGGAGATGTCCCTCAGCCCGGCCTGCACCCTCTCAAACTCTGGGGGATGTCCGACTGCCAGCTTAGACCTGCTCAGCAGACATCCCCCGAGGGGTACTTAGGGCTGCCGCTGAGGTGGAAGAGGCTCCTGCCACTGCCACTGCATTCACCAGCCCTGAATCCAGCTTCTGGTTGAGCAGCGCTCCCCTGTGGGAGTGCACTGACCACCAGGGGACAGCTCCTGCATTGAGCATCTTCCTGCTGGTGGTCAGTGCGCATCATAGCGACCAGTCATTCTGCCATTCAGTTGATTTGCATATTAGCCTTTTATTATATAGTATAATTTCCTCATTTTGTTATTAAGCAGAAAATGCCATTGTAAGCAAACCAACATCAGCATACTGAGTGAATAGCATCTGAGTTAAAAGAGGTGTATTTTCACCATCTGTCCTCTGCAGTCAGAGCCCAGTTAGTTCTATGACTCATGAGTGTCATAAAATATGGAGACATCTCAAGCCCATTGCTCCTGCACGGGCCCAGAGGGCCAGGATCCCTGATAGGAAATCCTTAGCCTCATGGATCTGACAGGTGTCTCAAGGTGGAGAGATTTCCAGAACAATCCCAATGGAATCTCTATATCTGAACTCTCTAAGTGTCAATCCTAATACCATTTAATTGTATGGTGTATTATTTTATCTTTATTGTTGAAAATATTACAGATGTTCCCTTTCCCCCCAATTGATCCCATTTACCCCAGTGATTTTCCCCAGCCCTTAACCATACTGCCATCTGTGCCCATGGGTTACACATATCTATATGTAAAAGACTAAGTGACTGTCTGACTGTTCGACCAGTTGCTATGATGCACAATGACCACCAGGGGGCAGATGCTCCAACAGGCTATGACATGCATTGACCACCAGGGAGCAGACGATCAACACAGGAGCTGCCTAGCTGCAGTGAGTTGGCAGCTGTGATTCTCAGGTGACAAACCTGGAACCAGAGAGGAGGGAACCCAATTCCAGGGTGCATCACCCAAGAACCACCCTCTCGCAATCTGGGATCCCTCAGGGAATGTCAGAGAGCTAGTTTCGGCCCAATCTCCACAGGCTAGGCCAGGGGTGGGCAAACTTTTTGACTCAAGGGCCACAATGGGTTCTTAAACTGGACCAGAGGGCCAGAACAAAAGCAACCTGACCATGCTGGCACTCTCATCTTGGGCTGCTGGTGAAGGAGCGGAGGGGAGACCAAGATAACCCTCTGCTCTTTCAGCTCTGAGGGCCAGATAGAACAGCTAAATGGGCTGGATCAGGCCCACAGGCTGTAGTTTGCCCACGGCTGGGCTAGGCTGAAGGACCCCACTGGTGCACAAATCAGTGCACCGGGCCTCTAGTATGCATATAAATTCTTTGGTTAATCTCTTCCCACCCCCATCCCACCTGCCCCCTGAGAATCCTCAGTCTGTTCCATGCTTCAGTATCTCTAGATCTATTTTGTTTATCAGTTTATTTTGCTCCTTAGATTCCACATATGAGAGAGATCCTATGATACTTGTCTTTCTCTGGTGATTTATTTCACTTAGCATAATTCTCTCCAGGTTCCTCCAGGCTGTCTCCAAGGGTACGAGGTCCCTGTATAGTTTAACCAAATCTTTGTCAAATACAAAGTAGGTCCAAGACTCGATAGCTCTGAGAACCATCTCAGGGGGAGGCTGGAGAGGCCAGTGGCTCCATTTTCTCCCAGCACGGAGTTTCCGACTCCTTCATCGCCATTCTGCTCCTCGCTGGGGGCCCAGAGCCGTCCCCCGGCTCCATTCCAGACCTCTGCTGAGACTTCAATGGTCTCAACCCCGCAGCCACACAGACACCTATTTCATGTTCAAGAAAATGAGGGGTGTGTGTGTGTGTGTGTGTGTGTGTGTGTGTGTGTGTGTGTGTTTGTGTGTCATCAGGCCTTGATAAAGGGCATACAAGAAAATTGGGCTTACGATTTCCCTGCTCTGTTTCTGAGGGTGGGGTGGGGAGTGGAGTAGGAGCGAGTGATTATTTCAAAATCTCTAAACATCCAAACGTGAATCTTTTCATGCCAGGACTTTGACAAACATCTCCCTGTGTGTGTTTTTATGGGGGGGAGGTGGGAAGGCAGTCCCTTCGGGAACATATGAGCCTAAGCTTACTCTCTGAATTCCTACGAGGCAGACAGACTCCAGCAAATGCCTCGGGAGACGGGCCCCTGGAGACAGCCGTGGAAACAGTTTGACGTTAATGAAAATGTGCGAGTGAGATCATAAACCGGAGTGGAAGGACCGTCTCTGCACAGCCTGCGACCGTTCTCATCTCCCTCCTGCCGCACGCCCTGGGGAACAGGACGCAGTTAGACCTCTCCGAGATTAACTATTCCGGGACCAAGGAGATCGTCCCCTTTGGCTGGTGCTCCCGTTGTCAAAACCAGAGAGAGGGGAGGTGTCGTCGTAACACCAAGCTGTCCTGTGCAATGAGCTCTATCTGTGGCTTAGGTACATCGAGTGCTGGGGTGACCAGACCTTAGCAGAGAGGCCGAGTCGTGGGAGCACGCGTGTGTGTGCTTCATTTTATTTCAGGAAAGCAAGCCAACCGGGGGCACTTAGGCACTACGGTGGGGCCCGCTCAGACACGAGACGGACAAGTTCACAGGCCATTGCCCGGGAGCCTCGGAAGGGCTGACATAAGATCGATTGGCCATCCTGGGCCATTTAGCAAACAGTTTACATAGGTGGCCTGGGTCCTGGGTTTCAACTAAATGGAAACTATCGGGAGAATTCCCTATAAAGTGGACTTGATCTATATTAGGGAACAGGCTAATTATAGGGATTGGCATATATGGAATCAAAGTGAAACCCTATATGGGACGAGAGAGTGGTGGTCTTTCATACCAGGGTGGTCTGAAACCGGGGTTTAATGTATGTACAATATACAAACATTTTTGACAGACCATTAACACCTATAATCTTGTAAATATTTGCCATTTTCTAGATCATAAATATAGCTGCATAAGCAGTTCTTTCAGAACATCATTTATACACCATTAAAGGTTAATTTACAAGTTAGTACCTTATAGAAAGAAGATATGTGGGCTCTATGCTAACTTTCTATAAAGGAGACGGGTGTCTCCACAAGCAATTTGTAGCTCTCCTGTGGGTCTGACCCGGGTCCTCGTCAAAGCTCTATTTGAATTCTTTTCATCAGCTCATGTTCACAGCAAACTTAATCTTCTGTTTTGGGAGGGGAGGGGGGGTGGGAAGAAGAAGAAAAAACAGAGGGGGGGAGAAAGATCTGAGGCCTCCGGGCTGTGCCCCCAGGCATCCCACTGTTTATTTGCACGGGCTCTCCGGACACCGCGCTCATTTGTCACAGTCCCTCCGTACCTGCCCTGGTCCTCTGCCTCCGTCCCCTCCGGCCTCCAATGCTCCTCAAGGTACAGACGCTTTGGAGGGACCCGCAGTGTAGTCTGACCTCCACTGTGTGACACTGCATTTTGGAAGAGATCAAAGAGAGCCAGGAAACGTGGAGGGGAAGTGTTTTGTGGGGGACGTTTTCCCCCTCGGGGCGGACAATTCTGGAAACCCGTTAGAGGTAGTGCAGGGACCCCGGCTCCCCTGGGAGCTGTCCTCAGTGGGTGGTGATGGGCAGGTGCTGGGGCATTCTGGGAAAAGAGCATCATCTCCGAGAGGGTGGGTACTCGAGGGTCACACCCACAAGGAGAGAGCCTCAGAGCGAGGGCAAGGGGCCACAGCAGGCCTGCGTTGTGTGGAAGGCAGTGGCGTGGGGGAACTTTCTCCATAAGGAGCCTCTTCCTCAGCAGAGCGCTCCCTCTGGATCATTGCCCTTTGCCTGACTCCTGCACAGCCCGGCTGCAGGCCATGGGCCTGCCTGGCCCCACACGGGCACTTCACATGCATCTTGAGCCTCCTGAATAGAGGATTCTGGGCACTTTACTGCCGCTCTGGCTTCTGGGAGCTCAGTAGGACCCTGGGAGAAATGTCAACGTGTTTGCTGTCTCCTCCTCCCTTCTCTTTCTGTTGATTCCAGGAAGCTTCTCGAGCACCTGTCCCCTGTGCTCTTCAGCCCCTCAAAGTCACCCCACTTTTCAGGATAGAAAGCTAGCTCTCTCATGCTTGCAGCCCTTTGGCCCCAGGGGGGTAGAGAGAACACTGACTGGGAGTCTAGAGCAGTGGTTGGCAAACTCATTAGTCAACAGAACCAATTATCCACAGTACAACGATGGAAATTTCTTTGGGGAGCCAAATTTTTTAAACTTAAACTTCTTCTAACACCACTTTTTCAAAATAGACTCGCCCAGGCCGTGGTATTTTGTGGAAGAGCCACACTCCAGGGTCCAAAGGGCCTCATGTGGCTCTCGAGCCACAGTGTGCGGACCACTAGCCTAGAGGTTTAGCCGCCAAGCTTAGGGCTGCCACACTCTGATCCTAGAGCGATGCCAGTCCACGTGGGTTTGGTTTCCTCATTTGTAAGCGATTGTGCTGGGCAGTTAATGAGATGGCGGTGGCGTGAAAACTCTCTCTGTGACTCACAGTCTGTCTTCTATGGTTCCTCTCACTGGGGACTCATAAAACGGCTAGTACTCTCCTCTCCCCTTTCCCAAGACTTGGTTTTAGGGAGTAAACAGTATTATTCTCCCAAGCTGTCCCCCTCGGCCTGGAGCTCCAGATCCGGTCGTCACTCGCTTCGGGCATTTTCCTCTGATAGCCCACCTAAGCCAGAGCCACCTGAGCAGCTTCTGCTGCCTCCTTCTCTGCTCCACGGCTCCCTTTTCACGCTCGTTTAATGTTATTATTATTTTTTTTTAATGTTGACATAGCTCATTGGTTTTATGGGAATGGAAGATTCCCTGATATTCTGAGAAGAAACCCAAGATTTGAGCAAATGGTGTAATGGTCAGTAAAATCTAAGTTTGATGGCTGTGGCTAGGGATTTGGAACCATCACAGCCCGGGTGCCAAGGGCAGCACTCTGCAGACAATGTGACCAAAGGGCGCAGTATCCGAAGGGGCAGACACCCACAAGCATAGGTGTTACCATGACGAGTGTTGAGTTACTGGGTTTTCTCTTCTAGAGCGATCAGAGTATGGAACTTTTTAAATTAGTAAACAGTGAAGTTTGGTTTTCTTGGTATTTTTTAATTGAGTCATTCATAAATAGCAGTTTATCAGAGCATCAGGGAGTTTCTCTTCCAATTGGAAATACAATCATTTTGAGCCGTAGGCTCTCGATTTTTTTCAATTTCTGACTTGGGGCCTCAGAGCTAGGTCTCATTCTGCCAGCCTCTCTCAGGCACCTACTCTGTGAGAACTTGACCCTCCTTTGGATCTAATTCTCTGGCTTCCAAACACATCCTTGCTGAAGCATGAGTCAGAGTAGTCTGAATGCTGGTTTCACAGCCCTTCCATCCTGCCTCCCCCTTACCTCCCTCTTCCTACTATTTTCTCCTACTTTCCAGATGACCCTGCCCTGCGTTCCTGTCAGCTTCTTCAGGAACAGCTCCTTCCGTAAGGTGATCGTCCACTCTGCGTATGTTGGTGGTTCCCACTGGGTGAACTTAGCTGCCCTCTATCCCGATGAGTTGTGATCACCTCTGTTGTGTGAGCCTACACGGCCTAACTTCACTGTAGGTACTCCTACAAAGAGCTGTGGTTTTATTCTGTGTCCTTGGTTTGATGAACATTAAGATGAAACAGCTATGTGAAGGATGTTTCTGTGTCTTTTGTAAATTTGCTTTTGAAGACTGTCCATTATGTTATTCAACACTTCTTTTTTTAATTTAGTTTGTTGAAAGTATTACATATATCCCCCTATACTCCCCCTCCCCCACCCCACCCCCCGCCAGCCATTGACCCTCTCCACGTGCTCCTGCCCCAACCCAGGCCTTTACTGCACTATCGTCTGTGTCCATGGGTTAAGCATATATCCATATACATTCTTTGGTTAATCTTTTTCCACCCTCCCTCCCCTGCCTTCCCTCTGAGATTCATCAATCTGTTCCATGTTTCCATGTATCTGGATCTCTTTGTTCATCAGCTTATTTTGTTAATTAAATTCCACATATAAGTGAGATCGGGTGATACTTGTCTTTCTCCAACTGGCTTATTCACTTCGTGCAAGACTCTCCAGGCCCCTCCATCTCAAAGGGTGAGAGATCCTTCTTTTTTACAGCTGCATCAATACCTCTTAGACATAATCAATTTTTTTCCCTTAGGGTTGAGTGCTAAAAGGAAAAATACTCTTTGACTCTTTAATTAATTACTTTGCTTGCATTTAAGAGGTCATTAGAGCCACAAAACTCACTGGGCTCAAGAGTATTGGAGGAATGACTCCTTGATTTAGGAAAGGGACTTGTCGGGATAGCTCTGGCCTAGTCTTTCCACTCCGATGTCAGCACCTCCCTTAATCCTCCTTTCTGAACTGGCCTGGCCCTTCTCTTTCCTTCTCTTTCCACTACTCTGATCTTCCTGGCCTCCCTGCCATGAGTTCCCACTCTTCCCACCTCTGAATCTCCAGTGCCTTATGGAAGGAAGAAAGGTTACAGTAATCGGCTACATTCTGGGGAAATGGTGCTTTAACCCGAGGCCAAAGAAAGGATGTTTCACGAGAGGCTGCTCCAAGCAAAGGAAAATAAAACAAAAATTTCTTTGAACAAAAATGATTAGGAAATAGTATGTACTCCAGCTTTCTCTCGGAGAGTCTCTAAGAATATTAGGATCCTTAAAAAGTCCAGAAGTAAAGAAAGTAAATGTATTGAAACGGTCCTTTTACATGTGGCATTGAGGACACACTTTGTGAACTTCTATTTAGTCCATTTGTGAATTTCAGTGGTGGACATTTTGAGTACTGAGGACAGCAGTAGAAGTGATATAGGATCAGTATGGAGGGTCAGCAAGTATCTCCTACTTACTAGGAGTAACTGCCCACTCTCCTGCATGACTTAACACTCAACCCTGCACTCCTCCTCCATGCTCTTGAAAACTTCCATATATCGCTGGCTCCCAGAAATGATCCATTCACCTTCATCAACTCAACTTCCCCACCCAATTTTAACAAGCCTACAGCGCGCCTCACCCGTTGTATTCAACTTTTAAAAATAAAAGTGACAGAAATCCTTTTAGAGAAAAAGAATGCATTGGCTCGTGTAAGCATGGACTTAAGGCATGGATTAATCCAGAGACTAACGATGACTCATCACACCTACTCCCTTCTCTTTCTCTTGGCTCCACTTCCGACTGTCCATTGGCATCATCCTTAGCATCTCTCTGAGCGTTGAGAAGGCTACTGACTACTCCACATGGACATGCTGCAGACCAGAATCCAACAGGAAGGAAGACCAAGTAACATGGACACGCTGTGCCACCCTGTTTGCAAAGACACCTGTGCATCCGGCACCAAGAGCTGGAATCAGAGTGTTACCTGGGAGTGCTTGTTTGGCCTGACACATGGGCCGCTTAGAAGGGCTTAATAACAGAGAAAACTTGCAGGTTTACCACGTGAATACCAACATATGTCTTGCTTGTTTTGAAGGTATGAATTTTCCTGCTCAGTCAAAAAAAAGAATCCATCTTTCTTAAGAAAAAGAAAAGCTTTATTTCTTCTATTTAGAATTACATACGTTGAGTGTCTTTGCTCTCATTTGCAGTGCTTTGAGTTTCTTCCATATACATCTTGTCTCCAGAGCTGGGCTGTAAGCTCCTCCAGGGCAGAAACCATGTTTTTCTTTTGATTGTCCCATTCCTCCCTCTCCCACATCATACTCTTGACTCATTTACTCATTCTGCAACATTTTATTGAGTATGTATTGCATATCAGGAATTGTGCTAAGCCCTGCAGAGTTTTTAAAATTAAAAATACAAGATGCTCAGAAAATGCTTTACAAGCAACTGAACCCCCTTCCTTGTGATGTTCCAGCTGCTAGGAATGGAGCTTATCCTCTCAGCCATAGGCCCCAGAGCACTTTTAGTGAGGTAACTATGTGACCTTGGGACTGCCGTTTCCCTCATGGGCCTCAGATTTCTCCAGTGTGAAATAAAGAGATTAAGAAGTAGCTCTCCGCCAAAACCGGTTTGGCTCAGTGGATAGAGCGTTGGCCTGAGGACTGAAAGGTTCCAGGTTTGATTCTGGTCAAGGGCATGTACCTTGGTTTCGGGCATATCCCCAGTAGGGGGTGTGCAAGAAGCAGCTGATCAATGACTCTCTCTTATCGATGTTTCTAATTCTCTTTCCCTCTCTCTTCCTCTCTGTAAAAAATCAATAAAAATATATATTTTTTTTTAAAAAAAAGAAGTAGCTCTCTGAGCTCTAAAATTCTAGGGCTCTAAGTCATGGACAGCCAAATGGTCCCTAATTATCCCACTCCACTTAGATGACAACCTCACCCCTCTTAGCATAAGAGAAAAGATACCATTTTAATGTTGTTGTTTTTTTTTGTTGTTGTTGATGATTTTAGAGAGAGTAGAAAGGAGATGGAGAGAGAGAAAAACATCGATGTGAGAGAGAAGCATCAATGGGTTGCCTCCTGTACACACCCCAACCAGGGATCCAACCTGCAACCTGGGTATGTGCTCTGACCAGAATCCAACCCAGTGACCTTTCGATGTACAGGACAACACCCAACCAACCGAGCCACACCAACCAGTGCTGGATGTTCCATTTTATTTATTTTTAAGTACATTTTTATTTGACTTCAGAGAGGAAAGGAGAGGGAGGGAGGGATAGAAACATCAGTGATGAGGGAGAATCATTGATCGGCTGCCTCCTGCACACCCCCCACTGGGGATGAATCCCGCGACCCAGACAAGTGCCCTTGACCAGAATTGAACTCGGGACCCCTCAGTCCATAGGTCAAGCTCTATCTACTGAGCCAAACCAGCCAGGGTTGGATGTTCCTTTTTAAAGCTGTCCACACCCTTCTGACACATTCATTATAAGCAACCATTTTATTTAAATGTGCTCTACGATTTTCACAGCCTCCCAAACAACTATAGGAAACAGGATAAGTTGTCCCCATTTTCCAGAAGAGACAACTCAGGTTGAGATATAGCTACTGGCCCAAGGTCACAGAGCTAGTATGGGTTTCTGAATGGTGTCAATCCGGTGTTTTCTCTCAACTCTCTGAGCTTGCAGCACAATAAAAAAGATGGAATCAGTCCTCACCATCAAAAGCCTGGATCCTGGGAGAACATGTGAGCTTCCTGGGATGTTTAAGTCCAAAGGCCTTTGGTGAACATAGTTTTAACCCACAGCATAATGAGGCCTTTGGCAAGGAAACAAGGACTAGCTAGCAGGAACGCAGTGTCTGCGAGGAAAATGGAGCCGAATGCCACATATATCAAGCAGCTCTCACGGCCTGGGGATGAAAGAAATTAGAGCAGGGAACAAAGATCTCACCACGTTTGGGGCCCTCCATTCTGTGAAGCTCTCGTTCAGGTCTTTGCAGAGCTCAGCCATGCCTTCCCTCATCCCCCTAACCCCTGCCTTTCATTTTTAAAGCAACGGGCCTGCAAAGAGAAATCTGCTGCACATGTTTCTGATTCATTTACACTTAACTCATCAAGCTCTGTTTAGGGGGAGATATCTGATGTCCAGAAACCTTTTGGAGTTGTCCTCCCCCTTGACAGCCATTGAACTTTGTCTTACAGGCATGCCCATGCTTGAGTTGAACACATGTAAACATACTAAGGCACCCAAAAAGCCTAGTGGACATGCAGGCCCCAGTCGGCTTAGAGACTGAGAGGGTCATCTTTGCGTAGTAGAGTCTCCTGGGCTCCGTGGCAGTGGGGCTCCACAAGGGGACCCCAGAGAAACCTGAGACAGGGAGGGCAGGTTGCCCAGGCCCATGCCCCTGTAGTTGCCCTGAGGACCAGCAAGCAGCAGACAGGGTTGTAGGATTGAGGTAGAGGGTTTTCTGAGTCCTGCCCAGTCTCCAGAAACATAAGGAGAGAAAAACGATGGTATTGTTGCTCAGAAGAGAGTCCTGCTCACCAGGCTGGCATCGTACCTTCCTGGACCCCAGCAACAGCGCCCCCAAATGGTGACTCTGCTTCTACTCTTGACCCCCTTACAGTGCAGATCTGACTCTTCAGAAACCAAAGAAGCCATCTGAAATAAAAATCCTTGGCTTGGAAACTGCAAGTGCTTTCCTGAAACACTCGAGTAAAATTCTAATTCCTTGCCATGGTCACAATGTTCATAGTGACCGAGCCTCACCCATCCCTCCATCCGCAGCCCCTGTGTTTGTCCTCATCCGCTCTGTGCCAGCCGGACAGCTGCTGTTCTCTGACTTGAGCTGCCATTCCTTTCACCCCCAGGATCTTTGCACTGGCTGCTCCCTCGTCTCCGGGACTAGTCTTCCTTCACACAGTCATACAGATGACTCCAACTCATTACCCATTTCTTCTTTTGAACATGTCTTTCCTTATTATTCCTGCTACAGCACACTTCCACCTTAACTTGCTCTCTAATGTTTAATTTTTTTCTTACCACTTGCCACCTCCTAAAATTGTCTTCCATTGCCTTTGTTTATATGATCATTTCTTTTGACTTCCACAAGAGCAAGTACGTTTCAGAAGGTCAGGGACCATTTTTCATTACTCACCTCTGAATCTACAGGGCCCAGAACAATGCTCAATACAGGATATATCTCAATACATACCTGTTGAGTGAATGAATGAATGAGTGAATGCCCTCGACAACTATTTCAACCTAGAGTCCCACATAACTTCAAGAAGCCAAGGATGCCTTCCGGTTCCTGAGCAGTAGGAGCAGGGAGACCCAGAGGATCCTTCCCTCTGTCTGGGATGAGATGGCATCAGCCCAGTGTCCTCAGGCCTCTGTCCCTCGGGGTACATGCCATGATAGCAACCATGAAAGACAGGGGAGCGTCCAGCACATATGAGCAACGTCTGGCCCAAACCTCTGGATGTTGGAAGGCTTGATGTGAGAAAGATAGGGTGGGACCTGGGATCTGGGAAGCAGCCACAGCCAGGGTATGTCTGTACCCACATTCCACCTCTGACCTTCATGGGCCAAGTGCCTTTGGGCAAGTCATGTACCCTCCCGGGGACTGTGTCCCTCCTGTCAAAGGAGAATGATCATCTCTAACCCGGAGAGTGTTGAATTCTTTAACAGGTATAAAACACCAAACACAGGACCTGACATAAAAAGGGTATGCAGAAAATGGGAGCTCTTGTTGTTCTTGGGAAGAGTAGAGGTACAAGAATTCTGATGATGAGCCAGAGAAGTGTGGCTTTGCGGCAATGTTAGGACAGGTACTTCCCCAGCCCAGAGTGACCTGGGACCGGTCTCCACCCAGCCATCCAACAGTTACATTCTTAACTAGAGGCCGAAGGAGGGCAACGCAAGGGCTGAGTGGAATACCGCGGAGAAGGGATATTAATTCCACCCTTGGCCCCGCCTGTCTGGGAAAATGTTCTTCAGTTTGTTTCCTTTAATTCCCTGCCAGGGAAAACTGATAGATGATGCCTGGACCGGGGCCCCGGTGCAGCAGCCCAAATGTTTTTTCTAGATATAGCTGTTAATGCGTCTTAACAGCCTGAGTCATCGCCCTGACACAAAGGACAGCGAATTCTAACTCCTACAGGACACATGTCTGGCACCCTGCATCTGACAGACGCTTTGGTGTTTTCCTTCGGTGTTTCTGCATTTATATGATACAATCTACATAAAATATTCCGCGTGACTAAGTTATAAATATGCGTACCCCTTTTCCATTTGATATTCTGCATGTTCGTCTTTCCTTGTGATAAACAACTCTTTGTAAATATCTTCAGTTAATGAGTGTAGAATATTCAGTTCTATGACAGGCTCATCATTTTCTTAGCCGTTCCTCTGTTGTTCAAGACTTGGGCTTTTTCCTTCCCATTTCTCACTACTATTAATAACACATAAATCTTTGCCTGAATTTTATGTAGTTTTCATAAGCGACAGTGTAAGAAGTACATTTCAAAAACAATGGCGCCTAGCCAGTGTGGCTCAGTGGTTGGGCATCCACCTATGAACCAGGGGGTCACGGTTGGATTCCAGGTCAGAGCACACACCGGATGTGGGCTGGATCCCCAGTAGGGGGCGTGCAGGAGGCAGCTGATCAATGTTTCTCATCTGTGTTTCTAGCTCTCTACTCCTTCCTCTCTCTCTCTAAAATCAATTTAAAAAAATGTATGAAAGCAGCTTATATCTCATGCTGAAGCCTTATCCGGCCTACATGCTTCTTTGCCAGCCTCTCTAGCGCACTTACAGATAACCACAGTGCCTTACAGTCCCAAGTCTGGTCAGACGGCTCCCAAGGAACCTTTCCTTCCCTGCTGCCCCACCCCCGTCCTCCAGGCACGCTCTTCCTCCTTGGATCTCAGTTTTCCAAAATCTCCAAATTAGGTATTAAGTACATGTTTATTTCATCCTGGTTTTCTCTTCTAATCTGGGAGATAAAAATAACAGAAAGCGATGTCTGTAGTCTCATTTCATCCTCTGCTGTCCCCAAAGTAAACTTTGGCCTGTCGCTGCTCTCATGCCTCCTCTTTCTTCATCTGGCCCTGTCCAAACAGGACAGCTCTCGGAGCGGACCCCACATATAGCTCCGGTGCAGGGAAACCTTTACTGCCTTATGAATATACAGAGTGACTCTCAATATGCTTCTGGAACACCACCAGTCCTTTTATTTTTTTTTAATATATTTTATTGATATTTTACAGAGAGGAAGGGAGAGAGATAGAGAGCTAGAAACATTAATGAGAGAGAAACATCGACCAGCCGCCTCCTGCACACCCCCGACCGGGGATGTGCCCGCAACCAGTGTACATGCCCCTGACCGGAATCGAACCAGGGACCTTTCAGTCCGCAGACTGATGCTCTACCACTGAGCCAAACTGGTTTCGGCACCACCAGTCCTTTTAAAACCGGTCCTAGTTCAAAATCTAGAGAATGGGTGATGGATGGGCAATGGTAATTCTGAGTTCAAGAACTTATGGAAAGCTTAAAAGGTGCTTTGTGACAAAATACAAATAAGTAAAAACAATTTACAAAAGCCCCGATCTCCTAACTAACCCAATAGGTGCCTTGAACCGTCTTCTTGTGTTTTGAACTGCCTTAAATGAGGGGAAAAATGTGAAATTCTACATTTATTTTCTTTTTTAAAATATATCTTTATTGATTTCAGAGAGAAAGGGAGAGGGAAAGAGAGCTAGAACCATCAATGATGAGAAAGAATCATGGATTGGCTGCCTACTGCATGCCCCCCACTGGGGATCGAGCCCACAACCCAGGCATGTGCCCTTGACCAGAACTGAACCCAGGATCCTTTAGTCCACAGGCCGATGCTCTATCCACTGAGCCAAACTGGCTAGGGCTCTACATTTATTTTGAAAGATGTTTAACAAGAAGCTTAAAGGTGAAAATTCTATTTAGTGTGGATTTTGTAAAAGCTTGGAAACGAACAGCATCTGATTATTAAAGTAAAAGCTGTGGGACTTTTGTTACAGACGTGGTGACGCAGCCCTTAGATTTTCTTCTTCAGCGAAATAGTTCAATCTCACAGTGATTGACAGCTCCCCGCGGGCCGCATGCTACCGTGAGGAAGGAAAGTGAGGTTTCTGTCCTTAAGGAGCTTTAAAAATCTCACGTTGGGGGAGGAGAGCTGGGCACACTACAAATTCTAATATTCCCACTTTAAAGAAATGATCATTGCATCGCATCTATTGTTCTACCCATTGTCCCATCATTTCTACTTTCCCAGGGAAAGGTTGTTGAATCCCATGGGGAGCGAACAACACTTCTGCGTGCCGAGCAATGTTCTTTATCTCCTGTGGCGTTTTAAAAGCAATTTTCTTTCCAAGAAATTGAAGTAGAAAGTGCTGATATTGAAATTAGCAATATTATCAGACCTTCTGCATTTTGTTTTTTTTACCTGAGAAGCTAAGAATTCAGGCATCCATCACAGCGTTTCTCCAAACGGTCTTTTGTTTTTAGAGCTTGGAAACAGACAACACAAAGACAGCCACGGACGTGGCAGCCAGGGGTAAAGCAAAGTACCTGGTCCTCCCCCTTTATTCTTGCTCTTTGCTTCTTCCCCGGGGAAATTCATATTTCGAGCTCCGTTTCGCAGACACGAAGAGCTGGAGGACGCGTTCTCGGCTGGCAGGAGCGCGGCAGCCAAGCAGCTCTGGCCGGGAGCTGCAGCGGCGGTTGTTTTGTAAGGTTTACATACCTTTTTTGTGAACATCCATAGGACACTGTGCGAGGAGTCCTGGGTGTCGAGTGAGTCAATTTGTAAGTTTGGTAAACTTAGGCAGCTCGCTTCTCATTTCTGGGCCTCAATTTCCACCTCTATAAATTCGAGCATTGAGTCGGTGGTTCCCAACGTTGGCTACGCGTAAGAATCACCAGGAGAGCTTTAAAAAAAAAAACACAAAAAAAACCTTGATGCCCACGTTGCACGCCAGACCAATTAAATGAGAGTATCTCAGGGTGGAAGCCGAATTTTTGTTGTTTAAAGATCCCCAGGAGACTGCAGCGGGCAGCTATGTGAAAGAGCCACTGCAGAAAAGTGGCATTGTTTCATTGTTTCCACGCTCTTGTTACCTCTGGCAGTCTCACTTCCAGGGCCCTCGGAGCTTCCGGTTGCCCATCTCCTTACAAGGGAACTGATGGCTGGTCATTGATAAGAGTTCCCAGGGAGATCTGGAAATTGTGCCTGTGCGTCATGTTTGTGTATGAAAGAGAGATTGATTTGTAAAATCCCAGCGATAGACTTAAATCCCATTCCTAGAACACTAGGAAGCATTCTAAGCTTTCCCATTAGCACTCGACTTTTAAAATTGTCTTAGAAGGTCCAAAGTCAAAAACACTCAAAGAGCTTTCATTGGTCCCTCTCTTCCTTCACAAAGGAGCGCAAACCTTCTCAAATCTAATGCATCCAATCAGCGCTAATGATTTTTCTGTTTACCTTGATTGGATTTTGCCTCATCTAACAGAACAGCCCAGCCCAGGAAAGCACAGCCTAGAATAGAATGGGATGGAAGCCATTTGAGGAAAAGCAGGGTGAATCGTATTAGCGAGGTTCTGTGACATTTGGGTGTCAGCCCTCTACGTGTGACGTGCGCGTTCCCTGGGCCGCCGCGTAAAAAGTGCTCCCTAATATGAGCTGTGGTCGGAGATGTTTGTGGGCCACAGCCCCAAATGCCCAGGCAGCCACGGAGGTGAGAGAGCCAAAATCTGGTCACAGGACAGGGGCCTTGGCGGGCCCATGCGTATAGAAGTGAGAAAGGTTCGGAAACAAACGGGGATTAATTCCCAGGCAGCCCAGAGAGAGGCCTCATTCAGTTCACTGAGACAAGCTTAGTGGGATGAGGGAGAGGGGCCGGCACGTTCCCCTCGGCTGCCCAGAGGGGAACAATGGCCGTAATTGTCAGAAGCATGTCAGAAAGAGCCCCAGTGACCTGGAAGGAGCTGTGTAACATAGAAAGCCCAAGTCAGGATTCTATTTATTCTGCGGCTATATAAATATTGCACTATGTTCTGATAGAAAGGAATCTTTGACTACTCCACTAAGTCATCTCCTGGAGAAATCTACAACTACACCGGCCTTACAATCTGTTCCCTTCTCCCAGAAATTTTAATTGAGCCATGCCAATGTCATTTAGGGTGACAGCAGGGGTGTGGCGGGGGACTGTGTGTGGTCTTTCCCTTGCAGACAAATTGCTATTCTTTAAAGGGTACGAGGCAGAGACCGGACAGGCCGCTAAAGGCTTACTCCTCTGAGCCGCCGAGCTGGAGGTGGTACCCCAACTTTCATGCAGTCTTTGGGGTCTTGAGGTCAGGATCTAGCAGCGCCCCAGCTCAGGTCTGTCCCAAACCATTCTCTCTCAGGAACTTCCTTTTTCTCCCTTCACACACACACACACACACACACACACACACACACCCCAAAACGCCTCTCTCCATCTTCCATGTCTAGTTCAGGAGTTTCTTAAAACCAAATGGTTAGTTGAAATTCACCTTCTCGGTTAACAGAGGTCTCAGCTGGGAGCAGTATAATGTGTTTTCCTTTAAAGCTTTCCTGACTGAGCCTCCCTCTCCTGGCCCAGGAAGTGAAGCCTGCCTCTGCACCTGGCCTCCCCACTCTATGTCACCCGCTACCAGCACTAGCTTCCCCGCCCAGGTCTCCGGACCATCCTTCCGAAAAGTTCCCCCGCTGGCTTCCGCCAGCCCATCAGAATCCTCACCAGCTCTTACTCATCTCCCCACTGTCAACCTAGTCTCTGAGTCTCAGTTGACCAGGACACCCACCTCTCCACTGGCTGTCCCAGAGTAACTCTTGGTAACGCCCCCTTTCCCTGTCAGAAGCGTTCCAGCGTGAGAAGGCGCCTATCCAACACCAACACCCGAGCAGCCGGCTTGGCCAGCTCCGTGCCTGTGGCCTGCAGCAGGTCCATCCCTTAGGCCTGGAGTCCCAGGTTGGCCCGGATTCAACATCTCCTGCCTCCCAGCATCGTCTTGAAAACTCAGCGACTTGAAAGAATGATAATCACTCATTCTCCAGCATAGTTTCTGCGGTTCAGGCATTCAGATGGGACATATTGGGGGCAGCCTGTCACTGCTCCGTGATGTCTGGGGCCTCAGCTGGAAGATGGAAAGGTTGAGGGCTGGAGTTATCTGAAGGCACATTTGCTCACACATCTGGAGATGGATGCTGGCTGTCAGCTGAGGCCTGGAACACTCACACATGGCCTCCCCTGTGACCGGGGCTTCCTCCCCGCATGGTGGCGGGATTCCAAGGACAAGTACCAAGCCAGGTGGAAGCCGATCCTTTTTTAAGATCTAGGCTCATTTAACATCAAGTCGCACAGCACCCCCCACCCCCACTAGATTCCATTGATCAAGGACTTGCAAGCCACTGCCAAGATTCAAGTGCAAAGACCTTTAGCTCCCCGCCCCTCGGTGGGAGAAGTGAAGTCACAGTGTACGATCGTGTGGGATGGGGGAGGTAGAGATCCATATGTAATAGAACCAGCCACCTCCTCCAAGCACCCCGCCAGCCACAGGCAAGACGTCATCATCCTTGCTACCTCTTTCTTTCAAAAGTTTCCAAGGATAAGCCCCTTGATATTATGACATGGGTTGATCCTTTTCTCTCTCTTTTTTATTGTATTTTTTCAATTACAGTTGACATTTAATATTATTTCATATTTGTTTCAGGCATCAGAGTGGTTAGATGTTTATATAATTTACAAAGTGTTCCCCCTGCTAAGTCTAACACCCACCAGGCACCTTATGTAGTTATCACAATGTTATGGGCTATATTCCCTGTGCTGTATTTACATCCCCGTGACTACTCTGTAACTACCAACGTGTACTTCTTAATCCCTGCACCTTTCACCCAGCTCCCCAACCCCCCCCCCATCTGGCAACCATCAGTCAGTTCTCTGTATCTATGAGTCTGTTTCTGTTTTGTTTGTTCATTTATTTTGTTCTTTAGATTCCACATGTAAGTGAAATCATATGGTACTTGTCTTTCACTGACTTATTTCACCTAGCATAATACCCTCTAAGTCCATCCATGTTGTCACAAATGGTGAGATTTTATTATTTTTTGTGGCCAAGTAATATGCCATTGTGTGCGCACGCGCGCGCGCGCGCGTGTGTGTGTGTGTGTGTGTGTGTGTGTGTGTGTGATTCTTATCCACTCATCTATTGATGGGCAGTTGGGTTGCTTCCATATCTTGGCTATTGTAATGAATGCTTCAGTGAATATAGGAGCCCATATACCTTTTCAAATTACTGTTTTGGGTGTCTTTAGGTAAACAGCCAGAAGTGGGGTGGCTGGGTCCAAAGGCAGTTCTATTTTTAATTTTTAACAGCCTCATACTGTTTTACGTAGTGACTTCGCCATTTTGCAATTCCACCAATGCTGGAGGGTTCCTTTTCTGTGGGGTGGTAACAGAACCACCCATTACAATGGGGCCAATGTGAGCCTTCAACAGATCTCCGCATGTGATCCGCACAACCCTGAGGGGCAGGTGACCAGGCCTCCCTCTCCCCTTTTTTTAAAAAAAAGAAAGGAAGCACAGCACATAAATCATTTTCCAAAGCCACAGAGCAGGCTCTCAGCACAGGCAGACTGACATGGCCTCCATTTTCTTTCCATCACTAAGTACCTTCTGCTAACAGCAAAGCCCTCAGCACGGGCCCTGTCTTTGCACCTGACGAGCCTGAACTCAAGTCTTGGCTCTACAGCTTGCTGGCTTTGGGCAAAGAGCTTACCCTCCCTGAGTTTCTATTTCTCACCCCTATAATAAGAGCAGTAAAACCTACCTCATATGTAGTTGCTGTGTGGAATTAAGTGGTGTTTGTACAGTGCCTAGAACAGTGCATGACCTGTCTGTGGTGCCCAAGCAGGAGCTAAGAAGTTCATTTTAATGCTGACATGTGATCAAACAGGTGACACACTTGTTCAGAGCCTGCCCTTTAGGAAGTACCTGCTACACCTGGCCACCACAAGCAAGAGACGCTGCACACCAGGTAGAGATGCTTTCCGTCCTACACTCACGCTTACAAGCCACTCATCTTAGGTCTCTTCTCACAGAGACATGCTGGCCACCAGCTTGAAGAAGAACCCTTTCAAAGGGCGAGCAGTTCTCAGACTCCTCCTCACAAATGTAGAATGGGATACAGGCCATAAAACTCAGCTCACAAGGCTGCTGGGGATGCAGGATTTGCTTTGCCACATGGAGCAGGCTCGGCGTTGCCGGGAGGTGATCTTGGAGTTGGCCAACCTTCTGTGGCTGGGCAGAGCACAGGGCTAACACAATGGAGGTGTGCGGCACGTTACCGTAGTGTCTCCGTTTCTGTGAAGGTGGGCCGGGCTCGAGGAAAGGCCCTGCATTTTGTCCTCGTTGTTTCAGGAGAACGCAGTGTTCTGCTGCGAAGGCCACTGGGTAGGACGTTTGTCATTCAGGAGAGAGTGCAGGAGCGGGGCCAAGTGGCGCTTACCAGTGCAGTGTCTGGGATGCTGCTGCAGGGACAGGGGAGGCTCGCGGAGGTTGCCTCAAAGATCTTGAGAAAAGGCATTTTGCTGGCGTTCAGGAATAACGTTCCTGTTCCTTCTGTTGCACCACTTGTGCCTGCCTTTGTAGCCTTGACTCCTGCTTCCGGGGCCCCACAGACAGCGGATTCTCTCATAGGGAAGCCCAGGGGGCACTAAATAATTTACCGGTTTCTACTCCTCACCAGCCTGCAGCTCCTTCAAGGCTCAGGAAACCTGCTGCCCAGGCCTTCCCTGCTCTGCTGCTTCCCCATCAAACTTGCACCGCGGCTGCGTTTAGGGTTCATTATTGGCATCAGAAAGCAGGGAGATAGTTCATTTCTTCTGGCGCCTGGAGCCCCGCTGTGGGGCAGCTCCCCTGCCCCCTTCGGCATTGCTTTGGATCCTCACTGTTTAGGAGCCAAACCCACATTGGCCCATTGTAACGGGTGGTTCTCCTCATTCCATAAGCACCGGGGAGTCCCAAGCTCTGAAGTCGCCCTCCAGTAAGCAAAGCCCTGACAGAGAAACTGGCCTCCTGCCACCGTACTGCATTAGAGTGGATCAGTGCTCTCTTTTCCAAGGCTCCTTCACCCACCTGGTCTCCTGTGGCCCAGTGAACCCTGTGTGGAAGGCAGGGCAGATGGAACTAGTCCCATTTCACAGCTGAGAAGACTGAGATCCGGGCAGTCTTTGAACACTGTAGGATTATAGCACCAGCTTCACCGCTAGCCCAGCAATTTAAAGGGGAACTTCATCAGCTTTCGGGACAGCTCGTCTTCTGCATCTTTGAAACAAGGATGCCATGTGGATAGCTACGAGGTTAGTGTGAAAGGATTCTTAAAGGCCAGTGGCGCCCATGACATTGACTTAGGAGCTACACACAACCTGTATCTCTTTAGATCAAATTTATGTAAGCCTGGCGCTGGCCAGGTGGCTCAGTTGGTTGGACCATTGTCCAGTACACCGAAAGGTTGCAGGTTTGATTCCCAGTCGGAGCGCATATGGGAGGCAACCAATCGATGTTTCTCTCTCACACTGATGCTTCTCTCTCCTCTTTCTTTCCTTTCCTCGCTCTCTAAAAATCAATAAACATATATTCAAGTGAGAATTGAAAAAATATTTATATGTGCCTGGATGTAGCAACTTTTATTTCCTCATTTTAGAATCTGGAATGAGGTTCTCTTGGAACATTTGAGTTGCAGCCTAACCCGGAGCTTTCTCCCCACCCACACCATCCTTCCTGCTTGGGGAGACACACAGAGGAAATAGTCCAAAGGTCCAGATAAGATCTGAATCTGCCTGGCCCTCTGCATAAAGATATCTGAGCCATTCAGAGCAAAGCTGTTCTATTTCCCCCTTGCAGCTCAGCGGAGGCAGATGGCAATTGGTCTCATTAGTCACTGCACCATGCCTTCTAATAGCTCCTCTCCCTCAATTCCTATTGATTGGCAGATGTTTGCAGGAATATCTAACTATCGAAATTGCTCTCTGAACAATGGCTGATCTCACCCCTCCCTTTCCCTTCCCTCCGGTGAAAATGAATGACAAGAAGACAAGCTTTACCTGCCTGTCTCCAGTCTCCAGGCTGTGAAGGTTGTAATGCTTAGAGAACCTTGACTCAATATGAGGATTTAAATGCTTCCAACCTACTTTAGAGAAACCTCGAAAGGTAATGTCTCAAAACTATACCCCTCCACTCTTAAGAGCTCTTTGTCCAAGTTGTAAACAAGAGTCGGGATCATTTCAGCACATTTCATCCTGAGAAAGGACCAGAACCCAGAGAACCCTGAGGAGACTGCCCATAATTCCTTGGGGGAAAATGTTTATAGGAGAATGTCCCTGGATGATTTCAAGGGTCTCTATGTATTTTGGTCCCATTCCAATATTTCTTCAGAATCTGTTCTAGGTCTCCCGAAATTGCTTGTCTGACTTACCCTCTGTAGTGTTTGGTGTTTTCATGTAATAACTGAGTGAATACATAGGATTTTCTATTTTGAGATCACACATTCTCAGGAAACTCGGATGATTGGGAAGTGCCTGCTTGAAGTGACCAATAAGATCCAAGTAAGGCAGATCAAGACCAAGTCAATGGACAGGGGCTCTCCTACTGGGTAGGACTGACCTTCTGCTGCCTAGATATGGAATAGCCGAAAGCACATTGAAGGGCCTCGTCATACTGGTCCTGATTTTATTCCAGCTAATTTCACCTTGGCTTCATCTAACTGGGCTGACCTGAACACTGGACAGCTGCCTGTTATAATGGCCTTGGGTAGCCTTCCCTTCTTGCCCAACTTGGCCCAGAATCCTTTGCTGGAGGGCTTGGAATGAAATAGAGGGGCCAGATGGTGTTGGCCACCCAGCATGCTACTGGCCCTTCCCTGGGGGCGATTCAGAAACTCTCCTGCATTCCTTTGAGGCAAGGAAGGGCTGTGACTTCTGACACCTGGTCCAGAAGCATCTGCTGAACTTCTCTAGTCTGTTCACCTATTTCTTGAAATATCTTCTTAGTGCCAAATACTTGCCTTAAAAATTACTTGATAAACAACCCCAATTTAACAAAGAACCAGGGGCTAATTCACTTCAGAGGTCACGTAGCTCCCTGGAATTCTCCCACAGCTTATGACAAATTCTTTATCTCCTTCGGAGCCGCTGCCCGGGTTTTGTTCTTCAAGTGGCATCTCGGAGCGTGGGGCTGGGAACGCACACTGCTAAGTAGTGGGCATCCCTTGTACCTTCTCTTCCTTTGCATCGCTGGCATGAAAACCAACATGGCTTCCCAGAGAGGCAGAGGCCGAGTCAGATTCCTGCAGGGACAAAGTAAAACTTGATTTCCTGGGCAGTACAACTGGAGTGACTCGGAGGCCGAGGATCTAACAGTTGCAGAAGGAAAACAAACTGGAGTTCAGTACTCTTAATCTTGTATCATCTCAGGGCTGCCTTCCAGGGAGCATTGGTGATGCGATCAAAAGTGGCCTCCTCTTCATGGAGTCGGCTGTGAAAAGCTACGGCCTGTGCCTGGGGGAGACAGACTTGTTCTGCTGGAGGGTGCTGGGTCCCAGAGGAGACCACTTGGGAGAAATGGAGCATGTACTCGTCTTCTGTGTCTGAGATGGGTCTCCAGGCAATTCTAGGTGGTCTAGGGCCCAGATTATCAGTCTGTGTTGTTTATTTTCTCCAGACGTTTCTTTTCTCTGTTACCAGATCAGACAGCTTCTCTGTTAGCATCTGTAACCATTTCTAACTCAACATCCATATTCCCTTAAGCAACTGGAAAGCAAACCAAATAAATGTCGAATCTCTAGTGAGAGCAGAGTGTAATGAAAAAGCAAAACAAAACACTGCCATCTCACCTAGCTCACCCCAGCGTGTCAAAAAAGACCGCAGGATCACGGCAGGCTGCCTGGGCTGCTGAGTCAACAGTAGGAAAGAGCCTCTCATGCTGAAAAGGCAAGCAGCAGCCCTAGTAAAGAGCCATGCTCCTCTCACCCTCCCCCCCCCCCCGCAACTGTGCTGGCCCTCCGGTCGAAGCAGAATAATTGTCCCTAGGGAAGCTTCTTTCCATTTATTCATTCATTCATTTACTTGTTCTGACACAAATAAATTTAGTACCAGCTTATATTTCAGTGGTTGTTAATTTCATGCATCCACCATTTATTCAGAAGTTCTTTTTTTAATTATTCTTTGTTGATTTCAGAGAGGAAGGGAGAGAGAGGGGGGGGGGGAGAGAGAGAGAGAAAAAAAAAGAGAGAGAGAGAAACATCAATGACGAGAGAGAATCATTAATTGGCTGCCTCCTGCACATCCCACACTGGAGGCTGAGCCCGCAACCCAGGCATGTGCCCTGACCTGGAATTGAACCATGACTTCTTGGTACATAGGTCAACACTTAGCCACTGAGCTACACCAACTGGGCAATAAGTTCTTTCTTTTTGAACCCCTCCTATGGGCCCAGTACTGTCTTTGGTACTAGGTATATCAGATACAACCTCCATAACATGAAAAATGTATAGTTCGTTTAGTAATTCACACTCATCTAGTCACTCGCGTATCACTCATTCCTTTGATAAGTATTTTCTGAAGCCCCGCTGTGTGCCAGGGGCTGCGTGTTGGGCATTGGGTCAACCATCCATCCCACCTTCTTCTCTACCTTCTTATCGCAGTGTATCACACATATACCACCGCTGCTGGCAAGAACAGAACCAAAAACAAATCCAATGGCTGTCAGGGTTTTTGCATGCGTGCATTTCTGTGGTTATTTTAGGGGGAAAGGAGAGTGGGCCTGGCTGGGTGGGCAGGGTTGTTGAGTTAGTGGCTTCGCTCAGGGTGAGATATAAAGAGGCAGATAACACGCGCGGTGAACCTCTGAGCCACAGTCAATGGGCTGAGCTGCTGCACAGAGTTCAGCTTCCCTCTCAATATGGCCAGAGGGCGGGAAAGGATCTGCCAAGGACAGCACAGGAGAAACTTCCGGTCCCTTATCTGGAGTCTCTTTCTACTCTGAGATGTGTTTACCAAAACAGTCTCCTTGCACATTCTAAGTGTTCAAAAAATACTTGTCAAATCGCCCCAGCTGGTTTGGTTCAGTGAATAGAGCATTGAACTTTGGACTAAAGGGTCCCAAGATCAATTCTGGTCAGGGGCACATGCCCAGGTTGTGGGCCCAATCCCCAGTAGAGGGCGTACAGGAGGCAGCCGATCAGTGATTCTCTTTCATCATCTCCCTCTCCCTCTTCCTTCCTCTCTGAAATTAATACAAGTATTTTTTTAAAGAAATAATCATCAAATGAGTGACTGAATGTGCAGTAGGCCACTTGTTGAAAAGTGGGCTCCTGGAGGGGAAGAGCTTGTCCCAGGGCGCCATCCCGTTCCAGGGCTCCGGGATCTGGGTGAAGGCCTTGGTACAGGGGGCTCCCCAAGCTCCCTTCTCAGCCTTCTCAGCAGAACATCTTGCCCGTGTGGTGTAGCCGCCTGGCAGGGTCTCTGGGCAAGGTGAGCATCCCCTAAAGGCACATCAGTAGTCTTTTCCTTAAACTCCCGCTTTGTTTTCTTCCCCAATTAGCAAATTGCTGGTCCACCTCTCCCACCCGGAGGCCTTATGTACTCAGGGAACAAAAATTAATTTCACTCTCGTCTAGAAAGGCAAAATAGCTGTATTTAAATAAATAAATAAAAACTATGCTTTCCCAAAGCAAACCGTGGAATTGGTTTCTGGGTGAGCTCTGTTTGGGGTTATCTGTGGCTGTTTCCCTCTCCCGGTCGCACCCATAATCATGGAGAGAATGCATGATCGCCCCTGGAAATGAGTGATGGATCCATCACAGCCCTGAGGCCTGGTCGCCACTGCCCAAGAGGGGCTGGAGGCCACGGAGGCAGAGCCCACGTCAAGATTCTCAGGGGCCACACGGTCTTTCAGGTCCTCACACTTTGCCAAAGAAGCTTATCAGAGAAGAAGCAGACTAACATTTTGTGGGCCTTGAGTCTGAGAATTTGAGGCTGGAGGTGAGCCTGGCTTTCTCCATCCCGCGGAGGGAGCACAGATGCTCGGGAATTTGATTCTGTGATAGCACAGCCAGGGCGGCCTCGCCCAGCTCTGTGCACGCTGCCTCGCGTTAGTTAGCAAAACAGCTCAAGACAGAGAATTTCAAACGGGAGCAAGGGCCTGACCTGCTTGTTCCCGGCTGTGCCATCCAGAGACAGCCCAAGTCTGGCAGAAACGGAAGCAGTTTTATGAAACTATTACTGCGTGAACACTGATTCTAAGCTCCCCCTAATCTGATATGCTGAGAAACTTCCAGAAGCCACGCGCACAGGACAAGGTGGGAGCCTCCGCGGGGCTGGAGAGCAGATCACAGGGCGCCTTGGTGGGGGGATCTGAGAAAGCAGTCACCGTTTTAGCAAGGAAGACTGGTCTTTCCCTCAGCGGGACGAGGTCCAGTTCCTGGGCCTGCTACAGAAAATGACCAGCTTGTTTGCACCGTCTCTGAAATACACCAAGTAACCAAGAAGCCAATTTCTTTTCCCGTCATTGATGGAAAGAAGACTACAGGAAAATATCCACTTCCTCCAGCTTTTATCTGTGAATGGCCTCCCCTGGGACTTCAAGTGTCTGGTCATCCACTGGGAAATCCCCACGTCACCATATGTGCAAAGTGGGCTCAGTGTGAGGAAGTGGGCCTGGTGTGAGGTGGGCCCAGGGTGAAGCAGGCCCGGTAAGAAGGGAGTCCGGTTCCGGTGGCCATTCTCTCTGGTCACATCATGACCCTATCATTTCAGCAGAAAGGCAAGTTGGCAGTACCCTTAAAATATCGTGGCACAGGCTTCTCTCTCTGTAGGGTGGAGCCCGGGTAGATTCTCTTCTCCCTGTTCTCAGAGGTGCTCCCCAGACTAGCAATAGCAGTGGCACCCTCTGAGTTTCAACAATCTGAAACTATCCAACCCAACTGTATTGTTTTTATCAAAGGATTCACCATTATCTGAATTGACCTTATGTACTTATTTATTGAACGTATCACCACTGGAATATAAGGTCAACAAGAGCAGAGCTGCTCTGTCCTGTTCACCCCCGGCCCCTGGAGCCTAGAAAAGTAGTGCCTGGCCTTGAGTAGATGCTCACAAGTATTTGTCCAGAGAAGGAGGGAGGAAACTATTTCTTGCCTTTCAGGAGATAGCTTAGACATGTCCAGAATCTCAAAGCAAAGGAAAAAAAAAAAAAACCTTCCATGGATGGTTGTGAAATGTGCTTGAACTAAAAACACGGCCCCCTCCTTGTAAAAAAAAATATATATAGGTATTATATATATATATATATATATATATATATATATATATATAGTTATGTTTTTTATTAGTGTGTCACTTTAAAAATGGTAGCTACAATAGCTTAAGTCACTTAGTATTACTATCTTTTTTATAGAATGTTGAACTTTTTCAGGGTGCCTGATAGGAGAACTTTGTGACCTCTATGTTTGGTACTTTTTTATTATAAACCTCCCATCATATCAATTGCAAGAGTTGTAGTTTTAACAACCAAGAGTGACTGCAGACTGTCATGGAAAGACAAGCTTCCATTCATGGCAAGGTGATTACAGTCAAAAGACTTCTCTTAAAAATATTCTTCCTTGGATTTAATGCCTTTTCAAATAAGGCTGAATTCTCCTTTTCTGTATAACATTTAATAGATATTAAAAATCCAAATTTTATTCTTCCCTCTGGGTGCCTGTGGGTTTTAAGATGTTTCTTCCCTGAGATCAAATACCAGTGGGAAAATTATTGCTGAAGTTTTTCATGAGTACAATGGTGACGTATCTCATTCAATTATCCTTTCTGTATCGAGCAATGAAATAACCACATAATAAGCAGTATATCTTCTATCACTAGTCAGTACAAATAAATCTTGTGTTCTTATTGCTCTTAGAAGGACAACTTTGTTTATAAGCACCTCCTTTCATTTCACTATCCCTCACTATAAATCTACAGGAGAAAATACCATGTAATAGAAATGGTGCATGATGAAACTACATCAGCAATGTCTGACAGGAATTGGGTTGAGGCCAATCAATTTTCCAATCTTCTCCTTTATGCCCAATTTATTATTTTCTACTCTTAACACAATTCTTTAAAAAAAACTTTATTGTTGAGAATATTACAGATGTCCCCTTTTTGCCCTCATTGTTCCCCTCCACCTGGTTCCACCCAGTCCCAGGCCTCCACCACCCTACTGTTGGTGTCCATAGGTAAGATCTTTGGTTAATCTCTTTCCATCCCCCACTCACTTCCCCCTAAGATTCCAAAGTCTGTTCCATACTTCTGATTCTATTTTATTCACCAGTTTATTTTGTTCATCAGATTTCTTATTCATTTTTAGATTTTTAGATTCAATTGTTGATTGATAAATATTTGTTGCTATTGTATTGTTCATATTTTTTTTATTTCTTCTCCCTCTCGTTCTTTTTCCTCAACCACCTCTTCCTCTTCCTCTTATTAAAGAATACCCTTCAACCTTTCATGTAATACTGGTTTAGTGGTGATGAACTCCTTTGGCTTTTTCTTATTTGTGAAGCTCTTTATCTGACCCTCAATTCTAAATGAGAGCTTTGCTAGGTAATCTTGGTTGTAGGTCCTTACTATTCATCACTTTGAATATTTCTTGACACTCCCTCTGGCCTGCAAAGTCTCTGTTGAGAAATCAGCTAATAGTCAAATGGGCATACCCTATAGATAACTGCTTTTCTTATGTGCTTTTAAGATTTGCTCCTTGTCTTTAGCCCTTGGCATTTAATTATGTGTCTTGGTGTGGGCCTCTTTGGGTTCCTCTTATTTGAGACTCTCTGTGCTTCCTTGGGCCTGTAAGTCTATTTCTTTCACCAGGTAGAGGAAGTTTTCTGTCATGATTCAAATAGATTTTCAATATCTTGCTCTCTCTCTCTCCTCCTTCTGGTACCCCCATAAAGCAAATGTTGGTGCCCTTGAAGTTGTCCCAGATGCACCTTACACTGTCTTCATATTTTTTTATTCTTTTTACTTTTTGCTCTTCTATGTGGGTGTGTTTTGCTTCCTCATATTTCAAATCATTGATTTGATTCTCGGAATCCTCCTCTGTCGAATCCCTGTAAATTATTCTTTATTTCAGTTAGTGTATGCTTAATTTCTGACTAGTCATTTTTCATGTCTTTGACATTCTCACTAAGATCCTTGAAAATCTCATCAAGATCCTTGAGTAACTTAATACCATGGTTTTGAACTCTGTATCCAATAGTTTTCTTGCTTCCATTTCTTTCATTTGTGACATGTTTCTGTCTTCACATTTTGGCTGCTTCCCTGCGTTTGTTTCTATGTATTAGGTAGACTGCTGTGTCTCCTGGGATTGATAGAGTGACCTTATGTAGTAGGTGTCCTGTAGGGCCCAATGGCTTGGCTCCCCAGTCACCTGAGCTGGACACTATGGTGTGCCCTTGTATGGGCTGCGTGCACAGTCTTATAGTTGAAACTTGATTGCTGTTAGTGTCTCTGGGAGGAGTTGATCTCCAGGCCAATTGGCTGTGAGAATCAGCTGCAGCTATAGTGGGAGAGCTGCTTTGTAGGAAAAATAGGAAAAATCCCTATGGAGCAGAACTTGGATACTCACTGAGTCTGCCTCTTAAGTATGTTGCTCATGGATGTGTAGAGTTGTAATCCGCTATGGTCTGAAGCTGTCCACCAAGTGCACTGGCTCTAGGGCCTCCAGGGAGATGCAAAGTCAGCTACTGCCTGAGCCACCCAGCAGGAGCTATTTGTATTGGGCTTGGAGGAGCCCAGATGGGGCCCAGCTGTGAAGCAAGGCAGGCTCGTGCTAGAGCTGGGTCCTGGGCCTTTTATTGGTAGGTTTGAGGCATGCTGACCCACCTGCAGCTTGTCTGAGGCTACAAATTGGATGGGGCAGGGTCTCAGGGAATCACTAGGGCGGAGCAAACAGTGTGGGCCGTGCTGATGGGAGCAGACATGGCTGCCAGTCAGCTCTACAACAGGGGAGGTCCCAGACCAGGCCCGTGTCTGGGAGAAAGCTTCCCCCGAGTTCCTGCCCTGGTGCAAGACAGCCCCACTCCTCCTCTTATGTGTCTGGGTCAACCGGCGCTGGAGCTCAGAAGAAGCTGGACCATGTAAGTTTGTGTGCGGGCCCTCTCTAAAAGGAACCGCTGGGGCTCCGGCAGCCTTTGTGTCTCTCAGCCATAATTCCTGCTGGTTTTTACAGCCTGTAGTTGTGGGGACTTCTCTTCTCAGCTCTGGGACTCTGGGCTGGGAGAACTGGTATGGGGCCAGGACCCCTTTCTCCTCTCAGGATGCCCCTGCAGAGACAACCTCCCTCCCGATTTAAAAACTGGGTGCCAGAGCAGCCCGCTCAGCGCCTCTCTCTCCCTACCAGTCTCAGTGTGCTTTCTTCTTGACTTCTCTAGTTGCAAGATTTCCATTCAGTCAGCTTTCAGGCGGTTCTGAATGTATTTTAGTTGTAATTTTGATGTGGCTGTGGGAGGCGACAAGCACAGGTGTTTACTTACCTTCGTTGTCATCTTAGTTCTCTTAGATATATACTTCTGACTCTGGATTTAGAGTCTCTTTGTACTCTGAGATTTGATTACCAAAACAATCTTCTTAGTTACTACACACACACACACACACACACACACACACACACACAAGTAATGCCTTCTTTGGCATTTAATTGATGAATGGAGTTAACAGTAGGTATCTTCTTAAAAGAAACTGATGAGAATGGTGGTAAGGAGCATGCGCTTTGGAGTCAGATTTGGGTGGAAGTCTGCCTCCACCATTGCCCGCTGAGTGACATTGGGCAGGTGGTTTAAGCACTGGCCCTCCATTCATTCCTTCACTGGTAAACGGGAAGGGTGATAGTACTGAGCTCCTAAGGCCAATGTGAGGATTAAATTAGATAATACACACCTAGAGCAAATGCTCAAGCAACAGGTGCTCTCCTAGTTACTATTCTTTCCCTGGGCTCACCCAAAGGGAACAGCACCAAAGTGTCCCGGGGTTTCTCACCATGACATGAGGCTTCATAGCATCTCTTTGGAATTCTTCTTCAGGGACAGTGGGAGACAAGGGAGGAGAAAGAGGATGCTAGATTTTGGTGTATGTTTCAGGCAAGGGAAGGATGAGGAGCGAGGCCCAGGCATGGGGGTGGGGAACCGCTGCAGGGTGGAGGCTGCCGTGCCTGCTTGGCCTCCGAAGCTCTGTGGTGGCTGAGTTTTCCTTGCTCATTGTTATGGCGTCTGGGCAGAGAGGCGCTCGGGAGCCAGACCTCTGAGGCTGCGTGTGGTGAGCCCGAGGGGCTGGCAGTCGCTGAGGGCGGAAACCACTGTTTGGAGCTGCTGGCAGTTTAACTGTTTCTGTTGCTCATTGCCCAGGCTGAGAAAAAGGCAGGAGGGCCAGAACATTCCACACTGCGATTCTGTTTGTGGTCAGAGCCTGCTCACCAAGAGCGTCAAAGGTTTCTTTGGAACCATAAACTTATCAAGCGGCTTCTGAAACGAGATTTTTAGCTGGGTGCATATCAAAATGTCAGTTGCCTAGACTCGTGACTTGGTTCTCTCCTACGGATTTCAAAAGAACCATTTGGCCTGTTTCAGAAGGCGGTGAGAACTGCCTGGCGTGAGTGACAGCTGGTGTGGCTTACTGGGTCCTCACTGCCCATCTGACATGATGTAGCCAGGACTATGCCTATTGGTGGTGTGGGCATTACGGACTTCTAGAGCAGTATTTCCCAAACTTCTCTCCTGATGAGAATCACCTGGTGGAGTTGTTAAAATACAGATGCCTGAATCCCAACTAAGAAGTGCTAAACTAGAATTTTTGGGAACATATAAGAAAAATTGTATACTTAACTAGTGCTAAATTGTATACTTAACTAGTGCTCTAAGCTTAGAATTGTATACTTAACTAGTGCTAAATTATATACTTAACTAGTGCTCTAAGCTTATATACAATTTTATCTATATGTTCCCAAAAATTCTAGTTTAGCACTTCTTAGTTGGGATTCAGGAATCTGTATTTTAACAACGCCACCAGGTGATTCTCATCAGGAGAGAAGTTTGGGAAACACTGTTCTAGAGCCCAAAGTAGCCATAAGCATTTAAACCCAAGGCTGTGCCTGATCTGTTTCAAGGCTAGAGGTGCATTGTACTCATCTTAGCAGTGTTTTCTAAAAGAAATACATCCTCCAATTCATGGATATGGGAAAACTGTACCACAATAAAGGCATGCTCAACAAATCATGTACTAAAATACTTTGCAGCAGTGAAAAGAAGTATTTTCAAATAAGTCTGATGCTTCTGATGCAATGTGAAGTGAAAATGGCAAGAATCAAAACCTTACAGACAGCAGTGTGGGTCTCAGAGGGCGGTCAGGGGACCAGCAGCAGCTGCGTCTGCAAACACGGTAGAAATGTCCATGCCAGGCCCCAACCAGCCTATGGCCCCACCAGACCCACTGGATCAGAGACTTGGGAGTAAGCCCACAGCAGTGTGTGTTTTAACAGCCTGGTGAACCTGGCGTATGTTAAAGTTCGAGCATCACGGGTATAGGGCATAAATCAATGTAAATAAGTAATTTGTATGCATATGGAAAGAATACACAGAAAGATAAAGGAATTCTCCCTGTGATAATTCTCCCCAATTATGGATGGTGTTTTGCTCTTCCTTGTTTATCTTTTGTGTTTTTTATATCATCTATTCTTTCCAAAATGAGCATATCTTGCTTGGTATATAGTGTTATTCGATATTTCTGACACACCTGTATCGTGTCAATGCATACCACATTACACTTTCTTGAAGATTTAATTATTCATGCCCCCCTTCGGTGTTCTTCAGTTTTTTTATTCTTACAAGTCAGCCTCCCTACTTCTTTTGTGATAAATCTCGGCCTTACTGCTTGAGGACTGACTCTCCCTCCCTTGCGTCTGTAAACCCTGCTATTAATAATAGAATTTTGGAAACTGTCAAGTCTCTGTGCTTGGTTTGTCATAAGTGAATAAATAATTCTTGTTTTTTTAAGGCATGATATTTCATTTTGGATGTATTTAATGTGAATATGTAAATTATATGCATACAAAAACATATTTCCATGCATTGGTAACAACTTTAACTTCTGCATTATATTTCCAAGCAACATTTTCCATTTTAAAAAGTATATTTTTATTGATTTTATAGAAGAAAAGAGAGAAACATCAATGATGAGAGAGAATCAATAATCAGCAGCCTCCTGCACACCCTACACTGGAGATCAAGCCCGCAACCCAGACATGTGCCCTAACCAGGAATGGAACCATGACCTCCTGGTTCACAGGTCAACGCTCAACCACTGAGGCACACCAGCCGGGCTACAATTTGTTGAAATTTCCTTTTTACTACATTGACTCAAAGCATTTTAAACACCTTGACCCTTCTAATGTCAAGGGTGCATATACAAAATAAGCAGGTATAGTGGATTAACATGTATAAAGGAGGTTTAAGTTCTAAAGTCAGAAAATAGGGTAAGATTCATGTAGGTCAAAATGAGTACATCTCGGCAACGCCAGCAGAGTCTGCTTCTTGCTCCAGCTGTGGAACAGGCTTTGCCTGAATACTAGCTCACACAGTTAGGGGCCGTGTTATGCACTAATGTACACCTTGCATCTATAGAATCACTTAGATCTGTGACACGTTCTGAGTCAGAACCAAAGGAGAAAATAACACACTCCTCCTAGCATGTACTCATTTTCTAGGCAATGCAGATGACATTGCCTGAACTATTGAAACTATTTTGGAGGGTTTGTTTGCTTTTGCTTTGGTTGGTGGCACATAATTGCCTCTGCCTGATTCAAAGTGCATTTGGTGTGATTTCATTGTACCTCCGCAGTACCTTCTGCTATTTCCTAGGCTTCCTTCTCTCAGGGCCTCTCGGGAATGTTCTCTAATAAGAAGTGACTGACCTCTCCCTTGGTATTCAGATTTTACTCATCCTTTAAAATCTTATGTAAAAGCTGCCTCCCACACAAAGCCTTTCTGATCTCAGTAGAAAGTAATCCCCCCATGCTATGAGTGTCTCTGGGATGTTGGTCATTCTTGATTATGCTTGCATTTGAATATGGCTGAGCTTGCTCAGGACATTCTAAGGTTCTTGAAGGCAACGGTGTCTTTAACATCAGTCTTGGCTTTGAATCCTAGATCTGCCCTTTCTAGCCAATGCTAAATAAATTCTAAGTCCCTCTGTGCCTCCCGCCTCCTCTGTAAAATGGAGATAGTTAACAGTACCAACCTCTTAGAATTCAAGTGAGCATTAAATGAGATATTGCATGGTAGGGGGTTAGCACAAAACCCAGCATATAGTAAATCCCAATAAATGTTCACTCCTTTCATTTTTATTCTCCATTGAAGTTGCAATAGTACATTTATGCTCTCTATAAGCATTTGTTTATTGAATGCATGAATGAATAAATACTATAGCTAAGTTCATACACACCCCTCTGAATTCTCAGTGCTCCATGGGGAGTGTATACTTGCCATCTGTCTGTTAATCTATTACAGAACTTAATGAGCCAATGGTTCTGTTTTATTCTCAAGGCAGGTGTTGGGTGTATATGGGTAAATTTTCTGTCTCAAGGAAGCTGCCATGGACCATCTAGTTTCATACTTCATCAAGCTCCATGTTTTCGATGTGGGAATTACAATGCTGAACTGTGATTTTGCCTGGATGCAAGAACTCCAGGAAGACTAGGCCTTTAGGGAGAAGTTTATAAACAGGGACTGTATGGGGCAACCTGAAGAATCAGAGCATGAGTTTGCAGATTAGCATATTTCACTTACAGAGCCTCCAATCACGCGGTACTCTAGATGTCGCTCAATGAGGGCATAGGGCAAAACCAGCTGCTTTTTGGGTTTGTCAAGCATCTCAAGTTATTCCTCAGGAGCTGGGGTTTGGCAAAGCCTGAAGCCCACATTGCCAAGAACTTCTCTCCCCCTTAATTTTTAAGCCCATGTGTATTTTAAGGGAAATTTAATCCGTATGTTTCTGTTTCCTTTACACTTAACTCATAAAAATGGTTTGTCAGAGCAATTTGATGTCCCAAAAAATCTTTGGAGCCTTTATAATGATATTTTTTAACCTTCCTCCTCTCCCTTAGACACAGGAAATTGTGTTGTTGTTGTTATTGTTTTAGAAAATGAATCAAACCAAAAGCCCTCAAAGCCAGTATTGGTGGGTCAGACGCACAAGCTCAAGGAGCTGTGCAGTGGCGACAGCGGCATCTCCCAGTGCTGTTCCTGCAGGCTCTGGGGGTGGGAGAAAGGGCCATGTCACGTGGCAATGTGTTGGGATAGAGTCCTCACATATTTTATTGTGCGCCCACCAGGCAAAGAGCCTCTCTCCCCTCTGAGTTTCTATATTGGGCCTTAGAAATGGGTCCTTCCACCTTAGTCAAGTCCTGACATTCAGCCCACATTAAGTTTAAAAGAATTGAGACCACTAATTCTAATATACAGTAAGTGTTTTCTAATCTAGTTTTCCACATCATCCCTGGAGAAGAAAACCAGAGTCAGCTGGCCCATGTTAACTGCTACAGAAGCGTTCCCACAATGCTTTGTAAAGATGGCATGCCTCCAGGCTTAGTGAGTTCATATCCTTCCCAGATATCCGTTTCTATAGAACATGAACACCAAACCCGGGTAGTGAGATGGCATATCACTTTTATTTTGGATCTCGGATGGTAACAGAAAACAAGTGATAGAAAGTGGCCAGTCTTAGAAATCCATTGAGTCCATGGGGCCTGGTGGGCATCAATGATTTACAGGATTGTTAAGTCATAAGCAGGTGCACAAGTCAGAAAGCTACTAATCTGCTCTCCAACAGAGGCAGTGTCAAAGGTACAACAGATAAACTCTATTGTACCTGCTTTCAGCCAGGCCCTGGATCAAATGTTTATATCACCTTACTGCGTCCAGATGATAACTTCATAATTAGCTGAGTACCATTATCCTCATTTTACAGATGCAGAAACTGGTGCTCCTAACATTACTTATGGGGAGATTAAACAACCTATCCAAGCTTGCATAGTTAATGGAAGTGCTAGAATTCAGACACCATTCTGTCAAACTCTAAAGCCCAGGTGGTGGGAATGTAAAGTGGTATAATCACTCTGGGTAAAAGTGTGTCTCTTAAACTCTACATGCAACTAACATATGTTCCAGCAATTGCCATATTAGACATTTATCTCAGAGAAATGAAGACAAGTTTGGGCATAAATACTTGTACACAAATACATATAGGAGTTTTATTCATAATCGCCTCAAGTGGAAACCACCTAGATATATTTTGATAGAGTCAATGGTTAAAGAAATCATGGTACATCTGTACCATGGAATACTACTCATTAATAAGAAGCAGACTTTTAAATATATATATATATATATATTATTGTTGCAAGTATTACAGATATCCCCCCCCCATTGTGCCTCTCCACCTGGTTCCTGCCCCACCCCAGGCCTTCACCACTTTGTGTCCATTAATTAACCTTATGGTTAATTTCTTCCTGTTCCCCCTCCTCCCTTTCCTCTGAGATTCATCAGTCTGTACCATGCTTCCATGCCTCCAATTCCATTTTATTCACCCATTTATTTTGTTAATTAGATTTCTTGTTCATTTATTTTTATTTTTAGATTCAATTGTTGATAGATATGTATTTGTTGCCTTTGTATTATATTTCTCCTCCCCCTCTTCCTTCCTTTTATTAACAAATACCCTATATAATATTGGTTTGGTAGTGATGAACTCCTTTAGCTTCTTATTTGTGAAGCTCTTTATCTGACCCTCAATTCTAAATGAGGGCTTTGCTGGGTAATCTTGGTTGTAGGTCCTTAGTATTCATCATTTTGAAAATTTCTTGCCACTCCTTTCTGGCCTGCAGTTTCTGTTGAGAAATCAGCTGACAGTTAAATGGGCACACCCTGTAGGTAACTAACTGCTTCTCTCTTGTGCTTTTAAGATTCTCTCTTTGTTTTTTAAATTATGTCTTGGTATTTTAATTATGTCTCTTGGTGTGGGCCTCTTTGGGTTCCTGGTATTTAAGACTATGCACTTCTTGGACTTGTAGGTCTATTCCTTTCACCAGGTAAGGGGAGGTTTTTGTCATGACTTCTTCAAATAGGTTTTCAATACCTTACTCCCTTTCTTCTCCTTCTGGTACCCCTATAATGCAGATGTTGATATGCTTGAAGTTGTCCCAGAGGCTCCTTACGCTTTCATTTTTTAAGTTCTTTATTTTTGCTGTTCTTATTGGGCGTTTTTATCTCTTCATATTTCAAGCTGTTGATTTGATTCTGACTCCTCTGCTCTACTGTTGAATCCTTGGAAAGTATTCTTTATTTATTAGTGTATGCTTAATTTCTGACTGGTCCTTTTTTCATGTCTTTGACATTCTAAGATCCTTGAAAGTCTCATCAAGATCCTTGAGTAATGTTATAACCATGGTTTTGAACTCTGTATCCAGTAGTTTGCTTGCATCCATTTCTTTCATTTCTGACATTTCTTCATATTTGGGCTGCTTTCCCTTGTTTATGAAGCTCTTTATCTGATCCTCAATTCTGAGTGAGAGCTTTTCTGGGTAGAGTAAAACTCTATGTATTAGGTAGAGCTGCAATGTCTCCTGAAATTGGTAGAGTGGTCTTGTGTAGTAGGTGTTCTGTAGTGCTCAGTGGATCAGCCTCCCCAGTCACCTGAACTGGGCACCCCTGTGTGGGCTCTGTGCACAGTCTTATAGTTGAGCCTTGTTTGCTGTTGCTGTCTATGGGAGTAGTTGACTTCCATCTTACTGACTGTAATGACCAGCTATGACTACAGTGGGAGGGCTGCTGTGCAGAATTAGAGGCCCAGCTATGAAGCAAGGCAGGCTTGTTCTAGTGCAGCCCTTGCTCTCCCCTCCGCTCCTTCATCAGCAGCCCAAGATGAGAGTGCCAGCATGGTCAGGTTGCTTTCGTTCCGGCCCTCCAGTCCAGTTTAAGAACCTGTTGTGGCCCTAAAGTCAAAAAGTTTTCCCACCCCTGTTCTAGTGCCAGGTCTTGAGCCTTTTATTGATAGGTTTGGAGCATGCTGTTAACAGCTGCAGCTTGTTTGAAAGATTTTAGCAAAAGCTTGAGCCAGGACAGGCCATTCATTTGGAAAACTCCAGCAAACTGCCTCATTTTGACTGCAAATTGGATGGTGTGGGGTCTCAGGGAATCACCAGAGTGAAGCAAACTGTGTGAGCCATGCTGATCCAACTGCCAGTCAGCTCTGTGACAGAGGAGGTCCAAGTCCAGGAACAATGGCCCTTGAGAACACCCCTGTCTGAAAGAAAGCCGCCCTTGGGTTCCTTCCCTGATGCCAGACAGTCCAGTTCCTCCCTATATGAATCTGGGTCCCCCAGAGCCACCTGGTGCTGGATCTCAGAGGTATCAAGTCCAAGTAACTTAATGCACAGGCCCTTTAAAAGGAACATCTGGGATTCCAACAGCCTCCATGTCTCTCAGCCACAATTCCTGATGGTTTTTATAGGCCGTAGTTATGGGGATTTCTCTTTCCCTCTCAGAAACCCTGGGCTATGGGTCTGAGACCCCTTTCTCCTCTCTGGCATCCTCCACAGAGACGATCTCCCTTCCCCCCACCCATTCAAAGAGCCGACATGTGGATGTTGGACCAGCCCTCTCATTGTGGGCTCCCCTCCTACCAGTCTCACTGTGCTGCCTTGTTTACTTCTGTAGTTGTAGGACTTCCACTCAGCCAGCTTTCAGGTGGTTCTGAATGATGGTTGTTCTGTATATTGGGATTTTGATGTGGTTGTGGGAGGCAGAGAGTACAGGCGTTCATCTATGCTTCCATCTTGGTTCTCTAGGAATGGACTTTTGATACACACAATAACCCTGATGAATTCCGAATTATGCTGAGTAAAAAAGCCAATCTTAAAAGGATACATACTATATTATTCCCTTTTATATAACATTTTTGAAATGCAAACTTATAGAAATGGATTAGAGACTAGTGGCTGTCAGGGGTTAAGGGAGGAGTGGAAGTGGCAGGAAAGTGGGTGTGGTTATAAAATGGCAATAGGGAGGATATTTTATGTGATGGAAATGAGTAGATGTGGAGAAAGAGGATTGGTTAACTGAAAATATCAGTGATTCTTTTTTTCAAGCAGAACTCCAAACCATTTCACTCTAACTCTGGGGTCCTGTGTGATGTCTGATGCCATCTCAGACAGAAATCTATTTCTCACTCTTAACTACTCAATGCTGCCAAGCTCAAAATAAACTCTTCTTGTTCAAGGGCAAATGTGTTTTACTGGGCTACGTGAAACTGCCTTCAGCCTATTTGGTCCTAATTCAATCAGTTAAAATAACCACAATTTCTCCTGTCCATATGCCACATTGCACTAAATTAATATTTGGTTGATGAAGTGTAAATGCTCCTAAGTGCTGGATTTTCTCTCATTTTTCTGGAGGAGACGATGAATATATAGTGTGTGTTTGGTGACCTTTTTTTCCAAGTTTGAGAAGTAAATGTATTTTGGAATTGGACTGTCATGGAAAAATCCCTCCTTTTCCTTGATGCTGAAGGTAAATCATTGGAGGAGCAGTGAGAATGAATAACTAGCTCTGGCTGTGTTTGAAACACTCAGTTTGAGTGTTGAGGATCTAAGAACCAAATGAAACTGTGTGACCTCCTTTTCAAACCAAGAGGAGCCTAAACTCCTTGGACTGGCGGCCCAGACGGAAGGCGCCTATTGCAGTCCTTTTAATCCCCTCTGAGCAAAGTCTTGGATTGCCCCCTAAGCCCCTCCCCCAATAATGAATGAAGTGAATAAGCCATTGAGCTTCTAATTCCATTCATTGCCTCTGCTCTCCTGCGAGGTGCATCCGGTAGGTCTGACAATGCCATAGAAAATTACACTGAGTACTTGGCATATGCAGTTCTTGAAAAAGCTCTGCTGAGCAGTCTGACAAAGTGGCCAGAGCACCCCCATTCAGCCTGTCCCGAACTTGCTTTCAGGGGAGTTGAGTGTCTGGGGCAGAGTAAAGAAAGGGAAGTGGCACAGAAATCTGAACAGAAGAGCTGGGCCAGAAGTAAGAGGGCCGTAACAGGTGTCTGCCCTAGTAAGAATGGAATAACAGAGGCAAGGCTCAGATTCAACCAGATGAATCTCCAGTGCCTTCTTAAAAAGTATTAGTATAGCTTCTTTAACTTCCTTATTTCTCCCTGTTTTTCTTTCTTCTCCAATTCACTCAGTGCCTCTTGCTGTTTGCTTTTGGTCAGATGCTCCTGACATTTGTACAGCAGTCTTGATCTGGCATTTTCAGGAGAAAGAGGAAGAAGCTTTTTCTTGCAGCTGAGAATAATATTAAAGGGTAAAATGGCATTTGCAGTTCAGTGTTGAAGTGACAAGGTAGACTGCCTTTATAATTGGGTCCTATCACACAGGCCCAGGTCTCCATGATTATGTCTGAGTGTGCCAATGCAAGCAGCTTCCTCACATGCTCTTTGCCTTGGCATGCTGAATTCTCACTGATTAATTACAAAGAATTCTCTTTCCGTACTAAGATTTGATGTCATGAATTTATGGAGATTAAACCATTGGTCCAATTGGAGTTAGGAAGGTCAGCATTTGGCAGGAGACTGGATCCCAAGCCCGCCACACAAATGTCATCTAAGGGACTCTCAGCCACAGAGTTAATGGAAAAAGAAAACCTGGGAAAGATGGAAGGCCTCTTTAGAGATTTATTTACTCATCAGTTAACTGATTATGATAGCACCTTTTCTGAAATTTAGTCTTAGGGCCTAGAATTTAACTTGTACTTGGACTCAAACCCCTCACAGAGTTTGTGAAAATTCAGTTTGGCTGGTACTCAGGAGGGGGGGAAATGAGAGTGGAAAGAGAATGTACTCTGTCTTGACTCACCACCAACACTACCCAGATTACTCATGCAAATCACTACCCACCCAGTGGGGCTACTTGGGTAATCAAAGAACGAATGCTCTCATACAATATGGTAAGCATGTAGGAAAAAGACAGTCCCACTACAGGAAAAATCGTGTTGGTTTTATCCAAAGTCTGTTAATGAGCAAGGCACGTCTACATTATTTTTTTTAAGCAAACATTTCTGATAAATAGCACGTTTCAAGTAGATTTCCATGCACTCTATGGAAAGAAAAGTCACATATGCTGGTTCTGAAGTATCAGAAATTTCCAATACAAACCAATTAGCTGGGTGTAAATAGAAGATCTTGTCTTTATGACAGAGATACTCTTCTCTGAGCTACGTGTTCTTGTAGCCTTTTGATGCCAGCATGTTAGAGCTGGAAGTGGCCTTCGAGATCCAGTTTGACCCCCTCAATTAATGGACAGAAAGCTGAAAGTATTGTTTTAAAGCCAGGAGAATTTTGAGAAGATTCTAGTTGATGTTGAGACACTACATGTCACTTACTGATTATTCTGCCAAATGAATTGGCTCAGCCTGTCTTCTTCTCTGACTCATAGGGAAGGTGTAAAATCCACCCACGCAGTTAAAGCTTGCTGGTGGACAGCTGCTTATTTTGAAGTTAGTAAAGGCCAAGGAAGCCCATTGTGAAATGTGTGAAGGACTATAATCCCAACTTACCCTCCTTGTTGTCATGATCATTTAAAAAAAAATTACAGATTTGAACCACAGGAGGGAAGAGACGCCAGGCATGGTAGGGATAAGAGGATGCTCTTTCTGGTTTCCCGTGTGCTTCTAGGAATACTAGGTTTATCACCATGGTTGAGGAGGGGACAGGGAATATGGTGGGAACTATGACAATTTCCTTCCTGGTGTGTCCCTGAATAGCCAGCACAGTCAGCACATAATCAGACAATCTATACTTGCACTGTTGCTGCTGACTGCTTCATTATGCCTGTGATATTCAGCTGGGTAATTCATTTCCTGAGCATGGCTATATCTCCTGATATGCCTAACGGGTTGAATATAATTTTGCAAGCTTCTGAAGATGAATGTGCTTACCTTTGCCCTAATATGGGAAACAATGATAGCTACCATTAGGAAACAGCATTGTAGTATTCAGCTTTCTAATGCAGGTTAGGTCTCCAAATCACACAGACAGGAAACCTGAGTGATTGGAATGATACACTAGATGTGGGTCCCTGGATGTCCCTTGTAACAGCTTTTTTTCCTGCCTCTGCATTTAACCTTCATATGGCCAAGGCATCCTACCAAATAAGGTGGCCTTTCCAAGGATGTAAAAGCAGTTAATTAATGGTCCCAGGGGTGGGGTGGCCTTTGGCAGTGCTGTCCTAAAGTGGAAGAACAAGATGAGAGGAAGAAATGTGACCTGTCTGTAGTATCCAATATCTAAGCTGCAATTTTTCTTTAAACCTAGGAACAAAAGTATTGCATCCCTCTGAGTTCTCTTTAATTCATATAAGTATGAGAAGTAATTATGTTGTACTAATTTAAAGCATACACTTATTGAACATCACCTACTATGCATGGACTTCAACCCTTGGGCTGAGAGGCAGAGTCAAAGATTGGCAAAACCTGAGTCCTGTCCTCATGGAGCTCTCAATCCAGTAAGGAAATTGGAACCCCACATAGCTCTAAGGAAGTTACAAATTCTACAGTGAGAGAAGAGAAGATGCTCCTTCTATTGGGAACATAAAAGAGAATGTTAATATTGCAATCTCCAATGACTTTTACCTTCACCCATCTAAATTCTTTTGAGAGAAACTGGTCTCCTAAGACTCTTACTTGAGTCCACTTCTTAGTTCTGAGAGTTAAGACTCCCCATCTGACTTTTCTAAGTGCTTCTTGGCCATCATTGGTAAGGATCAGTTCCAAGTATTCCAAATGAAAATGGGAAAGTCAACATTAAGATAGATCTATGAATCTTTCAGCTTATCCTTGTATCTACCACTGCATCTGCTTTCTTGACTTTATGAAAGTATATCCTCCTAGACAGACTCTTATTGGAGGCTAGAAAATAGATTCTGTGCTAATACATTTAACAAGAGATATTTTTATATTAATTTTTTTCACCAAAAAGGGGAGGAAAAGAATACATAGGAATAGGAGGCAGAGGATGAAGAGTCTGCTGAAAATTCAGCAGTCATTTATCCTTCAGTATTTCAATTCATCAGCTTGACCACTTTGACTTCAGTCTGCATGGTTCCTGGTAAAGATTCATATGGTTTGCTGGTTACTTGTACAAAGGGTTTTGACACTGTGTTGAAACCATGCAGTCTGCCAACTGCTTTACTGTTCTGATCTGAGTAGACTCTTCCTCTGAATTATGAACGTTCAAATCCTAAGCATTAATAATTTCATTTTAAGTTATTTGAGAAATCTGACTTTCTTAAAGTGAAGATGCAAAAATCATCTTGGGCTTTGAACTGCAAAAGAAAGTCCTCCCCAGGAAAATGGCCAAAATGAATGTCATCCCAACATCTATTCAATGTCTCATCCTCCTCCCCCATCCTCCCTCCGTCCAATTCTCACTCCACAGAGGCACACTCAAGATCCAGTTAGCAACCCATTTACTGTAAGTGCTATTCTTTATGATAAAACCCAGTGCATCAAAGAATGTAGATGGCCTTGGGGATGGCTGTAAGGAGTGACCTGTGCTAATTCCTCCTGGATAGATTTAGGTGAATACTGCCACCTATTGATAGGTGAAATATATGCCACAAATTCTTACTCTGCCCTGAGATTGTTAATGCTTATCAGAGCGGATCTCTGTGTTGGCCAAAACATTTTAACAGCCCTAAGTTCATAGTTCTTCATATGCTTGTAATGAAAAATATGTATTTTACAGTAATTTATAACAATTCACAAATTGTATTTCTGATAAGAGGCACAAATGTCTTGAGCATCTGGGTTTGAGTCTCAGCTTGGGCCCTTAGTGCACATAAACAAGTTAATTAATCTCTCTGAACCTGAGCTCCCTCATCATTAAAAAGTGGCTGCTCTTCTTTGTAGGGTGTGAGAGCTCAGTGATATGGCTGCACAGCACACAGGAGGTGTTTGATAAGTGGCAACATTTGTGATTATTTTTCCACAGGGCCATTACAAGTAATGATTTGTGATGTCATGACTGGTAAATAATATGACAAACCACACCACGGATCAGACTCTGGTGGACTGTTGTGGGCTGTTCAGTTACCCTTCAGCAATGCTACTTGTCTCGTGTAGTAGCTTTGACGTACAAATTTAGGACAGTGTGAACATAAATATTAGAACTTTAAGTGTGCCAATTGAGAAAATGAGGATAAATGGGCTTCATTACCAAATGTCTCCTGACTGCCCTAGAGGATATATGGGGCTGAGCAGATAAAGAATTATGATAAAACTTTGGAGCTGTGTATAAATGGGGCTTTGTGACCTGCTGGAGAAGGTTGAGACTTAGAGCCAGACCTAGGAGGTTCACATTCCTCCCTCGGCATGGTGTGGGGGATCCCAGGCTCGCACAGACAATAGGGGATTCATAGCTTGAGAATTCTAATGATGACTGAAAGGAGGGTGGCAGGCAGAACAAGAAGACTTTTCAGAAACAGGGACCCTGATTATCACATCGGTGCTGCAGCGAGAGGCTGCCGAGAGGCGGTGTGAGGCCGTTCTTGGAAAGCCGTCAGTGAAGTGTTTGTAAGCTCCTTAAGAGAATTCCATTTCTCAAAAATGCACCGCTGGAAAGTCTCACATGGTTCGTAAACACTCTGTCATCAAATCACGCCAGCAGTCATGCAAACCATCTCTTTTCGAAGAGTCTTTATGAATGTCATGAGTCTAGTCTCCAAGACTGGGGGGGGGGGGGTGTCCAAAAGAGGGTTTCTCCGGATATTTTGGGACCTTTACTTTTAGTTTGAAAGGTCAACTGGTGCTTTAAACAAAATAATCAAGAAATACCCTGCCCAGGCACAGACTGCACCTTTTGAAAAGGTCTGCTTTGGGGCTGAATAGCCCATGCCCTCCCCAACCCCCTTTTCTCTTTTCTTTGGGGCTTAGAAATGGAGAGGGAGGAGGAGGAAGAGTTTCACATTCATTACTAACAACTTCACACATAATAAGCATATTCAGATACACCCTGGGGTGTTAGAGTTTTCTTTTCCTATTTTTTGTCTTCTTTTTAGCAGCTTTCAATAAGTAGCACATTTTATTTTTGAAAAAAGAATCGGAGCCCTTGCGGAGCAGCCGCGCCCTAAGGAAGGTCAGGAGATTAGGGAGCGGAAGTAGGCTGGCCAGACTCTGCTGACCACAGTGCGGGACTGCTGCTTTCTTCCCATAATTTAATTTTGAGACTCCAATGAAAAGGTAACCCCTAAGAAAAAAACCTTTCCCTGAAAAAAAAAGTGAAAAACTGTTAGAAAATGGTCATCAAAAAGTGATCAATTTAAATTTATGTCTTACAAACAAACCACATGGAAATAACCGCAGGGCAGACAGCATTTGCAATGATATATGGACAGTCTCAGAACACGGGCATGACTTTGCAGGAGAGGGCGAACATTGGTCATTGGTGGGCTTTGGCCTAATATCACAGGTCTTCTGAAATTCTAAATATTGCACTTCACAAATCAGAGGACAGTAAAATAAAAGGAACCTTTGAATCTCACTGGCCCAACTCCCTCATCTTAACAAGTGGGAAAACTGAGACCTCAGGATAGACAGTCATTTGCCCAAAGTCACATAGCTGGTGAGGGGCAGCTTGAGGACTCAAACCCCCATCTCAAACTAGGCTTCTTTCCTGTGAGCTAGACAGTTCCAAGGTGAAGAACTACAAACCCTCACATTTAATCCAGGAGTCTCCTTTCTGAGGAAACCACACCTACGCCCCCTGCCAATGGCCCTGCATGATTCTTGAGGTAGTTCATCTGTCACGGCCTGAAATGACTTCTTCAGCCGCTACTAAATGGCTTCCTCAAAGCAGATGAGGCACATGCACGTGTCTGCCAGGGCTCAGCCTCCTGCTCTTTTATCTGTCTTTAAAAGGTATACAGACCATGACATGGCTACTTAAATAATCTGTTTGTTTATTGGGACCTATCGATGTCACCATCTGCCATCACGCAGGTTAAAACTTTATAAGTCAGCTTCTTTCTCATTTCCTCCCCTGCTCTCACCTGCACCATAGACTACCTCCCATGTTCACCTCCTAATTTACATTTCCACATGCCCTCACCATCAAGGTTTTCCTGCTTGCAGGTTCTCACCACTTCAGTTCATGGTCCACAGTGGCTAGGACAGAGAGATCTAATCAGCTACAGTGACTTCTGCTCAGATCCCAGTCACCTACACCAGTGTTTCCCAAACTTCTCTCACGATGAGAATCACCTAGTGGAATTGTTAAAATACAGATTCCTGAATCCCAACTAGGAAGTGCTAAACTAGAATTTTTGGGAACATATAGGTAAAGTTGTATACTTAACTAGTGCTCTAAGCTTGGAGCACTAGTTAAGTATACAATTTAGCACTAGTTAAGTATACAACTTTACCTATATGTTCCCAAAAATTCTAGTTTAGCACGTCCTAGTTGGGATTCAGGAATCTGTATTTTAACAACTCCACCAGGTGATTCTCATCGTGAGAGAAGTTTGGGAAACACTGAGTCCTACACGATAAAGTCTGAACTCTTCAGCAGAGCATCTGAGCACTCCCTAGCCTAGCCGCTGCCCACTTTTGGAATCTAGATCCCCGTAGCCCCACTATCCCCATCACCATCTACTACTCCCATCTCAGCTGGACCACTGTCCTTTTCCCAAATATTCCAGGAACTCTACATTATTCCATTCCCTCTTTTCAACCCCTGGAGGTCTTCATTCCTCCACATCCAGGTCAGATGCAACCACCTCTGTGCATCTCTCCTAACCATCCCAGAAGGAATTAGTTTTTGTGCTCCCTCAGCACATTGCTCGTCCTTTTTATGGCACTTACTTAATTCTGTCCTGGATTATAAATTGCATCTCTCTCACGAAATGAATCTCTTTTACCTCTGAAAAGGTGCCTCATTGCTGTGTACCCACTTCTCACCATAGTGCTTCATCACGTGCTTTTCTTTCTTGATATTTACTGAGCACTTACTATCTGCATGATACAAACTCTACGGGGTGGAGGAGGAAGATACAAAATAATTAAAAAGCAAGCCTTCTCTTCGGGGGAACTACAGTCAGTGAGACATGTTCAGGAAAAACATGTAAACTGATCGTGGGGGGTGGACCTGGGTGAAGGAGAAGTGCTGAGTATGGAACAAACATTCTCAATATTCCAAAGGAGAACACTGGTGTTATGATATGGAGGGTGGGGTGATGGGGGAGGGGCAGAGGGGAAGAAAAGGCAAGGCTGCTTTTAAATCCTCTCTCTGCTCTGGTCATTATTAGAGCCCTGTCATCCTCTGGCCGATGAGCCCATCTTTCCCTAATACCAGACTAATCTTCCTAAAGCAAGTCTCTGATCACTTAACTCCCTGTTCAAATGTTTGCTGTCGAATGAATCAAGCATCAAATAATTGCAGGCTTATGCTAGGAATTGTGGAGAAGATCAGTTTGTAAGAGATGAGACAGACTCCAGGAAACAGCTGGAGAACAAAAAACAAGAACATGCTGTAAAAGTGCTGGGAGGTGGGGGACAAGCAAGTGTGTAATCAGGATGGTTAATCAAGGAGGAATAATCAGACCAGGCAAGCCTCCAACGGATGGCCACTTGGCAAGAGAAATTAGATGTACCCAGTGAACTTTAGGGTTCCTTTCAATTCTGACTCCATTTATCCTTTGAGGTGGTTGGTTCATTCAACAAATACATGCTAAGCACTCCAACAAAACAGTCATTAAATATTTATTGAATGCGATCTGTGTGCCAGGGACTCTGTGAGGCACTGGAAACAGAACTGTGAATGGGGAACTTTGCACTTGAACTCTTACAGTGTCAAAAACTCTTACAGTATTTTGTTGCAACAAAATAACGACGAGAAGGTAAAAGATGCTGTAGGGCCACAAAGCAAGGAACGTCACAGCCCAAGGGCTAGGAAAATATCCCCGAGAGGTGATGTTTAAGCCAAGACTCCAAGGCTGCACGTGAGTTAGTTGGACAAAAGGAACAGAGCATTCAGGAAGAAGAATCTCACATTCGGAAATTTAGAGTTAGGAGAGTATGGTGTATCCATGGAACTGAAAGACATTCAAAGAGGCAGCATGGAGGTTAAGTAAGAGGGGCAGCAAGAAATTAGGCAAGAGGTAGGCAGAGCCAGGTCATGAAGAATTTTGCTGGACTATATCACAGAGTTTACATTTCATCAATAGGCTTTTGGTAACATTAAAGTATTTGGCTCTGTGTATCTAACCTAGTAAATACTTAATGTCTGAAGAATGAATGAATGAATGAATGAAGGGATGGATGCATGAATGGATGGCTCTCCTTTGCAAAGGATGAGGTCTTATAAAATGACTCAGACTTGAGCATTTGCTCCTACAAGCAATTACAGGGAGCATCGTCCCCTTAGGTTTGCGGAGTATAATGAACTCTTGACCCCTGTGAGGCTGCCCCTTACCTTAGAAGAATTACTCAGTCACTTGCCTTACCCCAGCAGATGGCTTTTAAGTAAATCTGCATTAAAGTCAAAGGTTTTTTACAGATGATGGTGAAGAGTTACCTGGTGATCATTAGGCTAAGCTGAGAAAGTGTAGCCTGACTCTTCCTTAACTCTTGATGGGGTTAAAAAAACAAACAAACAAAAAACAGCCTTCTGAACCTTAAGGACATGAATAGTCCCAAATTTAATAATTTGTAGCAATGCTGAATAAGTTCTAGGAGAGAAAGAGAAAGTATTTCAGAGGAAGATGTTGACTTTCTAATGGGAAAAATAAGTAAGACCCTTGTGAAAAGCTAAACTGAGCTCTTCCTTTGGACATGGGGTTTTAGGAGTCCATCGGTCTTGCTCAGATTTCAGAACAGCACCTGGCGGGGACCAGTGAGCTGCCAGGTGAGATGCTATCCCTAGAAAGGGAAGGTTTCAGGAATACAGCCTGCCATGCCCAGGATTCTAATTAGTTAACCAGGACAAAGATGAGTTCCACACCCTCCTGTTTATAGCCAAGAAACTGATTACCCACAGAGTCACATTCAAAGTTGGGGAGTTGATTCCACTCCAGGTATAAATAACAGCCCAGTCACTACCTAGTAGAAGGGTCCAAAATTATTTCTTAAGTCATCCCAGCAGCTAAGCTTTCATTTGGTAGAGAGAGAGAGAGAGATCTGAATAGAGCTTTAGAAAGAGTCTTAAAGCTGTTGCTAGGGACGTGGTGGGGGAGGGGCATGGGAGCATTCATATGTGCTCTCAATCTGCAATGTCTCCCTAACGCAATAAGCAGCCTGTGAAAGTCTCTTGCCATTTTACTTCAGAGAGAAACATTTAAAAATGCCTACATTAGTGGCTTTCTAGGAAATTCATTCTGTGTCTTTTTTAGTCATGTAACACATGCTGCTGTGAAAGGAGCCAGGTGCAACCATAGGTGGCTTGCCTGTAGGAAGCGCTGGAATCTTCCTCAATACTGAGGCTCTACCCCCTGTCTTCGGACTACTTGCTCAGAACCTGCTCCGACAAAAGGTCGAGCTTGTTTGAGAAATCCCAACTGGGTTGGGAGCTTTCTTGAGCTGTCCCTTGGTTCTTCAAGAGCTGGTCAAGGGTTGCACAGGGGCCTTGAGGTGTGTGTGTGGGGGGGGGGTGGCAGCCACCTGGGTGCTTCTAGTCTGGCAGTTGTGGGCATAAGGGGGTGACTGGCCCCAGAGAGCTGCAGTTCACTTGCAGTCCGATTGCTGGAGAGGCTCTCAAAAGCCAGCCGGTATTTCTTTCCCTGCAGTCGATCTAGTGCAAAGCTGACTGGCTGCCTCGCTGCTCCACAGCTCATCCTTGAGTGACAGCTGGTTCCTACTCAGTCTTATTTGCCTTGAAGCTTGTTGTCCCTGCATTCTGTTCCTAAAGAAGCACCCAGATACAATAGGCTAAGACACACTGAAGGCATGGCATCCTTTTACTACATGCACAAGAGCTTGAGAAAGCAAGCCTTCCCGAGGCGGCAGTCCCGAAATACATTTAGTTTCTGAGCCAAGCTGTCTCCCTCTCCCCTCCTCTCTGTGTGCATCATTTGCTCTTTCATTTCGCACTAAGAGTAGCTTAGTGATCATGGACTTCAGCTCTTGCCTGTGGTGATCCTGTTCACATTTTATTCCTTACACAGAATAGGAAGGAGGTTCGCTTGCTTTGTGCAGAGGCTGAGCCACAGGAGAAGGCAAAGCCAATGTGATTTATTGAATGAAAGCACTGGACAATCACCAGCAACTTGCTCCTCTGCTGCCTCGAACAACCTAAACTGGTAAGTCAAATTTATTGTCTTTCTCCGTGTGAATGTGGGCTTTCTTAGTCACTGGTTAATTTTTAAATATGTATATGTTGCTGCGGTTTCATGATATAAAAAAAATTTGCATCTTCCGAACTTAGCTGCAGGTGGTCCATGAAGAATGCACATGAGCACAGAATGGTCCCTAGCACTGCACACACGTCCATGTGGAGAGGCAAGGTTGGGGGTGGGGAAGCCCCCACTTCTGATCACTGAGCATTTTGTTTGCAGCAAGCTTAAAGACATTATGTGCTTGCATAACCGATTAGCATTAGCTATGAAAAATAAATTGCTCTCTCATTGCATAAGATCATTTTCTAAGTGGGTGCCTGAGTACCTACAAAATACCTGTTGGGTCAGGTAAAGATGGATCCCATTATGCTGATAATCGTGGGTACAAACCCAGACATATTGCTATCTTTAATGCAGCCTGCAGCCTGGACAGAGTAGAAGGCAGCCTTCTTTCCATCCTGGGTCAGTGTGCCTATAAATGACTTAATGACTGTAATGTTGAGGATACCTACCAAGGGCATACAGTGGACATGCTGCATGCCAACCCTCCCTTGACCCACTGCATTTCTGCACCCATGTTCCTTAAATCCTTTCTTCATTCCATGAAGATACATGGTAGCCAGTGTGCACTAGGTTCGAAGTGGTTGGTTCCAAGTGTCCCATTACCTGTGCTGGTCATTAGCCCAGCCAAGGCTGCTAGAAGTACCACTGATAATCAAGGTTTTTTTTTCCAATTTGGGGCTCCCCAAACCCCTATTTTCACTTTATCCTCTTCATTTCCTAAGTCAGATGTAAGCCAACCTCTATAGAGGGGAGTCTGAATGGAGAAAGCTATTGCTTTCCTACCACCACCACCACATCCACCACATCTCCTTAGTCTTTTGTTTGCTTGGCTACTACAAGACTTTATGGCAGCATCAATCCATCTCTGGTGGACTCAGAGTCCATATAAATGTCATACATGGTTTCATGTCTTTGGTGCACTCTTATCTGCAATATATCACTGGCCATTAGATGAAATTGTGGTATTAGATGCTGACAAAGATGGATGATGTTGGAACAGTGAGCAGAATGCTTCTCTAAATAAAAACCAAAGTTAGGGAATCTGAGAGATGGGTGACGTTTTGCCTAGTAGAAAGCAACCTCAGGCCACTCCATCACAAGAGCAGGGTGATTCTCCCATGCTTTGACATTCTAACAGGAAAGAGATAGAGTTTTCTAGTGGCTAGAGATGTCAGGATAGCAGCTTGTGTCTTTGGAAAAGAGTCTTATTCTCCCTGGACCTCCATTCCTAATAGTTTCAAAGAAGTCATGCTAACCTCCATTAATATATCCATGAGATACTTCTTAAAAGCTTTCCTGTTAAAGGGTGCAACGGATAATCAAGACCATTGTATACACACTGACACCATACATCAGAAACCCACAAATAAGTGGATATGTGGGGAAGAGGAAAGGCATGCCCCTTCCCCGTGCAAGGGATATACAGCACACTGAAGGAAGCATGATCACACGTAAGGGATTAGAAGGGGAGAACAGAGCTGGAAAATAGCATTAAAATGGCTTCAAATTCAAACAAATAAGTCATGTAAATAATTTTTCAATATTGATCAATAGTAACTTATTTTCTATCCTCATGATGCCAAGATCCAAAAGACCTTAAATGTTTTGAAACAAACATGCAAATACTTGGGGCTTAGTTCATGAATGAGCAGAATTCATGTCTACAACTTAGGACTACTTTCAATTGTTCAAATTACTCCCATACCCTTATACATGGAATTACAGATATAAATGTACTATGATTTTGAGAGAAAGAAAGAGAGAGAGAGAGAGAGAGAGAGAGAGAGAGAGAGAGAGAGAGAAATTGCCCCATGTCTAAGATTAAGGTACCCGAAATTCTTTCATCAGGAATTCACTTAAGTACTACTGTCTTTTATAAAGTACAAATATTCTTAGGAGAAAGAATAATTAAGCCACTAATGCCTTACCATAAATGAATGTATTAAAATGTTTCCGTCTCAGTGGAAACCCAATGTTGCATTAATATTATGTCAATTCTATTGCTTCCTATTAATTTCATAACTTTCTCCAAGAACTACCCTCATAATTGTTTCACTCTTAATCAGAAAACTAAGTTGCCTTTAGAACAAGCAAACTCCTTTTTATGGAATACTTGGATTAGACAACACCATCTAAATTTCCTCTAGACCCTTGAGAGTCACACTAGGGAAGCTGAACTCACTATCTTTCCCCTTTTAAATCCTCTCTTCCTCCTATATTCCTTCCCCCACCACACACACATTTTCCATTATTGGTTGAACATTATGCATCTGTCAACCAAGCAAAGCTCAAAGAAGTTATTTTCAGATTCCCTGTCTCCTTTAGCCCCTTCCATCCAATCTCCAACCAAGTTTGGTCCTTTTTTGCTTCTTTTCTTTTTAAAAATCCGTTCCACCCTCTCTATCCCCCTTTTCATATGCTGCATTTGAAGTCACAGGGACTTCATACTTGGTTGAAACATCACTCGTTCCACTACACCCACCTCCCGTTCAAATAACTCATCAGGTGCTATCAGAGTAATTCTCTGAAAATGAATATCTCAGATTTTGCTTAAAGTTCCCTAGTGCTTCCCTTTTGTGAACCAGCGGGAGTCTATATTAATCATACACACAAAGTTTGATGGCCAGGTACTGCTACCTCTCCAGGCTGCTTCCCAAGGTCTTGGAACGGTGGATGAAACTCGCCACTGTGACTACCAGCCACACAATGACATTTCACATCTCTATGTCCTCATCTAAGATGTTATACCTGGATGCCTTTTTCTTTCCTTCCTGCTAATTCCTCACTTCCTAGTCCAAATCCTGCTCAGGGAACTTCTTCTCTAACTCATTTCCTCACCCCCTTCTCCCATGACCAGCTCTCTTACCCACAAAGTTAATCACTCATCCCTACATGCTGCTTCTTTGCCTTAGGCATTTGAGAGCAGTGTCTAAAGGTTAAGATCTCAGACCTAGACCCATATTTTCTGGGGTTTGAATCCCAAATCTGCCCTCTAGTATGCCTCAATTTCTGACTATGTAAAATGGAGATAACAGTAGTCCTTCCTTCACAGGGCTATAATGGGATGCAGGGAGCTGATACACATAAAGGCATTATTCTAAATAGTTCCTGGCTCACATAGAGTGCTATAGATGTAAAAGCTATTATCTATCTATATCTATCTATCTACACACACACACATACACACACACACACACACACACACACACACACACACACGCAAATTTTTCCAGGACGCCTTTACATTCACAGCTGGTGCAGCTCAGAACACCCCACCCCCTCTCCCCCAGCAGAAGCTCACGAGGGACTTTCCATGTGAGCTGCAGAGGAAACAACTTTTCTGACTGCTCATTGGCTAAGCTCCTTGTGCGCCACCACTCAGTGTTCTTGGTAATTTGGGTAATAAGAATCCAAGAAGGTGATCTAGGGTTTTTCCACCTCATTCCTGGAGGAAAAAATGAAGGTCTGCTGCTGGAGGGGCTAAGAAATGCCATATCCTGCCCTAGCAGGTTTGACTCAGTGAATAATGCCTTGGCCTGCTGAAAGCAGTCTGGGTTGATTCTGATCAAGGGCATGTACCTAGGTTGCAGGCTCCTCCCTGGCTGGGGCCCATGTCAGGGCTCATGCAGGAGACAACCAATCGAAGTGTCCCTCTCACATTGATGTTTCTCTCTGTCTCTCCCTCTCTCTTCCATGTTCTCTAAAAATCAATGAAAGCATATCCTCAGCTGAGGATTAAAAAAAGAAAAAGAAAAAAAGAAATGTCATATCCTATGAAAAACAAATCTTGAAAATGCCTAAAAAAAAGTTGTCATTTTTTTGTGGTGATGGGACTGGAGTCTGCGTTGATGAAAACACCTTGGTGGCTGCAGCAGCCGGCAGTGGCAGCATTAGCAGGATGATGGGGGTGGTGCCTTCCCCTGATCAGCCTGATTGCCTCCCACAAAGGGAGGCCAGACCATGGCTTAGGCCCAATCCCCATGGGAGCCTTCAGCATGACTCCTACTGAAGCTGTCAGTAGGACATCCCCGGAGGGCTCCGGTACTGTGAGAGGGGACAGGCTGGGCTGAGGGATGCTCACCTCCACCCCACTGCACAAATTTTGTGCAGCAGACCTCTATTCCAAAGTTGTACATGTCACACAATTTCATAGTGACACTTGAATAATTGTCTTCCCTTTTATTCCATGAGCTCCTGGGGCAAGGTTGCATAATCAATTAGTTTCAATTTGTCCCAGACTTCACCACTTTTTGTACTGTAAGTTCTGCATTCTGGGAGTCCCCTCAGTCCTGGGCAAACTAAGACAGTTTATCATTCTATGAGGAATCCTATCTCATTCACCTTTGAATCCCCAGGGTTTATATAGGATATGTATGTTACAAAGTAGAACATCCGTAAGAGTTTATTGGCCTATAAAGTCGGTATTAATTCTTTCTACTTTCTTCCTCATACACATTCTTTCAAACTTCAAAATCTAGTCTTCTTGCTGTAAAGTCACAGTGACTTTTCAAAAGTTGTCCCTGAATAACTGAGTGCATAATAGTTTTACATGCACAGAAACCTGAAAGGATGCTTCCACCAGCTGTGCATCAATGTACTAGCATTGGCCACCCTCTGGCAATCAGACATATTTGTCATATTACCAATGGGGGTGGGGGCTAGATGGAGGATGGAGGAGTCATGCTTTCTTTTCTGTGTAGTCACAGGCAGGTTGAAGTCTGAAGGTCACTAGTTCACACCACAGCCTGAAAAGCAATCTTGTCCCAGTCAAAATGTCCCCTTCACTGAGTGTATCTGTCTACCCAGCTGTCAGAAGTGCCGAGAGCTCCTCTTTTTAATATGCTTTGTCTTACAACAGCTCCTCCTCCAAACTGGCTCAGATAATTTTCTGCAGTACAAATGCAATTCGAAAGTTCCACAAGTAATCTCTGTGAAACAGAGACCTCGGGCATGCCAAAACTCATGAGGGCAAGATCTTGTCTTCAGAATCAAGGTCTAGAAGAAGAAACTGATAGGCAGCCAGACCCTCAGGCAGAATAACATCAGAGTTGCCGAGAGCATGGGCTTTGAAGTCAGGAGTTCAAATCCTGCCTTCTCTATTTACTATCTATAGGATCTTGTATAAGTTACCTAATCCCCCTGAACCTCAGTTTCCTTGTTTGTAAAAAGAGAATATAGTAATAGTCTGACTCTCTCAAATGGTTTTATTAGATTTATCTTAGCCTGATAAAACAAAGCCAGTGGCAAAGCTGATTGCAAATGTTCTATTGATTATAGGGATATACAACCTCAGAGCATCAGGAGTGAAGGAAAAGGGGAAATGAGTGAAGGAAGGAGGAAAAATAAGTATAGGCTGAAGGGCAATGAATTAGCAAGGCTTCACAAGCAAAAACATGTGGTTGTCCGTCTATGCTTGCTTCCAAGAAGCCCTCAAAACAGTCCACAGGAGAGGAATAAAGAATTACCTCTTGGCTACTTCTAGTCTACTGTCTCTTATTGGTCCAGTTTTCCCCATTTCTAGATCATGTTACCCAATCCCTCATGGTAGCCATTAGTGAAGCGGGAGCCTCCCTCCATGGGTCTGGCTGGGTCAGAGCTACTATCACCACAATCATGATGGAGGCCATTTTTTATTCACTTGAACAGCTGGTGGTGTTAGGAGAAAGGATGAGGGCAACAGCCAAGGCTTGCTTTCTATCTGAGCAAGCAGCCAAGGCCCGCGGACCAGACGGTTTTGAAGTAAACCCGAGGAGGCTCCACACTCCACAGGTTATGTTGCCATTTTGGACCTGGATTCTCCAGGACAGCGGTCACCAACCGGTGGTCCTTGGACCACTGGTTGTCTGTGAGGCCCTAAAGATTGGTGACTGCTGCTCCAGGATACAATCACTCTTTCCTTACAGCTTGGTTCAAAGTGTATTCAAAGACTTCCAACAGCGTAGCTGAGATCCAAGAACAAAATACTTAACTTTCATAAAGTCCTGGTTTATCTATTTATTTTCTAATTTATGGTTTTTGTGCCTCCTCTAAAAAATCATTCTTATTCAAGTTCACAAAGATATTCTTCTATGTTTTTCCTAGAAGTTATATAGTTTTAGCTTTTGAGTTATTTTCATTTCAAATTAATCTTTATACATGATGTAGTGGTTGAGACTTTTTTTTTTTTGGCAGGGATTGAAAAATTTATTTTTCCCTATTGAATTACTTTGACACCTCTGTCAAAAACCAATGGATCATCTATGTTCAAGCTATGTCTGGGCTCTGTTTCATTCATCTAACTATGTCACTGTCTTTATCTCTATTGCTATCTTTATACCAATATAGCACATCTTGATCTCTATAGCTTTAAAGCTGTTCTTGAAGTTAGGTAATGTAAGTCTTCCATCTTTGTTCTTTTTTTCCCCAAAGTTTTTCTGATTAAAAATTTTAGATAATTTCTACTTTTATAAAAATTTTAGAAGCTTAATTTAAAAAAAAAATCCTGCTAGAATTTTGATTGAAATTGTATTGACTCTCAATTTGGAAGAATTAACTTAACAATACTAGTTCTTTTTTATTATTCTTTATTGTTTAAAGCATTACATATGTTTCCTTTTTTCCCATTGACCTCTCCCCAGCCACTCTCACTCCCCAGAACATGCCCTCACCACCACCCCCCAACCACACACACCCCCGTCTGTATCCATGGGTTATGCTTATATGCATGCATACAAGTCCTTTGGTTGCTCTCTTACCATCCCCCTTCCCTCTGAGATTGAACAGTCTTTTTGATGCTTCTGTGTCTCTGGGTCTATTTTTTGTTCAACAGTTTATTTCATTCATTATATTCCACAAATGAGTGAGATCATGTGATATTTATCTTTCTCCAATTGGCTTATTTCACTTAGTATAATGCTCTCTAGGTCCATCCATGCTATTGCAAATAGTTGAGGTCCTTCTTTTTTTTTTACAGCAGCATAGCATTCCATTGCATAGATGTACCACAGTTTTTTTAAAATTAATCTTCATTGTTCAGATTATTACAGATGTTCCTCTTTTTTTGCCCATAGCTCCCCTCCACCCTGTTCCCACCCCACCCCAGGACGTCTCTTCCCTTTCCCACCTCACTGTCCTCATCCATAGATGTAAGCTCTTTGTCCAATCTCTTCCCGTACCTCCCCACCCCCAGAATTGTTAGCTCACTCCCTTTCCATGCCTGATTCTATGTAGTTTTTTCTGTTCATCGGATTTTTTTTATTCATTTGATTTTTAGATTCACTTGTTGATAGATATGTATTTGTTATCACTTTGTTGTTCATACTTTTTTATCTTTACCTTTTTCTTCTTTCTCTTCTTAAAGAATACCCTTCAGCATTTCATATACTAGTGGTTTGGTGGTAGTGATCTCCTGTAGCTTTTTCTTGTCTGTGAAGCTCTTTATCTGACCTTCAATTCTAAATGATAGCTTTGCTGGGTAGAGTAATGATGGTTGTAAGTTCTTGCTATTCATCACTTTGAATATTTCTTACCACTCTCTTCAGGCCTGCTGAGAAATCAGCTGACAGTTGTATGGATACTCCCTTGTAAATAACTGTTTTTCTCTTGCTGCTTTTAAGATTCTCTGTCTTTTGCCCTTGGCATTTTAATTATGATATGTCTTGGTGTGGTCCTCTTTGGATTTCTCTTATTTAGGGTTCTCTGTGCTTCTGGACTTGTCTCTTTCACAAGGTAGGGGAAGTTTTCTGTCATTATTTCTTCAAATACATTTTCGGTATCTTGCTCTCTCTCTCCTTCTGGCACCCCCATAATTAGGATGTTGGTACACTTGAAGTTGTCCCAGAGGCTACTTACATTATCTTCATATTTTGGGATTCTTTTTTCTTTTTGCTCTTTCATTTGGGTGTTTTTTACTTCCTTGTATTTCAAATCTTGGACTTGATTCTTGGGATCCTCTATTCTACTGTTGAATCTCTGTATATTATTCTTTATTTCAGTATATGCTTAATTTCCTTTGGGGGGGGCATTCTCACTAAGATCCTTGAAGGTCTAGCCAAGTTCCTTGGAGTTTTCTAGATTCTTGAGTAACCTTATAACTGTGGTTTTGAACTCTGTATCCAGTATTATTTTGCTTTCATCCATTTTTTTTCATTTGTGACAAGTTTCTTTGTCTTCACATTTTGGCTGCTTCCCTGTTGTTTCTGTGTATTGGGTAGCTGCTAAGTCTCTTTGAGTTGATAGAGTGGCCTTGTGTGGTAGGTGTCCTATAGGGCACGGTGGTTCAACTTCCCCAGTCATCTGAGGTGGGCACTCTTGGTGCACCCCTTTGTGAACTGTGTGCACAGTCTTGTTGTAGTTAAGCCTTGATTGCTGTTGGTATCACTGAGGGGAACTGACCTCCAGGCCAATTGGCTGTGAGGACCAGCTGTGTCTACAACAGAAGAGCTGCTGTGCAGGAGACACCCTTATGGGGCAGGACTTGCTTCAGTGGGGCTTTGGTGTTGAGTCTGCCCTTGAGTGTGCCACTTATGGATGTGAAGAGTTATAATCCAGTATGGTCTCACACTGACCACTGGGTATACTGGCTCTTGGCTCTCCAAGGAAGTGCAAAGTTAGCCACTGGCAGGAACCTCCAATCAGGCGCTACAGAGATATCTGGATTTTTTCCTCTTTGTATCAGGTTTGGAGGTGCCCAGACAAGGCCCGGCTATATAGCAAGGCAGGCTGCTGCTGCCACTGCTGGATTGATTGCTTTGGTGCTCCCTAAACCAGCTGCTGCCTGTTTGACAAGCTTTAAGCTGAGAAAGAACAGGCCCTTCATATGAAAAAGCCACTGAGCACAGCTTGGATGGGGTTGTAAATTGGGTGGGGTCTCAGGTAATCACCAGGGAAGAGCAAACAGCAAACAGCAATGGCTGCCAGTCAGCCCTGTACCAGAGAGGTCCCAACACAGGAACAATGATCACTGCATGCATCTCTGTCTGAAAGTTGCCCTCACATTCCTCTCCAGATGCCAGTCAGTCCAATTTCTCCCTGGGATATGACTGGGTCCTCCAGTCTCACCTGGAACTGGAGTTCAGAGTAAGCTGGAGCTTATGTCTCCCTCCCGAATAAAAAAGCAGCACACCGGAGTGCCAGCCCATTCCACACCTCCTCACTTCTCCTACCAGTCTCCATGTGTTTTCTTCACCTCTCTAGCTACAGAACTTACATTCAGCTAGCTTTCCTGCAGTTCTGGATGATAGTTGTTCTATTGTAATTTTGATGTGTTTGTGAGAGGCAGCAAGTATAGGTGTTTATGTATGCCACCATCTTGGATCCTCCCTGTACCACAATGTTTAATCCACTCATCTGCTGATGGGCATTTATGCTGTCTCCAAATATTAGCTATTATAAATTGTGTTGCTATGAACATAGAGGTGCATATATCCTTTCTGGTTGGTTTCTGATTCCTTGAGATATACTCCTAGAAGTGGGATTACTGGGTCAAATGGGAGTTCCATTTTTTGATTTTTTGAGGAAACTCCATACTGTTTCCCACAGTGGCTGTACATGTTTGCATTTCCACCAGCAGTGCACGAGGATTCCTTTTTCCCCACATCCTCACCAACACCTGTCCTTTATTGATGATAGCCATTCTGACAGGTGTGAGATGGTACCTCTTGATGTTTTGATTTGCATCTCTCTGATGATTAGTGACTGTGAGCATGTTTTCATATGTTTCTTGGCCTTCTGTATGTTCTCTTTCTATAAGTGTCTATTTAGGTCCTTTGCCAGTTTTTTTATTGGATTGTTTATCTTCCTTTTGTTCTGAGTTCCTGTAAATATTGGCAATTAAACCCTTATCAGAGATAACATTGGCAAATGTGTTCTCACATGCTGTGGGCTTTCTTGTTGTTTTGTTGGTTTCTTTTGCTGTGCATAAGCTTTTTATTTTGATGTGGTCCCATTTGTTTATTTTGTCCTTATTTTCCACTGTCCTAGGAGCTGATTCAGTAAAAAAGATATTGCTATGACATTATGTCTAATATTTTGCTGCCTATGGATTCTTCTAAGACTTTTATGGCTTCCTGTCTTATGTATGTTTAACTCCTTTATCTATTTTGAGTTTATTTTTGTGTATGGTGTAAGTTGGTGTTCTAGTTTCATTTTTTTGCATATATCTGTCCAATTTTCCCAACGCCACTTATTAAAGACTGTCTTGACTCCATTGTATGCTCTTGCCTCCTTTGTCAAGTATTAATTGAGCTTAATGGTTTGGGTTGATTTCTGGGTTCTCTGTTCTGTTCCATTGGTCTAAATGTCTGTTTTTGTATCAGTACCAGGCAGTTTTGAGAACAATGGCTTTGTAATATAGCTTGATATCTGGTATTGTGATCTCCAACTTTGTTCTTCTTTCTCAGGATTGCTGCGGCTATTCAGGTTGTTGTTTTTTATTCCATATGAATTTTTGGAGAATTTGTTCTAGGTCTGTGAAATATGCCATTGGTATTTTACTGAGAATTGCACTGAATTTATAAATTGCTTTGGGTAGTATGAATAGTTTAATGCTATTGATTTTACCAAGCCATGAATACAATATATTCTTTCATTTGTTTATGGCTTCCTCTATCTCTTATTTTGCACGTCCTATAGTTTTCCAAGTACAGGTCTTTTACCTCCTCAATTAAGTTTATTCCTTTGATCTTAAATTTTTTTGGTGCAATTTAAATGATATATATATATTTTTAGTTTCTCTTTCTGTGAGTTCATTATAGTATATAAAAAAGTCATAGCTAAAACTGGTTTGGCTCAGTGGATAGAGCGTCGGCTTGTGGATGAAAGGGTCCTGGGTTCAATTTTGATCAAGGGCATGTACCTTGGTTGTGGGCACATCCCCAGTGGGGGGTGTGCAGAGATGGCTGGTCAATGTTTCTCTCTCATCAATGTTTCTAGCTCTCTATCCCTCTCCCTTCTTCTCTATAAAAAATCAATAAGATATATTTAAAAAATAAAAAGCCATAGGTTTCTGGGTGTTAATTTTGTATCCTGCTACATTAACAAATTAATTTATTAAGTCTTGGGTTTTTCGATGGAGTCTTTAGAATTTTCTTTGTACAACATCATGTCACCTATAAATGAGTTTTACTTCTTTTCCAGTTTGGATGCCTTTTTATTTCTTCTTCTGGTTTATCACTATGACTGGTACTTCCAGTACTATTTTGAACAGGAGTGATAAAAATGGGCATCCCTGTCTTGTTCCTGTTCTTAGGGGAAATGGTTTTAGTTTTTGTTCATTGAGTATGATGTTGGCTGTAGATTTGTCATATAAGGCTTTTATTATGTTGAAGTATGATCCCTCTATTTCCATTTTGCTGAGAGATTTTATCCCTCTATTCCCATTTTGCTTGAGGTATGGGGGGAGGGGTGCCTCCTCCTCCAGGAAGCCCTCTTCTAGCACTGCCTCCACAGTGAGTGAGTCCTGTTCCTGCCTCCCGCCCAGGCAGGGGCAATGGGGTGTGGGCTGGGGAAAAAGCATATGAGCAAGTTGTTTCCCAGTGCCCTTCTGTGTTGGATTTTGTCAAATGCTTTTTCTGCATCAATTGATGTGATTTTTGTCTCTCAATTTATGTGATGTATGATGTGATTTTTGTCTCTCAATTTATGTGATGTATTATGTTTATTGATTTGCGGAATAAATCCCTCTTGGTCATGGTGTATGATCTTTCTAATGTAATGCTGGGTCCTATTTGCTAGAATTTTGTTGAGGATTTTAGCATCTATGTTTACCAGGCATATTGGTCTGTAATTATCTTTCTTTGTGGTGTCTTTATCTGGTTTTGGGAGTAGGGTAAAGTTGGGTTCATAGAAAGAACTTGGAAGTGTGCCTTCCTCTTGAATTTTTTTTGGAATTGAAGAAAGGTTTTAATTCTTCTTTGAATGCTAATACTAATAATTCTTCTGATCCAATGCATGAACAAGGTATATCTCTCCATTTATTTAGGTATTCTTTAATTTTACTCATTAATGCCATGTAACGTTAAGTGTATGTAGCTTGGATATATTTTGTTGTATTTATTCCTAAGAAGACTTAAATTATCCTACAAAACTTTTCTGTTACCTGCAAATGAAGACTATCTTGCTTCTTTCTTTCCAATCTATACTCCTTTATTTTGCTTGCCTTATCTACTGGTTAAATGCCCAGTACAATAGAAAAGGTAGAAGTAGGCATTTTGGCTTTGAATCTGACTCAATAGGAAGCATTTGGTCTTTAATCATTAAATACAGTGTTGACTATAACTTTTTGTAAGTTTCTTTATCAGGTTGAGGAGACCCCCTTTATTTCTGAAAGTTTTGGGGTTTTAATCATGATTGAGTGTTGAAATATTATCAAATGCTGTTTTTCTACATCTATTACGATATCCATATTTTTTTGTGTAGTGTGTTAATGTAGTGATTACATCAATGGATGTTTGACTATTAAACCAACCCTGCTTTCCTGGAGTAAACCATGCTCGATCATGATGGCAGTATCCTTATTGTGTATTGCTGGATTTTACTTGCTAATGTTTTGTTGAGATTGCCCCCCCACCCCCCGCCCCGTTCATTAGAGACATTGGGTGATAGCTTTTTCTTGAAATACTTTTTTTTTTTTTTTTACTTTTCTATCAGGGCAATGGTAGCCTCAAAATGAAGCCAAATTTTTGGAAGAGTCTTGTGTAGACTTGATATTATTTCTTCCTTAAATGTTTGACAGGCTGTAACATTTAACATGACTTTCGTTAAAGATCTGGGGATTTAAAAAATTAAGATGCAAAAAAAGAAAATATAAAACTAGAAATAACTTTCCCATAGAATGTCTTTCCCTGGCTAACTATATCCTAAAGTCTGATCTATAGTCATGTTGCAGAGACCAGCCCACCTTCATTCAACATATCTGTCTCCTTCTCTTTAGAACATTTTGTGAGATATCATTCTCATAATTTCCTTGATTTCTTTAGACATGGTTCTTTAGGTCCTTGAAAACATTTAAGATATGAAACTTAAAGTCTTTGTCTAATAAATCCAGCATCCTGCCTTGCTTATCGATTGCTTTACTTTCTGCAAATGGAAACGATTTTTGTTTCTTTACATGCCTTACTTTGTTGTTGTTATTGTTAAAAACACATTTTAAATAACAATGCAGCAACTCTAGAAATCAGATTATTCCCCTTCCTCAAGGTTTGTTTAGGGATTTTTTTTTTTTTAGAACTGTATCTGTAAAGTCTGTATTTATTGTCATGTGTGGCTCCTAAGTCTCTTCTTGGTTAGTTTAGTGGTCAGCTAATGATTGAACAAAAATATTAAGTGCCTGGAACTAATAAGTTTCCCAGTCATTGCAGGGGGGCTCTGTGTGCATTTGTGGGCACACCCTCAATTCTCATTAGGCAGTTGACAGCTCTTCCTTAGCTTTCACTTCCTGCTTGCACAGTGCCTCAAAGTCAAATATGAGAGCTTAGTATCTTCTCAGGTGTTTCATGGGAATGCTCCCAACTCTGGGCATGTGTAAGGTCTGATAGAGCCCCAGGAATGTATTAGAGCCTTTCAGAGTATTTCATGTACATTCATTTAAGCTTTTCTTTTAAGCTTTTTGGTTAGTCTATCGTTTACCCCACTCTTATCCACCACCTCGGGCAACTGTGATGTTAAACAGTTGCTGAATTTTGTTTTTTACAGATACCCAGAGGAAAAGGCTATTTGCACTTGGTAAGCTCCAAGTCAGGGCAAACAGAGAAATGCCCTGTGAGTGGTGGGCTCTACCAAGGAACCACCAAACAGGTCAAATAATGATAGTTCTCTGAAAATGGGGTTCTGAAGGAACTCCATCACCATTCTGCACCACCAGTGGCTGCCAGGCTACTTTTAAAAAATTTTTGTTTTGTTTTACAATGAATATAGGCTGTTGGTCTTCAAGGCCACCACAGAGATGGGGAATATGGAAATTAAGCAAGGTAAAGATGCCATTAAGCTTACTATTCTTACTGAATTTATACACTCTTCTTGTATAAACACTTCCTGGATTGCTGCAAAATTTTTGTTAATTTCTATAGTTCTGAAAAAGTCAACTCTGACCAATTTCTGACCAATTTTAGTAGTGTTTTCATTTCTTTTGTGGAGGAGAGAATTTTTAGAGGTCCTTAGAATAATAGTATGAAAGTGGAAATGGCAAACTATTTATCGTCTTTCTGTGAAATGTTTATTTAGGTGTATGGCTTGTAAATGGATTTTTAAAAATCTCAATTGACAGTTTCGCCTTTTATTAGAAAAATTAAACCACATGAATATATTGTGCTCACAGATATATTTAGTCTTAACCCCACTACTTTACTTTACATGTGTATTTATTGTTTTCTTATTATATTGCTTCTTTGTTTTATAATTTTTATGTTTAATCTTCTCTTCCCTTTAATAGTTTGAAGTTCTACTTGCTCTTCCTATTTTACTATAAGTTACTAAAAACACATATTAAAATAAAAACTAAATAGTATAATAAATACATATAGTCAGATTTCAAAACAATGTTTAAAACAAGAAAGCTATTTAAATTGTTGCAATATACTTTGGTGTCTCTGTTTTTGGGAACATTTGAGATAACTTTAATAATTGCTATTATTGAGTGGCTACTGTGATTAAACAAACTCAAATAATTTACATATTTATGTGACTGTCCAAAGTAACATAGATTATAGATAACAATATCAGGATTCATGTTTGAGTCCGCCAAATAATCAGAACCAAAGCTATAATGCTTCTCAAATGCTTGTTCCTTTCCATAAGGGTAAAAATTTAAGAGCACAGTTAGTTAAAAGGGGCATGCCTGTTTATAAGAACAGATAATAGGAAGTTGTCTTTCTTAGTATTTCTAACCAGAAAAAAATTTAAATATAGAAGAAGAAAAATACATAATAACAGATAACATCTAGAAGAATAAAAATTTGCTGAAGGATAGCCTGGAAGGAAGGGACAGCTGGGGAGTATGGTAAGGAAGTCAAAGAGACAGAGAAAGTAAATCTATTTTAACTAAAAAGAACAGATGGGACATGAGCAAAGACAAAAGGGGCCAGTGGGTAGGTGTCATCAGTGTAGAGCAAGTAGCTGGAATCTGATCAATCGAAAAGAACTTATTTACTGGACTCCTGGGCACTGTGTCAGATACCCAAAAAAAATGTAGAGTTATTTTGGGAATGATAACGATGTAGACAAGACAGATGGCACTAACTGGGGCATTAATTTGGAAGGGAAAGGCTACAGAGGGCAGAAAGAAAGAGTTTAAGTCAGTCCCCTTGTGAGCCAGCTTGCATATCAATTTGGAATTTTTGTAGGACTAAAAAGATATAGAGGAATCACTATAGTTGCTATTAAATCAAAAGTAAAGGACTTGTAAATGGAAAAAGACGTCAAATAACCTAATCTTTCCATTTTTGCTTTTGTGTAAATTAAAAAATTATTAAAGATTTATGAAAACACATTCGCACATACATACACACTACAGACAGTGCTTTAAATCATGCTCCCAAATTTAAATGAGACTATTAGGTAAGACTGGGCATGACTAATTGTGAGTAGGTCTGACCACCTTAGAACTTAGAAGGTACTAGAACGTCTTTTTGTATTGGAGGAAATGTAAGCAAGACACACAAGACACACAAACTGCCTAAAGACATTTAACAAAGTAGGGAAGATGGACCTCCATTTGTGAAAGTGTAAGTTAATCAAGGTTAGTTAGTGCTAGTAGACATGGAACCCAATTCAGAAGCATGAGGAGGAAATTAGCTTTCTTGGTATCCCTTTGATATATTATATATAATAGTCTCATATGTTCCTTCATTTATTCTAAGGTATCTATTAATCTTCTATAACAAAAATAACAGCTGCCATGAACTACCTTATACTTTAAACTCTTTACATGCATTATCTCATCAAATCCTCACAACTAAAATATGTGGATGGTATTATTATCTCTATTTTATAAATAATAAAAATGAGATTCAGACATGTTAAGTAACTTGCCCAAGTTCACATAGTAGGTGGAAGAGTAATAATTCATATCCTAATTGTATTATGTTCCTTTTACCCTGAGGAAGGCACATTTTAGGTGCAAGGGATATTTGGCAGTGCTTATCTTGAGATGCATGTAGACTAGTCAGGAGACAGAAAGCCAAAAAAAAAAAAAAAAACAGTTGTGATACAAGAAAATAGTTGTTATAGTAAGGATATACTAAGTGAATGAGTAAAGAATTACACAGTTTTACCTGGGGATATGAAAGATCATTTGAGCACAGACTTTACACATCAGCTATTGTTTCTTAAATTATAAAGACACAAATGGAATTCCAGTATGTACAAAGTAGTGCATACAAAGACCCAGAAACAGGAAAAGTTTAATCTACTTAGGAAACCCCAAGGAGTCAGAAAGACTGAAATACAAAATGTAGAGGTATATATAGTAGGAGATGATGCTTGAGAGAGAAGCAGTATATATGAGGTTAAAGAATTTAGATTTCATCCTATAGGAATTGGGAAATCATTAAAGTCAGTCCTGTGAACAGTTCAATAAAAGAGGTTCTACATGTTACTATATCGTGGGATCCATAAGACTATCAAAATTCAAGATCTGGAGATTTGAGGGGAGGTTGTGGGAATACAGCAGCATACTCTAGATCAGGCCTGGGCAAATTACGGCCCGAGGGCCGGATCCGGCCCATGGAGCCGAAAGAGCGGAGGGTTCTCTTGCTCTCCCCTCCGCTCCTTCACCAGCAGCCCAGGATGAGAGTGCCAGCATGGTCAGGTTGCTTTTGTTCTGGCTCTCCAGTCCAGTTTAAGAACCCATTGTGGTTCTCTAGTCAAAAGGTTTGCCCACCCCTGGTCTAGATAGACCCGGGCCCAATGCACCAAAGGCTGTATCAGGGGTGGGGACACTTTACATATTACTGCCTTGACTAGTAATTTCATTTATGTATTCATCCAATATGTGTATGCATGCCAGCACCCTTAGCCTTGGTAGCACAGATATTTCAATAGCAGTATCCAACATAATGGTGGGTGGCTTTTGAAATGGCCTGGCTCACCTGGAAACTGACTTCAAGTATGACATTAAGACCTGTGTAGGTATTTGTGTTACAGCAGTCAAGTACTACTTAGAAAATGCTGGTAGTGAGTAGTATCTGGGGTGAGCAGGGACCAGCCTATGGGATAAATCCCCCAAACCTGTGGGCACTGAGTTGGTTCACCAGATCTCAAAAAACCAGGCATAATTAAAACCTCAAGAGAAAAGGACTCCACATTTTCTTATACAGCTAACAGAGAGCAGCATCTGGAACAATGGTTCTCAACCTTTCTAGTGCCTCGACCCTTTAATACAGTTCCTCATGCTGTGGTGAGCCCCAACCATAAAATTATATTCGTTGCTACTTCATAACTGTAATTTTGCTACTGTTAATGAATCGTAATGTAAATATCTGTGTTTTCCAATGGTCTTGGGCTCTACAGCAGCGGTACTAATTCCCAGTCAGGGTTGTTGCAGTTTCACTCCCAGGCCCAGTTGGGAACATGCAGAAGACAGCCAATCAATGTGTCTCTCTCACATTGAACTTTCTCCCTCTCCCTCTCCTTAGGCTCTATAGCAGCATTTCTTTTACAGTCTCGACCCACAGGTTGAGAACCGCTAGCAGGGTGGCCTAAGACCATCGGAAAACACTGATATTTACATTAGGATTCATTAACAGTAGCAAAATTAGTTATGAAGTAGCAACGAAAATAATTTTATGGTTGGGGTCACCACAACCTGAGGAACTGTATTAAAGGGTTGAGGCACCAGAAAAAGTTGAGAACCACTGATCTAGAAGGAGGTAAGCAGAACGAAACCAATAACATATACCCAAGAAGAATTGAACAGACTCCCTGGTTATAGAATTGAGATGCTTCCTCCAAATGAGAGAGACAAAAAGATGTGAAGCAGAGGCTCATGTCATGTATATGTTTGCATGTATATGTAGATATTCACATAATAGAGATCATTTCCTCTCTGCCAGTAATTAACTATGTGGCATAAACAAGCTTCGTCCTTTCTCTGAGTTTCAGCTTTCTCATCTAGAACATGAAGGCTACTTTGATGACTTTGAAGGTCTCTTCCAGCTATAAGGTTTTATTAGGATTCTAGATGGTTACTAGAGAAGATAAAATTCTGTGTCAATTTATAATTACATTATGTAAATGATACATTATCTTTTCCTCCTCTTAGGAACTGTCGTGTGAAAATGACCCAACAAATGCAGAGTTTACATCTTTCTCAGTCAAAAAAACATAGCGCCCCATCGTCTCCCAATGCTGCCAAACGCCTGTACAGGAACCTCTCTGAGAAACTGAAGGGAAGCCATTCTTCGTTTGATGAGGCCTACTTCAAAGCAAGGACTGACCGGCTGAGTCTCAGAAAGACCTCAGTGGTAAGAGAACTCTATATTCTTGCCTCAGTTTGATTTATGCAGTTGTGTTTGGATTTAAGGGAAGGCTAATATGATCCACATTTACCTCAGAACTTCATGTTTGTAATGTTAGAGATGCTGGGTGCCAGGTAAGACAGGTGCTGCACATACCTATGTTGTTAGCTCAAGTAAGAGTGATTGTGAGATTTCCCCTTTCTCTTTCTTAATTTCCCCCTTTTCCATTCTCTAATATACCAAAAGCAGCAAATAGGGAGTATGAGATTAAATAGCTTTATTGCTCATTTAAATATTGAATAATCAATAACTATTTTATTTATAATGTATACTCCATATGCTTTCCAATGGCATTTGATACATAATTCAAGCCAAAAAATGCATATGCATTTATGGGAAATACAACAGAAAGAGATAGAGGGAGAAAGTAAGAAAATGAAGAGAGGAAGGAAAGGATGGAAGGATAAAAAAGAAAATAGAAAAGAAACTGGTGGGGATGAAAGAGAAATAGACCTACCAAAAACCTAGGCAAATATAGTACTTAAATTTTGTCATTACATTTATTTCTGAATACCTATAGAGTCGTAGCAGAAAGGGAAACAATGGTTATAGTATCCCATTAGCTGAAAGTAAATCAGTCTATAAGGAGACTTTAATATGTTTCTGTTGCTAAATCCTCTGGCCTTTATAAACTGTCATGGTGAATTATGTAATGGAGAATAAAAAATAGTATTGGTGATGTTACAAACATTCTCATGTAGTAGTTTCTTATATTGGCCCTCAGTAAAAGCTGAGGGCATAACATTAACATGCTCAGCAAGGGTACTTCTGCAGGGGGTAATGGCACCATTTGTTTGAGTTTAAAACAGAAATGAGCCCTAGCCTTTCCAGATAGAAGCATACTTGAGTTTGCCAGCAAAAGCATGGGGGAGGAAATGACTTAAGAGTGAGAGCAAATATGGCACATGAGAAATGAGACATACTAAGAATCACAAATGCACAACTGTGGACAGGGCAGCATTTTAACTCTGCACTCATTTGTTTTTCCCATTTCAAACTCATCTTCTGGGAGGGCTTGGTTGTGACTGAGTTATGGCCTAAGTCTCAGAGGCTCTTCAGTTCGGCAGATTGTTGACAAAACTCTTTCCATTCAGGAGATAGTCCTGAGAACTGCATGCCAAAATAACTCTATTCCTTGGGTGCCTACTGTCAAAATGAGCATTTGCATAATCGCTTTGTATTTTCTTCAGTCATGTGTTATGTACTCAGCTAAGCAGACCTGCAGCTTTTGATAGGGTGAATAATTTTTTTGATGAGACTAAAAATAAAACCTGCCAATCTAAATACTTGGTCACTGAAGACCTTACACATTTTAATTACATGACTCCTATGTTAGGTCAAGACAACAATATTTCAGTATTTTAAAGACCGAGCTACTCTTGGAAAAGGTACCAGATAGATGTGTAAATGTGAATGGATCACTCTTCTCCAATGAGCTATAGAAATATGTGTCTGAAAGAACTATGTTGTCTTTATAGGTATTGTATTAAACCTTTGGTTCTCTATGGTCCAAAGCAACTTGCCACCCAGCCCTGGATACCACTGATTTTGAGCCACCTTTCCCTGAGGGCTCAGAAATGCCAGGTGTTCAGTGGTTGGGGCTATGGGTCGAGAAAGAGGGGAGAAGGTAGTACAAAGTAGTTATGAGTTGAGGAACCAGGCAGTGTAGAGCTATTAGAGATTATATTATAAATAGAGAATCAACATGTCATGTAAATTTTAGAAAGATTAACTACTCTTGTATCAGTGATGGGCTAGAGGAGACTAAGACTACAACAGGCAGGTCATTACCATAGTCCAAGCAAGGGATGATGATGGTCTGAGCAATAGTAAAGATATGGGGTGGAAAGAGAGGGGCTGAGATTGAGACAGAGAAAGTGTATTCTCAATTCCAAGCTAGTCACAATTTAAATTACCATTGCTATGCTCTCTCTGCTAGCATTTCCCAAACTGGATTATGTATAACATTATTCCAGGTGTTTAAACAAATGCAACTAAAAATACATTTTATGAACAAATACTTTAAACAGGTCATATTTCCCACCTACTGGAGAGTCAAAATAAAGGCCCTGAGAGGTCTTAGAGTAAAATAATGGAGTAACTTGGCTTAATCCAATGTTTACCAAATTTATTTGACATATGCTCCTTTTTTTAATAGAACACGTTTTAAGGGTCTATCAAACAAGTGTACCACTGAAGACTGGGTTGAGAAAGTTGATGTTTGCTCTTATCTATAGACTATTCATGCTCTACTGTATTTGTGTCAGTGAATGTAAATGTACATGTCTGTTCAATGTCCCTTAGAAATGATGGAAGGAAGATCCAACACAGTGTTTACATTGGGATAAATTAAAATTATATAATTTACAAGTGGGAATGCAGTCACTGAAGCAGTCCCAAAAATCCAAGACAGTTAAGCTACTAAGATACTCTAGTCTATGAAATTGTACTAACCTGCTTTTGTTCTTCTCCAGAACTTCCAGGGCAACGAAGCCATGTTTGAAGCAGTCGAACAGCAGGACATGGACGCTGTGCAGATCCTTCTGTATCAGTACACAGCAGAAGAACTAGATCTCAATACTCCTAACAGTGAGGGGTTGACGCCTCTGGATATTGCCATCATGACCAACAATGTGCCCATTGCTAGGATTCTCCTGAGGACAGGAGCTAGAGAAAGTCCACACTGTAAGTAAACCTGAAAATTAAAACATGTTCTTTTAAGGCTAGGCCCCACTGAAATAGCCATTGCTGTCCTTTTGAGTATGAATGATTGACTAAGCATAAGTTCTGAAATACATTTTATGGACTTTCATGGAACTATTGATCAGTCTAGTCATCAGGTTACATTCTAAATAGAATATGCTGAATGGTATTGAAAAAGTACCTCAAGGGAACATCATCCTAAGAATATAACTAAATGTGAAATACTCTGAGTGAGGCTATAGAACAGGAAATATATGTGTGATACTGTCTTTATGTTCATAATCAGTATGCTAGCTACACTGATTTGTTCAACAAACACTAAAGATGGCACTGTTCTAGGTACTAAGATTGCAGTGGTGAGCAAGACAAAAATCTGTTTTCTCATAAAACTTACATAATTAGTACAGGGGACTTCTAATAAGCAAATAAAAAGCTAAATTAAAATGTAAACTCAAAGTGATAAATACTATGAAGAAAATAAAATGAATGAGTGGCTAAAAGTTGATAGAAAGTATTTTAAATAGGGTTGGTCAAGAAAAGCCTCTCTGATGGAATAACATTTGAGTCTAGTCCTGGACAATATAAAAAAAATGAGGTGTGGGGTCAAATTCTAGGTAGACTGAATGTCAAATATAAGATGCAGAGGCAGGCAGGAATGAGATTGCCATATTTGAATAATAAGAGGCTGTTATGGCTAAAGCAAAACGAACACAGGAGAGGTGGGTCGCTGAGGAAGAAGTCACCAGATCATTCAGGCCATAGTGAGATACTTCACTTTGTGTGATGAAGAGACAATGGGGCAGTTGAATGATACAGTCTGCTTTACATTTTCAAAGATCATTACAGTGCTCTGTGGAGAATAGACAGTGGTGAGGTAATTATGAAGAGCAGTTAGCAGTCTATTTTTAGAGAACCAAAAGACAGATGCCAGTCATTTGGACTAGTTTGCTAATGGTACTGATGGTAAGCAGGAGTGGGATTAGGGATGTATTTTTTAAAATATATTTTATTGATATTTTACAGAGAGGAAGGGAGAGAGATAGAGAGCTAGAAATGTCGATGAGAGAGAAACATCAGCCAGCTGCCTCTTGCACACCTCCTACCGGGGAATGTGCCCGCAACCAAGGTACATGCCCTTGACCGGAATCAAACCCGGGACCTCTCAGTCTGATGCTCTACCACTGAGCCAAACAGGTTTCGGCTATGGATATATTTCTTAATGGCTTTATTCAGATATAATTCACATGCCATACAATTCACTGGTTTTCAGTATATGCACAGAATTGTGAAACTTATCACAATTTTAGACCATTGTCATCAGTATCCCCAACCCCTCAAAAAAACAATTAGTTATCACCTTAACCTCTCATTGCTTCCAGCCCTGGGCAACCAATCTACTTTCTGTTTCCATACATTTGCCTATTCTGGCATTTTATATCAATGGAATCATATAATGTGTGGTGAGTGCCTTCTTTCTGGAGCTGAGGATACTGGCCAATGGCAGACCCTGCCCAGGAGTGGATGGGATAAAATCACACAACCCTACCCCTGTGCCAGGCACTATTCTGAGCACTTTGTGTGTATTCACTCCTTTAATCCTCGCAGCAACATTCTGGGGTCGGCACTCACATTCTCCTTGGTGCAAACTCTCTGACCCAGTGACCACAATGGCTCTGAGCCACGGTTTTTATGTTTCCTAAAAGAAAAAAGTAAACTCATCAAACTGTTAGTTTCACTAATACTGATTCACTTACTTCCAAGTGGTGAGACCCAGAGGCTGAAAGAGAAGCAAGCAAATATGTAATTAGAGGTCACGTCTCTGGCTCTAAATTTCATACACTCCTGCCACCCAAAGACTAGGTCCAGAGACAGATCCCTATATCAGAAAACGCTTTATTTTAAAAATGCTAAGCTCACCACATCCATGTCAAAGAGTGTGAGGGTTTGGGTTCCACAGGATTGGGGCTCCTCATCTTCAATAAGAGCGCATCATCAAAGTGTTGCTTCCTTTTAGTAGACTGGAGAATTTGCAGGGATGGGCAAATAAGGATCGAAGAAATCAAAAGGGCTTATTTGTACCTTCCAGTTTATGTTGCAATAACGTCTGACCCAAAGATCCAGTGAGAAAGCAGTGGAGGAAGAATCAGAGGGTCTGAACATAGAGAATGCAGACTGAGCCCCATTCTGTAGGAACAAGGAGACCATTCATTCAGATGTTGCTTGCACTGGGCTGGATGAAACATTAGTCCTACTTACCTAAGACGCTACAAAGAATTCTCCATTTTCATTAAACTAGTAAGACTCCCAACTCTCCTCAAGCCTCTTTGTGCATAATTAAATCTCTATAAAAGAATCCAAATACTAGATATCTTGTTAAACCAAAAGAAAATGTGTTCAAAAGATCCCTGGTTTTTACTCACTCCCTTGAGAATGATAACCACAAAGTTGGAAAGGACAGTGAGAGATCAACCCAGGTTTTAACCTCTGGGAAATACGACACCTAAGTCATCTTGGCCACCCAACAAGTCAAAGACGTAGTGGTAGAGACTCCCTCAGGTGTAAAACCGGTAAAGAAATCTTGACTGTCTATGAAATCGCCACGTATATATCTTCACTTTTCACTCTAGCCCTTCAGGATGGTGTTATTAACTCCATTTCAAAGAGGGAATTTTTATGCTGAAAGGCTAAATGACTGATCCTAAATACCAAAAACTCAGCCCCAAGTCTGTGGGACACCAAGCCTGAGGTCCGTTTATGAAAATTTACTGCCTTTCCAATAACAGAAAGCTGTGGCCATTGGATCCTGCGTCTCTCCGAGTGTGCTAAAATCCTGTTCTATGCACTAAGGTGCCATTCCTGTAGGAGAGAGGCGGGATAAAAGGACACAGTCTGTTTTCAGGAATTTCTAATTAATATATACCAAATACAAAAGAAAGTGCTATTGTGCCCGAGTATGAGACAGCCCACGAGAAAAACCGGTTTGCCAGCCAGAACCAAATAAGCAAATACCTGCTACAAATTGTTCCCCAGTAACTCCAGAGACAGGGTATAAGAGAAGAAAAATAAAAATGAAGTCTAAATGAAGTCTAAGTTCCTAGAGTGTTTTACATATTTCAAAAATGTTTTTGCTGGCTAAAATCAGGAAACTAACTCCCATCTCAATGAGAAAACTGGAATAAGATGAGTCAAATAATTCACCCAATGCTACAAAACTAATAAGTGGTGAAGGCATGATTTGAAGCCAGGTCTTTAAGTATTCAATTCTCTGGTATTTGTGCAAAAGCTTAACACTCTTGTCACACCATAGATGCTCAACTCCTTCCTTCCCTGATTCTCCATCTGTTCCTCTTCTAATGCTTGTCAAGTATTTCAAAGCAGAGTGCAGGGTTTCTAATAGGGTTACTTTTCTGTCTTCTCCCCCTGTGTGTTCTCTTCTGAAAACTAGCCCAGTACTCTTTCTACTATGCCAATCAAGAATCCAGCACAACTCAGAAGAAAGTCTCCTGTAATTCTCCCCATTTCATAACAGGAATCACAAGGACAGAGAGAAGTTTAGGAACTTAACTCCTAACCATTGATGTGGCACTGTCTTCCAGTCTTTACTGTATCAATCATAGAACTTTAGAGAGGTGTTCTTTATAAACATGGCTTGAAACTCAACCTTGTACGTTTTCTTATTCACAGGGAAAGTCCCAGAAGTGGCCACCCAAACTTGTACACTGCCAAGGTTAAATGTATTTAGAACTCCCACCTGCTCATTAGATGACTCTACTATCTTTACTCGGTGACTCTTTTCCTCTCACCTTTAGGCAAGCAGCACAAAGTAATACTTATTCCTTCTAGAAGAAAACTTTAGTCCTATTATAATAGCATCCTAAGTGTGCTGAGTTCAGGAAACAGAATCTGAAAGGACTCTAGTTAGGAAAGGTAATGTGCAGAAATACTTCAGGATACCTGGAGGCTGTGCCTTTGATAGTTCATCCATTCAGTGTCCATGACTACTCATGTTCAACTGAACAGCAGTATCTGAGAAAGACCTGTCTCTGCATGGGAAAGTCCCTAGTCATAAACCCTCCCTTATCCTCACTAATTCATACCCTCAAATCACAGTCCAACAGTCTCCAGGGGAATTTGCTGAATCATCAATGAGGTCCTAGCCTTTCTGAGGCTGCTATTTATTTGGCATCATTTAGGCTCTGCAAATAACTGATAACAAAGCCAGGTGTTATCTTTTGGCATAACTACCATGTGCAAATCCCACTCACATGGATTTTGTCTCACCTTTTAATCCCAGTACCTGGATAGTAGGAATTCAAAAAATTTCAGTTGTAATTTTAAGCCTGTCATTTGCTGCTGGGAAGTACAGGTATCAAATTTTAGCACATACATACAAATACACTGTGTGTGTGATATTCATAAATGTATGGAAAAAACCTTTAAGTTTTCCAGTAATTTATATTTGAGGTACCTGTTGCAGAATTTGGTTGTAGATGTAGCCTGATTTTCTTTCTTTTTACATAATTTTAAAAAGGTAAGAATGGTGGAATGTCCCTCACCCTCAGTCTTTCTGCCCTTTCCTAGGATAAGCATTCTCTCTTCTCTTTAAACCCTCTCTCTGCATTACTTTGTGAACTCTCTCTTGCTTTCTCTTGGATACTGTAAATGGGACTAGGAAATGTCTCCCAGAATGAGTTATGTTTGGTTACTTCATAAAATGCAACTGCATAATAACTGTCATTTGAGTAGGACACAGACACCGGTGTTACAATTTTGGCAGACTTGTCAGGATGCACCCCTCGTTTCTGCGGTAGTTGGGGGTTCGTGCTGGTGCTGGGACTGGTTCAGGGCACGTCTAAGAGGTGTGACTATAAACTAATGAAGCCAGCTTTATGTAAACAAACACACCAGAAAGTCTACAACCCAAACGAATGTTATCCTTCAACATGGTCCTCATGGGAGACCCCACACTTACTCCAACAGTGCTGCCATTGCTCTGAACACGTTTGGATTTGTCCTCAGAGCCAGTTTATGAGAAAATCTGACTCGTTGCTTAGAGTCACACCTGATTTTTGTTCCAAAACAGCACTGCCCAGCGTCATCACCCTCCCTGTTCCACCAGACTTGATTTAGAGTTTTCCTGAAATCAAATCTGCCCTCAAAGAACAAAGATTTGCAATCATTAAGAATATGTAAAGAACTAGCCTTAGGCATATCTCTAGAATGAGTCCTAAGATATTTTTATCTGCTTCATTAAAATATGTGGACAGTAAATTTGATAGGATCAAGTAGAAAATAGTATAATTTCTTGGTATGGACTCCATGGTTAAATATCCTCTTATATAATAAAAGTCTAATATGCTAAGTGTCCAGTTGTCCAGTCATCTGTTCAATCAAAACATAATATGCTAATGATATGCTAAAGCTGCTCAACCACTCACTATGTTGTGCACTGATCACCAGGGGGCAGACATTCTGATTGGTAGTTTAGCTTGCTACTGGGGTCCAACAGATTGGGACTGAGCCAGATGGGCCGGACATACCCTGGAGCCCTCCTGTGGTCTCTTCCTGGCCCCGATAGTGTACCAGTAGGGTCTTGGCCTGGCCTGGCCTGCTCCCTCTTGCAATCTGAGATCCCTTGGGGGAGTTGCAGAGCTGGTTTCAGCCCAATCCAGCTCAATACAGGAACTTCCCCCTGGTGGTCAATGCACTCCCACCGGGGGAGCTGCTCAACCAGAAGCTGGTCTCACAGGTGGCAAGCACAGCGGTATTGGCATTGGCAGTAGCCTCTCCCACCTCCATGGCAGTTCTAAGGGTGTCCAACTTCCGGCTTTGGCGGGGAGCGGGCCTAAGCCATCAGTCAGACATCCCCCGAACTGTGAGAGGGCAGAGGCCAGACTATGGGACACCCCCTCAACTGCATAAATTTCATGCACTGGGCCTCATAATTTAATAAAGAGAAACCCAGGTGCGAATTTTAGGTATCACAGAAATATTTGTCAGTTATTTAAAAATGATTTAAATATGTCTTCAGAACTGGTTGCCCCAGGCAAAAATAATAAGATAATAAAATAAGTGGCTAAATCCTCACCCTGATATACAAGCCTATTCCTTGAACCTCATCTCATACAGCTCACCCCTCTCCCATGATACACCAGCCCCACCAGATTCCATTCCATCCCTTCAATGTGCCATACTATATACCAGAGGGCCTTCAGATTTGCTATTTCCTATGTTTGGAAGGCTTTAAATCTTATCACATGCTCAGCTTCTTAACATCTTCAAGAGAAGCTTTCTCTGACCACCAAGTCACTTTAATTTTTATTTAATCACATTATTTTAATTTTCTGCATAGCACTTATCACTATATGCTATGTCCCTCTCTGTTTTTATTTTATATTTTCTCTCTCCATTAAAATGTAAACTCCACATGAGCAGAAATTAGGGATCTCATTCATCACAATCTCCCTAGCAAAACAGTAGGCACTCAATAAATGTGTTTAATTGAATTAATCCCAAGGCTACTTCTAGTTAAGGGTGTGAATATATTATTTATATTTAAGGCAATGATTTCACTGAATATGAAGTGAATTGATCTTTATGTTTCCAAATAATTATTTAGGTATCAGGTGGCCTGAGCTATAGTTACCTGTTCTTAAATTGTCTTTTCAAGCTTTTGCTTTTCATTTTTAAATATATACAGAATATATTCTCCTCATCACAAACTAAAATATATTTGACCATATGGGTATGTATATGCACACACACACCGTTTAGGTTCCCACCCTTAAATTGCTGCAATATAATCATTCCTAGCCTTGAGGCTTGATCTAGAGCAGCGGTCGACAACCTTTTGGACCATCGGTTGACGACCACTCATCTAGAAGGCCCATTTCCAAGCTTACTCAGAGTGACTATTGACAAGAGTCTTGTGTTCCTTTCTGCATTGGCCTCTCCCTTTCCATAAAGCTGCTCTTTGATATGGTAGCTGACTTCCCACAGAGCAAATGATTGGAGAGAGAGAAACCAAAATGGAAGTAACAGTGTCTTTTATAACTTAACCTCAAAATGATCAATTTTCATTTCTCCTTAATCTTGTTGACCACATAGACCAACCCCGGTACAATGTAGGAGCATGTGAACACCAGGAGACAAAGATTTTTGAGGCCCTCTTAGAAACTGGATACCCCACTACCTGTCTAGGATTGGTGAGAATTAAATGTAATAATAGCTTTGAAACATTTCCCTGGAACATTATAAATGCTCAAAAACATTGGTAGCCAGTATAACGCTAAAAAAAGAAAAACACGCAAGAGTTTCTAGTATTTAAATATTTTATCCATCTGTTGTATAGTTTGTGCTATGAAAACATCGCTCAATAAAAAAAGCACTTTTTAAAGTTTATAGAATTTTATGTTCCAAATCTACACTAGCCATTACAAGAGTTACTAGCCACTATAACTACTGAGTACTTGAAATGTATCCAGTCCAAAATGTGTTCTAAATGAGAATTTTACACTGAATGTACCTCATTAATAATTTATATTGGTTACATGTTAAAATAATACTTTCACTCTACTGAGTTAACTAAAATATATTGAGAATAATTTCATCTATTTCTTTTTGTTTTTTAATGTCACTATTAGGTAATTTAAAAGGATATGGCTCACACTATATTTCTATCGGGTAGCACTAAAAAATTAGAAGATAAATTATCATCTTTCATACTTAAGCTCCTTATGAACATTATTGGGTGATATGCTTGTATTTCCTAAATAAGTTCTACAAGTGTTTTGTGTGTTGTTTTAAGAAAAAATGTCTAGCCGAAACAGGTTTGGCTCAGTGGTAGAGCGTCGGTCTGCGGACTGAAAGGTCCTGGGTTCGATTCCGGTCAAGGGCATGTACATTGGTTGCGGGCACATCCCCAGCAGTGGGTGTGCAAGAGGCAGCTGGCCGATGTTTCGCTCTCATCGACATTTCTAGCTCTCTTTCTCTCTCCCTTCCTCTCTGTAAAATATCAATAAAATATATATATTAAAAAAAAGAAAAGAAAAAGTGTCCATTTGCCCTTTGGGATAGTTGGCACATTTGCCCTTTGGGATAGTTGGCAGGAGTACCTCCCTGTGTCATTGGCCCTGGCTTTTAAAGAACTACAATTGCAACCTAAACTATATAATATGGACTTTGTGAATACACATTGTGCTGGAAAGTAGCAGAGAGAAACTCCAGACCTCATGTCCAGGATATAATGAGTTCTAAGAGAAGAAAATTCTATGGTAATTAAAATGAAAATTTTAACTTCCAAATCTGTAAAACATTTTTGAAAACACTCTCAAAGTCCTTGGGAAAACCTGAACATAAGTAAAGCCAAAATGAATTTTGAGTCCTGAACCTTAGCAAGATGGGTAAACTAAAACTTATGGTATGAGTGCTTCTGGTATGAGAATGCTTGAATTTAAAGATGTTCAATTGTTGGACTACTTCTATATTCTTTCTTTTGATGTTCCTACCTGAAAATAATTCAGCTGTGAGGTTGTTAGAAGGTTGTCACTTACAACCTTAGGCTTGTATAATTTAATGCTAATATAAATTTTATTCACTGTCTATTCTTGTTCGCCCAAAGGATATTGGCTTACAACGCAAGGTTTACACCTAAGTAACCTTGTTTTATCCTTTGAAAAAACAGATAGGGTTGAAACTGATACCACTTAGTATATAACGTATTTCTGAATAGTAACAACAGAAAATTTTTGTCTGGATAAATCGGGGTTTCTTTTTAATGTAAGAACATAAAGCTATTTTATAAAAACAAGTATTTATTTTTGTGTGCCTCTAAAAAAGCATAACATATGCCAATGGGTATAATAATAAAATATAAGCCTCTTCTAATTGAGTCTTTTCTATAATTTATCACAACTTATGAGAGGGGTGCCATTATTATGCTACTTTTAGTGATGAGACATGGGCTCCAGCATAACTAATTAGGGTCATATATTCATAAGGAGCAGTGGTATAAAGGCCCATAGCCTTTTAACCAGCTCAGGATAAGGAAATTCTTTTAAACTATTTAAGTTAATGTTAAAAGTGAAAAGGACTAGGCTACCTTGATGACTTCTCCTCACAAAGGAAATCATATAGGGACAAGAGATTACAAGAAAAGGCAACCAAAGCTAGTTGTAAGGATCCTTTGAGCACTAGACTAAATGCCTGTCTTAGAACAATAAAAACAAGGAAAATGCTAATAACAATAGAAAAGTTAGTGCTAAATTGAAACATGGCATATCATTAGTAATGGGCAAATGTATTCTTTTTTTTTTATAAGCAAACCAAATGAGTTGTTCCCTAAAAGTCTCAATTAAATTAAATTAGTGATCAATTAGGTTGTTTCTATATCTTGGTTATTGTAAATAACATTACAGTGAATGATAGAAGATTGGATAAAGAAGAAGTGGTACATATATGCAATGGAATATTATTTGGCCAAAAAAAAAAAGAAGAAGAAGAAGAAAGAGAATGAAATCTTACCATTTGTGACAACATGGATAGTCCTAGAGGGTTATTATGCTAAATCAGATAAAGACAAATTCCATATGATTTCGCTTATATGTGAAATCTAAAGAAAAAATATAACAGAAACAGACTCAAATACAGAGGACAAACTGATAGGAGGGGATTAGGGAAGATGGGTGAAAGAGATGAAGGAATTAAGTACTACAAATTGGTAGTCACAAAATAGTCATGGGGAGCAGGCCTAAATCATCAGTCATACATCCCCCGAGGGCTCCCAGACTGTGAGAGGGTGCAGACTGGGCTGTGGGACACCCCCCCCACCCAACTCCCAACAAGTACATGAATTTGTGCACTAGGCCATAACTATATATGGTGGCAGGTGAGTTCAGAAATATTGGGGAACCACTTTGTGATTATCTAACCTGGAACTAATACAGAATAATAGTGAATATAAACTGCAATTGAAAAAAATCCCAATTAAAAATATAACTTTCATACCTAAAAAAAACCAACCTGAAATTACTTTACATTTTACCCTCATTATATTTTCAAGCTTTTCACAATTATTAATCAGCCCAAATTTAGTAATTGCAGGGCAATGGGGAAGAACTAGCAAGGCAAGAAAGTAGTTAGTGATCTATAGTTTAGATTCTGATGGGTCTGATCACTATTTATCTCAGGGTTTAAACAGTAACCGTAATTGTATTCTTTGAACACCGAGTGCCTGCCCATCCCCCTACTCTTACCCGGTAGTTAATTAGCTGGGCAGGTCTTATAACAAATACCCACTCAGAAACACTGGGTGGTAGAAATGCTGTTGATAATTAAATACCACAATAGCAAGGAGCCTATTTCAAGAGCCTCCAAGTGGTCCTGCCCCAGCCGGACTGCTCCCCACACACTCACAGACCCTCTATTGTACTGGCTATGGCAGTGCAGAGGGATAGCTGCTTGGCTGGAGGAGGGATCTACAGCAGTAAGAGAGAAAAAGCCCAAGCTTGCAAACAGATTCAGGAGCTCTGGACTCAAGAGGGAAATATTCAGAGGGTGGAAGCAAAGGGAGAATGGATTCAAGAATAGGAGAAGTTGATGGGCAGAAAAATCAATCATAAAATAGGCACAGCCTTTCTAGTTTCTATGTCAACCAATCAACCAAAATGAATTCACCAATCTCATGACAAACAGGTAGCTGTTAGAAAATGGCAATACGTAAATAATAGATTAATTTGCATTCCAATTGGTTTAGAGAAAGTTCACTGAGTTTTTAAGAAAATCTTGGATAATCATTCCACCCCCCTGAGTCTAAGTTTCTTCACCTTAAAATAAAGAAGTTGCAAAGGTTCTCCTGGGGAGGCAGAAACAGGAATGAAGTTCCCAGCACGATCAAATGCCTAACCTACCACATGAGTACTTAAGATAAAACTACACAGTTTAAGAATATCATCATTTTTACTTACTTTTGCCTAAAATGTTTTAACCCATTTTGTTAGGCTGGTTATCTCCTACAGAACAGATGCTTCTATTGGCAGTTATATAGGTCATTAATAATAGGGAGAAAATTATTAATTTATGAGTCAGCTGATTTGGAAGTCAATAAAGAAAATCTTTCAAAAGAGAGTGTTTTATTAAGTCATTGAAAAGTCCATGGGGGGAGGGGAGGGTTTGCTCTGTGAAACCTCTGGCTCAGTCAGTGCCTCTCCCACTCATGCGTGGGATTACCTCTAACAACAGAGGCAAGTGCGCATATTCCCAGAGGTACCTGGAGATTTAGCCAGGGATGGGGAGGCAGGGGACCTTCTATAAATTTCCCTTAAAAAAAAAGTGTTCATTTTAATTTCTAAATAATGTGCTTTCACCAAAACCTATACAGAAAATTTGGTGATCCAGGAAGATGCAGCAGAATGATACTATCCATTTTGGGGCATCAGGCTGTGGTTTAGGCACCCCAGTTTGAGAAAGAAGCACGGGATCAGGATGAGCTTGGAAAACTTAGTCATCAAATTCTATGGATCTCCCTTGTTAGTCTATGAAAAGGCAAAGTGCTTTATCTTGAAGATATAGAATCCCTTTAGCCCTATAAGTCAAATAACATCATGTCTACAACCTGGGAGGAGAGGGAAAGTCTGGAAACAAAGCGTGTTGTACTAGGGAAAGCAGGAAAAATATCAGGGGAGCCAAACACAGCTCAAGAGAAGCTGTCCATCTGAAATGCCACCTGGAATTCACACCCGTAATAACTGTTGTGAATATAAAAATTAATAGGGGGGATTTTATAGTATTAGAAAAATTTATTTTTATAAATCATGTGTCTATCACCCAAGTGTTGACGCATGCATGCAATTCAAACATCAGGCTTACAATAAAAAGCTCACTGAATGACTTAGCAAGGACAATTCCCCCATTTTCTCTATAATTTAGAGTGGAAGAAGGAGGGGGGATTGGGTAGAGGGTGCAGTTACTGGGTCAATTAATCAACCTGAAAACTGTGACACAAACTCTGACGCCTAACCTATGTCTAAAAATACACAAATGTATACGAATTTGTTTTAAACTGTCAATGCCTATATTTAGGACCTTCCCAGCAAGGCTATAATGAGACTGTGTTTGAGGGCTTCAGTCATAGCAGACTCTACCATTAATCTGAAGTTAGTTAAATTAACAGCATTTAGTACTGACTTGTCAATCTCACTGCTTCAGGAAATTGCACCTTGAGGCCACTAATATTGCCAATTTTTCCACTGGAGTATGCGCCCATGTGTGTATATGTGTATTTTTTTTCTCCAGAACCTCCTGTTCATACCCCATCATTGCTTCCCTAGGTCCACAGCACTTATATTATCATTTATTCTGGCCTCCTTTAGCCTTCCCTGGGGATTCTGCATAGGGTAGCTGCTCAGTGAAAGAGTTTTTTAGCTTTATATTTATTTGTTTATTTTTCTGTCATGGCTCATGACTGAGGCTTTAAAAAAAAAAAGCGTGACAGTATTTAGAGTACATGATTGACTGCTACAGCAACATTCATTAACCATGACAAATCTGCAGCAAAACACAGTCCCAAGTGTTCTAAATAGCAATGTTAAAAAGAAAGAAGAAAGAAAAAGGAAAAAAGGACTCAACTCATTTTTCATTGACCTCACCGGTAAATAAATTTAGACTGATAGTGAGCAGGGGCAATAATAAATTAGTATTCATTTCCTATAATTAATGCAAACATGCCTATGAACACAGAGAGTATGAATATATAACCACCTAATTTCCATTTCAAAATACACCTAACAAATTTTCACTTGAGTTATCTTCATCATATTTTCCCCCTTCATTAGAAGAATGAAATAGTTGGATTTCTTCCCCAACCACCTGGGGGAAGATCCTGTTTTGGTCAAAGGGAGTGTTCAATGGATAGGTAATAGAACTGCCAAACTTGATTCTGATCTGTTTCATGATCTGATCCCCTACCACATGCCCAGATCAGAAGTGACCAACTAGGCAGACCCTCACATGCAGGAGAGCCACCACAAGAAGCAGCCTCCTAGCCTGACATAGAATGTGAAACATCATGGACATGAACATTCACTCACATGAGAGCAGGTTGGGTCAACAACATGATATGAATCAAATAAAGACTATATGCATTGAGTAAAACAGAACTATCAAACTGTGTAAGTTCTCTCAGCAAGAAGAGCTAAAACAGCTTTCTCTCTTGAGCATGGGCATCTCTAGAGACCATACCTACAATCAGAGATCAATGTCTGATCACACTCAAGTCAGCTATCAGAATTCATTAGATCTATTGTGGCAGCAGCAGAACACTTTGTTAACAATAAATAAATTGAATAATACTAACAGGATTATGTATGCCACTAGGATATGCATACAAAAATGTTCATGAGCTGGGCAGAAAGTGATAAAAGCAAAAAATCTGAATCAAGTTCTAAAAATATAAAGAATAAATAACTCTGGCAGAATGTAGCTTGACTCATCAATGACTTTTCCTATGGCCGTCCTGGCCATACAGAGCTTTAACTCATAAGTGTTTGTCCTCCGAAGAGCATGGAAATGTGTGCAATCTGGATGAGAAGCAGTCCTTACGGGTACTTGACAGTGGAATTCTAATTAACTGCTAAGCAGCTGTAAGGGGTGCATGTCACAAGAGGGCCAGAGGGCAATGGGAATATCTTAAATGGATGGGTTTACTGTTTAATCTAGTTGTAAATGTCACTAATTAGACCTTATCAGAACAAAATGTTAGTAACAAGTATGAATGGATCCCACTTCCGCCGGGAATTTTTTAAAACCTATATCTCAGATCTCTTTTGTTAGTGAAGCAGCATTTTCCCAGCAAGAAAAAGGAGTCACCCATTTCTTTCTGTTTAGTTGTCAGCCTGGAAAGTCGAGAGATGCACCTCAACACACTGGTACAGGAAGCCCAGGAGAGGGTGAGTGAACTGTCTATTCAGGTGGAGAATGAAGGATTCAATCTGGACAACACAGAGAAAGAGAAACAGCTGAAAGCTTGGGAGTGGAGGTACCGGCTCTACAGACGCATGAAAACAGGCTTCGAGCACGCCAGTGAGTATAAGCAGAGGACCTCTATGTTTAACTGGACCAAACCTTGGTTTCAGACAGCCAGGCCTTCCTTTACTGATATTTCTGTATCATTACAGGGTCATGGATGGCCGTTGTCAGCCTGTTTGGAGCAAGGGTTCTGGGAGGTTGTAAAAGGATCTTTTGTCTTGCTTGATTTTCTGGCTCCTGATAGGTTCTCTGGCCACAGCCATGAGGCTTCAGTGCTGCTGGCCTCCCTCCACCATGTCACACTCATCTAGCACTTTCCACCCGTTACGCCCCAATGCCTAATGACCTGGATGGTCTGATGCCCTAAGTGACTATATTTTGGGATGCAGAGGTGGAAAAATATTTGTTTGCCTGTTTGTCCAGTTTCTGCTTCAGGCTCAAGTGTAAGTTGTTTTCAACTCTCTACTGCACTTTTTATATAACGCTTATGTAAACTGACCTTCAGTGAATACAGGCTGCAGAGGACAGTCAATCAACCCATGAATTATGCTTTTGTCTGCATGTCCATTCTCTATTACCAGCCCTTTTTGTTAGTTTAAACAAGTCTTGTTTCTGGATAATACTAGCACTGGAAGGTACTGCTTTGTGCAGCCTCTGGTATAAAAGAATATGTATGTAATTCAAACTCAAACTTATAAAATATTAAACTTTAACTCCAAAATAAAATCTTATTCAAACAGAAAAAAAGTAGAAATATATTGAAATTTTAAATATAAGGAAAAGGTCAGTTCATTAAGTGTGGGAATAATCTGCCTCTGCTCCAGTAACCTTAGCTATGATAAAGACCAAGGCAGTGAAAGTCTTGTTTTTTGTAGTAGTACTGAATACTAAGCCCCAAACAAGGCCTAATCCTTTCTCTTGAAGCAAATAACTGACATGAAAGGTTGCTTTTATTATTAACAATCTCTTAAGCAATGCTGATACGTTTGCTCTTCTTTAAAAAAAATAATATCCAGCCATTGTTTTAATAAATACACTTACTATTGTGCTTCATTCAGGACAAATTAATATTAGAAGAAATCATGTTTTTAGACTTGATACCAATTTTTAATTTTCTAAATCACAAAAAAAAACCTAGAAAGAATACCTAACACCATCATAAATCTATTAGTAGACATGACATTTGCATGTGAATTCTTTCCTAGTAAAATACAACCATGTAATAGCAGAATGAGAGCAAGGGGAGTTAACATCCCATGTTGGGAAGAGTCCAGAATTGGCCATCCAAAGCCATATGACCTTGAACAAGTCATCTGGCTTCTTTGAGCTGCAGCTTCCTCACCCAAAAAGAGGGAATGCTATTACTTGCCCTTTCCACCCAACAGGGTTGCAAAAAGTCTCCCCGAGATAATTTACACAGAAGTACTTAATGAAATATAATAGTTCCTGCTAACACTTTCTAGCTTCCTCTCTGCTGGTCCAGCTAACTTCCTATTATGTTTCCAGGATACTTTGGGAAGGCTTAACTGGTATTATTTACCCCTTCAGACAATGTTTTAATGATCAAATAAGACCAAGATGGTAACAAATAAAGGCCATTGAGACTTCTAATTAAAATGTTCAAAAGCAAAAGCTATTAGGCTCTACAAACAAATGTTTCCATAGTGTGTGTTTCTGGGTATCCTTTGAAGAGGTAAGAACGTTGAAAAGGATTTGTTATATTAAGATCATTTTGTTTTTTCCTTCTGTTTCAGGAGCCCCTGAGGTGCCAACCAATGTCTGCCTCATGGTAACCAGCAGCACATCACTCACTGTCAGCTTCCAAGAGCCTCTTAGTGTCAATGCAGCTGTAGTGACCAGATATAAAGGTATTGAACTCAGATAGTTTTTCATTACTCCTTCTTAAAAAAAAACAATCCATTGTTTAAGGATCAGTTGTACATTCTGTGTTTGTTTTCCTGCTGATAGACTATTTTATTCATTCCAAGTGGAGTTGAAATATTTCCACATACAGAACAATAAGGTGACTGAGAATAAGTCACAGAAAGACCAGGCTTTCATTCCAGGATTCTCAATTAATATTCCAATCTGTTTGCAGAGGATCTGCTGTGTGCATAGCATAAGGTTGGGGACAGGTCTGAGGAGGACATACTAAACAATGAGCATGGCTCCAAGAAACTTAGAGGTTGGAATGTGTAACATACTAAATGGAGAACATATAAATTGATAGCTATAATTTCAGGTAACTAGGGTTGAGGACTAAAACACCAATCCTATGTAATAAAATTGTAGTATGAAAATTGTCCCATTGTCCAGGAGTGTGATGAGGGGCAGGACCAGTGGGGCAGAAGGGATGGAGTCCCCATCAGCATCAGGCAGCCAGGGGAAGGAGGGAGTACCTGGCTGGCAGTTGGCAGCTGCTAGGGATCCTACCAGTGCACAAATTTCATGCACTGAGCTTCTATGAATAAATAAAGATCACTGGAGCTCAGAAAAAGGATGGGGAAATGAAAGGCTCAAAAAGGCCCTATGGTGCAGGTGGCATTTGGGCCTGTCTTTCAAAGATGGCTAGGATTTGAAGCAGAAGATAAACTCCATGTGGAGAGAACAGTGAGAACAGGTACAAAAGCAAAAACATGCTGAGACAAGTGAAGGAGAGTAAGGCATAGAAAATAGCATGGTTCCAGGGGAGGAGAGGATTCCTAACAAGGTGCAGTGAAATGTCAAATTCGAGTGTGAAACTACTACGTTCAGGAGCTAAGGAAGGGTGGGATGAGGCTAGAAAGCAAAATGAAGGTGTTTGGACTTTGTTTGATGAACTCTGAAGATCACTGAATAAGATAAAGACAAGATCAGAGACTGAACTATCTCAGTGGCAATACAATGTATAAAGTATTGGAAGAGATGAATTTAGAAGAAAATTAATTAGAAAGCTACTCAGGAAAGAGGTCATAACATTCTGAGCTAACTGCTATAGCAGCTCCAGGAAAGGAAAGTTCAGAAGAGAAAGATATTACAGAGATGCTACCATTCAAAATAGTCCAGGCTTACATAGTGCCTACTATATGTGAGGCACTGTTTAAAGCCTTTATATGTATTAACTCTAATCTTCACAACAACCCTATGAGGTAGGTACTGTTAAATTCTCACTTTGCAGATGAGAAAATGGAGGCAATGAGGTTAAGGAACCTACCTAAGGCTTACAGCAGAGCCATATTTATCTCTTACACTGGTGCTTGAATGTGGTATACAGAAAGAAATCTACTTCCCTGACTGATAAAGACATCTGGAAACACCCTGGACAGTTCTAAAATCTGACAAAGCCTTCCACGCATACTCCAAGATGTATGAATTTCTGTGGTCAGGTCACTGTTGCTCCCTTTGGGCCACAGAAAGGTACAAGTGGCATGTGTATTTCCTTTCTCCTTCCCAAGCCCTGCTCCCATGTCTGCAAACATTGCTCTCCCCACACCCTATAGCTTCTGAGGAACTTCCAGATAATTCCATTCTGTCTGTAGTATCTTCCTTAAAACAGCATTGAATTGATAATCACTTTGGATTTTTTATATCATTCTAAGACAGTGATTTTCAACTTTTCTCAGCTCATGGCACACATAAACTAATTACTAAAAGTCTGCAGCGCGCACGTGCGCGCGCACACACACACACACACACACACACACTGTGTGTGTGTGTGTGTGTGTGTGTGTGTGTGTGTGTGTGTGTGTGTATCTTTTGCAAATCTGACCAAAAATAAGGTATAATATTGGTTCATTCACACAAGACAGCTATTGTGTTGGCTGTCTTTTTCTTTCTTTCTTTCTTTCTTTCTTTTTTTTACAAAGTAAGGTAAAAGAGATCAGTGCCCCTGATTAGTCAGGTATTCCAAGTTTTACAAATGGTTGTGGCACACAGTTTGAAAATTGCAGCCTGGGAGTACTAGCAACAACAGCTAAAGGCAGCCACCCAGAGTGACTTCCCACAGCCATCTTTTGATACAATTCTAACATTTTCTCTCATCTGCCAAGTCTGCATGAGATTCAAAGTTTGGCCAGCAGTGTCAGACATGGCCATTTTCCTCTCTTTCTGTATTTCTCCTGCTCAGGGTTTGATGAAGGGTTTCATCAGTGCTGCCCAACTTGACATTTGCTTCTTCCACTTGATTAGCAATCTATCAGGAGCTAATTTATCCAGACTGTCAGCTCTTTAATACTTGGCCACGATGCCAGCAAATTCTATCAGCATCCACATATTAACACCTCTCATCTCAGGAGACTTACATTTGGTGAAGTTGAAACAAAAGGTCACAAGTGGGCTCTGTTGGTGACTGGAGGAGATTAATTAAGCATTATAAATAGATTGTCTGTTGCATTATGGAGTAGCTTTCTTTATGTTAATTTATAAGGTCATAAACTGAGTCCTTAACCTGACCCTCCCAGGGGTTATTTAAAACAGCTGGTGGCCTACTGTACCCAGAGAAGGACAGTGTTTAATTCAGGGCTGAAGTAATTATTTCATTATGGAAATATCAGCAAAATTATCTTAAGACAAGGCTAATTATTTTGTTTGCTTTAAGAAGAAGAAACAATAAGAAATCCACAGAATGAAAAGACAATTATCTAACTGGTTAGAGAGAAGGCTTACCCCTGCAATATTTAAGGTTTGGCAAAAACATCTCCCACTTGCTCCCCAGAATTTATGGTCTCGGCAAAAAACCTCAAGCCTATTTTGATAACTGGATGTTTTCCCCATTTGTGCTTAAGTCAGTGTTTGAAAGAAGATCTGATGCTTCTGTTTCTCACTTGTTGACACTCAACTCATAAACATGCTTGGGTTTTTTAAGAGTTTGTTGATATCTAGAAATATTTTTAAGAGCAGATCTCTATAAGCCTCCATCAAACCCTGAGGGCCATGCGCCAGGCCCATTGTCATTACTACTTGGACTTGAAAGCTGTCAAATTCAGCTTAAAATAGATTTGAGTGAAACCCACAGGATTTTTCTGCCTGCAGCTCCTCTGAATGCAGGGAAACAGGGCAAAGAGAACAACTGTTTCTGGATGTTTCTTCTTAGATTCAAAGAGCCCTTACATCTTTTAGTCCCACCTCACCAATTTTCATAGTTTGCAGAGTACAGCTAGAACTACTTCAGATGCTTTGGACAATGGCCAGAACTTTGTTCCGCATTTTCTCCTCACTGCCTTTGGTAACCTGCCTGACGCTTTCATTTGCTGAGGATATATCTTTTCTCTGCAAGGATATATCTTTTCTCTCCAAAGTAGAAAACACTTTCAAAAGTGATTCTGCTGCTCTTTGTGGGGTCCATAGAACAGTATCTTATAACAGGTGCAGTATAGCATCTGTTTTCTATCCACAGGATAAATTATTTTCTACTTTTTAAGAGTGCGCCCTGAAGCAGTCCCATTTTGGGGTTTGCCAATTTTGAGGTGCTGCAATAAGTGCTCCAGTGAATCTGAGTATCTTGGTTGAATGGTGCCCTTCCCCATCTTTCTTCCCATTTGTGAAACACCTTAAAGCTTTCCACCAATAAGATATGTTGTAAAACACAGCTTTTTTTTGCATATTCTTCACTTAGAGAAACAAATGTAACCCACAAACAACACAACATAGGGTTATCTAAAATAAAATGTCAAGATTTAACCTTCCAGGAGAAACCAAGATGGCAGCATAAACACCTGAACTACTGCCTCACACAACAATTTCAAAACTACAACTAAAAGACAAAACAGACATCATCCAGAACCACCGGAAGGCTTGCTGAATGGAAATTCTACAACTAGAAGGAAAGAAAAAAGCACACTGACTCAGAGGAGCTGTGGAAGGCAGAGGTATGGAGACGCGTGCAAAGGGGGATGGCAACTGAGTACGTGGCTGGCGGCTTTCTCAATCAGAAGGAAGACAAAAGCTCCTGACTGCTCTGAACTCCAGTTCTGAGTGAGACTCTGGGGACCTAGTCTCATACAAGGAGAAACTGGACTGTCTGGCAGGGGGCAAAATTTGAGGGCTGCTTTCTCTCAGAGGTGTTTGCAGTGATTACTATGGGACATTGAGACCCAAGGGCCTCTTAGGGCAGGGCTGACAGAAAGCCATTGCTGTTTGCTCCACCCTGAGATCCCACCCCACCAAGCCAATGCTCTATCCAAGCTGAGAGCAGAGGCTTTTGCATATGAATAGTCTGGTTCTTTGAATTCTAAACTTACCTAACAAACTGCAGCTGAGTCAGTGAGACCCAGAACATCCAAAAGAAGGCCCAAGACCCCAAAGCAGCTGCACTGCTTCACAGCTGGGCTGCATCTGGGCACCTCCAAAACCCAAACAAAGAAGAGAAATCTGAAGATCTATCCATACCTCCTGCTGGGTGACCTCAGGCAGAAGCTAAATTAGCGCTTCTTTAGAGATCCAAGAGCCAGTGTACCCAGGGGTCAGAGTGGGACCAACCAGATTACAACTCTTCAGATACATAAGTGACACACTCAGAGGGCAGACTCCATGAGCACCAAAGCCCCAATCAAGCAAGTCTTGTCTCATAAGGGTGCCTCCAGCACAGAACTTCTCCCATTGTGGATACAGCTGATCCTCACTTGGCCTGGAGGTCAATTCCTCCCAACAACAATTAAAGCTTAACTACAATAAGACTGTGCACACAGACCACAAAAAGATGCACCAAGAGTGTCCACCTCAGGTAACTGGGGAGGCTGAGCCACTGGGCCCTATAGGATACCTAACACACAAAGGCACTCTATCAACTCAGGGAAGCAGCCAAAATGCAGAGACAAAGAAAGAGGTCACAAATGAAAGAAATGGAGGAAAACAAATGACTAGATATAGAGTTCAAAACCATGGTTATAAGGTTTTTCAAGAATTTTCTAGAAAAGGCCAATAAATTTAGTGAGACCCTCAAGGATATAAAAAGGGACCAACTAGAAATTAGGCATACACTGACTGAAATAAAAAATAAAACACAGAGATCCAACAGCAGATTAGATAGTTGCAAGAATCATGTCAAAGATTTGAAATACAAAGAAGCAAAAAATATCCAACCTGAAAAAGAAAAAAAAAATCCAAAAATATGAAGATACTGTAAGGTGTCTCTGGGACAACTTCAAGTGAACCAACATCCAAATTATGGGGGTGCCAGAAGAAGAGAGAGAGCAAGATACTGAAAGCCTATTTGAAGAAATAATGACAGAAAACTTCACCCACCTGGTTAAAAAAAATAGACTTATAAGTCCAGGAAGTGCACAGAACCCCAAATAAAATGAATCCAAAAAGGACCATACCAAGGCACATCATAATTAAAATACCAAGGGCAAAAGACAAAAGGAGAATATTAAAAGCAGCAAGAGAAAAACAGTTACCTACCAGGGAGCACCATACAATTGTCAGCTGATTTCTCAACAGAAACTATACAGGCCAGACTGGAGTGACAAGAAATATTCAAAGTGATGAATAGCAAGAACCTACAATCAAGATTACTCTACCCAGCAAAGCTATCATTCAGAATTGAAGGTTAGATAAAGAGCTTCACAGATCAGAAAAAGCTAAAGGAGTTCATCACTGCCAAACCAGTATTATAGGAAATGCTGAAAGATATTCTTTAAGAAGAGGAAGAAGAAGAAAAAGGTAAAGATATAAATTATGAACAACAAATGCATATCTATCAACAAGTGAATCTAAAATTCAAGTGAATAAAAAACCTGATGAACAGAATAAACTGGTGAATATAATAGAATCAGGGGCATAGAAAGGAAGCAGACTGACAATTTTCGAGGGGAAAAGGGTGTGGGGGTGCAGGAAGACACAGGACAAAAATCATACATCTACAGATGAGGACAGTGGGGGTGGGTAAGAGCAGAGAGTGGGGTCAGAACTGGGTGTAGGGGAGCTATGGAGGGAAAAAAGAGGAACAACTGTAATAATCTGAATAAAGATTAAAAATAAAAAGAAATTTACCCTTCCCCCAATGTCTCACCCCTAACCACCAAATTCATTTCTGTTATGAGTTTCATGTATTTCCTTACAAATCCTTTCTTGATGCATATACTATATGTATATGCCTAAGGAAATAAAGCTTTGTTTGTGTGAACTCTAATATGAATATAATCACACTGTCTAATCCTACAACTAGATTTTTTTCAACTCAATAAACCATGTACAGTGTTTAATCTTCACTCATTTTAAATATATTTTATTGATATTTTTTACAGAGAGGAAGAGAGAGAGAGAGAGAGAGAGAGAGAGAGAGAGAGAGTTAGAAACGTTGATGAGAGAGAAACATCAACCAGCCGCCTCCTGCACACCCCTAATTGGGGATGTGCCCGCAACCAGTGTACATGCCCTTGACCGGAATCAAACCCGGGACCTTTTAGTCCGCAGACAGACGCTCTAACACTGAGCCAAACCGGTTTCGGCTAATCTTCACTCATTTTAATAGTTGTATAGTATTCTTACTCCCTAGATAGAGGTGCCATAATTATTTAATCATTTTTCTACTCATGAACATAGGTTGTTTTATTTTTTTGATGTTGTTAATCCTCACCCAAAGATATTTTTTCCATTGATTTTTTTAAAGAGAGTGAAAGGGAGGGGGGAAAGAGAGAGAGAGAGGAGATAGAGAAACATTGATGTAAAATAGACACATCAATTGGTTGCCTCTAGCAAACACCCCAATTGGGGCCAAAGATTGAACCTGCAACCCAGGTATGTGCCCTTGACCCCAAATCGAACTCAGGACTCTCTAGTATACAAGCCAATGCTCCAATGGTTGGCAAACTCATTAGTCAACAGAGCCAAATATCAACAGCACAATGATTTAAATTTCTTTTGAGAGCCAAATTTTTAAAAACTTAAACTTCTTCTAATACCACTTCTTCAAAATAAGCTTTCCCAGGCTATGGTATTTTGTGGAGCCAAACTCAAGGGGCCAAAGAGCTATATGTGGCTTGTGAGCCGCAGTTTGCCAACCACGGCTCTAACTAGTGAGAAACACCAGCGAGGGCAGTTTTATCACTTTTTTTTTCTTTATTAAATGATGTTTCAATCCTTGTATAGTCATACCTTGGAGATATTACAAGTTCAGTACTAGACCACTGCAATAAAGGAAGTACTATCACAATAAAGCAAGTCTCCCAAATTTTTTGGTCTCTTGGTACATATAAAAGTTAAGTTTACACTATGCTACAGTCTGTTAAGTGTGCAATAGCAATATGTCTAAAAAGACAATGTAAATATCCTAATTTAAAAATATTATATTGCTAATAAAAAAAGAAAGAAAAAGAAAAAGACTAACCATCATCTGAGCTTTCTAAGAATCCCTTTGTTAGTGGAGGGCTTTGTCTCACTGTTGATGGCTGCTAAAGGATGGAGTGGTTGTGGAAATTTCTTAAAATAAGACATTAATGAAGTCTACCACATCAACTGACTCTATAAATGATATAAACAATTTCTCTATAGCAAGCATACAACACTATTTGATAGCATTTTAGCTGTCATACAACTTGTTTTGAAAGTGGAGTCAATCCTCTCAAACTCTGCCACTAATTATCAATTAAGTTTATGCTTTTCTAAATCTGTTTTTGTAATTTCAATAATCTTCACAGCATCTTCACTGGTAGTAGCTTCCATCTCCAGAACACATTCTTTGCTCAGCCATAAGAAGCAACTCCTGATCAGTTAAAGTTCTAGCATAATACTGCAGCAATTCAGTCACATCTTCAGGCTCCACTTCTAGTTCTACCGTGTTTCCCCGAAAATAAGACATCCTCTGAAAATAAGACCTATTTCATGGAAACATAATACATTCCCTGAAAACAAGACCTAGCGCATCTTTGGGAGCAAAAATTAATATAAGACATTGTCTTATTTTCAGGGAAACAGGGTAGTTCTCTTGGTATTTCTACCACAGACATAATTACTTCCTCCACCATCAAGATTATCCATGAGGGTTAGAATCAACTTCTTCCAAACTCCTTATAATGTTGATATTTTGACCCATTTCCATGAAACATGAATGCTCTTAATGACCTCTAAAATGGTAAATCCCTTCAAGAGTTTTTTCATTTCATTTTTTCTAGGAGGAATCATTATCTATAGGTTTATGTATTAATAAAAATCAGAGGAATCATTATCTATAGCTTTATATATTTCTTAAATAATAAGACTTGAAAATCAAAATTACACCTTGATCCATAGGCTGCAGAGTAGATGTGCTAGCAGGCATCAAAACTTTAATCTTAGTGTACATATCTATTAGAGCTTTTGAGTAACCTGGCACACTGTCAAAGGACAGTAATACCAGGTGTACCAGTTGATAAAGTGGATTTTTTTCAATAGATGAAGTTACACATCTATTGATATATATGTGATTTGATATGTATGCTATTTTGTTGTATTGACAGAAAGCTTCAAAACTTCATATGTCAAATTTTATGAAGGTATTAATATCATAGATATTTTTATACTTAAAATGTCAAATTTTGTGCCAAAAAAAAGAGCATTTGCAGGAAGTTTTATTTTGAAGAAGAAGTTATTGTATATTTCGGGAAGCTTATGGTGAACATGCTCCATCTCAAGATACTTGTGACCACTGGTTTAAATGCTTTAAAAGTGATGATTTCAATGTGAAAGACAAGAAACATCAACAGAAAAAGTTTGAAGACAAATTACAAGCATTATTGGATGAAGATGTATGTCAAACTCAAAAACAACTTGCAGAAAGATTCAATGTTGCTCAGCAAACAATTTCTAATGTTTACAAGCAATGGGAAAGATTTTAAAGGAAGGAAAATGGGTGCCACATCAACTGAACAAAAGACAAATGGAAAACTGAAAAGTCAACAGTAAAATGTTCCTTCAAAGGCATGAAAGTCTTCTTTGCAATAAATTGTGACTGGCGATGAAAAGTGGATTTATTTTGAGAATCCCAAATGCACAAAATCTTGGGTTGATCCAGGTCAACCATCAACATCAACTACTGCAAGGCCAAATTGCTTCGGAAAGAAGACAATGCTCTGCGTTTGGTGGGATCAGGAAGGTATGGTATATTATAAGTTTCTAAAACCAGGTGAAACCATTAATACTGATCGCTACTGTCAACAAATAATCAATTTGAACCACACTTTGATCATGAAACAATCAGAATATGCAGAAGTCACGGCAAAGTAATTTTGCTTCATGATGACACACCATCACACTTCAAAACCAGTTAAAGGCACGTTAAAAGATCTTGCCTGGGAAGTAGTAACCCACCTGCTATATTCACCAGACCTTGCTCCTTCAGATTGCCACTTGTTCTGATCGATGGTATAAGTAATTTTGTCCAAAATGTCTGTTATTTGCACATGTTCTTTTCTAAATGAATTTCAGAATTGGCTTGTCAAGTTTAATTTTTTAAAATTGTATTGGGCTATCATATTCATAAATTAATTTGGTGAAGCTTCCCATTCATCACATCTTCTTAACCAAGCTGAATTTTACATATTCAAGGAAAATTAATAATTTTCTTTACATGGGTCTTCTACATTTCCTATTAAGTTTCATGACAGATATATTTTACAGTTTTTGTTACTATCATGAGTGAACTTTCTTTTTAAGGTATTCTATTGGCTATTATGGATTTATTATTACTTTTTTTAAAAAAAAAACTTTAGTGGGTTGCTTTACTTTACACTCTTTGTAGTTTTTTTCCCCAGTAGAATGTCTTATATCTCATAAATTTTCCCCTTATTAACTTAAAGTGTCATTTTGTCCCTTCCTTTCTAATAGTTTTATTTTTTGTATCTCAAAATATGAGAATCATTGTGAATTGTAGCTGGGATAGTAGGTATCCTCTCTTACCTTATTTTGTCAACATGCATCTAATATTTTACTAATGAGTATGATGTCACTCATACACTGCTAGTGGAAATGCAAAATAATATAGGTTCTCAGAAAAAGTTTGACAATTTATTTAAACACTAAACATGCAGTTATCATACATCCTACCAATTACACTACTGAGTATCCCAGCAAAATGAAAACAAATGTTAATAGCAGCCTTAATTTCAATGACCAAAGTCTGAAAACAATTTAGATGTCTTTGAATTGGTAAATAATTAAACAAACTGAGTAAAGTCACACACTGGAATACTACACAATAATCAAAAGGAACAAATTACTGACACACATTTCAACCTGGATAAATCTCCAGAGAATTATGCTGAATGAAAAAGTCAATCCAAAAAGACTACATGGGGTTTTATTCCACATATACACTCTTAAAATAACAAAATTATATGGAAATAGAGAACAGATTAGTGGTTATTGGGGATTAAGAAGGAAACAAGGAGGGAAATGGATATTTATGACTCACTTTTTTGTTTTCTAGCTAATGGATATATTTTTAAATACTTTACTTTTTGAAAGATTTGGAGAGAAAAATGGTGGCAAGCATGTATGTCAGGTTAGCATCTTGATCCATTCTCAAAGTCACTTCTCCTTTTTTCCCCCAGACTGTATGCTTAGTAAACATGACCTCATGCTAATATTAGCCTAAGCCAACATACTCATGAAAGCATATCTGCTGCTTAAAAAAATTGTGTGAGTTGCCTAGGGACAAACATGAAACTAGATTTTTGTATCAGCTGGTGAAAGATTATTCCTGACACTGATTTCTTTTTCTTCCTGTTATATTTGGGAAAATCACAGCCCCATAAAGTAATAAGGACTTTGGAATATGTGGATTTTTCCCTATGGTATGAGTTCCCTGAGGCAGAAATCTTGTCTTTTCCATTTTTCACCTCTCCACCTTCCTTCCAGGAGTGCAGGCTTGCTTTGTTCTGGAAACATCTTCCCTATGGCAGGGCCCTTGCACACAATGATCCCTCTGCCCGGAGCACTGCCTACCCCATCCCCTGCCCACAGATTGTTCAGGTTTCTATTCAACTCTTTTCTTCAAAGAAGCATTTTCTTATTATTAAATACCAATCAAGTGTATTACAAGTTTCATTGTGCTTTTCACCTTTTCTTCAAGGTAATATTCACAACCTGCAAACATATTTCTTTCTTTAAGTTGAAACAGATTTATTATAGAATTTCTCAGTCTTTAATATCTAATATATCCAATAAGTTATTTCTCAAATTTAATTATTTGATTATCACTGGATGTTTCATGGGAATAGTGTTTCATGGAACCCTGAGAGTATTTTAAAACAGGGATTCTCAAAGTAAGCTGCATGTTCGAATCACCTTAGAATCCATTCCAATCGAACCCTTACAAGATCAATCAAATATGAGTCTCTGTAGGGTGGGGACCCAAGCAGAAATATTTTTTCAAGAACTACTCAGTGACTCCAAAACTCAGCTAGGCTGTGAATACGCTGTCGTGGTTCTAGTATCTGTCCCTTCCGTCAGACTGTAAGTCTCAGGTGAGCGGGGACTTTTAGTTCCTCTCTATATTACTAGTACTTGGCACAGGGCTCAACATATACACAGTAAGTACTCAATTATTTCATTGTGAGTCATAATAAACAGTCCCCTTGTTTGTGGAACTAGGAGATTAGTGGGAAATCAGAGTTCACCAACATAAAATTCACTACACAGGATGCGGAAAGTAAGGCTGTCATTGACTCAAAGCACTGAGGCCGGAGTTTTTCTCAGGCTTTGTCCAACACCCTCTTTTATTGACTCTCACCTCTCCTCCCTTTCCTTTTTAAGTAGTCCCTCGTTCTCTTCCCGGACCCCCTCCTCTCACTTTGTTTCATCCTCTGCTCTATGCTGGCTCCCCCAAAGCCCGCTGTCTTTAACACAGTTGCCACTGGAAAGTTTCTGCAAAGGTGATCACATCAGTGCTGAGTAGAGCGGCTTATTTCTTCCTCCCCTCCCTCCCCCCTCACACAGCTCTCCGGAACTTTGGAGCCATGAAGCCTCTTGGCGGAGAGGGAGGCCCACCAGGCAGCTCTTTATTGCCATGCAACTGTGAGATTCCTCCCTACACTTCCTCCTGGGGGGAAAGTCAGCCTGCCAATCGAGGTTTAACGGTGGAGCAGTGCACGGTGACATGCCAAGCCCCCCTCTTGCTACCCCCCACAACCATCCCCATCACCACCTCACACCACCGTCCCACCCCCAGACTGAACAAACTGTATCACTTACCCCCTGGGAGACTGGCAGTTGCTGAGGCCAGACGCCACAGGGGCTGGGGAGTTTCCAGTGGCCACAGAGGCAGGTCTCCCGCTCAAGGCGCAGCTCTGTCTGTGGCTGCCCGGCCGGGCACAGGGCTGGGACTGCAGAGGATGCACCACTTTCTGGGCCACCTTCTCCCCCCGGAGATTTTCTCGATTCCTTTTTGGCCAGAACCCTTTGCAGCATTATAGTTTGTCAATAGTCCGCGACTGCTTTCTAGAATTTCTCTCCAAGGAGAAAGTGTGTTTTTCTAAGAAATAGGTGTGCTAGCCTGAAGCCTAATTTCATGTGAGGGCTCAAAAATGAAACAAAAATAATCACTCTCAAGTCTGGAAGCTGGGGGGCCTCTCCGTGCTGTGAGGAGTGCTTTCTTTGGGGAGGAGGGAGGCTATGGCGGCCCTCTGTGATTCTTAAATAAAATTTTCCAATTATAAAAATAATGTACACCCGTCTATCAGCCAGGGCACCAGCAGAAAACAGAAGCACACTCAGCTTGAGTTGTCCAGAAAACTTAATGAAAGGCTTATTTACAGGTTGTGCAAGGGATAGCAAGACAGACAGGACTGGTAATTTTGGGAGGCTGTCGTTATCCCTAAGTTGGAAAGGAAGATGGGTAAAGGCTGGGATAGGGGCACCAGTCAGGTGTTGCCTTGTGAAATAGCACACCCAACGCCATACAGAGGGACTGTCTAAACCAACTACCCTGTTTCCCCGAAAATAAGACAGTGTCTTATATTAATTTTTGCTCCCAAAGATACGCTAGGTCTTATTTTCAGGGGATGTATTATGTTTCCATGAAGTAGGTCTTATTTTCGGAGGATGTCTTATTTTCGGGGAAACACGGTAGAAGCCCAAGGGCACGGGGCCTTGAATGATGCAGTCCATAAGGGTGTCCTAGAGACACAGAGCAGGATAGCAAAGGACAAGAAATTTTCTGGAGGTGAAAAAGGATAGAGGAACAAAAAAAAAACTAGTATAATAATTATAGAGCATTGCAAAGAATAGAAATGTTAAACAGAAACAAATGATTCACCTTTAGTCTTATATCCAAAGGAATCTACCGCAAGGAGGTAGATTTTGACATATCCATAGTAGAGATCACATATTTAATAACAATGGCGAACACTTGTCAAGGGCATACCACTCCAGGCATTGGGTCAAGCACTGCTGTACAAGCACTGCTTCTTCAAAACCTCAAGCAACCCTACAGAATAGGAAGACTGTTATCCTTTCCTCGTGAACGAGGACTCTAAGGCAAAAGAGGAACTTACTATGGGCATGACAACCAGGTATGACCCAAGAGCCTCTATTTTTAATGAGAGTGCTCTACTAGCTTCTACTTTACAAACCCTTGTTTTGACTTTAATTTGAAGCACTGTTTCAATCCATACATAATATTACATGGAATATGTTAATATGCATTTTACTTGATTATTGGCTATTCAAGCTGCTTTTAATTTTTTACTGTTATAAAAGCTGCTACCATGAACATCTCAGTATTTAACAGTTTTCCTGCATTTTACAATATTTATTTAAATGATAGCTCTACTAGATTTTCTTCCTTTTTTAAAAACAGTCTTGGTTTTTCTATCATGTCAAGTCACAAAGTTGTAAACAGATAAATGTGGACATGGAAAGTAATATTAAAATTATCCAATTGTATCGCTCCACCCCCAAAGAAAAGAAAAATTAAGAAAAGTGGGGGAAGTATATTGGGTCACAGAGCTCGAAGTTTAGTGAGAAATGGCATCTAAACAGGTTGAAGATCCATCATTCCTTTCCCTATGTGTTCAATGGGAACACAGCCATGAATGATGAACACAGTGCACACAGAAGGGCTACTACACATGAAACAAATCTAAATAAATGGATGGGGCTGTATCTCTCCTAATCAACTACTTTCACTTCTAATGAAGTGTGTGCTCAGGACTACATTGATGAATACAAACAATTCATCAGGACAACTTAGATCAGACTGTTCACTGCCAAAGAAAAGCTGCCCATTGATTTAGGCTATTCTACAAAGTATTTTAAATTCTAAAATTGTGCACATGGTTTACGGAAGTTCACCCTGCCCTTTAGTACAGTAATTGATGAACCATTCAAGGAAAATAAGATGAACTATTTTCTAAAAATCACCTAGAATAAATTCAACCTGTGTGTGTGTATATATATAATCTTCAGCAAAAACAACTGTATAAGCAATTTAAGAGAGAGATAAATTTCATACAATAGTCATAGTCCTCTTTCTAATATATACTAATAGATTTTGAAATCTATAAGCAAAGTGAGGAAATGATTGTTCATAGAGAAACACAGCATATAAAAGAAGTTCAACTTCTCTCATTATAAGCAAATACAATTTAAAACTAACCTAAGATACCACTTTTCACCTTTCAAAACGGTGAAAACACAAGTTTTAACATACCTGTACACTCAAGAGTTTAGTCTCTAGGAAACAGTCCCTCTCATGTAATGCTGACAGAAAAATAAATGTTTATGACCATTAGGAGGGCAGTTTGGTAATATGTACCAAAACTAAAAATGCAGCCCAGATGGTGTGGTTCAATGGTTGAGTGTTGACTCATGAAACAGGAGATTACAGTTCAATTCCCAGTCAGGGCACATGGCCCGGATTGTGGGCTCAACTCTGAGTAGTGGGGTGTGCAGGAGGCAGCCAAACAATGATTCTTTCTCATCATTGATGTTTTTATTCCTCTCTCCTCTCCTTTCCTCTCTCTGAAATCAATAACATAGTTTAGTAAAAAAAATTACAAATGCAAATAACCTGGCAATCTTTATTATGGATATTTACCCTACATGTATACTTACAGCTGTATAGAATAAAATATGCACAAGACTATTCATATTGGCATGGTTTTTAAGAGTAAATTGCATCACATGCAGTTGGTAAGAGTGGAATATCTATTAGTGATGAACTAGTTAAATAAATTGTTCACACATCTATACACAGCAGCAATTAGAATGTGAAATCTCATCATATGGAGAGATCACCAAGATAAATTTTCAAAAAAGTTTGAAAAATGTACATATAATACTGGTGTGTTATCTTTTGTGCAAAATGAGGGGCTCTATATGTTTGCTTGAGTCTAATAAAGAAATCCTGGAAAGATACATAAGACACTAAGAACAGTGGGTACTTGTGGTTAGAGAGCAAAGCTAGGAACTGGGAAGGTGGCAGACAAGGAATTGAGGGAGACTTATAGCAGTCTCGTTTTTATTACCTCATGGTTTATGAACCATGTGGATCTATTCAAAACATTAAATTTAATAAAAGGATCAAAAGAAAAAGTAAAGTTCATGGGATACAGAGGAAATAGAATGAGTCAAGAGAAGAAAACGCAATGGAAGGAGGCCTATCAGACAGAAGACTATTATGAAGGAATAGCAGAAGAATAAGGACATGTAGAGAGACACTTTTCATCCCATGCCCAGGGGCAGAAAATGCCTAAGAAGGATACATCTGAAAGAAGAACAAAAATTTTCGGTACATTTACAGTGTTATCCCTGTATTGACAGACAGGAGAGAATAATACAGTAAGCTAAAATGGGCAAATTATTTCAAATCTTTCAGTGAGAAAGAAAACGTATCTGTTGCTATCATTTCTGTAACCACAGAGGGTGGATTTCATGGGGCAGGCTCTCCTACCACAGAAGTAACACATTTCTCTAAAGGCGCCTTTTGTGGTGCTTATTTAAGCTATCAGCAAACTGAAGAGTCTTAAATGACAAGAGTGTTTACATATTTAATTTTTGTGTAACACTAGAACCATAAAAGCTCTCTAGTTGAGATGGGGAATATGTGACACATGCAGTTAATTTGCACATTAAATTATTGAACGAAAAATACACACATTATCCATTGCGACTCTAGGATTAGGTCAGGTCAAATTTTATTGCTTTTGGCCAACGGCTTTTGTAAGACTTATAAGGCTAAGAGGAGCTACAGTGTGATCTTTGGTGTAAGTTATAGAGTTAAAATGAGGTTCTGAGTGGGAAAATACTTAGCATTTCAGAGGTAATTTCATGAAAGTCGTCATAAGACTAGCACATCACTGTGTTGTTTTAACTGAAACTTTATAATATCACTTTAGCTCTGGTTTCTAAAACTGCCAAGGTTCATGTATCTGCCCGATGATAAATAACCAATCTTTTCTAGATGGATCTGGAATGGATGCTAATTTGAATTACACCCAAGAAGTTTACCAAATAAATATGACAAGAAAAAAAGGGAGAAAAGGTGGATGATTTTGTAGCTAGCTCGAGGGTTCCAAAAATAAACATTTGATGGGCTAACGGTGTCTCATAGTATCTGTCTTCAAATCTGAACATGGGCATGAAATCTGGAAAGGGTTTGATTATTCTATAAAGAAAATTTGTATCTTATAAAAACAGTCTGCCAAACAAGGTATTTTGAACAAAGCAATATCCCTTATATTGGTTTATGAGATAAATGTACTATGTATTAGTGGTAGCAGCAATGGTAGCAAGTATTTCTGAGCTTTTAGTATGTGCCAAACTAAATATCTTGTGGGTTTTAATCTCATTTAATTCTTTCTACAATCTTACAAGATAGGGTCTATTCTTCATTTTTTAGAGAAGGGAAATTAAAAAGTTGCCCAAGTTACACAGCTAGAAAGTGATAAAGTCAGGATATATGTTCCTTCAAAGTACATACTCAGGACGTCGTATTATACCTCCACTTATGTTAAAACATATTCAGGCTTTTATTATTCTACAGTAGTGGGTCAGAGGTCACTTATAATCAATAGGTTCTTTGGATTTGGTTATGTGTTCTAAAACATAAGCTTGAATTAAGGGAATCCAACTACTCCCAGCTCAGAATTGCTGAATTATCAGAGGACTAAAAGCAAGGTGGAAAGTAACTTAGGACACTTTTGTAAGAAGTTTAAGTTTATATTTACTATAGATCTATTTAGCCCCATAAGTCTGTATCAGAAATAAGTTAAACTGGAATAATCTCAGAGCCAGATTTCAACAAAATGTCTAGATGCTTTCTTCAATGTTTTCTCTTTAATTATAATATGAACCTCCTAGAAGATTATTTTAGTGAGCATAAATAGCTACACATTTAAGTTCCTTATATGGGTAAAGTAGTTGGCCCATCATAATATTCTGGGCCTCTTTATGAAAATTATCATAGATATTAAAGGAGTTTTATCTTCCTACTAGAGACCCAGTGCATGAAATTTGTGCATGGGATGGGTGAAGGGGGTGTCCCTTAGCCTGGCCTGAACCCTCTCTAATCCAGGGTCTCACAGGGGATATCCGACTGCTGGGCATCCCTCATAATCTGGGACTGCTGGCTCCTAACCACTCACCTGCCTTATTGCCCCTAACCACCTCTTCCTGCTGGCCTAATTGCTCCCTAACTGCTCCCCTGCCAGCCTGTTCGCCCCTTAACCACCTCTGCCTCAGCCCTGCCGCCATAGCTTTGTCTGGAAGATGTCCAGTCTGATTAGCATATTATCCTTTTATTAGTATAGTTGTATGTTTGTCAACCAAATTTCCTCCAATTTTTTTCTTTGAGACATTATAGTTAACCTGGATTCCTATTTTGAATTAACAAAGGTATAAACTGCTAGTGGATTAGGATGAAGATATCTGTGAAAATGATAGGAGCTTTTATGTGGATCCAGCAGGGATATTCTCTTGTATTATCTTTGTAGTGGAGAAAAAGACCAATCAAATCTTTATTTTCAAAAACTATATTCAACTCAGATTTTGTTAAAATAAATAAATAAACAAACAGAGGAGGTCAGAGGTGTTAAAGTTAGATTATATGATTAGTGAAAGCTTTCATTTATGTTATATATTTCACAAATACTTATGCCAGGTAAAAAATAGAGAACTGCACTATTATGCAGCCTATAGTACTGGTATCCTTCTTGGTTACAGAGGTAAACCAGCTCCTGAAAGATCAGTGTAGCTGATTCTATGGAAATGGTTAAATAAACACAAAAACAAAAGTTTTTCCTCCCCTTTCAGACTGGGTTTCACTATAATAAAAAATGACTAATAGAGTGATAGGAGGATGTCATGATATCATGTTACTTAAAAATACAAAAATGTAAGTGTTTTTAAGAATTGTTTTTTAAGTCTGCATCTTATAATTTGTTTCTCCATCCTATGAGACTCCAAGAAAGCAGCAGATATATTGCAATAATCTTAAAACCTCAAAAAAACACCTTAAATTTATAGGATGATGGAATAGACATACTTCTTCCTATTCCTCCTGCTAAATACAACTGAAAACACTGGAGTGGTGTAAGAGAAAGCCAGCTCTCACAGAAGGATTAAAAAATATCCTGAGTCTCATAAAATAATATGAAAATGTCCAGCTTTCCATTTAAAACCAGGATGACTCCAAATTGAATGAAAGAAGACAAACAATAGATGTCAACATTAGGATAACAGAGATGTTAAAACTTTCCAACAAGAGCTTATAGCAGCTGTGGTAAAAAATATTTCAACAGGCAATTACAATCTGCTTGGAATAAATGAAAAAATAAAAAGCCTAAGCAAAGAAACAGAAGTATAAAGAAAAACTAAATGCAAACTGTACAACTGAAAAATGCAGTACCCAAAATACAAAGCTCAGTGGAAGTGTTTAAGAACAAAGTGAAAGGATGGAAGAAAGAAATTAGTGAACTAAAAGATAGAGCAATAGAAATTATCCAATTTGAAAATCAGAGAGAATACAGACTAAGAAAATAAATAGAGCCTTAGGAACCAGAGAGATGATAACACAAGATCTAATATTCATATCATTAGAGTACCCAAAAGAGTGGAGAAAGAGGGCAGTGCTGAAAAAGTACCTTAAAAAATAATGACTGAAAACTTCCCAATAGTTGCAAAAGACATAAACCTACAAATGCAGATAGCTGAGCAAAGCACTAACAAGATCAAACAAAAGAAACCCACACTGGAACACAACATAGTCAAATTGCTAAAAACTATAGGAAAATAATAATTTAATGCAACATGAAAAAACCAACACTGAACCTACAGGAGAAAAACAATTCAAATGATAGTGCATTTCTCATCAGAAAACCTGCAGTGCAGGCAAAAGTAGAACAATATTTTCCAAGTGCTAAAAGAAAATAATTGTCAACCCAACCTGGAATCCTATACCCAGTAAAATTACCTATCAAAGTAGAAGCAAGATTTTTTTGTAGATATAGGCAGGCTTTTTAAAATTTATATTGAAAGGCAAAGAAACTAAAATAGCTACAATAATTTTAAAACAGCAGAATAAAGTAGGGGGAATTAGTCTACCCAATTTTAAGGCTTACTGTATAGCTACTGTAATAAAGACTGTGTAGTATTGGTGAAAAGTTAGATAACACAGATCAGTGAAAACAGAGAAATCCCAGAATTAAAGTAACACAAATATGCCAACTGATTTTGGAAAAAGATGCAAAAGCAATTCAACTGAGGACAGATAACCTCTTCAACAAATGGTGCAAGAGCAATTGGATATCAAAAGGCAAAAAAAAAAAGGGGGGGGGGCCTTTACGTTTCAAACCTTGTACAAAAATTCATGCAAAGTAGATCATGAACTTAAATGTGGAAAAGAAAATATAAAATGCAAACCTATTAAATTTGTTGGTACCACTGATCTTAAGCAAATTTTTCATTTTATTTTTGTCTCTGTTAATGTTGTATTTCTCATTTTTTAAATAAATTTCTTCTTCAAATAGAAAGCCTGTGAATGGCATGGTTTCCATACATAATGATTATAAAATTATTTGAGAAATGCCTATAATTTGGGGAATACTCATGGGAGGAGAATTTATTTTAAAGTCTCATTTATTTAAAAACCTGTTCCTAGTGCCATCTGAATAAGTCCCAATCCATGATGAGGAGAGCCTACAGAAGTTCAACAGCAGCTCTTTAAATGAGACTCAAATAGCCTTTATGACCTTTGTTCCTCTTCATTAAGTCAAGTTCTCCCCAAATCACTAAATAACTTTAATACTCTTATTATGTCTAATTTTCTTCTAAAACATTAATTTAATAAAGGAAGAACAGATACTATTTTTAAGCACAAGTAATCACAATTCCCTTCCTCATTCATTTCAATTTGTTCCCAGTTCCTCTACTTATCAGCTGCCTGACCTTGAACAAGTACATACCCCCTTGAATCTCAGTTACTTCCTTAAATAAGAAGGCAAAGTTTCTGCTATTTTCAGAATCATACAAATGAATCCACGGTTACTTCAGTAATATACTAGTGTAATTTAAAATAACTGATAGTATAATAACCATCAAGCAGGGGGAAAGCTGGGCCAGTTTTGAGAATGGAAGCCCCAACAAAAGACTTTCCTTTTCCTTTGTCCTGAGACATCTTACCATAACTAGGAACCTACTAGAATTCTCCCAAGTCCATGTTATTTTCCTTCTCCAAGGAGTAGGGTTTAAAATAGTTCCAGCTATGTATTTCATAGAGGTTTTATCTTTCCTACATGGCTATTTCAATGAATCAAAATATACCCCTGTATTCTATTTGCTTTGTTAGTCAGAGGAAGGGAATCCAATTTATATCTAATTCTGGAAAATCAAAACCCAGTAAAAATTAACAAAAGAATTGGAATTTTTAAAAAGGTCTTAAGAATGGCCCTTTGTTTTAAAATGTTAAGAGTAAACAAAAAAAATGTACTGAAAAATAAGAGGGTTAGACCTTTTAAAAAATTATATTTTTAAAATACAAAAAATATATATATATACTTTAACAGCTAATAGTTCAATTTTGAAAATAAAATGTTTTTTAATAAACACTGATAATTATTCAAAGTGTGTGTATGTATTTTGAGGGGACACCCTATATAAAAAATAAATTTTAGAACAAGTTTTATTTAAAATTGTGATGTGATGAGATCTAAAAAGCAAAAACAGAAATCATAAAACACTAAGAGTCATATAAAGTATGTATAATTAATTAAAGAAAACCCAGGATTTTGGATGTTAACAACCAAAGAAAAGCAAAGGTCATCTGGTTCAATCTATTCTTTTAAAACTGAGGAAACCAAGACCAAAACAGGTGAAGGAACTTGCTCAATGTGACAAAACTGTTAGAGCTGAGATAAAAACATATATGCCTGCTCCCAATTCACTATTATCTCCACAAAAGCACACTACTTCCCAAGGGGGGGAAAAAAACACTAGAAACTAGAGACCTAAAGCCGAGGCTAGAAACCTTGGGTTAATGCACCTAGTCCATAATCTGAGCAATTCGTAGAACAGAGGTGAGATTTCTTGAAATTAGAAAATTCAGATATTTCCAACATCTTCTGAAAAAATGGAACCTTTATATACAAATCCACATACCATTTAAAAATCTTTAGTCTCTTAATACTAGTCAAATAATTTATGGCTAAATTATACATTTTAAAAGTAAATTTCTTGGTAGCATAATGAGATTACATCTTGCTAATATATGGTATTTATATCTGTAACAATTAAATGGTTTATTGGGTCTCCTTGGTTTTTTACTTACAAATTTATTTTCAGCAGAATTACTGGACTTTGCAGTTTTAGGCCAGATTTTTTGTCACAATAAATACTAAAATAAATAAACTTTTACTTTTTCAGTTCCAGAGAGCATTTAGCCGCACTTCCTTACCTCCATATACATACACATTTTCAACTATTTCTTCTCTTTGTATGCTACTAAAAATTTTAGTTAAACTGACCAGTACTATTACTTGTACATGCTTTTTAAAAATTAAAACCCTGAAAACTGAGATGTTCATTACTTTTCTATTTTGAGGCTTAAAGAATTAGCAAATGGTAAGGACATTTGTAAACAATGAGGACAATGAACATATTGATGTGAGGCCTTCCCTTTCAAAACAATTTTTAAAAAATTATTGAGTGGTGACCATTAAGAGGCTGGAAATGCTCAATTTCAGTCATGACCCAACTCTAGTAGGTTTTTTAGTTTCTATCAAAAATAGAAGACTAGTCTGTAAAGAGGACAGCTTCTGCCTGGTCTCTAGCTTTTGCTTTTATTCACTACTGGAGCTCAATGACAGGTGAACTTCAAGAAGAATCCTCTAGGTTTTCTGCAATTAAAGAGACCACGTGCCAGGTCTAGAACTGGAGTTGCCCAGGTTCCCAGAGTCCTGGCCCTGGTCTAGGAGAGTTAAAGCCACAGTGGGTCCATGCAGCAGAGCTCCCTAGGGTCTGTTGTCAGCAGTCAGATGATGTGGTTCAAGCATTTGTTGACACCATTCGGCAATTGTTCTCAGGAGATTCATCTTGGTGACTGGGTTAAAGTACGATTTAAAAAAAGAAAGAAAGTATAGAAAGGTCACTGTTTTCAGATATGCCAAACCTTCATGGGAAATCTAAATTATCTGTGCACAATGCTGGTGGTGAATGAGCTAGGCAGACCACCCCAATTATTATAAATCATAGGATATACAGAAAACAAAGGTTTTGCACCAGGTGTCACATAGTCAGGAAATATACAGCTGACTTATGATACCTGCACCTTCTAGCTGTTGGGAGGTCACTAAACACTCTAGGACGCAGCACCCTTACCAGAAACATAAGGTAAGAACTAACCTAGCACTATTAGTGAGATTTAAATGTCTCTCATGATCCTCCTTATACCAACACTGGTCATCAAATTAAAACATGAATTGATTATGTCATTCTGTTCATAAGCCTTCACTTGTTCCCACAAAGTAAAACTCTTTAGCATTGCATTCAAGGACTTTCACATATTAGCCATCCCTCAGCCTCCACATCCTGCTTCCTCTACTGAAAGCATCCCATCTTTACTTTATTATGTCCAATGTTTTCAACCCTCAGTTTCTCTCCCCGGAAAGTCCTGCTCTGTGTAAAATCCTACTAAATCTTCTAAATAAAACCCTTTCCTTATCCTGTCCCTCTCCTAATTTTGTTGGCCTTTGGAACTTCAACAACACTTTGCTCACCTGCCTGCTTTTCTGTGAGTTCTAGGGCAAAGATGTCTTATTCATGTTTACATTTCCATCATCCAGCACTGTGCCTTCCGATCTTAACAAGTACTGGCTCATACATGGAAATGGAACTACATGACGGTGTTTTTAAACTGAAAGTCTCATCAAAATATAGTAATTGTTGTCATTAAAGGTGAAGAACTTGAGCAATAATGAGAATTTAACATTTAAATGAATAAATCTCACAACCTTTTAAAAGTCTAGATACTACATTTTTTTCTCAGGGCCCTGCAGGGGAACTGGTGGGTATACCAGGAGGTGGGCCCCTTGGTATTACAAGGCATGACACCATACCCTTCATTATGGAACAGAGCTGGTCCATGGAACTATACCTTCATCTGATGGCTACTGAAGATTCAGAAAGATCATCTCTCAAACTTTCTCAATATCAAAACTTATGAATCTGTGTACCACTATGATTCCTTGTCTACAGCTACTGCTCTCCTTGCCTTTTAGTACAAGCTGTGTGATCCTGGCTCCCCTGTTTTCCCAATTTAAAACCCACAAATGTGGCCAGTGATTCTCCCAAACTCATAGTGTCACTTAACTATGAAGGAAAGAGGCACTAGACTTTGAGCCCAGACAGACATGAGTTTGAAATATGACCCTCTCATTCATTCCCAGTGTGTGGCCTTGGACAGCGCACTCAGTCTTACAGAGCCAGTGACCTCACCTCTAAAAATAAGAAAAATGCATAACAGGGTTGTTGTGAAAAGCAAATAAGAAAATGTGGAAGAAAGTATTGCAAACTAAAAATGTTATAAAACTGTAAGATGTTATTCCCATGATGAGAAGTAGACAAGTACCAGCCACGGTCATGCCTTCCTTTAGTACTCCTTTCCCCAGTTCTTTCTTCTGGATCCCCTTGCAGAGGGTCCACAGTACAAACGTACATCTGACTGGGCTTGGGTCTGCTTTTGCATAGAGGTTTCTCTAATCCCTAATAAGGTTGATCTACTTCTCCATAAAGGGAGAACTTTTGTGGGGGAAATAACAGTTTCAGCAGCCCCTGTGGTAACAGAGCATTTCTTTGATCTCTTGCCACTATCTGAGTGTTGTTTTGAAAGTTACTTAAGGATGAAAGCATCCCCAAAAAAAACTTACTGTCAAAGGGGATTTTAGCTCACCTCAAATCCAACCAACTCTGAGGTTTTGCATGTGTAAAATTGAGATGGTGACAGCTACATAAATATTAAATGAGCAATGAGATGTCAATGTTTTCATTACTGTTTGCAATTGAACTTGGAGTAAAGCTGAGACCAGTTACATACACCTGGAGAGAGAGCATGGTTTCTGATATGACCACGATATTTGATTTGGAAATTTTTAAGTATACAGTGTTGCTAATAGCTCTTAGATTTTTTTTAAATGTAGTTGAACTCCAGTATTCACCAGTTCCTATGAGAGCTTGAGATGCCAAATATTTGGGTTTATATTAAAATTTGGCTCACAAATGCCTCAATGAATAGGAAAAGCTGTATCGTGTTTGGTAATAGGAAGTCAGGCCATTTCCTCCTACTCACAAAGGGTGAAGATAGTGCCAATCCTGATCTGGTATCCTATCTCCCATGGATCATGGCACTAGTATTTTTCTGGTCTCCTTGACTACAGCCTTGCCCTCTCTAGTTTTTCTCCAAGGTACTGATCTTTCTAAAATGCAAATTTGATCATTAATGGCCTGATCATTGAGTAGCAACAAAAGAACTTCAATCTGTTGACTCTTATTATCTTGAAATTGAACTCCTGTTTCCCTATTGAATTTCATCTGTGATTAAAGTCACTTTCCCATCTCACCTCATCAGTTCTCCAGTCCCCATAATCTTGCCCCTTGCAGAAATCTCTTTGCAGAAGCAGCAACCTCTGTCTGGAATGCCTTTGGTCACTCTCTTCCCTACACATCCTTTAGGACTCTGTCAAGAGCCAGCTTGTCCATAAAGCTATCCCTGACCTCCTTCTCCTCAGACTTATCCTGCTTCTATCATAGCAGTAATATTGCATTAAAACCTTGTAATGATTTGTTTGTCTCTTCCATCAGACAGTATTTGTCTAGAGGGCTAGGATTAGGCTTTATTCATATTTGCACTTTACAACATTGGGTCTCTGGTAAGATGTAAGTGACAAATCTAATAAATCAATCAGCCAATCAGCGGTAGATTTAAAGTTGGATCTGATTGCTTATCCTAAATATACCAGCAATTGGTTTGGGTTGGATACTGGACCAACAGATACAAAATTCAATAAGTTGAATTATCTTTACTTATTGAGAACTTATTATATGTATTCCCCTCCAATAAGTCCACATAATTCTTTTTCTTATAGTCTATGGAGCAAGTACCTTACTCCCAAGATTTAAATATTGCCAATTATTTCCTTGCTCTACCTTGTTATCTTACAATAGATAAAAAACTTTTCAAAATCTTAAGAGCTCCTTTCCCCCATCTTTCCCACATGGGTGACCTTTCTAGAATGTTTATAAAACTGCAGCCTGGTGGGAGCATTCAAGATCTTGTTTCCCAGCAAATGTCATCAGTTTGGTTCAAATAAACTCTTTTAAAATTAAATATATAGATAGATATATAGAAGCCTGGTTCTTTCTTTTTAACTTCGAATTAACAGTCTTCTTTATTAAATGAATTGCTACGTTCATTTACTTAAGACATCTTTATTGACACCTACTATGTGCCATTAGTTCCCATGGACCAAGATAAAGGGCATGGGGTATTCTGTCAGTTTGAACAAATGAGCTGAAAAAAATGTTCAACACTAGACATTTTAGATCCAACCTACTGATTAACATGTGTTTTGTAAATGTTGCAAATATAGACATCATATGTAAGTATATACCCAAGGCTACAAACAAAATACAGATAACTATAGCACTATCCTAAGAACAGTAATTAGACCCTTCAAATAGCTCCAGCCAGGATATACATTGTACATAATTATGTATAATTCTTCATTGGGATCTCTAAAAGCATACATGTATGTTGCTTACAATATGAAGGGATTTTCCTGATAGCCAGAAGCTCATTTGGGATTCCTGGACCCCAGGCAAAGAACATATTGCATGAGCATGTTGAGGTTTGTGCTCTCTACATCAGCCAATCTGATCATCCACACAGAAGTAGAAGCTGAGCCTTAATACATTAAACAATAAAATTAAATTTAAAAAAATAAAAATAAAAGACAGGGCTCTTTGTGTCCCTGGGAACCACTGGAAGACTTCTTGCCTTGATGGGAAAATCTAAAGATTGAATTTTTCAGGATCAATAAGGCACCCTTGTTGAGTAATTTGCAGTAGAATGTGAAAACAAATACAGAAGGGACACACCCCAAACAGAACATTCCCCGTGGTAAGACACAAAGAGAGGACTGTGGCTGGTTGCTCCCAAGGTGGTCAGTCTCAATCTCTCAGTCTCTCAGTCTCCCCCACCTCCCTTACCCCCCCCCGCCCCGCCTTTCTTCCCTTTCTCTCACAAATTCCGATGGATCCTGGTGAACCACTCTTGCTTTGGAGTTTGTTCCCAGGTTGTCCACCCTATCTCTCACCTCAGCTTAAGTCTTTCCAACCAGAGGACAGAGAAAGTAGTGGGGAGAAAATATATGTCTTATTCAGGTCTGGGGAGGGCTGGGAGTAGGCTATTGGAGAGAGAGGAGGAGGAAGACTGCACCAGTGAGGTTATTTACATAACACGAACCAGGCTCAAATTATATGCCAGCAGTTTACACAAGTCTTCTGTGACTGTTCACACTGCTGTTTGTTTTTACATCAGTACTTATCTTGGCCACCAGAGCACATGTCGCTGACATCAAAATACAAAACACCTTCGTGAGATCCCAGGCCCCCAGCATCAGTACAATCTTCTGATCTGCTCAATGGTCACTATCCCCAGCCCTCTCTCCTTTTTGGAACCACAACAAGGAAATCACAGTATTGGAGACAACTCTGATCCTTGGGGAAGGGGACAGAGGTGCCAATCAGGACCCTGGCCTTAGGGTCCCTCAGTACAACTCAAATGTTAGAAATAATTTCTGCAACTTTTTCACAGTTGGAGCTCTTTTAAGCTTAAAAGACCTCAACATGGCTACTAGTCCATTTTTCACTTTCTCCCCACATGGGCTCTGGAGGCAGACAAAACACCTCTGGGTTCAAGTCCATATTCTGCACTGATAAGCTGTGTGGCCTTGAGCTAGTTATTTAAAAGTTTTGACTCTTAGTTTCCTCATCTAGAAAATGAGGAAAATACTACCTACCCTATGGGACTGTTATGAAGATGAAATAAAATATTTGGAAGTAAAGCACAGTGCCCAACAAATATTAATAGATATTTTCTTAGTGTCCCCCAAAGACCACTAAGCATTTCCTATAAACCATTATCTGTTTGTGTTTAACTCGGAATTTTCTTTTTTACCACTCCTGCCCCCTGCCTTTTTATTTTTTTAATTTTAAATTATTGTTTAACGTAGTAAAAATAGTAATATATGTCTCCTTTTTTTCCCCCATTGACTTTCCTCGGCCTCCTCTACCCTCCCTCCCCCTCCCCATACATGCCCTCACCCAATCCCCCCCCCCCCGTGTCTGACGTCCATTGGTTATGCTTATGTGCATGTATACAAGTCCTTTGGTTGATCTCTTATTCCCTCCCAACTCCCAACCCTCCCCAGCCTTCCTATTGTAAATTGACAGTATGTTTGATGCTTCTCTGCCTCTGTATCTATCTTTTTGTTCATCAGGTTATAATGTCCTTTATTACCCATTAGTGAGTGAGATCATCTGGTATTTTTCTTTCACTGACTGGCTTATTTAACTTAGCATAATGCTCTCCAATTCCATCCATGCTGCTGCAAATGGTAAGAATTCTTTCTTTTTTACAGCAGCATAGTATTCCATTGTGTAGATGTACCGCAGTTTTCTAATCCACTCATCTGCTGATGGGCATTTAGGCTGTTTCCAAATCTTAGCTATTGTAAATTGTGCTTCTATGAACATAGGGGTGCATATATCACTTCTGATGGGTGTTTCTGTTTCTTGGGATATATTACTAGAAGTGATATTACTAAGTCAAATACACATGCCATATTTTAAAAGGTAACCTATAATCTTTTTAAAAAATAATTGGAGCAATTTTCTAAGGAAAAACTGCCAACCCCACCCTTGACCAATAGTTCTTTTCTCCCATTATCAGAAAACACCTGGTTTAACTCTGCATCAACTAGTAATATCTTTATTGGGGCACATGAAGTACCCATAGCCATGTTCTTTGAAGAATATGGCAGAATCTATGGCCTCTCCTTAAGATGTACTCTTAAACAATAGGGTGTAGCTGAGGTGAAAAAACACACTATTGTTTCTTGGGATCAGTTGAAAATCAGTGTCTCAGGAGGAAGAGGAAGTGAATGGCATTATAGTCATTCAACATTTATTTTTTGAATTATTACTCCATGCAAGGCATGATCTTAGCCAACTGTGGGGATTCAAAAGTGAGTCAGACACAGTGTCTGACCTGAAGAACTGGACTTGGGAGGCAGACAAAACACCCACTGATTCAAGTCCCTATTCTACATTAATAAGCTGTGTGGCCTTGAATTAGTTATTTAAAAGTTTTGAGTCTCAGTTTCCTCATCTGTAAAATGAGAAAAATACTACCTACCTATGGGACTGTTATTTGTTATGAGGATGAATAATAAAATATTTGGAAGTAAAGCACAGAGCCCAATAAATATTACAAGGAAGATGAAATGCTCAATTAACACACATTTCCTTTAAATGTCTATAATGTGCAGATGCTTTTCTAGGCCCTGAGAGTATAATTGGGGGAGGGGAGGAAAATAAACTCATAGAACTTACATTTTCTTGGATAAACAAATGAACTAACAAATAAATAATTATAGATAATAAATGCTAAAAATTAAGGTAATAGAGTAATTGAAAAAAAAGATGAGTTTGGTACAAATAACTTGCTATGTTAGAGAAAAAGAAAGTACAAATAAAAGCAAAGTGTGTCGAATAGGAGAGGGGTTACAAAGAAGCAAGCAGGAGCTAGATCATGACTTCTCATAGACTAGGAATCTACACACTCTTTCTATAAAAGGTCCAATTATAAGTATCTTAGGCTTTCTAGACCATATGGTCTCTGTTGCAACTATTCTGTTCTGCCATTGAGACAACATGTAAAGAATAGGCTGTATTTGTGGACACCGAAATTGGAATTTCATATAATTTTCACATCACCAAATATTTTTATTTTCTTTCTTCAGTGTAAAAAATATTCTTAGCTCACAGGCTGTATAAAAACAGAAGGTAGGCTGGATTTGGGCAACACGTCTGTTTGCCATCCCCTTCTGTACATTATAGTAAGGTAACGAGTGTGGATTGTATTCCAAGTGCACTTATGAGGTTTCCATGAAGGAAAGTATTGTGATGTGACTTTTGCTTTGATGAGATTGTTCTGGCTTCAGTGGATCTGTGGGGGTATGAACAGAGTCACAGAGACTAGCTTAGCTCTGAAACTGTTGTAGGAATACCAATGTAAAACAACAGAAGCTTGGACAAGGGTGAGAATAATGGTGTTTTTAAATAATTAATAGGAGATCAATTTGCAATATATTGTGCAAGTGTAGTTGAAAATATATGTGCATGAATCATTATACTACAAAATACAGAGTATCAATGCCAGAAAAAAATGACAGATTTAATTATTCTGGGAAATCAGAGAGAATGACCTGTAATTGAAGGACACTAAGCCTTTCACCTGAGGTTATTTTGGGGATTCCCTGCCCCACTTCTCAAACTTAATACGAAAGTTTTTGACAAGAAGAGACAATTGAGGCATTAGGCTGGAAAAATTACTTATTTCTTGAAAGTCTGCATGGTGATTGAGAAAGAACTTTGGTCTGAGATAGACTTGGCCTTTCTAAAACTCCTGTCCTCATCTATAGTCTGTAAAAAAGGACCATAATGGTAAATTGTAACCTTCTTTAGACCAGGGACCATATCACTTGCCTCTCCATATCCCAGAACCTAGCTGATCAATAATCTGATATCAACTCAATGTGTATTTACTGACCTACTGTATGCTATGGCATGTGGTATTGGGGAATCTATATACATATTCACTGTATTTATAGAGCTCACGGGATTGTAAAGGTAATTCACCAATAGTTATTACTGTGCTATAAAGGAACAATATTTGGTTTTCCAAGAGATTTAACAGGGACTTGATGTTACCCTGGGATCAGAGAAGGCTTTTGTGCAGAAGGGAAAAGGAAGGAATAATTAATGGAATAAAAATGAGAAAGGAGGAGGAATAACATTTTTGGCAAAATGAACACTACGTGTGAGAAAGGAAAGGGCCTGACGTGTTCAAGGACCTAAAAATTGGAGAAAGAAAGTGAACAGTGGGCACTCTGAAACTGAAGCAAGAGGTAGAGAAGGCCAGGCCATCTAGAGCCTGCTGGGCCAGGATAAGGATTGAGGATTTTATCTCAAACTCAGTAAGAAGTTATAGGTGAGCTTTGGGTTCGCACAGACCTGGCTTTAATTCCACTTGTTAAACTGGTGGAGTTATTGAATAAATGACTTAGCCTACTTTGTAGGAATAGTGTGAGAAATAAATGAGGAATTTATCTGTAAAAGAACCAGGTTGGTTTTTATTAAGTGTCAATTTTCCTTCCTTGGAGAACAGGTTAAATACTGACAGTAGTGGCAAATAAGGCTCAGAAATTAGGTTAAATGCCCAGCTAAGGAGTCCTTCATTTATAGATCACAGGAAGCAAAATGGCTGAGGACTGTCCCCCGCATCATCAGGACCCATACATAAATCAAACCCACTCTATCTGAGCCCCTCCTCCACACGCTCCAAGAGAGTGGGGTGGGTCTCCAAAGATCAATATGGCAAGGCTCCTGTCCTCAATGAGTTTAATCTGTTAAAATTGTAATGAGAAAAATGGTATGTTAAAAATGGGTACAGTGAGAGAATGAAAGAAAAGCCACATCGAGTGCTTTCTCTGAGTGAAGGCTTCTCATCTGGCAGGAAAGTTGGAATGTTTTTGCTTTTTCCCCCTGTGGCTGGTTATTTTAATTCCATGAGGGCCCAATAGGATTCAGAAAGCTGTAAATTGGCCACATATCTTGGACCTTGTGTATATGGATCAAATAGCTGATCCTGTGATCCCTGCCTGGTATGCTTTAGAAATGTAAAATTGCTAAAGAAAACAAAACAAAACAAAAATCTCAGCATCCCAGGAAGCTTTGCCTGAGAAGAGCTCTTATCCCTCTGGAAAGATGTCAGATGCTGTGCAGTCTCAGAGGAGTGGTAGGTGGGAGTCCCAGCCTTCAGATCTCTGTCACTTGGTTTAAGTCCCTGCTATTGTTCAACTTTATCCATTACAGCTTTTAAAAAGTTTGTACATCTATAATGAACAAATATTATTATATGGATACTTTCTCTTAAAAAGTAATCTAAAGCTGCCAAGACCTGTTTGGCTCAGTGGATAGAGCATCGGTCTGCGGACTGAAAGGTCCCAGGTTCCATTCCGGTCAAAGGCATGTACCTTGGTTGCGGGCACATCCCCACTGGGGGGTGTGCAAGAGGCAGCTGATCGATGATTCTCTCATTGATGTTTTTAACTCTCTATCCCTCTCTCTTCCTCTCTATAAGAAAATCAATAAAATATATATTTTTAAGTAGTCTAAAGCAAATAAAAATTTGTCTGGACAACTGATAATCCAAGGATATGACAATGTTCCAAGGAAAATTAAGAAGTTTTTCTAAACTAATGACTAAAGTCTCTATTTTCAGTCCACATTGTCCTAAAGGTGGCCATTCATAAAGCCCAGACAATCATAAAATCAAATATAATCTTACCTAATAATAGACAAACATGTAAACTGACCATACCTCCGCTTTGCCCACAGTCAATGAGAGTGAGTACGCAAATTAGAAGGCCAAAGATGGCGGCAACCCAGTTGCTCCAGGCATGGAGTGGCCATGCAGAGCAGAATGCCTGCTATGAGAGGGAGAGCAGTAGGGGCCTAAGAGATCTACAGGAGCAAAGTGCCTCAGCGAAGACAAGATTGCAGACCCCAGAGTCTGCAGCGAAAACGAAGATGACAGACACCAGCCTGAGTCTGCAGCAAAGACGAAGAAGGCAGACTCTGGCCGGAGGGAAAGTCTGGGTCCCAGGTGCTGAAGGAAAACCAGTGCTAGAAGCCAAGGGAAGGAAGGCCTATTGCACGAATCTCTTTGTTCAATGGGCCTCTAGTAATGTATGATAAAATATAATAAATCATATAGTAATGATGAGGTACCGAGAATCCTGGTTAAGTGCAGCGCTCTTTCACTGCATCATGGGTAAGGACTGGTATGTCCTGCCATCCATGCAATCAACACTCGGTTTCCTGTTGGTTGGCCCTAGACTCTGCCATCCTTTTGTTGCAATGAAGTTTATATTCCCACCCTGCAGGCTCTGTGCTCTGCCAGAGTGACTTAGGTTAAAAGAACTGACTTATGTGGGAACCTGGGCACCTGTACCAACTGCCTGCTTGGTAACTGAAATTCTGCCCCCAGATTCCTTCACTGTGCCACTCCTGCCTCCTAAATGAGTGGCACATACTTCATTCTTGTGTCCTGGTAACAGAATGCTACCTAAATTATGCCCAAATAATCTACACGCCTTAAATATCATACCCAGCTGGTCAGGATACACTCACCCTTGGAGTCCATCTGAGCAGTTATCAAGCATTTATCTAGTGGTAACTATTTAACAATTGACTCTGGGGAGGGGGTCTCTATGCATATATATGCATACATATACATGCACATCTTTTATAAATTTCACTGAGAGAAATTTACAAATAATAAGAAAATATATATACTTTTTTGGTAAATTCCTGTAGCCTATTGATTCTCCCAAAATGTTTATTTTTATCAAACTCTTAAATCCATAGTCAACCTATAAATGCAAGTAACAATGAGTGTAGTTCCAATGTAAATGTTGCTTGGTATTTTCATTTACTTTAAGGATATAAAATAAAAAGAAAACTTATGTTGGAACTTCACTCATTTGTCAATGGCATTCTTTGTTGAATCAAATAACAGTTTTTAAGTACTAGCCAATTTTTTCTTCAATTTTTTGTGCTACTCATTATTTAATAGCCACAGAAACTTTTAACTTTAATCTGCTTTATCAACATTTTCTCCATCACTTTCTTAAGTCTAGACCAGTGGACAGCAAATTTCTCCTATAAAGGGCCAGAGAGTAAATGCATTAGGCTTCATGAGCTATATATAGTCTCTGTCACATACTTTCCATTGCATGTGTGTGTGTTTGTATTTTTTTTACAGTCCTTCAAAAATGTAAAAACCAAAACAATTCTTAGCTCTTGGGCCATACAAAATCTCGGGCAAAATTTGGTTCGTGGAACTGTAGTTTGCTGATACCTGGTCTAGATAGTCCACAAAATGAAAAATCAAGCCCTGGTTTATAGTATTTGCTGATTTCTATGGTGTAATATTCCCTCCATGACCAATACCAACCTGATGTCACTAAGTAGATTGGGAAGAGATATTCAGTAGTACACCATTATATGCTATTTATACCATGCAGCTACAATAGATATCAATAAGCCCAAGGGCATAATTAATAATGCCATAAAAATAGAGATGAGTTTTAGGTACTTACTGTATTTGTCATTAATATAATTTCTTTTAAGCTTATACAATTTAATTTTTCATGATGGTTGTATTAACCACCAGTTCGTAGAATTCTGAAATTTTAACATTCAGCTCTTGTGAGCTATATGGGTCAGCTCCAGCACCCAGTTGCATTTATCTCATATAAATGTGGAGCAAGGCCAACCTCTGACTTTCTCCCTTTCCCTATTTGTGCTTCCTCTGAAAGCCACCCTATCATACCACCTGGTCTCAGATGTATCATAAAAAGTGGACTTTGTACACTACTTTTGATAAATCTGACACCTTCCCCAAACCAGTGAATGAGTCTACTAAGGACAGATATCCTATAAATATAAGAAAATAGTGACTCCTATATGACCTAGGGTCTGTGGATTATTTATGCTCACAATAACTCAACTAGTGCAGATTATTCAAACTTTCTCATCCCCAAACTATCAGCATTACTGTAGGAATTTTGTTTGAAGATATTCCTAGTCCTCCCAGCTAAGTGACCAGATAAGCAATGAGAGGTAAAGCACCATGGATCTCATTGGAGACATGAGGCTGGCAGCAAGTGGGCCTCTGAAGACTGGAATTCATTCAACAAACATTTATGCTAGGCTTGAAAAGAAAGACAGCCCTACTAGAAATAGTGAGAACCATATAAATGATGATGCCTTTCATTTAAAAACCAATGGGATCGAGAGAAAGGATACGTTTAGGTAAGAGACACAGAGGATGAACTATTAGGAGGGACATAAAGAAGCAAATGGACCCAACTGGGGAGCTTTTTCTGTGGTTACTTGTAGCGCTTTATATACTCTCAAAACCTGCATGTTTAGACATCCCTGCTTCCTGTTTGTATCTGTGTGTCACTATAGCATATGGCAGACAAAACTAAAACAGTATACAATATATACAGATGGGCACATATTATATGTGGGGTGGCAGAATCTGACAATAAATAATTGAATACAACCTTCCAATTCCAACTTTGCTTTTAATCTTCTAGCTGTCGTGGGTCAGAAAAGCTTTACTGATGTCAAAAAAAAAGCCTTTTGCCCTTAATTTAAATCATTGTTTTTCTAGAGAAATTTAAGTTGGGGGGAGAAATGTTTTTCTAATTAACTACAAGACCATGTGCTATGCAAACAATAAAGATTTTTGTTTGATTGTAATGCATGCTCCTGAACCTAGCACTACCAAGGGAATTTAAAATAAAAAATGCGAGCAGCTCTGACCTCCTATTTTGCCGAGCTAAAACAGAACTCTCAGATCCAGAATTTTCACGTCAGTTCCCAATTTAAAACCCACAAGTGTTGAGCGGGCTCATGCTTCCGCAAGGCACATCTTCTCATCGCTAGAAATGACTGTATTTGGGTTTCTGGGCACGTCCCTCTCTCCCTTTCTTCCTCTTGTGCTATGGTTGGCCTGGAAGGTTAGCAACTGCACAATTAGATGAATCGGGGGAAGATTTCATAATGCTCTGGTGCTGGGCTAGGCAGTCTAGCCAAATTCCGTTCATTAGCTAAGGCGCCAGGGTGAGTGTGGCCAGTAAGAATGCTGTTTTGGTTCCACAGAAATGTTGATAGGGAATAGGAAATAAACTTTTATTTTGGGGGTTCCTGAGAGACAGTTTGGGCAAGTGAAGAGTCTGAGATGCTGGGAATTGGAGGCCAGTAGTTAACCTCCACCTCAACCACTTACTGGGCAGCTCAAGCAACTTCTGCTCTCTTTTGACTATGTTTTTTTTTTCCCCTGACACTGTTTTCTTACTTTTTATGTACCAGCATCAGATGTCTGTCTACCTTAGACTTTAAATATTTGAAAGTCCAGAATCAAGCACTCAATTTACCCAGCATTTACTGAGCCACCTGGAATAGGCTGGGTGCTATGATAGGTGCTTTGGATACTGGTATTAATTTGACATGGCCTTGCCCTCAAAGAGTATATAGACTGCAGGGGAGACAGATGTCTTAAAAATTAAATACAAAACAATAACGCGAGTGCAGTGTAAAACATTAAAGTTGCTATAGAAAAACTGGCAAAGGAGCTTCCCTTGGAAGCCCAGGAGAAGCTATCGGATGGAAAGGTTCTTGAACAGGTCTGTTTGAATGAAGAGGAAGGAGATTTGGGGACAGAGGGTAGCATACCAAAAAAGAAAATGGCATAAGCAATGGGTCTGAGGCCCAGTGACTGACTGGTAAGGCTGGAATGGAGGGTGTGGGTAGGGCCTGGGCAACAGGTGAGAGGATAACTTTTACTGTGTCCTCCTCCCGGCTACAAACACGAAAAACAACTGTGGGCTGAGAGGCATTAGAGGCTTTAGGAAGAACCTGGATAATAACAGGTTTGGGGTTTCCTTTTTAATCAGATGAAATTAACTGGACATTGTTGCAATGTTATTTCTTTACACCTTTAGTATACATAATTATCACATCTCAGAAAGCTGGCCTGAAATTTAAGAGTGTTCCAGAGAGAGCAGGGTATATTAATCACACAGTCTGCAACAGGAGACTTGTTATTTACCTGTACGTTAGACTAAGTCCTCAGCTTGTGCATCCTAATACTTCTAGTTCTGAGTTCCCTGCCTTTCTTGAGTCTGTGACATTTCCCCCTCACAGTACAGGTGACAAGCCCAGATCTTCAGGAGTTCTATTTCAGCTTATGCTTTGGAACTTCGGTTTACATAGCTGCTATCAGGAAAATGGTCATGTTCAGCTAGAACTCTCCCGCCCAAATGATTCTATATTTGTAAAGCTTAGATGAAAATGAAGTATTTGCTAAAATAACAGTGTCACATTTAAAATATCCATCGTTATTTGATTTAAGTAGAATACATCACAGTTTGAGCCAGAGCCAAATTTTAAGAAATATTAACACCTAGGTTTTGTCTGGTACCTTTCTTGCTCATGTTCAACTGCTATGAGCTATTGCATGATTAAACCCTGCTTCTATTTCCCAGACCTAAATAGAAACAGTTGCTTGATCTTTATCTTAAAACTAGAAGCCCAACACGGGAAATCACACAGCCTCACCCACCCACCCACATTGGCATCAAGTCCTCGCCGGCGCCCGTGCACTCAGCCTCCTGGTGACCAGTCTTTGGTTGTTACAACATGACAGCTTCACCACCAAGGGGTTTTTATAATAGAGATTATAAGTCTTATAAAGCTTTAAACTTCATATTCATGGCTCCAGGCCTCCAGGGATTTAGAGCAGGCTTTATGTGATTTTCTCATGGCTTTAATATTAAGTCTTTAAATGACCTACACGTAACTTTCCAGAGAGACCGTGCTAACTTGCCTTCCTAGAATTCCCAGTTAGCTCTCAAAGTGGCTCCTGCTACTCTGTTCCCTCTTCATTCTTAGATTATCAGAAGCTCCATTTTACATGTCAGAAGAGTCCACGAACCCAGGAAAATACATAGAGGAAAATGACTATTGGTTGTCCCAGAATAGGTTGGCCATTCCAATATGGATAATTTTTTTCTTTCCAAGTGAGTCTTATCTTTTCCTGGTCCCTTCCCCCTTTGAAATTCATCTATCTATATATAAAAAGGCAGCAACCATAACAGCCATAATGACCAGACACTATGACACTCACTGTGGCCACCAAACTGGCCCAATCAAGGGATGGGACTGGCTGGCCAACCTGGTGGCCCTTCTCCCCAGCCAGCCCACCCCTGATTGTGCCCCACCCCAATAGGAGGCGGGGCTCACCCACCAACCTCCTGCAGCCCCCCATCAGCCACACCCCAGATTGCCCCCCAACACACACACCTCTTAGGGGCAGGGCCAGCTGGCCAGCCAACCACCCATGGCCCCTCCCCCTGGCCACAGACCCCTGATTGGCACCTCTTACCCCATTCAGGGACAGGGACAGCCCACCACTCACAGCCCCTCCCCATGGCAGGGCCCACTGGCCAATCATCCTTGGCCCATTCCTCCAACCAGCCTGTCCCTGATCGGACCCCAATTGCGGTGGGCCTGCCGGCCAACCCCCACCATCTCCTCCTCCTGACAGGCCCAGCCCCGATTCACCCAATTGGAGCCACTAGTGTGCAAATTCATGCACTGGGCCTCTAGTATGTGTTATAAGATCTAATTAGACATAAATGCTTAAAACATTCTATTAACTATAAAAGCAGGACCACACACACATCCTGACAAGCCTACTTCTATGTTTTTATTCTGATTTTCAAGAAGCCAGGCCCTCTTTTCCACCTGGAAGATGCTCTGTAAAACATATTCAATAGAACATAAACAGTTCTTATTCAAAAATAAATTGCGTTTCTTCAGAAATTTTAAAGATTGAATCTTTGAGCAACTTCTCATTAATCACTTGCCAAATAATCTGGTATCAAACCCCTAACTCTTCTTTGGGATGCTACCCTGAATCTTTGCCTGGAATCAGAAGCTCTTAATTCTCAGCTTTGAACTTGGAGCTCCACCACACCAGTCAATCAAGCATGTTCAATGTTCAATGGCAATCAAGGATATTTGTGTTTTGAGAATTTTCTTTGCTCTTTCTAGATGTCTTTATACATTTGCTACTAATTTTCATTCTGTTTTGTTTGTGATAACTAACTACCTCAATGATTTCTTTTTTTCCTTTAGTTAAAATTATATTCAAGATTATTCTCTGAATACAAACCCACTCCAATTGACTTTCAGAGACTACTTCTTAGAGAGCTAGTAGCTCATAATAAGAATAAAACATTTTGAAAACAATTATTCACATACATATATAAAAACATATATGTGTGTTTTAGGATATATATTTATAATGAGGTAGAAAGTTATAACTCTCGATTTGAAAGTTAACATTTAACTGTAGTCATTTTATTTTAATAGATTTTACAATATGCCTGAAGCTTCAAAGGGCAAGAGACTAGAGAAGAAGAAAATATCTCCATGTTGGAAAAAAGTAGTCTATCCCAGTGTATGTGTGTTGTGTGTGTGTGTGTGTGTGTGTGTGTGTGTGTGTAAAATATTTAGTAGGCACCATCTACACAGATCCACATACCAAGAGGAAAAAAAAAGTGACACTTCCTTTTCTCAAGATCTAATAAGAAAAAGAGAGACACAATAAAGCATAATATATATTTAATAAACCTTGCTTTTATATGAATAAAGAACTCTACAAGCACAAAAATAAGTGTTTAATTAATTATTGCACAGGAATTAAGAGTTGGCTTTGCCAGTTCTTAAAGGATTAATAGGGTTTCACCAAGCAAAAGTTGGAAGATGAGCAAAAGACAGAGGCAGAAAAATACACACAATAATCAGGTAACTGAGACTTACATAACAAGGAATTTGATTTGGGAAATGGAAGAAGATGAAGACAAGAGATTAAAGTTAGGACCAGATTATGAAAGTCCTTGAATGCCTTGGTAAAATTTCATTTTATTTTTAAAGCACTATGAAAGGTTTTAAGTGGAAGAATGAAATAAATAGACCTGCATTTTAAAACTATAATCCAGGCTATATAGTAAGAGGATTGTATATGAGGATGAAAAGATGAACGGAAAAAATAAATCAGTTGATCTATCAGGCCTATAAAAAAAATCAACTGCTGAGCTGATGCTCATGATTATAAAAGGCCTGTTCCACAGCAATTTCAGTGTGAGGGGAAGAGGGAAAACTTAGACTTACTGGGGTTAGTAACTTACTCATTGTAAGGAATTGGGGGGTGGTGGGGCAAAGGGAGAGCAGGCAAGGACGCTCTGAGATTTGAGATTGGGGAATTGGATATGGGTCAGTACCATGAGCTAAAATTGAGGAAACAAGAGGAGAAACATATCTTGGCAAATATTTAAGGGATACTCAAATGGAATGGAGACTTACAGGAGGAAGTTAAACCTCCAGAAAGGGGTTATACCTAGAATTACAGTTCCAAGAGGCACAGCTGGAGCCATAACAGTGGCTAAGGTCATTACCTGTGGCAAGTATGAGAAGTAAAAAGAAGAACCAAACCCCCAAGGAATAGCACATCAAAGGAAGAAGAAAAGGGGAACTCTGAGAGAGCATGGAATGTGGAAATCAGGAGGGAGAAGCAGAAGAGAGGGTGCAACTAAAACCAATGGGAAAGAAGGTTGTAAAAAAAGGGGGGGGGGAGGCCATTGTGGCAAATTTCCTAAGAAGAGGTTTTGTGGATGATTGGAACACTCGTAATTTTGGGAGAGCAATTTTGAGAGAGTGGAGAGAGCAAGGCAGACTCCCAGGAGAATAATGAAAAGAGGTAGAGGGGCTGCAACTAAAGCAGAGAGATCTGTGACTCAGGGGAAGCAACAGAATTTAAGAATAGCTTGGCTTAATTTTGAAGTATTTAAGTGTCATAGCAAATGCAATTTAAATCCTAAAGTCTATAGCTTGTCATCATGAGGTTTAGAAACATGCAGGCCTTGTCTCCCATGTGACTTAATCACCTACTTCATTTAGGATTGCCTTAAATCCTGCCATATGTAAACTGTCCCTTAAGCCACTTTTTATCAATGATACAAAATTTATCTTTCCTGATCATCATGGTTTTTTCAGCCAGTGGAAAATGTTATGAAAGAACATGGTCTCACAATAAAATGGAGTATTAGAATTGGGATGTTGATTTAACCCTGAATGAACACCGAGTTTGAGGATGTCAGGTGTGAGGGGAGCACTGAAGAGATCAGCCACTAATCCCAAATCCTGGGAAATAATATCAGGAAGTATAAGGAAAGCAAGGAATGGTGTATGAGACATTCAAGAAAGAGAATGATTCCAGGAGAAGGTGTCAGGTTTTATGGGAGGAAATGAAAGGAGGCTTCTTTATTTTGAATGGGAATGTCACTGGGACATTGAAATAGCATTTTCAGCAGAATAGTGAGGCAGAAACCAGACCTGGGGAATAAATAGAATGCAGTGTCATAATGAAGCCTTTTCACATATAATAAAATACGTTATCTTCTATATACAGTGAACTTGTACATGTAATGTGCCTGAGCAAATTTGTGTCTATACACACACCACACACAAGTATTTAAGGTATATTGATCATTGTTGAATAATTATTGGTTTTGCTCATTTTAAAAAATATAATTGTGAACTTGGAAACTGACATGTCAAGGAGAATGTTAGATGTGTCAATATAGGAAAAATAGGGTTAAAATTTACTCTTTTTGAGAGAGATTCTTTGCTAGAGTATCTATATTTCTTAATGACAATTTCATCCATTCTCTCTTCCTCTCCCTCTCCTTCTCTTCCTTCCCTTCCCGCCTTCTCTCCCTCCCAGTGGAATGGAGTATGTCTAAAGACTTCTGTCCTTTGGCTGGAGAAATCATCATGGAAGACCTACAGACCCTGAGATGCACAATTACAGGGCTTACAATGGTAAATGCCAAATCTTCCTCCTTAAACTTCCCATTCCCCTGGCGCTCATTTTTGTGCAGGGATTTTGGTAGCAAATGCCTTACTCTGGAAGCAACAGACAACACCCAGTCCTCTGGCAACAACTGCCATTCATTAAGCGTGATATGTCTGGTATCCATAATCTGAACCCCACAACGAAGTGAGCAGACAGCATGAACCACTTTGTAAGCTGCCATGTTCTACAGAGATCAGAAAAAGACTGGCCTCACACAAGCCTTGAAAGCTGCTGCTTTCTGGATCTCAGTCTAATCTTCAGGGGGGATCAAAGGCTCCGAGAGATCCAATTTTGACTCCCTGTCTGATGGTAAAAATAACAGCCTCATCTAACCCTCACCCCCACAGCCTGGTTGAGATCAGTCATCAATTGGAGTCACACAATTTCCTGAGAAAAATCCTTTTCCCTTGATTAAAAAAAAAAAATCAGCTCTCTCAAAAAAGAAGCTATAGATGGTGGCGCTACATTTCTCAGTAACCTGAACCAATTTAAACTGTGAATGAAAAACTAGAACAAACTGTGCTTATTTATTCAACCAATCTAAACTTAAGTGTTAATTATTTATAGAACTATAAACCATATAAGCATACAAAATGCACAATATAAAAACACCTAGCAAATCAGTTCAGAGGGAAACATACCCTATATTTCCTCAAACAATTAAAATGCAACAAAACTGGATGACCAAAATCTTTTTTTTTAATGGGGAAAAAAAATTTTTTTAAGTAAACTTAAATCCAACCTGTAATTTTTGGGGGCCGGGGGAAAGGGGCACAATTTAAATAATACCTTAGGACCTTCACATGTGAGAGGGAGAGGGAGAATTTTGTTGTTGTTATTGTTGTTGTTTTTCTTAAAAGTTAGTCAATTAAAACAGTTCTATGTAAAGTAAAATCCTGAAACCCAGCACTAAGAAGGTGCACCAGGGTACATGTCTTTGAGATTGAACCAGCTCATTCAACAAAATGCTTGGTGGTTGGGTCACCACCACAGAATCCTGACTTTTAGTTCTAATCACACATCTACACCAGAGGCCAAAACTGTGAATTACCCGAAAAAACAAACACGAGTGGGTGGCCCCCAGAGATGCTATCAGCAGATGGCAGCCGGCAGGAATGACTAATTCCCAACCCTACAGCTCACATGATGGAAGAGGGCCATAGAGAACCCTAGGGAATTTCCATTGCTTGAAAAGAAAAAGTGTTATGGTGGTAAAAATGGAAATCTCTCCACAGAGAATTTCTCTAATATTTGAACTAATTTTTATAGGAATTAAGTTTGGTCATCCAATGAGAACAATGCAGATAGTATCCTAATCACATAAACGCATAGAAGTAGATTTACACATCTATAGAGCTTCCATAACCTTGAGGTACAGAGCAACACATTTTTAGAGAAACCCATTTTTTAATGTTAAAAAAAATTAACTTTGTATTAGAGTAAACCCAATATTATTAAACTCCTAGCAAAGGATCTTCAGAGATTGCTTTTCTTTTTCTTTTTTTAACTACAAACACCATTTTACAATTTTTGCAGTCAATGGTTTATCAAATGCTGGCTTCTAAAATGCCTCTTTGGGTTCACTGGGGAAAAAACAAACTGCTCAAAGCAAAAACATAAAGCCATACAAAACACTTTAAAAGATTATAAGCAAACAAAAATAACTCCTTAACTCATAATACCAGAAGACATTTAAAAACATGTCATTGTTTTAATAACAGTTTTAAAGTGGAGATAATATCAAATAATTAACTTTTTTTAAAAGTTTTGATAGGTGAGTTGAGGATGTTTATTGTAGCATTGTTTATTGTGGCCTAATGTGTGGAAATAATCCAAACCTGCACCAGTGGAGACTGGTTAAATAAATGGCTGTATTTGCCCCATAGAGAAGTACAATGCAGCAACTAAAAGAATGAAGCAGACCTTTAATGATTAATCTGAAAAGATAATCATTAAAACTTGTTGGTTTCATAAAGCAAGTTGATCAGCTAAAATGGTGATGGTGGTCTTCTCTGGGGGAGGGGAAGGTGAGGAAAAGGTGAGGGTAAAAAAGTACTCTTTTGGTAAACCTTATAAAACTGTGTATTTTAAAAATTGGTGTTTATGTGTTTTGGAGGGGCCAGAAAAAAGTAATTTATGAAATTGTACTTCTTGGAAAAGAAAAAAGCAAAAGGACACCCCCAAAATATTTATTATCATACATAAACATAATAGTCAAGAAAAGCTAGAAAGCTACAGTATGGGTGGTGGAGTAGTTTGCACTCAAGGGATAAAGGAGTTCATCAGACATGAAAATCTACTTCTAGGGTAAAAGTGACTAAATAAAATTCCTGATGCATTCTTCTATTTCAATACTTTGCAGGGCCAACAGTACTTTGTTCAAGTCTCGGCTTATAACATGAAAGGATGGGGACCTGCTCAGACCACGACGCCAACATGTGCCTCTCCTTCTAGTAGGTGGTGGTAGTGAACTCCCTCAAGCCTGGCAACAGGCTCCAACTCCCACTCTACCCTCAGGATGCCACTGGCATTCATTCCTTCTCTCCACTACCAGGGACTAACTCAGGGCAGCATGTGGGCCACATAATGAATGATTTATCTGCAGAAATGCTCCTCTGGGAAGCAACTAAGTGGAATGAAAGGAGAGAGAATTATGACATCTATGTCAACTACCATAAGAACATTCATTTCTTTCTACCCCATAATTGCACACCTAGGAATCTAACCTAAGAAATAGATGCAGACAAACAATTATGGACAAAGATATGCAGTGCAGCAATGTATTGGTATAGTGAAATATCATGTGTGGTGGAGAAAACAAATCCTAATAAAAGAGTAATAAACAACTGACCATCACTCCAAGACACAAGATGGTTGCCCCCATGTGGTCAAAGATGGCCACCACAAGATGGCTGTCAGGGGAGGGCAGTTGTGGGCACTTGGGAGTGGCCAGGCTGGCAGAGGAGGGAAGTTGGGGGGACCAGGCCTGCAGGAGAGGACAGTTGAGGGGGACCAGGACAGCAGGAGAGGGCAGTTGGGATGGGAGAGACCCAGGCCTTGCAGGGTAGGGCAGTTGGGGGGACCAGGTCTGAAGGGGAGAGCAGTGGTTGGAGACCAGGTCTGCAAAGGAGGGCAGTTGTGGGTGATTAGGCTAGCAGGGAGGGCAGTTGGGGGAGACCAGGCCAGTAGGGAAGGGCAGTACTGAGGGCCAGACCTACAGGAGAAGACAGTTAGGTGTGATCAGGCCAGTAGGGGAGGACAGTAGGGAGTGCCAGGCTGGCAGGGAAGGGCAGTTAGGCATGACCAAGCCAGCAGGGGAGGACAGTTGGGGGCGACCAGGCCTGCAAGGGATGACAGTTGAGGGGAACCCAGGCCTGCAGGGGAGAGCAGTTAGGGGAGAACAGGCCTGCAGGGGAAGACAGTTAGGGGAGACCTTGCCAGCAGAAGAGGGCAGTTATGGGTGACAAGGCTGGCAGGGGAGGACAGTTAGGGGTGACAAGGCTGGCAGGGGAGGGCAATTAGGGGCAATTGGGCCGGCCAGGGAGCAGGTAGGCATCTATCAGCATGGCAATGGAGTAGTTAGGGGGTGATAAGGCTGGCAGACAGAAGTGGTTAGGGGCAATCAGGCAGAGGCAGGTGAGCAGTTGGGATCCATCAGTTCTGAATTGTGAGATTGGGCCTAAACAGGCGGTCAGACATCCCTCAAGAAGTCCCAGATTGGAGAGGGTACAGGCTGGGCTGAGGTACACATATTCCCAGCATGAATTTCGTACACCAGACCTCTAGTATTTGATATTAACTTAATGATTAAATAAATTATGATATAGTATCTATACTACAGAACAAGATATTGTTTTACAAAACATTCATTGTATTGAAGAAATTCTTACAGTATAAGCTTTATGTAAAAAAAAAATGCAAGATTCTTATATAACATTTAAACTGTGAGTTTGACTAAAATTAGACTAGAGGCCCGGTGCATGAAATTTGTGCTCTGGTATCCTCAGCCCAGCCTGCACACTCTTCAATCTGGGACCCCTTTTAGGCCTGATCCCATCAGGATTGGGCCTAAACATGCAGTCGGACATCCCTCTCACAATCCAGGACTGCTGGCTCCCAACTGCTTGCCTGCCTGCCAGCCTTATCACCTCTTAACCACTCCCCTGCCAGCCTGATCAATGCCTAACCTCTCCCTTGCTGGCCCAATTGTCCCTAACTGCCCTCCCCTGCTGGCCTGGTCACCCCTAACTGCCCTCCCTTGCCAGCCCAGTCACCCCTAACTGCCCTTCCCTGAAGGCCTGATTGCCCCCAACTGCCCTCCCCTGCTGGCCATCTTGTGTCCACATGGGTGGCCATCTTGTATGTTGAAGGGATGGTCAATTTGCATATTACCTCTTTATTATATAGGAAGGTGTATCTGCATAGAACTCTTCAAATTTAATAATGGATATCTGAGTTATGAGTTTTCTTTTTCATATTTATATATTTTTCAAGTGTTATGTAACTCTTTACCCAGGACCAATCACAAATCAGTGGGATTTCCCATTCAGTATCTCACTTAATCCTCACAACAATCAGTCATTACTGTTCCGTCTTGTGGATAAGCAACAGCAGCAGCAGCATCAACATCACTAGCAGCATCAGAGCTAACATTTGTAAGACTCATTATATGCTGAGTGTTAATCTAAGAATTTATCATGGGTTAACTCTTTTAATCTTTATAACAAACCTACTGAGTTGAATTTTATTCTTAGACCCATTTTACTGATGAGAGAACTATTAACAAAGAGAGACAAATACACACACAGAGCTCCGCATCACCAAACTAGCAAGTACAAAGTCAGGTCCAAACCCTCCTTCTCCTCTAATAATAAGGAAATAATGATCCAGAGAGGATATTGCCTTACTCAAGGTTATAACTCTGATATGTGACTAAGCCAAGATCCAAGCCCAAACAGCTCAAGACCCGCGCTATCTAGACCAGGTAAAACTAGTGCCCCACTATCAGACAGACTAACTAAGAGCCAGCCAGCCATTCCTGACTCCCATCTCTGGTGGATTCAGACAGCTAATCCAGGTCACACGGAGCCTTAGATCACTGATACCAGAGATTCTATAAGGGTTCTGAATCCCCTAGCATTTAATTATTTAAATATTTCAGTCTTATTTAAATATCTTTCTTATTATTGGAGACTTGTCAGAAATGCAAACCAGGAATATTGAAATATTAAGAAGGGAACCAATCTCTTTCCAAGAAGAAAAGGAAATGGGTATTATTTGAAATGGCGGGATAGAAGAGACAGAAAAAAAAAATAAAGCTAGCTTCAGCTCACTTAAAGGTAGGGCAGTGGGAAACCCACTCCAAATGCATACCCCGTGCAAATTCAGATCTGCATGTGGATGTGTTTACTTATAAACATCACATGTCTGGTTCCATAAACAAATTTTATTCAGACACTCTTCCTCACAGCTCATGTGAAGAGCTCTCTCCAAAATGATAAGAACAGTTGTCCAAGACTGGAAGATTCACTTATTGCTTGCTAATTAACATAGCAAAATGGCAGAGCTTAAAAAAAAAACAGCACAATGGATTAGTAGGGGTATCTGGCAAAGAGCTAAAATGCAAACATGTCATTACAGTTGCTGCAGACATGCCATATCACTTGGAAAGAACAATATAAAAACATTCTGGTTCTATTTACAAACAGAGTATGACATTATGATGTAACATATATCAGTATTCAAATATTTACCAGAAGACAATGTATTCTAACATGACAGAGTAATTGGAAATTGGGTAATATGTTCCAGTAAGCTATAAACTTTTTTTTTAATATTTTTACAAAAGGCCTTAATGTGTTTTTATAGACTTATGTTATATGGTAGGGTACATAATAAGAGAAAAGGACCCAGACAGGCTTGTCTGAGTTACGATCAGGAAAGCCCTGATATCGCCAGCGAATGTAAGCTCTGCATTGTGTTGCAATTGAAGTGTCTCATTACTAGAACAGTGAACTGTATTATGTGGCACAATCTGCTCTTTTCTTACCACACCAAGTTTATTCCTGTCAGGTTCCTGATTTCTTAATATATTTTCAATTTTCTCCCTCATCCCTAAAGTCTCCTATTTTATATAGTCGTCAGAACCTTCCAAACATCTATGAGAAAAACTCATTCTTTCCAAAAACCTTGGCATCGTGTCCAGCGTTCACTCGGGCTGCAATTTAGCATTAGCAATTTTCTAATGTATCATAAAGTCATCAGCTCGAGCTCGACTCTGATGTAATAGGACTCGGCTGAAAGAGCCAGGTCCATTTCATCCCCCCTTGCATTGACAGCAGTATTAACACTCATTAGAATGTATTAGCATGTTCAGGGCCAGGCAGTAATTCAACCACCCAGGAGTTTTACTCAAGTAAACTATGTTGCTCATCTTATCATGAGGACTTCAGATATATTTATTCAGCTAGGGGAACAAACCCCTAATGACCTTTGGAAATCCATGAGAATAATATTTATTCTATGACCAGACAACAGGGACACTACAAATAATACTTGGAGTTAATTTCCTCAAACATTTTCAAATTTCCCAATAAAAGCCCATCCTAGTCCATCCTACCTGAACACCTTCACACAGCTACTCACAATGCCGCGCCAACATTTAATGAGTGTATTCTATGTGCCCAAAGATAATAAGGGAACCAATCTCTTTCATTACTTCTTTGAAATCTCAAATAAAAAGATACTTAAAAATTGACTTTATAGAGAAGAAACCTGAGACAAGAGAAATTAAGTCACGGTTCTGCCCATAAGGAAGAGTGTCTACAGAAAGCACCTATGCCAATTCCCCATCTCCAGAGTTGACCATAACTAACCATACCACACAGATGCCAACCAAGCTCTGACGCTCCTCCCCAAAAGAACAAACAAACACGTGCATGGTGTAAGTAAATGAGCATGATAGGGAGGGTCATAAGACTGTGTGACAGTCCTGGCCATACCACCAAGAGTTGAGTAATGTAGAACTGGAATGGGTATCTGGTGTGGCCTCTGTCTTGTGAGCGGTAAATGGAAAAAAGTACAAGGGAGAGGGTGGGAAAGAGGAAGGATTAGGATATCTCTGAGGTCTCCTCCTTCACAGGGGATCATCTGATAAGGTAAGAATGTTTTCATACTTGCTACTCTTAGAGTTAACTCCCCACCAATAAACACTCTTCTTTTAAGTTATTACTTGTACAGTGCCTTCTATGTAGCATTGTGCTAGAAATCTCATAGTCCTCTTATTTAATCCTCACAAATACTTCAAGGTAGACACTATGCTCCTTTCTCATGTTACAGAGTAGAGACCCTGTGAGTGTAAGTAACTTACTTCAATTACAGTCACTAAGTTAGGAATCAGAAGGGCCAGGATTCACATTCAAGTCTATCCGCCTCCAAGACTTGTCTGTGTTCTTTCTAAACATGCTGTACTACTTGGTCTTGGATGGACCAGTGTAGAAGACTTCTACCTAACTTTAACTGTCATGGCACCTAAACAAGGGAGATTCCATATTTTAAAATAAAACTAGGGGGAAGGAATTTGAAAATCATTTAATTAGAATTTAAGCTTCCAATATACTTATGAACTGACTTTTCTAGGAGGAAAAAAAAAGTCTAGCATTTTAGGGGGAATAAAAACATTTTAACTAAGAAGCACCTTCAATTGTTTGTTTCTGAACGGTTCAGAAAGTAAAACTTGGGGAAGGAAAACAGAGAGAAGAAGGGATGGACTATGAAATGAATGACTGACTTGCTTAAAAAAAAAAAAATCCGGAGTTGGAGACAGCAGAATTACAGACTTGACATTAGTCCCATGCTGGTTATTACTCTTGATATCATTATTGCCAAATGGAATGAAAATAGAAAGGGGAGAAAAATCTCAGTGGGTATTGCAATTTAAATTTGCCATGTAAGCTAATACTGTATATTTAGAGACTGAGCAGACAGGGTGGTTGGTGGCTCAGAGTATGTGCAGGAGTTGCCGTGCCAGCTAACCAAAGCAGACATTCATTAGAGCAAAATGTAGATTTCCATTTCTTGGCATCTGACATGGGCTCTTTCCTTGGAAAGAAATGTCAATTTGGCCAAAAGTGTGAAACCTACAATAAAAGCATTGGGACTGTAGATTTCATCTAGTCTGCACATTCCCACCCCTTTCTTTCCTACTGTGGAAACCCAGTTGAGACCTGGGGTGCTAAGTAGAGAGATGGCAGGGGAACTGATTAGGACACTGGGTGCTGAAAAGGAGGAGAAGGAGCTGGGGGAGGGGAGTTGGATTCCCAAATTCCCCATTTTCTTTTGGCTTTCCATTACCATTTTCTTTTGCCCTAAAACTGCCCAACATGGGAAACCAACCACAATTACTGTTTTGCACAGGGCCCTGAACAATGGCAGCCTCCAAACCCTTGGCACCGCTTCCTAGCTGTGCAAATGCTGGGTGCTTATCCACAGAGTCTGTGGGCAGCGTGAGCAAAACAGCTCCCGAGGCAGGGCTGTGGGGAGGCCTCCCCTGCTTTAAAATTTCACTCTGTTTGTTTCTTTTGTTCAATAGACTGGAAAGACTATGACGACAGAGAGCCCAGACACAAGGGACAGAGTGAAGTTTTGGAAGGTCTGCTGCAGCAGGTCCGAGCCCTTCATCAGCATTATAGTTGCCGAGGTAAGGATAAAAATCTGCACTGGGCCATCGACTGAGGTCTCGGTGGCGCCGGTAATTTTAGCAGTTTCCTAACTGGGTCATACCTTCTCATTCATCAGGGAGAGGGAGATATTAATATTTGTACATCTGGAATCACTTTACAGCACTATCTTGCTTTAACCCTTCAGAAAAGATTTCCCTCTCCTTCCTCTCTTTCTCTTTCACCCTCTCTTTATAAGAATAGTTTAAAAACAAGCACAAGAAAAACAACAGCTGCCATTAGATCCCTTCCCTTTGAACTGTCCCTTCGCAAAACTCTTCAGTGGGCTGGGTCTTGAGGCTATTCACCCTAAAAAGTTTCACCTCCAAAGAAAACTCTGTGGGCATCCCTAAGGAAGCACAACCATTTATAGCAGCAACAAAAATAGCAAACCTTTGTGTATACTTCCAATAAAGTTTACGCATCCAATTTCACATCCAATACCTCTTTCCATCCTCATTTTGGCAATTACCACTGAGGCTAAGTTACTTGACCAAGGTCACAATGCTAGGAAAAGATAGAATCAAGATAGCAACTGAGATTTTCTGTCTCCAAGTCCAGCCTCATTGTCGTCCCACCTCATTTTGGTCTCCCATCCTTACATTAGGACTGGGCCCTGGCCTTTAACCTCACCCTGAATTTTAATCTTCCCCTGTACTACTGCTCAAGACAAAGTAGAGCAGGCCCACCAACTACACCCAGAAAATCTCTCGAGGACCTTTTGAAAGCTTCTCTTCTAATTGGACTGTTCCAATGGGACAGCGTTAGGTTTCTGATCTGTGTAATGATTCGTGGAACAGGCACTTAATTTTATTTGGAGAATTAAAGCCTCCATAAAGTTTACATTTTCCATGCTCCTTCACCCACCAGATCGCCAACCACATTGCACTCCCTAGGTTCAGGGCACTGCTGGACCTGGGAGGTAAAAAAATCAATGGTTGAGATGAAGAGATGCTAGCTGAGTTATGATGAGGTGTAAACAAAATGTTATTCCCAATTACTGTATAAGTATGAAACTGTAGAAATTTTGGCTATAACTAGAAATGAGGACACGCATTTGCAAGAAAATAATATTGTTCTAATGAATGGTTCATTAGGAGAGGTAAATATGCATGGAAGAAGCATGAGAAGGAAACCCCAGAGGGAATTCATTCCCAGAACTCTAGGAAAACTTTACCCAGATCAGAGCCTTCAATGTTCCACCTTACACAAGGTGCACTCATGCAAGTATGATCATCATAACACCTATTTAAAACTCAGTTAGCATCTCTTAGTTTCAAGAAAACTCTCTGAGCATCCCTGAGGAAGCACAGGGAAATCTTTTCTGAAGGGGTAAAACAACAATCTATGATTTCTTACTTCCTTTCCTCCTTTCCTGCCTTTTCATCATTCTTCTGCCAATTGGTTCCTATATGGCAGGCAAAGGTAATAAAGCAATGGAATAGATAATTATTTGCAATTCATAAGCCACATTTTGTTTGATTTTTATCAGAGGGGAAAAGATAAAACTACTCATGAAGATAAGGAGATATTGTTTGTATTACCTAAGGATTTAGATGTTCTCCCCATTACCATTGGATTACTATCCAGGGGCCAAGAAATGATTGTCTAAACAATCCAATTATTTCTACGGTTTCCATCAACTTTTATCATGTGTATGCATTTCCTCACATGGATGTAAATATGTCGACTATCAGAAAGACTGATTAAGACATAAAGTAGAACTTCCCCAAAAGGAGGATGTTTTTTTATATTGAAACTAGAGGTCTGGCGCGCGAATTCGTGCACTGGTGAGGTCCAGTCAGCCCACCCCGATGAGGTGGGACAGGCTGGGGCAAGGAGCTGTGGTTGTTTTGCCATTCAGTCACTGGGCTTTTATTATACAGGATATGCTCTGGATACTTAAACAGTACCCAAAGTGCATCCCAAAGAACAGTGGTCCTATAGGATGCTCAGCTATTCTCCAGTTGTATCCATTTTCTCTCAATACAATAAGATAACACTATTGTTTCAACTGCACCTTCTTAAAGAAACTCCTCATGGAGCCCTCTGACCTCCTCAAATATAGACTGGTTACTGGCTGCCTCTGTGTCTGGTCCGCAGCTGTCACCCTAAGATCTCCTTTCACCACCATATTGAGGACTCTTCATGCCACTCTCCAAGATTAGATTTCTTCTTTCCCTCCTCGCCCCATGCCTTTCTTTTTCTTGGGTTAGTCTCTCATTTTGGGAAGCCTTTTCTCTGGAAGCTTCCTGGGAGGATACTTGGGAGCTAACTTTTGGATACATTGAATGTCTAAAGATTTATTCTATTTATTCTACTTAACATTTATTTAAGGATTTGGGTAAGTATGGAATTCGCTGTTGAAATAATTTTCCTTCAGACCTCACTGTCTTCTAGCTCTCCATCTGATTGCAATTTTGTATAACACCTATTTTTTCTGCTTTCTAAGGTTTTAAGTTTTCTTCTTAAATTCGGTCTTCTAAAATTTCACTATTATGTGCCTTTGTGTGGCTCTATTGTTGTCTGTTGTGCTGTACACTTGGAAAGTCCTTTTATATATGGAAGGCACCTTGAATTTGGGGATATTTTATTAAATTATTTGTTTCTTTCCCTCCCTTTTCTCCATTCTCCCTACAAGAACTCTTATTCAGATGCTAAACCTCAGAGACCAGCCCTTATTTTGTTTCCTTTTTCCCCCTCCCTCTCTTCCTTTCCATCCCATATGTCTTTAAATTTCCCCAACTTTATTTTCTAGGCTTTCTATTATGTCTTTCAGACTTCGATAACATGTATTTTTCTAGAGAGAGGGGGGGAGGCAAAGAGGGAGGAGAGGGGAAAGAGGAAAAACATCAGTATGCTATTCCACTTATTTATGCATGCATTGGTTGATTCTTTTATATGCCCTGACCAGGGATCAAACGTGCAATCTTGGTGTATCAGAACAACGCTGTACCCAACCGAGCTATCCAGCCAGGGCTTTGATAAAATATTTTTAATTTCCAATGCTCGGTTTTATTCTCTGAATGTTTCTCTTCCAGATTCCTATCGTTTTTGTGAGGCAATGTCTTTTCTTATTTCTCAGGCTATTAATGATAGGCTTTGTTTCGTTTTATATTTTTTCTCCGCATTACTCTCCTCTAAAATGCTCTTCTATTTCTTTGGGTTTGGCCTCTGTCTTTCCAGTTAACCTGTTCTTTGCAACTACCTGGTGATCATTAGATGTGTGCTCAGATTTAACAGAAGAGAACTCAATAGCTATTGGGAAGCTCTGAGCACTAAGGCTCTTTACTTACAGGCTTCACTGTAAGGTGATCTAACAAGGCCTTATCTTTAGGAAAGCAGTGAAGCCAATGTCGGGATCTTTAGGTATGTTCTCTTTGGCCAGTCGGTCTCCAGAGAAGTTTCTTTCCAGTATCCTGCCTGGGGGAAACAAGTTTGAGTACCAGTGTTCCAAGAGCCCAGTGGGGAAATACTGTATTCTATATAGAAACTTTCATTTAATCCACGTGTTTTTTAGTATGAAACACCTCCCCCTCCCCATTTTTAACTGTACCCTGTGTTTCCCATTCTAAAGACCTGTTTCTGTGCAGAGAATATGCCTCTTTTTTCTGCAGAGGGGAAGGGGTGTCTGTCTACCTAAACAGGGTAGCAGAGGATCTCTAGAAGTCTAACTCCTTACTAAGCAGACTTAAACACATCCCGCTGATTTAGCTCCATATTCACTCCCAACTTCCAGCAGTACATAGTGCCCACAGGGTGAGTCAAGTTACTTCTCTTTCCCTAGGGCTGGCTTAGGATTCATCTTTCTCAAGTCTGCTGAATCCATCTGTCCATCTGCTTTCCAGCTACCAAAATTCACTTGCTTTTGTCTCCTGCCCTATCTCATTGTCTTTATAGATTTATGTCTTTGTCTTTATAGATTTTTACAATCTTTTTGCTCTGCGTTTTGTGAGGTTTGGGGAGAGAGCTGTGTGTAATGAATACATTCAATATGCTGCTTTAACCGGAAGTCCCAGCAGCATCATTTTCAAGCAGGATATAACCAGCCTAATTCATGTTCAAGTCAGAAAAAAATGCTTTTGCTTTGTTCTGCCAGGAATAACAGTTTCCAGCTCAAGCTTGAAGCTGGCATGAATGCTTGTGTCAGCTCACTCCCAACTTCTCCTATATGATCATGGGCATAATCACACTGGGCCTCAGCCATAGATTCCATGTCTAACAGCACCAATATGGACCATATTCTCATCCCCACTGACAGATCTGTCACAAGTTTGATGATGGCCCAATCTCAGCTTCCCTTCATTACATTTAAGATAAGAATTAGAATCAGTGATCATCTCATTCAGCTCCATGTTTACAAATAACTCTACTGCTTTTGTCAGGGACAGTTCCAAGTTGTGAATAGAAGAGTTGAACAGATGCAATGGGTGACTTGCTCACCACTGTAGCCACAAAACCTTGCAGTAGTGTCCCAACAAATACTTATTCAGTGAATGAATAGCTCCATTTTTCTGAGTATTGGCATTTTTTTATCTTGGACAACTCACTTACCCTTTCTGTCTCAATTTTTCTCCTGTATAAGGATAATCATCATACCTAAACCTACAACTATGTTTGTAACCCTCACATATGCTGGAGAAAAACCTCCCCAGAATGCTAGCAGTGGTTATAGTAAAGTGGCAAGATGATATGGGTGGGATTTTGTTCTTTATTTTCTATTCTCCCCACTTTCTGTAATATACCTATATTAGTATTATAAATAAAAAAATTAATCAGCTATCCTACCTTATAATAAACCGCCGATACAGAGAGGATAAACAAAACATCCAGTGGTTGCCCCTGGAGTTAGGTTACTCATAGCCAACATTTTTGAGGATCTGTTCATTGAGTTAACCACTGGCATCTCAAGATACAAAAGTTTCTTGTAGGAATGAATGAGCAGAATCCCTACATGAGACTGAGGATAACACTGAGGAGACAGGGGAATAGAAAGCAGGAAAGTGGAAAGAAGGTACTGGGAGTGTTTTCTGCCAGTGGAATTTACACTGTATTTTTTTTTTTTTTTTGCGTGTGTGTTCCAGAAAGTTCAAAATTACAAACCACAGGCCGCAAGCAGTCAGTCTCAAGGAGCCTGAAACACCTATTCCATTCCTCAAACAAGTTTGTGAAGACCTTGAAACGGTGGGTTCTATAGTTTGTTTTTTGTTTTTGTTTTTCCATAAAGTTTTAACTTCTCAGGAATCAGCTGGTTTTGGTTCTGAGTAGAAACTAAGTTGAAATTACTTTTTTGTTATTAAAAGAATATGAAGTTCATACCTCCTATTTCCCTCCACCTTTTTCACCCATCCTTCCACCCTTCCGCCACCGATCTGGCAATTATCCATTTGATCTCTTTCTATGAGTCTCTTGCTGTTTTGTTTTGTTCACTTTTCTTTATTAGATTCCACATATAAGTGAAATCATTCGGTATTTGTCCTTCTCTGTCTGACTTATTTCACTTAGCATATAACCCTCTAGGTCCATCCATGTTGTTGCAAATGGCAAGATGTTTCTTTTTTTTTAATTGTGATGATAATATCCTAAGTTATATAAATATTAAATAACTATGTTATATGCCAGAAGCTCATTGTATGTTTACCATATTTTAATTTTTTAATAAATATATCACATTTTTTAAAACGAATACGAAGTTCACTTTTCTCCTGAGAATTTGAACAAGATGGTAATTTATCCGAGTTCTGATCAGTAAACTTGTGATTCTTAGCAAGAATATGCCCATAAGTATATTTTAAATTATCCTTTTTATGTCCAAAAGAGTTTACCATGATTCTGGCTTGGTAGAGTAAAATGGTGGAAGACAATTTTTATTTTGCCTTTTCTTTTTAGGGGACTCTACATAGCCGTTATATTTTATTACAAAGACAATATGTTAGTCACCAATGAAGATCAAATACCGATCGTTGAAATAGATGACTCTCACACCAGTTCCATCACACAAGATTTTCTGTGGTTCACAAAGGTATATTGAGTTTGATTTTATTTACTCCCACTTTGCACCAATGTTGCTGCACACAAATCTCTGAAACCTTGGTTAAGGGGTCTCCAATGATCAAAGTATTAGGGTGGGAGTAAATTTCCTCAAAAGTTTTTCAGTTGTGATATGCCCTATGTCATACAAAATGCCAAAACAGTGTCTACGCTACATTTTCAAAGCAAAGAAGCTTGCATCCTGTCAGATTGTGTCTCCACTATTCTGAGTTATGGGATTGTTTGGCAAAGACTAAACTGTGGATCTGACTGTTTCATTAACATTCAGATCTTTTTCCAATTGGACAGAGATCAAAAAGTTGTTTCATCCATATCTGAAAATGGACTGGAGAACAAACATCAGGAGTCAGATTTCCTTCTCCCTGCTGTGCTTTGATGCCACAACCTAAATCATGTACTGGCTTGGATGATGATATGACCTCGTGACTTCTTTTGCAGCTGTCTTGTATGTGGGAAGATATAAGGTGGTTAAGGCAAAGTGTGCCTATCTCCATGTCCTCATCCACAGTACTGCAAACTCGGCAGAAGATGCTCGCAGCAACAGCCCAGCTACAGGTGAGGGGCCAGGTTTCAACCCAGACCTCGACAGAAATCTGAGAAAAACTCGGTCAATTCCATTCCAATCTGACCCAGAAAGGAAATGGTGAGATCCTTTCTCTTTCAGAACCCTATGAAGCATATGAAGGACTCTCAGTGTGAGCTGCTGCCCACCTGCTCATGTAGGGAACCTGTGCCTTTAACAGTGTCTTGGAAGAGGAGTAGGGGTCTCTCCTGAAGAGTCTAGGAATGACCCCCAAACAAGAAGTGAGAAGACTTGAGTTCTGGATTTGATATTAATAAGCCAATTCATTTTTCCATTCTGGGCCTCGGTTTTATCACTTGCAAAATTAGAGGAGTTTGAGTAGATCACATGAAGAGCCCTTGCTGCTCTGGCATCCTGTGCCTTTATGAGTGCATGGAGATGGAGAAAGAGATGAAAAAGATATTTTGAGGTGTTTCTTGGCTTGATGCTTTTGGTAAAACACAGGTATTTGCATACATTTTTGCTTACTTAAAGCAAAACAAACAAATAAAACTTAAAAGCTTACTTATAACCATGAATGTATCCATCTTTCTGTACTATTAACTTAATCAGATCAGGTCTCTAATTCCTACAAGAATCTTTGTAGGTTAGAGTCTCTCCTAGAATTTGAGTTCTAACCAAGCTCTTCTGGGTTTTCCTTTCATTGTTTTCTGACATTCTCTGAATTTGTGGTTCCTAAAACAGAAAAAAAAATCTGCTAGATGGTCTTTAAGAGATCTCTTGAGCCTTTAACAGTAATGAGCATCTACCTACAAAGCTATCAGTTACATCAACCCCAGAAATATGCATAACAGGAATCTATGTAAGCTGTGTTTGGCCAGGCTATCCTAGCCAAGGAATAAAAATAGGGTCATAACAAAAAACAAAACAAAAAATTCTACAGCTCCACCACCACCTGCAATTACAGGAACTTCATTTCTTGATCCATGCAATAATTCAACTTCCTGCAATAATAATAATTATTCTGTTGCTATTATAAGTAATTCTGCAAAGTAACTCTTACTTTTAAGAATGTTCCATGCTATGTTCCATTACATAAGTGGTTTACTGCCTTGTGTCCTCACTGGCCTCAGATATTTTAGTAAACAGTGCTCTCCATTTCAACTCTCTTGATTGCAGAATCTTCCCCTTCAACTCAAGAAAAAGTTCTTGGAGCTCAGCCATGATGACTATGCTCAATGTGAAGCACTTTTTTCCTTTCATCACTGATCAGCTTGAATTAGACCAATTCACTGTACCTCAAACTGCTCCTTCATTAGGATAAAGTTCTTTCCCAGGAGGCTCAGAGCCCTTATTGGATGGACTCTCTCATTAGCCCACCATACAGTCCAGACATGCTTGGATCACAGACTGAATAATCTTAGGATTTCAAATGAAGCTTTTTGATTGTATGTTTATTGAAGGCTTCCTAAAACACTTTCATCTGATTTCAGTACACTGGAAGAATCAGACAGTCACAAGCCAGTGCAGTTAGATGCTGAGGAACTAGAGGGAAGCTGTGATAGTCAGTGTTCCCTACACAACTACATCCATTGCAATAGCTCTTGGATTTCCTTGGCCCTACAACTTTTCATAATGAATGCATCAGCCACCTTCTGAGGCATTTCCCTCCTTGTCTAGCTTATATTCCTTGGCCCATCATAATCACTCCTTTGAAAATATTCTAAATTTCTGGCCACTGTCTCCTATATTATTTATTTGGAAAAATCCCAAGTCTGGATGAATCCAACATGTCTATACTGAAGTAGTTGTATATTGCTATAGAAAAAAATCACCAACAAGATGGGGGGCAGTTGACTCGTTTTGTGTTAAATTCACTACTACAATCCCAACATATAATCTTTTTTTTAAAATATATTTTATTGATATTTTACAGAGAGGAAGGGAGAGAGATAGAGAGCTAGAAACGTCAATGAGAGAGAAACACCGACCAGCTGCCTCTTGCACACCCCTCACTGGGGATGTGCCCGCAACCAATGTACATGCCCTTAACCGGAATCGAACCCGGGACCTTTCAGTCCGCAGACCGACGCTCTACCACTGAGCCAAACCAGTTTCGGCCCAACATATAATCTTACCTAGTGATCACATTCTATTTCTCTACTAAATTCACTTTCCCAAACTATAAAATAACCATTTAAAACCGTCTCCATTATTCCACATCCCTTCACCTTCCCCACACTCATCCCCACATCAGCTGATGACTCCACTGCATAACTCATTAACAAATGGGAATTAATTATTTTCCATCACCAAATTTAAAAGCTTCCTTGCATTAGAGAACATTATGCTGAATGAAATAAGCCAGTCAATGAAAGAAAAACACCACATGACCTCACTCATTTATGGATAATAAGGAACATTATAAACTGATGAACAAAAAGATAGATACAGAGACAATAAAGAAACAGACTGTCAAATTACAGCGGGGAGGGGAGGGATACATGGGGGAGATAAGGGATCAACTGAAGGACTTATATGCATGCATATAAGCATAACCGATGGACAAAAAAACTATGGGGTGGGAGGGCATGTATGGGAGGGGGGGTGGGGATTGGTAAGGTATGTACACATACAATACCTTAATTTAAAAAATGAGAGAAAAAAACTATAAAAATATAAATAAATAAGCTTCCTTGCATTGACCCTACTTCCTCTTACTTCCTATTCCAACAAATAGTCTCACTCCTCCTACCAAAGGCTTCTCCCTCAAATGCTCTGATTTCTTATTTAAACATAGTCATGTCTCCAGTTTAACCTCCCCTCAAATCCCTTCCTAAACCCCATATATCCCTTCAACTACAAAACTCTCTTCTCTTTCTTAGACCCAAAGTCCTTGAAACTCCTTCTCCACTTATTTCCTAACTTCCCATTTAGTTCTATTGTTTATTGGTTTTGTATTATATTCCATAAGAACAACTTAAAACTACTTTTGCCTCAACCTGTATTGAAGCCAATTGATTTGTTGTTGTTTTATTGTTGTTTTTTGGGGGGTTGGTGGGGACAAAGGCGACTTTTCAAAAGAGGAAGAAAAATAAATTGGGGGAAACTGATGCTCACTTAATATTTTGTCTCTTTACTAACCTAACATTTTTTTACAATGTTCTTAAGGAAAGCAGAAATACATTATTAAAGCTTGGTTGGCATAAGGCATAGACAAAAGATTCTGACCATGCCATTCCCTTACTCACACTCTTCCAAGAATGGCCCATTTTATCAAGGCACACAAAGGTCTTCATCACCATCTTTCTCCCCATCATCTGTTTCCATAGCCTTCATCACAGTGCCTACCAACCACTGTGTATTCTTGCCTTGTTTTCCAGTTTCTGCTATATAGTGAGATCCTTTACTACATATATATATATATATATATATATATATATATATATATATATATATATATGCGCATGCCTAAGCAACCAACTGAACAACTGAATGACTGAATGACTGGTGACTATTACACCAGATGCTGAACACAGGTGCTACCCCCTGGTGGTCAGTGCGCTCCCACAGCCAACCTCCTGTGGCCAGCCAACTTCCCAAAGTCCCTCCCCGAAACTGGCTGAGCCTCCCACAGTCCCTCACCCCAGCCAACCTCCCACAGCCCAGATGGGTGCTGGCCAGGCCAAGAAATCCCACCCGTGCATGAATTCATGCACCGACCTGTAGTAATAAAAAAAAATAATAATCATGAAACAACTTTCATTTATTTAAAAGAACAGATGCCAGGCACTGTGCTAAGAGTTTTATAAACTATATCTCATTTAATCTCATCACACCCTGATGAGAAAGTACTATTACTCATATTGGTTTGACAGAAGGTTAAATAACTTGCCTAATGTCACACAAATAGGAAGTAGCAGAGTCTGGATAGAAATATAAATCTATATAACTCCAAAGCCTGCATTCTTTCCAATACTTCATCATCTTATGTGTTTGTTTACAACAGCAAACAAAAATTTCAAATAGAAGATATCCACATTACAATTTTTCTTTACAAAGTAAAATTCTATTCTGCATCATTTGGAAGATATGTAGAAGTGACTTTTATTTGATTAATATTATGCAGGCAAGAGGAGAGACAAGTATCTGCCAGGATTTGGACTTAAAAAATAAAAGAGAAAGCCTGTTAAGTGGCTATGACCCCACATTGTTTTTCCTACTCTTAGGAAAATGACAGAGGCCCCAAGAGGCAGAAGTGTACATTGCTCTTACATTAAGAGGTGTCCAAACTACTTACTCTCAAAATATAGTAATAATCTGAAACTGTATATTGGATTACATTAAACTTTTTTCCTCCACTGCTTTTAAAAATAAGTGTTAGTGAGTAAAAGCCAGGTAACAATTTATTAATACTATGCCTTTTTCATTTTTCAAGCTGGAGGAAAGTTTGCCCAAAATTTTACTCTTTTTTATTTTAGGCCTTCACATTGCCACTCTGGACTTCCCTCAACTTCCTGTGTCACCCCAAACTGACCAAAGGTCTCTAGATATTGTGCATCGGTCTACGGCTATTGACAGGCCTGTGATTTATTCCGAGTATAACCAAGATGCATTCCTATGAGCCATCAGGTGGCTTTTATTCCTCCTTATCTTGCAGGATCATCAGGGTTCTCAAATCTCCTAATGTTTATTGCATGACAGGTACCAAAGTGGTTTATTTTTCCATTTGGTCCTAAAGAACCTCAAATTTGCCCCCTCAGAATATAGTTGCAATTTATTTTTCACAAGGATATTCTGCTTTTAAATTGGTTGCTCCCTAAAGTTGGCTATCCAACCCAATCTGATATCAATAAATAATTTCAAGAAGACTTTTATCCCATTAGTTATCAGATCTAAAGCCCATGGTCAGCAAACTGCATCTCACGAGCCACATGCGGCTCTTTGGTCCCTTGAGTGTGGCTCTTCCACAAAATACCACAGCCTAGGTGAGTCTATTTTGAAGAAGTGGCATTAGAAGTTTAAGTTTAAAAAATGTGGCTTTCAAAAGAAATTTCAATCATTGTACTGTTGATATTTGGCTCTGTTGACTAATGAGTTTGCTGACCACTGTACAAAGCCAATAATGAATCACTGATAATAATGACTTTAAAAATGACCATCTCATTCAATATCTACCCAGAAGCTTTGGTTTAAACTGTATTTTCCAGTATCCTAATGATAATATGTTAATTCAGTCAAAGTTATTGAGCTCTTACTATGTGCCAGGCACAGTGCAAGGAACCCTCAGGCACAGAGACAAACCACCAAGATGCCATGACATATATATCCATCCATATGCAAGGGGACCAGAGTCATGCTAAGACACAAGTCTGTACAAGAAACAATAGGGGACAAAAGAAGAGATGGTAAATTCTACCTGAGAGAGTTGGGAAAGTCCTTTCAGAGAGGGTGAAACATGGACTGAACCTTGAAAATGATTAAATGAAAGCCAGGGTGGGATTCCAATTAGAGCAGTCAAGAAAGTCCAGACCGTCCTTTTATCAAACTTGAGAGTTTACAGAATATTTTCCCATGTAATCCCCCCAAAACTCTAAAAAGTAAGGATTAGGATGAGGAATACCTGAGCTATAAGGATCCGTAATATTAGATGATGAAACTCAGGGCCAAAGAGAATAAACAATTTTTCAGAAGTCTAAGAGTTAATGAACAGCAGCCAGCCTGAAATTCAACACCAGTGTAACTAAAGGCTTAACAGCAGTGGTGTGCTGGAGCCAAGCACTGGCTTAGGAAAGCCTAACTGTTAAATATTCAGGAATTCTGAAAGCCTGTTATCAAACCATAGTAGCTTGAAATCAGCTTATGGTGGGAGTATTTACACTATAGAAATTGGCATATCCTATAAATCAGTTGTTTTTTATATAGACAGTTCACCAGCATCCCACTGCTGTTGGCCAGTATTACTTTGCAGCAAACTACTACAGAGGACAGGCTTTAAAAGCCTTACCCAGCTACTTCTCTGTGATTTGGAAGTCAATTATTGAAAAAGAATAATCTAAGTGATTAGACCATTGTTAAAAACAGTAATCCTGCCAACTCTATTTTCAAATGTCAAATATTATTTGTGAAATTTCTTCTTTATGTGTCCGGTCCTTGTGAATTAAAAAAAAAATTAAGACACAGCCTCTACCTGTGAGGGAATATTCCAATATTTTGGTAGATGTGGATACTGAGTAGGTCATCCTTGTTACTTTTACAAATTCCAGTTCTACTTCTGCTCTCTGGCTAATAGGTTATCTCATCAGTGTTTATGTAAGCTCTCAAAAACAACAGCTAGAAGTTCTGAGATGGTTTATAATTTTAATAAACCATAGATATTAAAAGCAAAAGGGTATTTTATCCATTCCTCCCAGTGCTCTTCAAAACCTCACATTTGTGACAGTTTATTTTAATAACATCTACCTGGGCCCTTCCACATTTAATGCAGCATCTTTCCCTTCCTACCTTTCTGAAAGCATTGTCTGCCTCAGTTGACCTAGCTCATGAACAATTTTAACAAAGTTTTAAATAAATAGAACTCCCTGAAATGCAGGTAAGTTAAACAGACCAATCTCCCAATTAAAATATCCTGAAGGGAATGCGCAGTCGTTTGGGACCTGTACAATGTGCTACATTGTCAATTCACTTCTTCATTTTAAACAACCCCACTTCACACCAGTGTACTGTAGATCGCTTGAAAACTCCAAAAGCAGCATACTTGAAATATCAGGCATTTTTCTTTAAAACATCTGGGATTCTCTTCAAGTGCCAGTGACTGAGGTTTATGTGCTGGTGTGTCTCTGTGGGTAAGAGATATTTACAGGTATTGAATTTTCTTAAAAAACATAATGTTTGTGTCTCTTGCTATAATCTTTGCAGGCTTATGGTGAAGACATTTTCTTTGAGCTTCTGTTAAGTACATTTCTATGATGCCACATTTCCTAGGATTAAGTTTGCTAAAAACAACAGCACACAGCTTCTCAGAAACATCAGATAATTATTTAGTGTCCTTTGTTGCAGTTATGTTGTTTTGTTTGTACATCACATAAGCTACCAGAAATGTATTTGCTTTTAGAATTTACTTGGAACACACAATTTGGGAAGAGTTTACTATGAGCCCATTAAAGACCGGCATGGAAACATCCTCATAGTAACCATCCGAGAGGTGGAGATGCTCTATTCATTTTTTAATGGCAAATGGATGCAGATCTCAAAGCTGCAAAGCCAGAGGAAGTCTCTGTCAACACCCGAGGAGCCAACAGCCTTAGACATTTTACTGATAACCATCCAGGTATGTAGTCTTTTCAATTTCTTAATATATTTGAAGTTCCAAATACACTTATTGAGGCTCTAATGAAATATACCAAAATCCATTTACATATGCAATGATGGAGTGGAGAGGGTCCAGAGACATGTCATGGTTTATATCCCACATATTGGAAAAATTTAGAAGATTGTTTTTATTTTATTTAACACTTTCCCAATCTGGAATTCAAGTATGGGCACCTTGAGAATGCCCCTGACCCAATGAACCAAAAAGACACAATGAGACAAATATTTAAGTAGGAATCTACAGATAGTATAATCAAAACATTAAACCAATAACTGAATGTACTACAATAATATATTTATAGACTATATATGTATTTGTGTGTGTGCATGTATGTATCACTTTGAACAAAAGCACTCATAATATTTACTCTTGCTTGTTCCTTAAACTACTCCGACAGACAGCCATGATTAAATCCATTTTAGGAATCAAATAACAGGCTTGATGATATGATGTGACAGGCAGATTTAATGAAACTAATGAAGGTTCTGTATCATTCAGCTCTTCACTTGCACAAGCCCCTTCAAGGTCCTGGCAGAAATCCTAACAATTTCACATTCATAATTGTATATTCATTTTTTCTTTTTCTTTTTAAAATATATTTTATTGATTTTCTACAGAGAGGAAAGGAGAGGGATAGAGAGCTAGAAATGTCGATGAGAGAGAAACATCGACCAGCTGCCTCCGGCACACACACACACACACACACACACACCGGGATGTGCCCGTAACCAAGGTACATGCCCTTGACCAGAATCGAACCCGTGACCCTTCAGGCCGACACTCTTATTCACTGAGCCAAACCAGCCTCGGCTATAATTGTGTATTCTTTACCTTAAGGAAAGAACCCAAGATTGCATTAGGCTGAAGCACCACCAAACTTGGATTTGCCACTGAGCACACAGCTAGATAACAACAGAGCCAACACTTGAACTTAGATCTTCTGCTTGTAAGCAGGCTTCTCTGCACTAAATTACTTCATATTCCAGGGCAGGAGATAGGATTTCAGTAAGTGGGGAATGGGAGATAAAATGGAAGATGAGCGACTTGCCTGAAAACTGAATACCACCAAAATCAAATTCAAGCAGCTTAGATCGGACTCTTAACCTTGATGGCAGAACCAGGATACGTTCCCACATCTGCTCAAGTCCAACGCTCTCTCTATGCCACCAAACTGCCTCACGTGTACTTATGTGAATATGGGATTCAATCTGTCTTTTTCTTGCTTGCTTTATTTAAATATCTAGTGACAGAGATGACTTCTATAGAACTGTCCAGTTAGATGGGAAAGCTGGCAGAAACATCCACATTGAGCCCTATTGCAACCCATGACATATATTCACAAGAAAGCCAATTTGTAGTAATGGCTAAATAAAAAGCTCAATCCCACATTAACAAGCCAAATCCAAGTCTTGGCCCAGGAGCCCCCTATGATCACCCTAAACAGCTAAGACCACTTATTTCCATTCCCCACTGAGGGGTGCTACTACAGTAAGTTCACCTTCCCATTAGTTGCACCAGCCCAAACATGGACAAAGTCCAAAGGAGCAAAGGTAAGCTAATTGGTAAAAACCCCTGTATTTGATTTTATGGAATCTGAGTTCATATGAAATTGATAGAGGGTGGGTGTGTGTGAAAAGGTGGAGGCAGGGAACACAGACACATTCGTGGCTCCCCTCTTCACCTTTTATAAGCAAGTGCTAAAAGAAACATTTTAAAAATCATAATAAATTGAGCTTTTACAGGGTGACTAATACACTAATCCCCTATAGGGATAAACTGGGCTCTGGGTTACCTTCCCTCCTAGAAACACAGCACAGGCCCCAGCGTGATATAATACCTGGTTTCTCCCAGACTTATTACATTAAAAATGTGTTACAGGTGCAGAAAAATTCCAATCTGGCGAAAGGTTGTTAGAGGAGACCAAAAATAGAGGCAAGATCAGGTTTCCACCCAGATCCAAGTGGAAAATTTACCCCCGCTGACTGGCACATTCCTGCTTGATGTCATTCCCGCCCACCCCCACTACCTTTCTCCTCCTCTATTTTTCTCTTTCACCCCCTTCCCAAATAGGTCTTACACTGGAGAGGAAATGGGGGATAAAACTAGTAGGGCTGGTATTCAACCTCTCCCAGATTTAAGATTAAATATGTCAGGAGGTGGCCCCACCAAGTCAACATGAAAGTAGAGATAGGTTGTGGTGGTTGCCCAAGTTGACTAGGTAATTCCCACAATTCTGGGCCACAAATCACTGTCTTTTTTCAGGGTCAGTAGACTTATGACCTCCAGGCATTCTGACTGAAAGCCCAGGCTTCTTTCTGCTACATCATATGACAATCAAAGACACAATTTTAGAATCAGGTTGACTGAGTATGATTCCTTACTCCTTTTCTAGTTATACTAGAGACTCTGTGCATGAAATTCATGCACTTGGGGGAGGGGGGGTTCCTTCAGCCTAGCCTGTGCCCTCTCGCAATTTGGGACCCCTCGGGGGATGTCCGCCTGCTGGCAGTCAGACATCCCTCTCGCAGTCTGGAACCCCTCGCTCCTTACCGCCCGCCTGCTTGCTGCTCCTTAGTGCTGCTGTGGAGGCGGAAGAGGCTCCCACCACTGCTGCTGCACTCGCCAGCCATGAGCCTGGCTTCTGTCTGAGTGGCGCTCCCCCTGTGAGAGCACACGAACCACCAGGGGGCAGCTCCTGCATTGAGTGCCCCCTGGTGGTCAGTGTGCATCATAGTGACTGTTTTGCTATAAAGGTCATTTAGGCTTTTATTATATAGACTAGAGGCCCGGTGTGCAAAATTCATGCACGGAGGGGCCATTCCTCAGCCCAGCCTGCATCCTCTCCAATCTGGGGCCCCTAGAGGGATGTCCAACTGCTGGTTTAGGCCTGATCCCTGTACGAGCAGTAAGACATCCTTCCTGCAATCCAGGACTACTGGCTCTTAACTACTAACCTGCCTGCCTTGCTGCCTGATCATCCTTAACTCCTCTGCCTGCCAGACTGACCACCCCTACCTTGTCCCCCTTCCTGCCTGATTTCCCCTAACCTCTCTGCCTGCTTTCCCATCCCTCACTGCTTCTGCCTACCTGCCTGATTGCACCTAACTGCCCTCCTCTGCCAGCCTGATCTCACCCCCAACTGCCATCCCCTGAAGGCCTGATCTCACCCCCAACTTCCTCTGCCTCATCCCCCACCACCATGGCTTTGTCCAGAAGGAAGTCAGACATCTGAAAGATGGCTTGTTGACCACATCTAATTAGCATATTGTCCTTTTAGTAGTATAAATTATATATGATAGGATTGCTTAAATTGGGGGGGGACGCTTTTTCAGCAGGATGAGATGCTCTTGGCAGACAAAAACACATAATTCCTATATCTGGACTGACAGCCAGCCATATGCACTATACTGCCAAACCTGTCATTAAAAAATTGAATTTATTTCATATACCTTACACCAAACAGCTGTTGCCCCAACCTTAGGTTCTGCCTTCACAGTTCACCCAGAGTAGGTTCTGATTGGTCGGTTTCTATGCCAATCAGTGTCAAAACCTCCACCTCCTAGGCAGTTATTGGCTCCTCACAGTTCACTCAGATTTGGTTTTGATTGGCCGGTTTCTATGCCAGTCAGCATCAAAAGCTCTGCCTCCTAAGGCAGCCATTGGCTCCTCACAATTCACCCAAATTTGGTTCTCATTGGCTGATTTCTATGCCAGTCAGCATCTCCAGGCCTGATCATAGAGGCAGGGCTGATTAGCAACCCCCACAGAGCCCCAGAAAGAAATAGAGGCCCAGCTGCTGGCAAAGCAGGGAGAGAAAAAGAGGGGCGATGGCTGATCAACAGCTGCCACAAAGGCTGCGTATGAGACTCTGCCTCTCTTCTCAGGCCTCTCTCTGGGTCTAATCCACAGTCCCCTCTGCAGTCAGTGCTGGGTCACTGCGCCTGCACTGGCAGCAGTCAGTGCTGGATCACCACAGCAACTCAGCACTGACTGCAGGATTGACTTCCAGTGTTTGGTGGCCAGCACTGACTGCCTCGGAGCCCGCACCAGTGGCAGTCAGTGCTGGGTTGCTGCTGCAGGGCTGACTTCTGGTGTTCTGTGGAGCCTTTGGTCATTTTTGGACTTGATGGACCCGGGCTCTTTATATATATAGATGACTAGGGCAAGTTATTTATTTCTCACCTCTTATAGTTCCTTCTCTGGGCAAATAAAAACACACAACAACAACCTACTTTATAGAGTTCTAATTAAAAGTAAATGAGTTAACATATGAAACATCGGAAGTGTAGCACAAAGTGACTGCATAATAAATGTTAGTGATTTTTATTATCTATCTACTCAAAAAAATCCAAGTAATTCTAGGCTCTCCTTAGGGCACACCTAATCCATATCCTCATCCCTATTGTCCCAGGGGACCCTAAGCACAGGCTCAGTCATCCCTTCAGCATTTTCTCCCTTCCTCTACCTTTTCATAAGAACTAAGAAAACGTTGTGCTTAGGCTGACTGATCCACAGTGGGGATTTCAAAAACAGATATGGGCTTTAACAAAATCTGGGCCCATAACTAATCTGCTAATCCCTTGTGCCCCAGGGAAATTTCAGGTCCACCCCTCTCAAATGCCCAACCTTCTCAAGTCCCAGACCTGATAATAGGCCTCTCTCATATATTTGGGAGAGAGAGAAAAACCCTTCCCATACTTGCCTGGAAAGGAAGAGAGTCATTACAGACAGGCTAGTGTCCCTCTGCACAAACTGCCAATGAGAGCATTTTCAATAGGGAGGCCCCTCTCGGGTGTCAAGTGACTCTGACCATGGTTTTCAGGAGCACTTCAATAACTGAAAGCCTCACGGGTGAGTTTTCTCTGAATATTAATCTCTATACTTTCAAGTTTATAACACTTTGTCATATCTATGATATCATTTAATCCTCACAAAAACTCAATGAGGTTGAGTGGGTAATTTTATTATGACCAATTCATAAATCAAGCTATAGATTTCAGAAAAATAACTGGCCAGAGTCATAGCAACCAAAAAGCAGCATAGAAGGGACTAAGATTGACGTCTTCTGACTCCTAGACTGGTATTCCCATACTACCATGCTGCTTTACACACCCTCACCCTCTCTTTCTCTGGATCCTTTTTAAAAAGTTTGATCCTAGAAAAGCTACAATAAAACTTGTCTTCTATCTCCCATCTCTTCTTTCCTTCTTTTAAGGCATTCTTTGTTAACTCCAGGGACTCAATATCTTCTTACACCTGAGATACCTAGGACCTACTATCTTCTCTGCTTTTTATTTTATTTATTTATTTATTTATTTATTTATTTTGCTTTTTTTTTTTTTTTTTTTTTCCTAGCTCATTTTCAAGCAGCCTCTAACATGAGGATCAAAACTACTGGAATCGGGAAACTAATAGAAATGAGCCAGGCGGGCTGGATATAAGAAACAATTGACTTCACACATAAACTTGTTCACTGATGTCTACAACAGAATTATTCACAGTAACCAAATGCCCAGCAACTAATGGATTAATAAACAAAAGCAGCATATCCATAGAGTGGGTTATTACTCAGCCACAAAAATTAATGAAGTACTAACCCATGCTATGATAGGAATGTTGCCTAAAAGCATTACGCTAAGTGAAAAAAGCCAACATGAAATGCCACATACTGCATGGTTCCATTTATGTAAGATGTCCAGAATTCATACAAAGTATATCCGTGGTTCCAGGAACAGGTGAAGAAGTGATGCCTCAAAGTTACTGTGTGTTTTTTAAGTGATGAAAATAGTCTGAAATTATATAGTGGTGATAGCTGCACAAACTTGTGAATATAGTTACCAATGAATTTCACACATTAGAATGTTGAATTTTATGGTATGTGAATTATATCACAATAAAAAAATAATATAAAAGTAACAGAGATTACAGTAATCTTGAGATCATTTAAAGAACAGCCTTATTCAGCCTCAGGTAACTGCAGTAAAGGAAAGTGGTCCCAATGCTGAAATATTTTCAAATTTTTAAAGAAAAGCTAAAAGTTCAGAATTTTCAATAAAAATCTTTTTATTTTTAAAAGTTAGAAAAATAGTTCAGAAAATTTAAATTCTTTGTAATCCAATAATCATGGACTGGTCCACAAAGACCACCAGCCACCATTTTATGAGTTCTGCTATTCCTGGACAATTCTGCTTCCATCCCCTATCCCAGTGGTCAGCAAGCTCATTAGTCAACAGAGCCAAATATCAACAGTACAACGATTGAAATTTCTTTTGAGAGCCAAATTTTTTAAACTTAAATTTCTTCTAATGTCACTTCTTCAAAATAGACTCTCCAAGGCTGTGGTATTTTGTGGAAGAGACATACTCAAGGAGCCAAAGAGCCGCAGTTTGCCGACCACTGTCCTATCCAACTAAACAAAAACCTTGTGGTTATTGGAAAAATAACTATATATCATTCTTCTAACAAGCTCTTAGGCTATCTGATCGATGAAGAGCAGTTGGATATATAACTCTTCTTAGTTACTGCACTAGCACAGCATATTCTATCCCAGAGGCCCTGTCCCAGACCCCACTCCCTCTTGGCCTCTCACTTCATATTTAATAAACATTTTTTCAGCACCAAGTAGGTGCCAGGAACTCTTCTAGGTGCTATAGAAAAAACAAATGAGTAAGTCAAGGTCCCTGGTCTCAAGGAGTTCAGTCAGGGGAGACAGACAGACTTGTAAACAAATCAAGGTAATACAAGGCAGAATTAAACGAGAGCCTGATAGCAGCACAAACAGCGTACTATGGGAACACAGACAAAGCAGCTATTAATTCTACCTGGAAATATCAGGGAAGGCGTTGTAGAAGAGGTGACAGTTGGCTCAGCCATGAAGGGTAAGTTAAGTTCACCAGGTGGAGAAAGAGAGAGAGAGAGAAAGAAATGGGGGAGGGAAAGATGGAGGGAGAAGGGGAATGAAAAAGGTGGAGGAGAGGAACAGTAGGAGGGAGAAAGGAAGGAGTTAAATAAAATTAAATACAGAGCATGGTAAAAAGAAATGAGGCAAAAGCTAGAAAAGTCAATCTCACCCTCCCTTGGGTCCACGAGGACTCTTACACATTTTTCTCATGGCCCTTATCACTTGGGTTAGAAAAACTTGCTTACATGTAGTTCCATGAAAGGATCATGTCTTATTCATTTGATGTCATTAACACCCTAGCACAAGGCCTTATGTGTAGTAAGTGCTCAATAAAAGTTGGTAGAATGAGTGAATTCGTGAACCAGCAAAAATATCATAAGAGATTAGGGCATGCATGGGGAATGAAAAAGGAATCCATCTTGGCTGGAGATAAGGGATGAAAAAGCGCAGCAGTGGAAGCAGAGGCTAGAAATGTGGTTTAGTGGTCAAATGAGGCAATGTGTAAACCCAAAGGCATCTGATTTGGTTTGGGGGTCTTTCTAGTGTATCTCAGATTATGTGAATGGGATAGCTTCTTTCTCTTCCTATGCATTTCTCAGGCCCAAAACATTCTAACTAATGAAGGATAAAATGACTATGTAAAGACAGGAAAACACATAGTAGATGCTCAGTAACAGTCTGTTTTGTAAAAAAATAAAAAATAAAAATTGAATGAAAGAGTAAATTACTTCACCTCAGAATGGTGTTGATTTTTAACATAACCACAGTATGTTCCCTGCTCACATTCTATCTGTGGTCAGTCTGACCCCCACACATTTTTTTCTCTTATACTCATACCCATCCTATATTTGTACTGGGGTTTGGGTCTTTACAAGCACATTTTCTTATTAAGTTTAAACCCTAATTATGATAAGCTTATTTTTCCAATGCATATGGTCATTCAGAGCTTTATTACTATTTTCCAGAAAATCAAAACCACACTAAACTTGGGACCCACAAATTTGATACACATTTTTTATTTCTTTATCTAGGATGTCAATAAATAAGCTGAAAAGAGTGGCCCTTAGGGCCAGTCTTTATTGGTCCATCACTCAATATGTCTACTATTCCCACACCATTTCCATCATCCACAAATCTTAATCTCAGATATTTAGCTTATTAAAGTAATATGGTAGAGACTCTACTTTTCACAGATTAGCTAGTGAAACAGATTCTACTGGAGACTTATCCCTGAGCTAGTGTCTCAGGATTTCCTGACTGGCTGCAAATTGACTGTTTGATGGTTCTTTTTCATTTCTCCTGAAGATCAATAGGCAATCTTTAATTACTAGGGTCATCCTGTGCTTCTACCCTTCCTGTTTCAAAGATAGGCATATTTGCCCTTTTCTAGTCTTTAGGGACTTCCTAGTTGTCCATCACTTCTCAAAAATAATGACCTGTAAGTTTGTGGCCACATATGCTTGTTCAGCAAGTAGCCCCCTTGGGTGCATATCATCCATTTATATTCATCTGAACACTTCCATTCTTCCTCCTCTCATTAACCATTTCTCTCTTTGATTACCTATTCGTTTCTTAAAAATTCACCTTGACTAAAGCTCCTCTAGTCAACTGCTCATCTGTGCTCTGTTCTGAAACAGGATAAAAGACATTAAATGTATGGAACTCCTGATATTAATAAGAATGCCTTCCTTCTTGATCAAATGAAACCAAATTTCTTTCTAGTCTCTTTTTTCACCAAATATCTTAAAAATGACTTAGTTTTTTCCTTCTCTGTACTCGCTAATTATGTGACCATTTATGACCCCAACTGTGGCCATTCTTATTTTGTTCCTCTTCCACTATTCTCTGTTCTGTTTTACAGAACTGTCCTGATTTCCACATGTTGAGTACCTATTACATATAGAATTAGCACTGGGTACCAAGGACACAAATCAATAAAATAAAAACAGCAACACCATTAATTTCATAGTCTAGTTTTTTTTAAAAAAAAAAGAGCATAAAAGAAGAAAAATACAAGCTAAGTACTCCTTCCTCTGTATGCCAACACTGTCTCTATTATAAAATTGATTTCAATTTATTGTGATAATTGTTTATTCATCTTCTTGACCTCTTCAAAAGTAGTGATCACAGCAAGTTATCTGAAACCCCAATGTCTCCTGTAGAGCCTGGAATTCAGTATGCTTCATAGAGGATGGGACAAAGGAGATGATACACAATAGCATATATTAGGGGTTGCAAATCGTTAATTTTACAGAGGAAGGATTACCCCTTCTGAGTATGGTGGCCAAGGGAGACTTCAATACCTCTCTGTTCCACATAGAATTTTATGCAAGTAAAACGTTTGTTTCCTTTTCTTTTTCACCTGCCTTACATTTAGTGGTAGCAATGATTCTTTCTTTTTTTTACTCATTTTGAAAATCAGGCTAAACTCTGGCCTATAGGAATCTTTATAATCAGTTACCTGACTCATCATTCTTAATTCTGTTTAACTCCCTCACTGTCCAAATGTTTAAAAGGTCATACCTACTGAAATGGGGGAGAGGGAAACTGTATTTCCAATTATTCGTTATCTCAGTTATTTCCGTCATATAGGGGAGCTGAAGTCACACCCTAAATAGTACACTAGAGAACTTACAACATATAAAACATCCCTCTGTGCTAAAACAGGATGGCACTTCCTGTCAAACCAACAACTTCATTCAGTCTCTGCTGCCTGTGGAATATTGTGATGTGACAATACAATGCAAATCTATTATAAGGTAAATTTTAAAATCTTGTACAGGTACAGAATTTTGTGAAGTTAATGAAGATGATATAGAAAACTAACCAAATCATATGCAAAGCCTGTTACAATTCAGCAATAGACCAGTTAACAATTGAAGAGCATAAAAAGAACAAGTATTTTATAAGAGAATGGCATAAATAGCAAATATTTTAAATGCCAGGGGGGGAAATATGAAACTTTCACAAACTCTTGAAAAAACTATCCTCTTTGTTGTAAAAGTCAAATGTAAGAAACAGCATTTCAGCTATCATACAATTTAGTCTAAAAAAATTATGCCAAAAAAGAACCAATACTTGATTCTCTCTTCATTTTCAGAATACATAACTACAACTTAAATTTTAGCAAGATAAATAAATCTATTGTATTGCATTGTTTCATTTTTCAAGATAATCAGTTATATATTTTCTTCTACTTACTATAAAGTCTTCATCCTATTTAAGTGGTGTCATTTAAAATAGACTTTTCCTGATACCAATTACCCTGAAATAATGAGGCTTCCTGTACTGCTTTATCAGCATTTAGACTTGTAAATTTCTGTTTTCCCCCAGCTATACAATACGCCCTCCAAGGACAGAGATTATAAATTCTAGTTTTCCTTAGGACCTGCCTCCACTACCACCAGTACATTGCTAATCACAGCCTACACACCTCCCCCAGTTCAGAAATCTGAGGAAAATAAGCATGCAGAATATATTAATAACTGATTACCTGACTTGTAGGACAAGTCTCCTGAAGGTAAGATGGTCTGTCCCCAACCTTCACGATGATATCTGAGGTATTTCGCCTAATTTCTTAGCTACAGCACCTTTAATTCATGATAAGAAAGAAAAAGATTTTGAGACAGCCTTTCAATGAGTTTTTTATTTCTGCTTGGTTTTTTTTCATCCTACAGGATATTCTCTCCTATCACAAAAGGAGTCATCAACGTCTCTCTCCTGGATTATATCTGGGTTATCTAAAGCTGTGTAGCTCTGTGGATCAGATCAAAGTTCTTGTTACCCAAAAGTTGCCCAACATTCTCTGCCATGTGAAGATCCGTGAAAATCATAACATTTCCAAGTAAGTTATGAGGAGTCTGGGTTTTCCTCCTGGTGAAACAATGGCTTGAGTGATGGTGTGATGTGTCAGAAGGAAAAGGAAGTGTTGAACTTCCCAGTACAGTTTCTATAGTGAGATGTCCTCAGGGGCAGAGACCGAGCTGCATATTAACATCAGGATAAGGAGGGCTGGTGGTGTTGGTGAAAGAAGTGAGCCCATCTAAAGGGGGCACTACCTTTCACTTTTCTCTCTATATTATTAATGGTAAAACCACTGATGCACAACTGGTTAATGAGTAGGTGTCCTTTACTTTCAACATTGATAGTTCCAATATCTTTTCTTCACAACCTAATAAGTCATTTTTTTAATATGACTATGGAAATGGGTTCTAATAAAGCATTGCTTTCCCCTTAATCTTAAAGGGCTGCCCCTCCCCCATCAGTCTCCCCACCCTAACCCTCTGGCCTGGGGACTCTGAACTTTTTCTATACTCTTTATGACTCTCTAGGGCAGAAAAGAAGTAACAAGGCCTGAGCTTCTGGAAATTCCTCTATGGTTTGGCATCAGGGTGAACTGCCCTGTTAGTTTTGGGAAGGTTGCCCAATCTTGGTAATCTGGCTCAGCTTTACAACTAGCCTCTAGCAGGTCTCTGAAAGTCTACTGAATTGTGCTTGACATGAAAAAAAATTGTTTAAAGGGAAAGGAAAAAATAAGAAAGAGCTCTCCAGAGTTTTTCAGGCTTTAAAGTACAAGTTAGATACCCCAACTCTAATTATACCTATGGATTTATTTAACCAACGATGACTCTAATTTGGTCATTTAAAATTTTGGCAAGTTGATTAACTATAGTGTCTCACAGTGTTTATTAAATACTAGTTGAGCACAATGAAGATGATGATGGTCTCTTCAAAGAACTCACTAGCTGCCATATTCTCTTCTTTCACTTATCAACTACACCTAGACTTTAAGTCTGCCATCTGGTGGTCACTTCTACAATCAGCATTAGTGATCTCAGTCCTTCCCAAGAGGTTATAACATTCATTTGTAAGTTGACTCAGCAACAAATACTTTTCATCCATTTTCTTGATTTGTGTCTTAAAGGCTTAGACTCTATCTTTTAGTGATTATACCATCTACTTTCCCCTTTCCAAGACTCCAAGTTTCATTTTTACAGGAGATTCCAGTATCCTTCACTCTGCCAGTTCCATCTCCCTCATCCTTAGCAATTAAACTGGTTAACCACTAAATATTTCATGGTATTCCGACCAGTAATTTATTTTCTAATTTGATTATAGATGCTATTTTAGCAATGTTCTCCTTCAAGTTTTGTGTATACTTGTGCTAGTCAGACCCCCTCAGTTAGTTTTCAATATCCGCGATGAGAGAAAGAAAGAGTTCCCAAGCAGGTTCTCAGAGATTTCAATTATTTATGAAGCCAACAGTATGCCCAGACTGAAGTGGGATTTAATTTTGAGGGGTTTTTTTTCTTTTATTGGGATAAAGAGTAAATTTTCCATAGTCTTTTCCAGTGTGGGAACTGAAAGGAAACAGATATCTTAAAAACAGAAACTTTTCTAAGAGGGTAGCTGGTTAAAAGAGAGTGTTTTCTGATGAAAAGCTTATGTCACAATCAATTTCATTTTCTGACCCACAGATTGGAGGCCAGGCTGGTAGGATCCACTGGGGAGAGCCCTCAGAGGGTTTCCATGGGAGTGGGAACATATGTTAGCACCTCCTCTCCTTCCATCCCCAGAGAGGAGGCTTTCCTTTCCCTCTCGCCTGCTCCTGAGAGCATAGTACTGTTCCCTGAAGAGCTGGAAGAAGAAACCCAGCCAACTGAACATGTTTAGAGACTTGTACTAAAATACCTGTGGAAACAATATTACCCAAGAGGCATTTACCTCTATCTTTTCGAGCTCCTTTTGAAGAGAAGCCTTTGGGGGATAAACCAGATGTGCTTTTCTCCCACACCATTCTTTCCCTTCCCTTCTGCATGACATTGGGAAAGTGCAGTAGGAAGGATTCTAGAATGTACAGAATAAAGACACATATGACTATTTGAAAGGGGGATGGAAGCAGTGATGTGTGTCCTCTGGTTCCTTTTATTAGAATTGTCTGGTGTTCCTGTTTGTGATTCTCCAGCTTTTGGAAGGGGAAAGAAACCAAAATAGTCCCCATGATTACCACAGGCCAGGTTTGAAATGTGCCACGTGATTTGTTGCCTGAGTTGGACCAGAGTCCTGTGGTTACTCAATTGCTTAATTAACCTGTGGCAAGATGGAGGGTCTTAGAATTTACACAGGCTCTTCAGGGGAAGGAAAATAAAGACAAAATATCTAAAAGCTCTGATCTCAAAAGGTAAAAATAAAAAACTGATACAAATTAGACCTGTTACCATGAGGTGGAGGTAGTATGGAAGGTGAACTAAGCTGAAATTAGAAAAATCTCATTTTAAACTCCATTAGGGTGGCTAAAAGTTCAAATAACATAAATTGCATTAAGTTTTAACCACCAAAAATTGGTTACCCAGGTTCTGGACATACACACTAAAAATGTTCTGAGCTGTGTTCTGAACTTTTGTTATATTTCTAATTTTAACTTGACTCAACATACAGAGAGGAGTGGGAATGGGTCCAAAAGCTTTCTGGCTCTGAATCTATGGAAAGTGTGGATCATACTTCTGACTGCCCCATGCAATTGTTCTTCTACGAGCTCCAGATGGCAGTGAAAGCTCTCCTTAAGCAGATCAATATACCTCTACACCAGGTACTAGTCTTTACCATTCTATCTTCCTTTTTGTGGTGAATGGAAACTGTGGCATAAAACACAGAGGAATATATGTATTTCATTTTTTAATCGATTTTAAGACCACTTTGCACATAGAAGCACTCTGAATTTGATGCCTACACGTAGACACACACTACACTTCTCCCCCTTTTCTCTAGCTTCTCTGTGTTGACTTCTTCCTAGACCCCACTTTACATGGTCTAGTCAAGCAAGGAAAAATCATTGGCTAGCCCACCTTAAAAGGGACCAAGTTTCAACTTCAGGATAGCATGAGGCAAAGAAAATAAATACATAAATAAATAAGCCTACAGTTAGATGTACAAATGATTTATCTAAGAAGACCAGTGGTAATACAATTTATAGCAATGGCCAAGGTTATGCTGTGTTAACTTTCCACAGAGAATTTACTGTCAAAATTATTGTCTTTAATTTTAACCTCTGCTAACAAGCAATTTCAATAAAAGCTGTTGGCATAGAAGAGAACAGTAAAAGTTTAATTAGCTCTGTCCAATAAGTTAACATGATGTAGCGTTGAATTATTTATTCTTTTATTTATTTATTTATTGGCCTACCTTCACCGTCTACTCCCACCCAACACACACACACACACACACACACACACACACACAATGAACCAAGTTTACCCTGTAAACAGGAAGACTATTCCAGCAGTAACTGTCTCTTTTTAAATAAGAGAGAGACAGCCATGTATTGGCCTCTGACCCATAGAGGCGGGGGATAGAGTACAGACTCCAAGAGTGTTCTTCCATTGGGCTATTACTCCGATTCTAAGTTAATACTGCAAGGCTAGTCCTAACAGCCAACACTGACAAAGAATAAATTACACAAGATGCCATAAAGACTCTATGGGAGCAAATGAATTATTCCAGGGGTGGCCGTGTACTCAGGAGGAGAAAAAAAAAACTACCAGGTCTACTCGTGACAGTAGATACTATTAAAGGGTTTCTTAGGCTTAGCAGGTTTGAAGCAGCTCATATTTCATTGGTGACTGTTGGGCTACATATACATGTTGGGAGAAGGCTGCTTAACTGCCTAAGAGTGCATACAACATTTTTTTTTTTTTGGATTCTTGTAAAATTTCCTCAGTCCTTGGCCAGAAACTACATTTTTCCCCCTTAACCAATTTAAATTGAAACTAGTGGATTTTTAATTCAATCCATTTTTGTTGCTTCATGTAATTATATTCATCATTTTGAAAAGCCCACAGAATGCAATCATTTTCTACTTTTATAAGAAGCATAAATGTTGTTTTCAGAGTTTATGTGGAACATTACTGCCTTAAATCTTGATTTTATATAGCATTATTAAATGGGCTGAACCCTAATATTTATGTTGTATAAAAATTCCAAGCTTGAAGTCGTGTAATTTTGTTAGATGTTTTATGCCAGTTTGGTGTTGTTTATGTAAGTGCCATGTTGTAACTCTCCTATTTTTCCTCCGCGCGTGTCCCTCTGCAGGCAAGGAACTTCCGCCTCTACACACAGGAGGTGTTGGAAATGGGTCACAATGTGTCCTTTCTTCTCCTGCTCCCTGCCTCAGACGACGTCTGTACAGCCCCAGGACAGAATAATCCTTACACCCCACACTCAGGGTTTCTTAACCTCCCTCTTCAGATGTTTGAACTTGGTATAGTAGCTTGTTTCACCTAGAAATATTAACCCAACCTCCTTATAATAAAATCACAAAGTTATATCTGTTCCCCCTTGTCCCAGTGGAGGGTCAATAAATCACATGATGGCTTTGGCAACAACCCTTCCTAGAACTGTGTACAAGTCTGAGAGAAAGCAAAGCTCCAAGACTATGTGCCTGAGCAATAATTATTGAAACCCAGCTAAGGCCCAATGGAGAGGAGGGAATTCTAAACAGAAAGTTCAGTTATCATGCTGCAGTTCTTGCCTCCCCTTTGCTTTCTTAAAACATAAATACAAGAACTGATGTTTTCATGAAAAGCACTTCTCTCTCTCTCCCCCCTCTGTCTCTCTCTCCTTCCCTTCCTCCCTCCTTCCAACTGGGAAAAAAAATACTGAAATTAAAATGTAGAGTGTATATCACTTTGAAGAAAAAAAGTCTATAACTTTAAATAGTGCTGATTTATTAAATAGACTTTAATATTAAATACACTCTAAAATTCTAATAGACCATTTGATAAACTGACAGGGTCTCCCAAGAGGCAATGCTGTAATTATAATGTGAGATTCTGAATAGTGTAAAATCTTGTCCTGACTTTCAGAAATGAATAGCTTGGGCCCAATTCCTTATTTTTGCAGAGATCCCTGCTGCCCACTGAGAATGTGAATAGGGAGGCTTTGTCTCTTCCCTATGCTGCATCCTGTAACAGGCCAATAAGAGGCAATTAGCAAGAGTTTCGTGGGTTCAAATAAATTATAGGATTTATGGAAGAGTGAGTGACTAGTGGGTAGAATGGAGGCAGACTCTTTTTGGATTGCTCCCGAGCCACCAGATTTAGAAGCAGACCAGGCAACTGCCTGATGTCTCGTTCTAAGACTTGGGCATCTGAATCTGAATTTATTCTTTGAGGATGAATGGATTAAGCCTATCAGTTTCCTTTGCGCCAAGTAGTTCCAAGGCTCAAAAGCTGATGAATAGCAATTGTTATTTTCCAGTGGAGGAAAGTTATTAAGAGAAGGCTGAATAAAACTTGCAAACTGGGGCTTGAGAGTCCTGGGTCATCTGCAGTATGGCAGTGACAACCACTTAACCTTTCTGTACCTTTCTGTGTCAAATGATTGGTCATGTCACTCCCAAGAGACCTGGGTGTAGATATAATTACTTAATGAATTCCCCACCCCACCCAAAGAATGTTAGTCCATGATATAACTGTATTGCTGTTATGAAATATAATTTGGATCAAGGTATTTCAATTCAAGTCACTAAGTATACATACTGGGGCCTAATGTGGAGATGCAGAGATTAGTAAGACAAAAGCTCTGTCTTCACTAGGCTTTTCATTCAGTGGTAGGAGTAAAATAACAATACAAATAATTATTGAATGAGGTAAAATGTGCCAAAATCACCAGCAATAAGTGATATTAAAATAAGGGGGGGAAACGTCTTATTAGGTGGAGCAAAATGAGCAAATACATGAGAACATAAGAACTCAAAAAGAGTGAGGAAAAGATCGTCTGGCTAGATCAGAAAAATTGTGAGGACATCATGGCCATAAAGCTATATGGATGTTATGGCCATGCTGGGCAGTATCTTAAGAGTCAGGCTAAAGAATCTGTTTAAGATGGATTGGAAGCTGGGTTGAGGTAGAATAGTTCAGATATTATTATAAAAGTCCAGTTAGGATACAAACAAAACCAAATATATACTAAAGGCCAGTGTACAAAATCCGTGCATATCCCTCAGCCTGGCCTCCATCCCTGCCAGCCAAGGAGCCCTTGGGGGGATGTCCGACTGCTGCAGAGGCGGAGAGGCTCCCACCACCACCGGTGCACTTGCCAGCTATAAGCCCAGCTTCCAATTGAGAGGCACTCCCCACTGTGGGAGCATACTGACCGCCAGGGGGCAGCTCCTGCATTGAGCATCTGTCCCCTGGTGGTCAGTGAACGTCATAGCAACCAGTTGTTCTGCTGCTCAGTCAACTTGCATATTAGTCTTTTATTATGTAAGATACAACACGGAGTAATCAGTAAGATCGGACAACTGTTTGAATGAGAAAAGGTGAACTCCAGAGACTTCTAGAGTATCCCCATGGTTTTCAGCCTCAAAAACTGTAAGATTGTTGCTGCCATTACAGGAAGTATGGAAATCAGAGAAGAAAAAAGTGATGTTTTCAACTCAGTATCTGAGTATTTGGCAGTAGCAACACAGGAGAGGAAGTTGGGTACTAAACACAGAAATTGACCAATATCTATTGATAATATCTAAAGCCATGAAAGTGAATGATTTCCCTGGAATAATTGATAATTAACATGGAAATGAACTAAGGAAAACACTTTATTAGAGAGATCACTAGGAGTCCATTCTGTGTGGAATGATTATTATTGTTCCGTAATTACAGGGGAAAATACATGAAATTCATTTCCCCATGCCTCAATGGCTTTGGTGGGAACACTCAGTGATTTGGTATCAATCATAACGGTATATGATTCCCAAAACACTACAAGTGTCCTTTCTATTCTGTTTTCTGGGAGGTGTATGCATTGCTATTGTGCAGCCAAACTTTGTCCCACTATTGTTTCTATTTTATGGTTCACTCTATCCATTCATTTGTTCATTAATAAATACTTAAATAACATGCTATGTGCCAAGCACTATTCTAAGTATTGAAGAATCAGCACTGAACAAACTCTTCATGGAGTGTTCATTCTAGTATAGTATACAAATAGTAAATCAATCAAAAAATAATAATATTGTAAATGTCAGACAGTAGTGAGGGCTATAAAGAAAAATAAATCAAGGTGTGGGACTGGAGTAAAGTAACAAGAGATACAATTTTGTACAGGATGACCTGGGAAGGCCTCATTGCAAAAGACACATTTGAACAAAGATCAGATTTTCATGCATTGAGAACAGAAAGTGCAAAGGCCTTAAAGTAAGAGTGTGTCTGGCTAGGACAATGGTTGGCAAACCGTGGCTCTTGAGCCACATGTGGCTCTTTGGCCCCTTGAGTGTGGCTCTTCCACAAAATACCATGGCCTGAGCTAGTCTATTCTGAAGAAGTGGCGTTAGAAGAAGTTTTAAAAATTTGGCTCTCAAAAGAAATTTCAATTGTTGTACTGTTGATATTTGGCTCTGTTGACTAATGAGTTTGCTGACCACAGCCCTAGAACAATGCTTTTCAAACTTGAATATGCATGAGAATCACTTGGAGAGCCTGCTAATAAAACAGATTCCTGAAGCCCCCTCCAGAGACACTGAGTTGGAAGATCTGGGAGGACTGGACAATGTGCATTTCTAACAAACTCTCAGCTGACACTGATGCTGCCAGTCCATGCACCACACTTGAAGTAGTGCTGCCTAGAATGCAGAGGGAAAGACATTTTAGGAATTTACAGAACTAGGGATTTGGTTAGCACAGTTCACAGAATCCAATAGTGCTTATCTTTTTAACCTGCCTGCTTTTCTTAATATTAAAAGCAATGTAAGACCATCAAATACTATTCTTCACCTATGAAAACCAGGCCACCAATCAAAGCCTGGGTCTCAATAGTTCCTAACTTTAATATGTTTTTCCCCATATTAAAACATACCTTCTTACCCTCCTGGTCCTCCTTTGTTATATCATTGGTGATCCAGCTGATTAATGAACACCATGTAAGCTTCCAGGAAAGACCACTTGGTTGGGCTTGGTTCCTTTGGCATACATTAATCTATTAGTCTTTTCTAGGGATCAGGAGGAAATGTTGGCAGTAACAGGAAATTAATGCACCCTAGGACAATGCCTACCGTACTTCAGCGCCACCAGCAACAATTTTTTAAATATTTCTGGGCCTTAGTAAGAATCTTATCCCCAAGTAATCAGAGCTTCCCCAGAGATAGATTATCACAGCCCACTAAGCATTTAATAACATCTTCTATAGCAACTTTTAAGAACTTGCTATAGTGGGCCTAAACCCTTCTAAGAAAAATACTAAGCAACTTTTTTTTTTCTTAGAAGTGGGGACTCCTTTCTTCCCTAGAAAGGTACAAAGTAAAAGGTCAACACATACACTAAGCATTTCTGAGAAAGAGAACGTTGTTGGACATTCAACCGGAACTTATAAAACTGTATTGACAACATGGGAAACTCAAACAAAGCTTGAAAATGTGCAAATTATGGACATATGTAAATTATAATAGAATAAAGCATTACACTGTATCTCAGTTTGACTAGTGTAAGCCATCCCTGCCCCAATGGAAGTATTTGAGATTTGGCAGACTGACCATGTTTCTGCCAGTGGCCTTAGTGAATCGTAAATAACTTGCTAACCAGCTATGGAAAACTGCATCTGGGCCTATTCCAGCACTAACTAGATCTAGCAAGGACAAAACGATAAAGAGCTTAGCCCTCTGCATCCTGGAGTAAAGACTAGACTGGGGCAGACCCATAAAGTGTTTCTCCGCAGAGTTAATTGTGGGGGAAAGAGACTGTTACACAGGAGGAGGATGTGAGATCTCTGTGAGCAGGCTGAGCTGAGGCAAAGAGGTATAGTTCAGACCTACTCCCCCTCCACAGCCTGAGGGCTGACACTCCCCTATCCTTTGGATAAAAGCAGGATAGCACTCCCCTGCAGTAATAAAGCATGTGCTGGGGGCTGACAAAGGTCACTATTTATACTGTTCCAGAAACAAAAGGAAAAGGAGTATCATGAGCCCTTAGAAACTCTGTCCAGGGATGTGGCCTCTTGAGAATTTGCCTAGCCCTTCCTTGACCCTATGAGCAGTCAACAATGACAGCAGTCCTATGATTAGGAAAGCTAATTTTTATTGATTTCCTTGGGTCTATGATTCATATTGATTGGACTACCAAAAACTGGAAAACTGGAAGATTTCTTTTTTTAATTTGAAGCCCAGTATGTATTTCATACTTCAGTCCTTGCTTATCCTTCATTCAATAAAAATTTACTGAGTTTCCACTATGCCAATCCTTTGCTGGGGCTGGACGTAAGGACATTAGTAGGACACAATCTTCCTATCAGAAGCCTAGAGTCCAGTAGAGGCTACAGACATCCATACCAATAGTCCCAATACAACCCAAGCACTGTTGTAAGAGATAGGCTGTTGAATTTCAGAGGAAAGACACCTAATCCTTTATTACAAAGATAACATATGAACGAGGCCTTGAAAGATAAACAAATATCCAGAAAAATGAAAGAAAAGGCAGAGCAGAAAAAAGAAAATCACTTTAAGCATAAGGAACAGCATGCACAAAGGCTTGGAGACCTGGGGAAATGGAGCCCAACTAAGTAGCTCATTGTGACAGATGCTTAAGGCATCTGAAGAGTGACAGATGAAACTAAAAATTAAAAAGGTCCAAATCACAAGAGCTACATATGCCATCCTAAAGATGTTAGACTATCCAATAGGCAATTGGAAGTCATTAAAATATTTAAGAAAAGGAATGATATAATTGTATTGGTTTTTAGCAGTTCTGTGAAGGATGGATTGTAAGAGAACCAAAACACACATACAAAGAGCTGAGACTAGGGGCAATGAGACAGTTAAGAGAGTGGAGCTGTCCATGTGGACAATGATAAGAACCCAAACCAAGGTTGCCACAATAGGGGTGTAGAGAGGAAAGCAGAGGCAAGAGGATTTTAGGAGTTAAAATAAATAGGACTTTGTGATTGATTTAATGTGGTTGAAGAGCAAGATGGAGGAGCCATAGAGTCTGAATAGGGTGCTAAGATGGATAATGTTGCCATCTACCAAAATAGGAATTATGAGGGAAGAACAGGTTTGGGGGAGGAGAGAGATGATGAGTTCAGTTTGACAAATGATGAGTTTTGAGGTGCCTGTGGGATATCCAGGCATTGAGCCTAATAGAATCCAGGCCACAAGCTTACAAGAAATGGCACAGCCTCAACCCTCATTCCTGATGCCCATTTTTCATGATTTAGAATACCATTCCTGAATTTCAACTGTCAACTCATTTACTACCAGGAATCGTTATAGGGTCATCTTGTGCCCAAGTTCTTTCTGACATCTTGGCAAAGAATCATGGAATTAAAAGTGACCCCAGGAGGTAATTTTGCTGATTCCTTAGCCTCCAAACTAGGTTATATGACCCAGACTGATTAGAATTTATACTGAGTTAGAGATCTTTAGTGAGAACATTCTCATCTCAATCCTGTTCTAATAATCATCCCAATGTCTCATTCTTCCTGGAAGGATGGGATAGGGGTGTGAATAAACATTTATTTCATATCTTATATGTGTCACATGTTGTGCTGGGCACTTTATGTATATTATATTACTTAATCCTAGGGAGGCATTATTATGCCTGACTTAGATATGAGAAAATGGAGACTCCCAGAGGTTACATGCCCATGATCATACAGGTAGTGAGTGGCATAACAATGATTCAAATCCAGTTCTGTCTGATACCTAAGCCTGAGTACTTTCCACTACTATACTCCAATCTGGCTTCCTGTGTTGGTGCCAACTGCATTTTATAGTCTGTCACTATCTTATATTGAGAAAAGACAGAGACAATGCCACAGAAAATGAGTCTTACTTTGTAAATTACTAACAAATTAGTGATGTGGCCCAGATAATGCATTACTTACCCTTTACCATTTTGTCTGTAAAATGCATGTGATTCACATTAGAAAAGAATTAGAAGCTTCCCATCTATCTTCCCCTCCTCAGTGATGGCTACCAAATGTATCATTGCTAAACCACAAAAGACTATGTTAAAGTAAAATTTGTTAAAGTAACATTAAAGGCTCTGGATAAAAACCACTAGGGCAGGAAAGTGCAGCGTTGTATATGAAATGTCCTCATAGGTCACTGTGGTGAGTGGCACGGGTGGTGTAGGCACTCTGAGACCACCCACTGATCCAAGACACCTACCACAAGAAGATACAAGAGGAAATTGTGGACACCCTAGTGTTTTAGAATTTAGATGAAACTGGTATAGCGCTTCTTTTAAAGAAATTCTTTAGTCCCTCTCCCTATCTTCTAAGTCACATTTCAGAAAGATGGGAAAATTTTTTTTAACAACTTGGTTTCAAAAGGCTGCCTGTGAGACACCTCACTCTCTTCACTCCCCAGCCAAAGAGAGGGCATCTGTCAAGTACTAACAAGATGTAACCCCTCCTTGAAAGGTATAAAGAGATGTTCAGGGAGCTACAAGTGCCAAGAGTAAGCTACAAAGTAATGGTGACTCTTTCCTGAAGACTGCCAATAAGTATAACCGACCTGGAACACATCCTTTAAAACAGGAAAATCCAGAGTACAGTGAGAGGGAAAGAAAAGACTTGGGAGGAAAGGTCTGCCCTCTTCAGATCAGTGCATTTTTGTTGTTGTTCAGTCAATAATCATTAATTGAGAAGCTATAATGTTCCAGGTTTTGAGGAAATAAAATTAATAGGAGGCTGGTTCTTACCCTCAAAGAAATCAATTGAATACCAAGGCAGTTAAGTAAACACATAATTACAATAAAGTAGGATAAGTGTCCTGATACATTTGGAAACTGGTGCCCTAGGAGTACAAAAGAGAAAGAAACTAATTGTGCTTGGAGGGGAAGAGGTAGGTGTCAGTGAAGATTTCACTGAGAAGACATTCAAGTATCAGATGAAGCTGACCCGGAGGTACTTAGAGAAGGGGATTTGAGGACAAGGAAAAGGCATGTCTAAAAGCATATAAGTACAAAAGGACTTATATACGTTCAGCCTGACCAAAGTCTAGGGTCAATGTGAGTGGAAGTGGGGGATGGAAGGTGATGCAAAATGAAAGATTGAAGATAAATTCAAATCCTAGATTGCAAGAAACTTTCCTTATGGCAATTAGATGTTGAAATTTGATCCTGAAGTCAAGAGGGAGCTCTATGGCCATTAATCTGGGAAAAGTAGATCATTCTAGGAGGAGCTCAACAGTTGGTTATTTACCAAGAGGTTATATGAAATCAGCTCTGTGCGTAAGACAAGTGCTGGAGTAGAGGAAATAGGAAGGATCTGACACTAGAGAGAAAAATCAACCCCCAAAACTGAGACTACCCGAGTAAGAAATATGTCCTTGTAATGTGCACAGCTGGAGTAAAAATGTGCACAGCTGGAGTAAAAATGGGTGAAGCCCTCACCCCATTCTTCTCCTCCACTTACACCTGAGGAAAAACAAACAGAGCAGGTTACCCTCACACCTACCTGAGACTCACTCTAAGAGGAAATCAAGCAAGGGAGCAGGCTGCTGTAAGAAGGGAAATGTAGGATCATAGAGATTTCTCAACATGCAGAAAAGTAGGGTGCAGAGATGATAGATGCCCAATTTAAGGGCCTGTGGTTTTTAGCTTCCTTACTAGGTCTCATTAATCAACAGTGACTCTTCCTAAGGGAAGTAATTAGATCTTCTTCCTAAACTTCCTCACCGAAAGCCAGAATGAAAATGTTTCCACCCACTTATTGCATTATAGCAACATTATTTCCAAAGCATTGGACATATTGATATAGGTCAGAAGTACACAGAGTGAGGTTTCTAGAGAGTGAGTCTCCAAATTAAACGATGCCGGGAAGACATTAGTACTACACTATCGGAATCAGGATGCATTCTTCATTCCACTGGCATCTAAAATGGTTACGTGATCATAGCCAGTCAGAGAAGAATGGAGAATCTGACCATCTCAGGCTGTCTGCACCAGGCTGAGTCCCACACTCCTGTCTCCCTCCTCCATGATGGACATGAAGATTAGACTGTTGACCCTGGCCTTTGGCCCACTGTCTTTTGAGGGAAGGAAGGCCAAGTCTGTTGAAAACAAAAATATGGTCTAGTAAGCCATCCACTCTTATCATCCTTCCAGAGGAGCAGAGGGACAGGAAGAGGATTAAACCCATCAACTAGATCCTTAGGGAACTTCACCAGCCAGGCAAAAGATACCCTGAGATAAACATTACTCCTATCTTCTGGGACTTACTGGAAATCAGACATGGGAATCAAAACTAAATTTCAAATTGTTACTTGGCTTTTTTCTTTAAAGTGATAAGCAAATTCATTTCTCCAATATATAAATAATTTATATGCGATATATACATATATGTGTGTATATATCTTCAGCCCCAACTTTAGGGGCTGAGCATCATAAACTGCAGCTTGAGCCAACCCCATTTCCCCATACCTTTCCAGGACTTGGGAAACCTTAAAAGGGAATACTGTCTGACTCAAACCAGACAACTGGCTCCTTAAGAGCGCATTTATAATTTATTTATGGCTTAATATTTTCCACTGATAGGATTAATAAATCATGTTTTCATTCAACTTGTTTTCTCTGAGGTATGAATTTCTCTATTTTGATACCAGATCTTAACATGTTTTATTTTGCTTGTCCATTTTCCAGTTCACTTTTGCAGCTACAGGGAGAAATTTATTAGTCTGTATTGCCGCCTTTCTGCTGTTGTGGAGCTGGATTCTCTGAATACCCAACAGTCCCTGAGGGAAGCGATCTCAGACAGCGAGGTTGCAGCTGCCAAACAAAGACACCAGCAAGTTTTAGATTTCATTCAGGTAACAGTTTGTTTCTTCTGAGGTGAAAGGAAGGAGGAAAAGGCAGACTGGGGATGAGAAAGAACAGCCATCCGGGCTAATTTAAAGACCACAGTGTGCAAGGAGCCTGTTGATTTGGTGAAAATCCAGAAGTCAGGGAAATGTGCATTTTGAAACAAAGGCTTAAGAAAAAGCTAGAGATAAATCACAGCGTTGCTAAGAGCTGCATCAGCCACTGTGGCGGATAGCAGTGGTTTCCCATAGAGAGAGAAAAATCACTGCCACAAGAAGTAGTGATCAGAATATTATTTTTACCTAGTAGCCCACTGACAAATCCAACAGAAACATTGTATTAATTCTTACCCCAAAGACAAAGAGAAGAAAATGATTCACTATTTTCTGTTAACCCAAATCACATTAGACTTAAGATTCTTCATGCTTTGAACTTCTTTCTCACAGCATTTTGACACTTTGACACTTTAATGTGTAGCTACAGAGGTTAGAAAGTATATTCCCTGTCCATGGTCTTGTCTGGAAAGACCTTACAGTAACCACCAAGAAAATGTGAATTTGGTCTTGCATTGCCTCTAAATCCCTTGGACAAATCTTACAATCTTTCTGCCTATAGTTACCAAATTCACAAAATGAGTACAATAGCTCTGTGATAAATATCACTATGATAAATATTTATTTAACATCCAGTTGTCAGGCACTGTAAGGGAAATATAAAGTTGAATTAGGCGTGGTCCCTAACCTTAGAGTGTTTAAAATTCATTAGGGGAGACAAGAAATGTGTATAAATACAATTTGTAAGATGAGTTAGGTGCCAAAAGAGAAATTTTTTTTAAAGTTCTGTATCAACAAAATGAACTTATATTTGTGGGTATGAGAGAGCTTACCATAGAGCATGTAACTGATATCTTGATCTGAGCTGGGCCTAGGGAGATAGGTTAAACTACTGAGCTCCTCCCAAACTAACAAATAGACTTGGGGGATGGGGGAATCCAAAGAAAAAGTATAAACAGACAAGGCAGAAAGTACAAGAAAAAATAGTTCTTGGGAATGATGAGTAGTAGAAATAAATTGGGGCATAAATTGAGTGAAGGGTGGTAGTAAGAAACTGGGAAAGAATAAAAGTAGCAGAGATCAGCTTACAAGGGTTTTATTAAAGGCCAGGGTAAGAAATTTGCACTTTATTCTGCAGACAGTAGGGACCTGGCCAGAGTTTTGGAGGAGGTAAATGATAGGTTCTCATAGATGTTGAGGATAGATTCAAGCAGGGCAGGATGGTCCTCCCGTGTGCAGAGGTGTGGCCATACTTGCTGTTTATATTAAGTACCCATTCTCAATGGCCGTGCTCACTACATAATTTGCGTGTCATTCCTGGATTTAAGGAGAAGACTAGGGGCAGAGAAATCACATACAAAGCTATTACCGTGTTTCCCCGAAAATAAGACATCCTCCGAAAATAAGACCTACTCCATGGAAACATAATACATCCCCTGAAAATAAGACCTAGCGCATCTTTGGGAGCAAAAATTAATATAAGACACTGTCTTATTTTCGGGGAAACGGGGTAGAACCATCCAGTGAGAAACAATGATGACCTAAGATGAGAAAATACTATGCACTGGGCAAATAAGTTTCTCTAACTCCCAACCTCCTCATCTGTAAAACAGGGATGATAATAACAACACTAGCTCATAATGTTACTAAGAGAATTCAACAAGATAATCATGTAAAGCACTCAGCAAAATGCCTGCACATAAGTATCTAATAAATTACATATTCATTTATTCACTCATTAATAAGAAGGGAAAATGCTTCGAAATATGAATATGCAAGACCTGGAATTTATTAAGTACTCAGGAAGAAGATATTGTAATATACTTGCAAAGTGGTACGCAGGCAAATCCTATCCAAGCCCTCTCAACCTGTAAATGAGATATCTCAGGTGACATCTCAAACTAAAGAAATAACCCTTTTAGGAAGTTGTTTGCTCTCTTGACCTGAGAATGTACCACTTAAAAACTCAAAACATTTACAGCATTTATTTTATTTCCAGTAAAAATGAACACAGAAAAGGGGGGGATGAAGCATAAAGAGAATATGAAAGACTGGCTTATCTTTTGAACCTAAAATAAGGGACAGTGAAAGAGAATAAAAATAATAACCAGAAGTCAATCAACATACATTTTTAGTCTGGAATCTTCTGACAAATCTTTCAGAATGGAGCAATTTGATCTCCAGGGGCTTCAATTTCCTCACATGTAAAATGAAAGGAGTGGACTAGATCATCAGTTGCCAACTAATGGTCCGTGGACCACTGGTGGTCCATGAGTCCGAAAGGTTGGCGACAGCTGGACTAGCTGACTTCTAAGGGCCTGGTTGACTCTAACACTTCATAGCTTTTTTAACAACCATAAATATTTTTAGAGAAGCATTTTTTAACCATGCCTTAGGTTCGGTTTCTGCTTTATTCCATGTGAGCCTCCCTGAATTCAGTCGGTTCCTCCAAGAAGGCTGAATCTCTGCAGCTGTCACACTCTCAAACCCCTCCAGGAGTTCCCCGCGGCAGTCTTACTCTCTGATGCCACTACCCTTGCTCCTTTCTTTGTCACCCAGCTTTGGGCTCCACTGCCTTTTTCTCCTTCCCTTTCTTTGCACCATTAAGTGGGATGGATAAAGGCAGGCCAGGCCAGGAATTCTTCAAAGTTCTAGCCTGCTCTGGTCTCCCAAAGCAGGTAGGTAACTTGAGAGCCCCTCTACATATTCCTTCCACCCAGCCAGGTACACATAGATGTGGATAAAAGCCAATTCCCAAAGGGTTTAAAAAAAAAAACACAATTCTTGGCCAGGATAAAACCAGACCACCTCTCTGCACCCTTAGCCTTCAGTGGGATGCCTCATTCCGTATAGCATGGATACCTTAACTGACAGAAGACAGTGTGATATTACCTGTCCCCTTATCTATTTGGGGTTCCTCAGTCTCTCTCAGAATGAAAACCAGCTGTAGTCACTCATCCAGTGGCATTAACAGCTCAGCCCACCACACACCATAACCTGCAGAGGCAATCGCCAGCAGCGAGAGCATTTGTATGAATCCAGATCTAAGACAGTGTTGAAGTTACTACACAAACCAAACATTGTAAAGAGCAAGGGAGTCTATGTAAATACAGCGAGGAAAAGAAGCCAAGGAGTGTGGCCAGAAAGGGGAAGGGCTGGACCAGGAAGGTGCAGAAAATCACAGATAAGGTAGACAGGCTTTATAGACAGCACACACAGCAGAAATGTCAAAGTGCAGAGACTTGGAGTTCGGCGTAGTTTTAGCTGCTAAAGCCTAAAGGGCAATTAGGCTATAATTTATATACTGTAATGCTTCAAATGCTCCTAAGCTGTAATAGAAACACAGCTCATTAAATATAGCCAATCTATCATCCCCTCAAGCACCTTGTAACTGTGCTCTGAGAAAACCAATCACCTTTACATTTTAATAAAAATATTATCTTGCCTGAGTACAGAGAAAGGGGTGTAATTCATGGGATGAAAACCAAAATTTTTAAAAGGCAGGGTGAGAAATAGATGCAGAACTTTTAACCAATAGACGTAGGGAGTTCTTGGTCTTTCTTTTTAAAAACATGTCAGCAAGTCTTTAGAAGTTGAATTTGGACCTTAAAATCAGGGGGATTATGTTGTCAGTTATTTTTAGATCAACAGTATAAGGTAAAATGGGTGAAAATTGTACTTCTTTTAAAGCTACTTAGCTAAGTCTGTTAAATTCAGTCTATAGGTTTCTCTGTACCTATGCTTTTAATTTTTCTTCAGTTAATACCTCTTCACTTCATTACTGAGGAAATTTAAGAATTAAACATTATTTCTACACATACTAGTAATTTTAAAATTTTTCTATACTAAATCTCACTATCCATCCTCAGCAATAGGCAGAAACAATCTTATCCAAAGAGGACAAGTAGTGACTATTAATAATTCTAATTAGTTTCCTGTGGCTGCTGTAACAAATTCCCAAAAACAGGGTGGCTTAAAAAAAAAGATAAACTTATTCTCACCATTCTAAAGGCCAGAAATCTTAAATCAATGTGTTGATAGGGCCACACGCCCCAGGTAGGCTCTGCAGGACAATCTGCTCTCTGCTTCTCCCAGCTTCTTGACTTGTGGCCACATCACTTCAACCTCTGCTTGTGTAGCCACATTGCCTCCTCCTCTTCTGTCTGACAAATCTCCCTCTGCCTCACTCTTGTAAAAATGTCTTTATGAAGACATTTATCATTGGAATTAAGTCCCACCCAGATAATCCACAATAAACTCCTCCTCTCAAAATTCTTAACTTAATCATATATTTTGCCATATAAAGTAATTTTTACTCTTTTATCATCCTTTATAATAAAAGGCTAATATGCAAATTGACAAAATGGTGGAACATCTGGTCGCTATGATATGCAATGACCACCAGGGAGCAGATGCTCAACGCAGGAGCTTCTCCCTGGTGGTCAGTGCGCTCCCACAGCCAACCTCCAGTGGCTGGCCAACCTCCCCCAGTCCCTCCCTCCAGCAGGTCCCTCCCCTGGACCAGCTAGCCCTGATTTGCCCTGATCAGGGCTGGCTAGCCAACCTCCCATGACCTCTCCACTCCCTGGCCAGCCAGCCAGTCTCCCACAATCGCTCTCCCATCCTTCCCCCTGGCCAGCAGGCCCCCAATCAGGCCAGGGCTAGATGGCCCCAATTGGCCCTGATCACTGGCCAGGCCTGGAGACCCAACCCATGCACAAATTCATGCACCAGGCCTCTAGTATGCCACATTCACATATTCCAGGGATTAGAACATGGACATATCTCTTGAGAGGCCACATTCAGCCCATTTCAATAATTATGATTGTCATTAAAACAATTGAAAATTTTATAACATGCATAGTTTATAAAGTGCAGTCACCTACATCATCTTACTTAATCCTCATAATAACTCTGATGGTAGAAATCTTTTAAGTAATCACTCATTCATTCATTCATTCATTCCCTGAGCAATCATTTATTGAGTACCCACCTATTTTATTCTGCATGGTCAAGAGTAACAGATAAAATGGAAACTGGTTTGGCTCAGTAGATAGAGTGTCGGTCTGTGGACTCTAGGGTCCAGGTTCGATTCCGGTTAAAGGGCATGTACATTGGTTGTGGGCAAACCCCCTGTAGGGGGAGTGCAGAAGGCAGCTAGTCGATGATTCTCTCTCATTGATGTTTCTAGCTATCCCTCTCCCTTTCTCTCCATAAAAAGTCAATAAAATATATTTTTTAAATAAAGAGTAACAGATACAAAAGCACAGTCCCTGCCTTAGCAGGCACTCTAACAATGTCCACAGTCACGTAGTGCTTTTAAAACAACACTAAGACAAGAGTATGTTACATTAGATAGGACCAATGAAAGCCAGATGAGAGAGCAACAATTCCATCAAGAACACTGGTCTGGGTCTTGTCTGGGATTCCCACTCTGGATGGACTTCATTCAGACTTCCCACTTTATAATGCTTAGTACCTCTTTCTGGGCCTGCCCACTGCTGAACCTCCTGCCCAACTCACTGTGTAACAAAGCCTGAAGCTCACACTTATCACCAGCCCTGAATACGCAGCCAAGTCCTATCACTCCATGGCAGAACAGAACTAGAAAGCAAGGGAAAGTGGCTAGCAACAATGCAGTGCCATTCACTAGTTCACTAACTAGTCACTCTGAGCATGGCTGACTGTCACAGTTTCAGACTCGACTCTGATGGGAGCACCAGATTTATGGATATTATTTAAAGAATATTCTTTAAGTATAGATTAAGGCCCTATAAGGAATATTTCATTATGCTGAGAATAACATTCATATGTACTTTTTACTAAACACTTTCAGATTCATAATTTCACTCAATCATCTTAGCAGGTTTGTGAGGTATAAAAGGGGAGATGTTTTGTCCACATTTCACAAATAAGGCAATGAATGGGTCAAAGAGGTGACGTGACTTAGCAAAGGTTGTTAGAGAGCTAACAAGTGGTGGATCTCAGCTGGAATCCAGGTCGTTTTGCTATTTGAACTAAATGATACAGCTTCTTAGATAAGTATGCAAGACACGAGTGATTATAAAGAAGTATTTTCTAACTTAGCAAACATATGTTGAAAATATTTTACTCTTGATTAAAACCAATACAGTGCAAAATGTGTCATCTTGGACCCTCAGGGAAACTTCTTTTTAATACTGGTTTGATAACAATGTATTTTACCATTTTATTTCAAAGCAAATAGATGAAGTCTGGCGTGAAATGAGATGGATCATGGATGCTCTACAGTATGCAAGATACAAACAATCAATGTCGGGCTTACCCATCACTAAGATTATAGACCCCTCAGATGAGCAGAATCTAAAGAAGATGAGTTCTACGTCATCACATATAGACTGTCTTCCATCACCATCCCCATCCCCGGAGATGCACAGAAGAAAGGCAATGAGTGGTAAGTAATATGACCTAAAGTTATCTATTTCATTTCACCATATTCTCCATCCTGTCTTCACTGATATGGTTCTTTTGAGCTGAGGCATTGGTCCCATCAAGCAATAGGAAACACCGCTCAGTGTTAAGAGTCTAAAAGCATAGAGGGAACAAAATTGGAGCAATGGAGGGAAAGGAAACAAAAGGCAGTAACCTGAGGTCAACGCCATTTAGGGTAAGGAAGATTCAGCCCAGTTCTATCCCAAGCTTCTGAGATACAAAAGGACACAGAGCAGGGATGGGGCCTCAGAAGTATCGAGTGGAAAGGGCTGCAGTACCATGTGCAAGCCAAGTTAGTGAGGGAATCTGACCAAAACCGGGTAAGGAAGGAGAGCAGGCCCAGCCTCTAGGAAACAGGGCTGGCAAGAATGAGGCAGGAAGTAGGTCCACCTGACCAAGAGTTCAGGGTAAACTTCTTACCCATGTGGCACCAGTGTCCTGGGGTGGGAGGTGGAAAAGAGAGAAACCCTGGATAAACTTGAATCTGGAGACTAAGACCAAATAAGTAGATTGGCACCACCATGGATACAACAAGCAGGAGACAACTTACAAACAAGCGAGAAGAGATATCTATCAAGTCACCTCAACTCTTGGAAATCAAGTTTTAATTTACCTAGCAAATGCTAACCACAAATCTCTACCAAAAAAATATAGAAAAATATGCTTATAAACAGAGGAAGCATACTAGTCAAAAGCAATATAATGCTTTTTCCTAGGACATACTGAAATTAGTACCTTTTTTTTTTTTAGTCAATTAAAATAACGGCTTTCAAAGCATCTTTCTTAATTCTATAGTTCAGCAATTTTCAACTGGTGTATCACAAGAATTTTTAAAATATTCAATACCTATTACTGGTTGAAAAATCGCTGTATAAGAGTTCCCATTTTGTAAGCCTTACCATAATAATGATATTTTTAATAAATAGCACTGAAATGTGGGCTTGTCCCATAGGGGGCAGCATGGTGTAGCCTAAGAGCTTGGCCTTAGAAATCAGAGACCTGGATTCAAATCCCAGCTTTGTTTTACTAGCTACAGAAGCTTGAACAGATTACTACATGAGTCTCAATTTCCACAGATGTAAAATGAAAATAATATAGCTACTTGTGAATAAGATAATCTATGTCAGAGATGCATGGTACATATATAATCAATTGTATGACCATATTTAATGTTGTTATTATTCTTATAGAAAACTCTTATAAGTCTTTTCTATAAGTAAGTTTGTGCATGCTCCTTATTTAAAAAAAAAACCCACATTGTCTGAAAATCAACACTGGGCAAGTGGAAGAACTTGAGAGACTGCTAATTTACATTACTAAAGGGTTCTATGATTCAGCAAGTAATTCCACACCAAAAAAATCCTTTTTATATATATTTTATTGAATTTTTTATGGAGATGAAGGGAGAGGGATAGAGAATTAGAAACATTTATAAGAGAGAAACATCGACCAGCTGCCTCCGGCCCACTCCCTAATGGGGATGTGCCCACAACCAATGTACATGCCCTTGACTGGAATCGAACCTGGGACCCTTGAGTTCGCAGGCCAACACTTTATCCACTGAGCCAAACCAGTTAGGACCACAAAAGAATTATTTAAGTATAATTTCTCAAGTGTATTTTTACAGATTCCCACTGACTTAAAATATCATCCCTAGCAGAAGTTAGTCTAATGGACTAACAAAACTTTTTTCTGATAATTGCATATGTACTCTGAAAAGGATATGAATAGGGTGCAATAGAATCTACTGGAGGTGTTAAAGTCATAAGATCAAAGAGAGCTTCCTGGAGAAGGTAACAAAGTCACATACTGAAGGACAGCAGGAATTGAACCAAAAATAAAGGGAAAAGTGGAGCAAATAAGTAGAGAAAGCAGAATGTGCAACTATGTTGTAGGGCAGAGATGTGTAAGCAGTCAGGATGTAAGTATATTGTGCTTTTTTTCACGTAAAAAAATATGTTTTGGTTAATCATGTTTCAGGCACTCTCTGAAGTAACAGAGATATAGTAATAAACAAAGCAAAGTCTCTGTTCTAAGCAGAGTAACAAACAATGAAAACAAACAAGATAATTTCAGATAGTGAAAATTCTAATGTATAATACAAAAGAACAATCCAGATGGGCAGGGAGAGCAATGAATTCCCAGGGATGATCAGCAGAGACTTGTCTGTGAAAGTTACATTCAAACCAACCACAGGAAAAGGAGCCAGTAAGGCAAAAATCTGGAATTGGAATATTCTAGGCAACAAAACAACAAAAGGCTCTGGAATGGGTGAGGGATGGAAAGAAGACCAAAGTCACTGAGGCAGAGTTAACAAAGGGGTAGCAATGAGAGAGGGGCAGAGAGAAAGGCAGTAGCCAAATCAAGGAGGGCTATGGGAAGAGGTTTGGATTTTGCTTGTCATAAAAAGCCATTGGAAACTTTTAAGCAAGAATTGATATAATCTGAATTACTCTTTAAAACCAACACTGACTGTTATTTGTGTAGAAGAATATTAGAAGCGGGAGTTCAATAAGGAAGCTATTAACGAGGAAACACCAAGTTTTCTGGCTTGACTGCCTCAGGATATCATGATGCCATTTGCAACAAAAAAAAAGAGGGGGGGAGTTAGACAGAAGAAGAAGCAAGCTTGGGTGACTGGGCACATTGAATTTGAGAGTTTGGGGACATTCCACATAATAGGAAACATTCAGGAGAAAATAGGACATACGGACAGGACATACATGGTCCGGAGCTCAGGAAGGAGAACTAATGTAGATTAAAAAATTATTGATATATGAATAATGTAGCTACAAAAATACTTGGGTTTCCCTAGAGAGAGCAGATGTAGTAAGAAGAGGAGACTATGGAAGGAACAGCAAGACATCTTAGACCAAGAAGGACCAACCAGAGAAAGAAGATTAAAGGGAGAGAAAGAAGTGTTGTAGAAATTAAAGCATGTCAAACAATGGTTAAAGGTTAAATAAAACTGAAGAGTTTCTATGGTTTTGTTTTGAACAAGGAAGTCATCAGTAATCTTGATGATAGCAGTTTATGAAGGGAAGGAGCTAGAAACTAAAAGGAAGTAGATCAGGGAGCAAGTGGAAGGTGAAGAAGGGGGACCAGTATGAGTACACTCTTCAAAATCTTGGCTATGAAAAAGAAGAGGGAAGAAGAGCAGTAGCTAGAGGTATTGGGTTGAAAGGGCACTTTTTTAAAGGCAGGCTAGTCATGTCCTCTGCCATTCCACAATTCACTTAGTTCTACAAATAACTCTTCAATTCTCCTTCTACCTTCCCTTGTCTGCTCACAGAATTTTCCCAATGTTTAATCTTCTCTTGGCCCAAGGGTCCTGAGTGGTTCCCCCCTGGCTGTATGAGGGTGGCCTATCCTATGCCACGGGAGTGCCAAACTTTCACGTTGGCCAGATGATGGGTTATACACACTCCTTGCTGAAAGGATCTGGCCAATTACATTCAGATTTTATTATTAGCTTAAAATGTGAGCGATGATCATTCTGTTTCTTAAAATATAACTCTCTCTTGGGCCCATTTATTTCTCTGAAGCCAAGATTCCATGGGCTGTGAAACACAAAGATGTGGAGGGCAGCGAATGAAAAATGGAACCCAGTGACAGGGAAACTGTTGAGAGCTGAGAGAAATATTAGCATCCTATCCCCTCATAAAAACAAATGCATTTCTGAGCAATGAAATCTATTCCTGCATACTCTATCATCTCCACTAAGGTGATGACTTTTGTTTGGAAACCATTTATGAAGAAAAAAAGTCCAATTTAGAAGAGCATCCCCACTGGGTTGCTTACAGGATAAAGTTTGCAAATAATTCCATTCTCTGTGGGTAAGGTTCACTTAACTTCTGAGGAACCTGCTGGAATTACAGAGTCTGCCAGGCCAAGATTCTGTTTTAAGGCCACTGAATACCATGGATTTGTCTATGTATATCTGGAGTGGGTAGCGGGGGGTTTGGGGGGAGGAGGGAGTAGTGGAACTCTTTAACTTACTTTTCTTTTCTGTGTGGTTTTCAAACATGAAGTAGAACTCCTCAGAGTCTATTAAAATTAAGCATCTCCCAAGGACCCAAGGGGGAAAGTTGGCTCCTAGAAAAGGCAGTGCAAGGCAGGGGATGGAATGATTTGGTCCATCACATGGGTATTTTCTCTTCCACTCCTTTTCTGTGGGTAGAGTGGTCACAGGCAGCAGTAATTTTTTTTTTCCGATACTGCTATTTCTCCTACTGACGCATGGGTGAGGCAACAGAGGGGAGTAGGGCGTTGTTTCCTTCCGATGCATTTGAAGATTGTCCTGAGCTTCTTGGTAGCCTTTTCCCAGATGATGTTAAGAACACTATGGCATAAACTAAACAGCTTGAAAATTCAACATAATCCTGAATGCTATTTCTCTTGGAAAATTACAAGGTGAACGAACAAACCCTGGTGGTTCTACCCAAGGCCTGATGAGAGATTTATTAAAATTCTTTATGCACAAATTGTTTAAATTCCACATAAACACAGTAGGAATAGAATCAATGAAGCACAAAATAAATAAAAATTTGGACAGAAATACATTAAAAATGTGAAGATACATTTTTAAAACAAATGCTGCTTATTGTTCCTTTTTGTCTTGTCATGCCCCTGCTTTTAAGAGGAAAAACAATCGCTTTTAAATCCGTTATTCTTTCCTGAAATGTCATCTCTCCATAACGCCCTCAAAATCCACATCAACTCTACCCTGCTGTTGTTGGCCTGATCCACAGAGCCCAGGAGTTGCAACACCCATTACAATGGCAAGAAAGCCAAGCTTCCTAAGCCAGCACTAATACTATGGGCAGAACTTTCATCAAACAGCTCCTGGGTCAACAAGAGGGAAACCAAGGTTCTACCAGTGCTAGCCTGCCCAGTGGGCTCTCTAAAGGAAACTGAGGAGCGCACCAGGTTTATTAAAATAACAACTGGGCAAGGCACCTCCAATGCTTAATGGAGCAGAGGGCTGGATCTGGGGTGGAAGCTGCACTTTGCATTCTTTTCCAGGAAGGGAGGGAGTGCAGTGGCCTAAGTCCTTGGAAACTCCTCAGTGCCCTGGCTGGCATCCTGGAGATTGTTCTGGGAGGGGTATCCCACTCTAAGCAATAGGTTCCACTAAGTCTTATAATAAACAATACAACCACCATGGAAGTCAAATATTTGGATTCCCACTGGAACAGTGTTTCCCAAGTGTGGGTCCATGAACATGTAAGATAATATTTACCACTCCATACCCAAGCCCCTTTTCATCTCCTTCCTGGGTTACTACAGTTATAACGAGCTCTTCTCTTGATTTATTCCTAGCTCCCTTGCTCCTCAAAGCTACAGTAAAGAAGTTACATCATTTACTAAGGCAATTCCAAATCTAGATTGAGAAATAAAGTACCAGACTAGGTCATCGCCAACACAAAACATCACACAAGAGATTGTTCTCTTTCATTATTAACAGCATTCTCACAGCAAAATCTTGAAGTTTATCAGATTACTAATTTGTATTTTAATGAGCCACCTTTTGATTTATTTTCCAGTTTTTCTCTATTTAAAGTTGGAAAGGATCTCAATATATTGACACCTTCTTTTTATAAAGCACTTAAAGTATTTTTAACAAACTAATTTAATCCTCATAGAACTTATGGAAGGTAGGCAACATAATTACCTACAGGCTGCAGATGAAGAAAGGTTTAGAGGGGCTAAGTGATTTGCTCAAGATCACATACACAGCAAAGTGTAAGACAGGACTTTGGTCCAGGTATACCTAATTTTAAGACAATTGTTCTTTCTGCTATAACTGGGCTGACTCACCAAGTCAAATATAAAAGTAAATGATTTGGGTGACTGTTTTCAGGAATTTCTATGGCAAATTAAGTAACTCAGCTCCTTTTGGGCCGCTTTCAGTATTTTTTTAAGAGGCCAAATTTTACCACTCTTTATGCTCCCAGATTTCAACATTGGTTTCAGTTTCAATTCAACACAACATATTTTACTGAGAGCTTTGAATGTACCAAATACAGCACAAGAAGCTAATAATACAATGATGATTCAGTCCCGGTCTAGTTAAGAGGTCCTCACAGTCTGCTCACATGTCCAAGTTCAGATTAGATGATCTGGGAGATACAGATCCTACATTTCCCTTGGCTTGACTCCTTCTTTAGCCTATTCCTTCACTGACTGACTTCCGTAACATTTGCTAAGCAGAGATGGTAAGACACAGGCATGCTCCATAGAGTTCACAATTCACTGTGGTAGATAAATACGCTAATGAATGATTTATAATATAACTTGATAAATACAACAACAGAGATATAAATAAAATGCTATAAAAGCCAAGAGAAATGAGCAACCAACTCCACCTGGGGAAATCACCACAGGATCTTCCTGAGAGACTAAGTCTTAAAACACGATGGTCTGTTGAAATATTTTTTTAATATATTTTTATTGATTTTACAGAGAGGAATTGAGAGGGATAGAGAGTTAGAAATGTCGATGAGAGAGAAACATCGACCAGCTGCCTCTTGCACACCCCCCACTGGGGATGTGCCCGCAACCAAGGTATATACCCTTGACCGGAATCGAACCCGGGACCTTTCAGTCCGCAGGCCGACGCTCTATCCACTGAGCCAAACCGGTTTCGGCATTGAAATATTTTCATATCAGCCCTGTAAAACATGCCTTCATATACTCCTTAGTCTCCTGAAAACAATAAATGTTCACTATCTGTAGACTGACAGGTCAAAGTGCAAACTCCTTGCAGAGTGTTTAACCTGTGGTCTGGAACTAGAAAAAAAGTGTCACAAACTCCTCAGCATTTGCTCCTAGTCATAGTCATTTTTCTTAAGAGACTTCTAGTGGGTTGAATGGTAGGCCCCAAAAAGCTGTGTTCCTGTCCTAACCCTCAGAACCTGTGAATGTAACCTGATTTGGAAAAACAGTCTTTGAAGGCCTAATTCAGAGTCTTAAGATGAGATCAACCTGGATTATCCAGGTAGACCCTAAATCCAATGATGAGTGTCCTTATAAGAAAAAGAAAAGAGTCGACATGAAGATAGATGCAGAGATTAGAGTGATGCAGCCACGAGGAATGCCACCAGAAGCTGGAGGAGGCAAGAAAGTTCTCCCCTGCAGCCTCCCAAGTGTAGTGCTACAGACACCGTGATTTCAGCCTTCTGGCTTCCAGAGCTGTGGGAGAATAAATTTCTATTGTCTCAAGCCACCTGGTGTGTGATTATTTGCTGCAGCAGCCGCAGGAAAGTAATACAAGACCCAATGATTCCCTAGCAGCAGCAATGTCAAGACACTCCTACTAAGAACTTAATATAACAGAACAAAGTGGGTTAGATGAGCCAAGTCCAACTCCTCAGGAAGCTTCCGTGGAAAGCCATGCAAATGCTAAGGCAATGGCAGTAATAGCAGCTCTTTGGAGGGCAACAAATCTGCACATGGGTTTCCTATTCTGTCATTTAATCAACTATAGGAATTAGAAAATTAAATAAGCCTAAAGCTCAATATTCTCATCTGCAAAACAGGAACAGTTGTAAGCCTTAAATAAGATAAAGTGCCTAGAACTGTTAGCATAATGACTGGCCCACAGTTCTTATTATTACTATTATGGACACAAAAGAATACAAGCGGACACCTGAACAGACACAGTGATCAGATAAATAGAGGAATTCAACTAAAGTCAATTACCAGTTCTTTGCATGGATCTTATTTGCACCGATTGCCTGGATGGGTTGTGCAGGAGGCAGCCGATCAATGAGTCTCATCATTGATGTTTCTCTCTCTCTCCCCCTCTCCCTTCCTCTCTAAAATCAATGAAAATAATATATTTTTTTAAATTTATTAAAGTCCATTTTTAAATCTTATAGGATTGTCTCAGATTTGTAGATTAGAGAGTTCTTTTTAAGAGCACTTGTATGTTTTCAAAATTAGCATATATTTATCAAGTACTTATTATGGGCTGAGCTCTGTGGGAAATTCAAAGGATTTTAAGACAGTCCTTGCCCTACAGAAATATACAACCTGATTGGGGGAAAGCATATAAATAATTAGCGCATGCAATGACAATCGCCTTAAATAGAATTAAACTTGTCGCTCCCTTATGGTCATCACAGCATACACTTCAAGGTTTGTTTTTGTCTCTGATTTTGCTTTTGGTTTTTTTTGTTTGTTTGTTTGTTTGTTTTTATTTGTTTGCTTGTTTTGGCCTTACTTTTTACCCCCTTTTAAACACCTTACAACGTAGTGTTTACACATATAATCAATTTACTTTTTACAGTCACCCTTAGTGAGTTCTATTATCATCCCCATGTTACAGATAAGAAAACTGAAGCTCAAAGAAGCTAAGTAACTTCCCCAAGCTCACAGGTGGAGGAAGGCTAGGATTTGAAGCCAGGTTTTCCAGACTTCAGCCACTGCCCCCTTGCCTTCCTTTCCCCCTTTTAAGTTTTAGCAAAAACAAAACAAAACTAAACTTACATCTGAAGGATAGGCGATGACAAACGAGTAACACCCACCTGTGTCATCCCCTCTACACATGCCCAAGGGGTAATGAAATGGTCTGTGGGGAATGAGGACACATTCTCCCCCGGACGCTGTCCAGGTGAACCTGTTAGAATTCCTCTCCTTCCTTCCTTCCCCCTACGCACAGGACCCACGACATCTCTTACAGAGAGCCCTACGCAAAACAAAAAATGGTTCAAAGTTGCTTACTATGATTTCAGGAGGTGAGAGCAAACCATTAAAGGACGCCCGGGGCCCTTCTAGGTCTGGGAGGAGGGGAGGAGGAGGAGGAGGAGGGGTTCTCAGCAAACGGCTGTTGCGTGGACTCTGTGCCCACCAAGCATCCCCAGCCAAGCATTTTTTTCCTTTCTCCTAACCTCAGCAGATTCACAGCCCTGCTCCGACGAAGAAGGCTGCTCGGAAGTCTTCCTCCCCACCGACAGCGACTACGACTCCAGCGACGCCCTGAGCCCCCGGGACCTGGACCTGGTGTACCTGTCCTCGCACGACATCGCCCAGCAGACGCTCAGCGGCCTAAGCGGCAGTGCCCCCGACGTCCTGCAGGTGCACGACGTGAAGTCTTCTTCATCGCGGGGGTCGGACCCGGACGCCCAGGGCCAGGCTCCGGGCCGGGACCCGGACCCGGACCACGCGTGCGCCGACTTCCTCCACGGCCTGAGCCTCACGGGCTTCGGGCCCAAGAACCACGCCAAGATGGCCGCCGCGGGCGCGCGGGCGCCGCCGCTGGGCTTTCTGGGAAAGCGGAAGCAGGCCAAGCACCACCAGCACCACCAAGGCGGCGGCGGCGGCGGCGGCGGCCTCAGCCGGCACCACCGCTGGCTGCGCATGCACAGCGAGACGCAGTCGCTCCCGCTCTCCGAGGGCGTTTACACGCCGCACCTGTCCCGGGCCTGCGACCCGGCCCAGCAGCCCGGGGAGGCGGAGCGGCTCGGATCTACTGCAGCCGATGGGCCATCGCCCCGGGGCCTGGCTCTCACCCACGCCTCGAGCCTCCCCGAGGGGCGGCAGAGCATCCTGCAGGACCCGAGGCCCTCCGTGCACCGCATCTACGTGGAGCCGTACCCCGAGGCCCTGGTGGACATGGACGCAAAGTCCTGGGCCAGCTTGAGGCCACCTCCTGGGCGCCACTCCCGCCTGCCCAGCCCCACCCGCCCGGAGAGGAGCCCCGAGGCTCCCACCACCTCCCAGGTGTCAGAAATACTCAGCAGCATGCTTTAGGCGAGGCCGCGACCCGGCTGGGCATCGTTCCACGGGAAAGTCCCTGCATTTTCAGGCACCCAGCCTGCCCCTACCATGGCCCCACCCAATTTCAAATGGTTCGAATGTTTAAAAAAAAAAAAAAAGGTTACAGGTTCAAGGCTCCCTGCCCCCCCCCCCTTTTTTTTTTCTCATTTAAGAGTGGAGTTGGGTTAAAGGCGAGAGTTGCCAGTGTCATTCCCAATTCAACCTACAAAAAGAATAGAGGAGCTTTTGTATGAATAGAGTCCTGGATGTAACAGTTCAAACATGCCTCCTTTTCTGTGGCACCTGTGACTAAGGTAGGTAGGGCAGCCCAACGAGCCACCCCCGGTTCTGCAGCTGGCTTTGTAATCTGACCCCTGGGTTTAGGGCTCTTTCCTGAATTTGTGATTGATAGGAGGAGTCCTGTAGATGAAAATAAGACTAGCATTGTTTTTGTCTCCATGCCAAACCTTTAAACGAGTTTGGGGGAAAAGGAGCCCAGGGTTGTACCTCTCAGGGCACAGGGTCAGGCGGACTTGCCCTGGATTCCCTGTCAGCACTGATCTGGATAAGGAAGCCTGGGACGGGCCTTTTCTTCACTTAGTGCTGTGTGGAAACCAAAGTAGAGGATGGTTCTCTTCTAGCTCTGTCTTGCAAAGATAGAATAAAGCAGGAAGAGGCCTTAATAACAACTCCCATTCAAGCATGGAAAGGAGCTGTATATTACTCCAGGGTGCAAGAAGAGGGCTTAGTTAAATGAAAACCTGGATAAGAGATGGGAGAAAGACCTGAGCAAAAATGTATTTTCTTCACAATCCTAAAATAATTAAGTCCACGGAGGCTGTGTTTCTGAAAATGATCATGGATCTGCTCCAGATTTCTTGGGTGATGGAATTGTCCATTGAACGAGAAAGTGCCCTGCAGATATGGCCAGGCAATGATGAAGTCTTTACAGTCACACAGACACATCTACTCACCCCCACGTCACAAGCCACAGGACAGATTGTCCAGGGCTTAGGTTGCCGCCTCCTCTTTTTAATCCATCCTTTCCAAAGTCAGTTTTACACTGACATCAGCTGGGTCACTGGCCTCAGGGAAAATCTTTCCTTGGAAGACCCTGCCAGTGGCTCCAAGGCTGTGCTCAAAGACACCTGAAAATCCTGGTTTGGTCTCATTGCCTCCCACCTGCGTTTCTCACAAAAGAGAAACCCAAATCAAAGAGAAGTCACACTGCATACTCAACAAGGCATGGTGAGCCTTCCCTCGTGTCCTGGAGTCAAGACCCATTCAGTTCCCTGATATTCTAAATGGTCCTTTTCTGCTCCATTGGCATTTTGGTTAAATATTGCTCTTCATGACCCTACTCCTATGCTCACCGTTCTACCTTCTGTTCTCAAGGGAAGTAATATGAAATCTTCTGTTCACAATGTTAGTCCAGTCCCGTCCATTTTTGAAACATTTGATTTAAACATAAATAATTACCCTGGTAGGAAGGTACAGATTTGATCCATGACCTATGGTCATTAGGAGACTAAAGCCCAGAGCTCAGTCTTTTTTTTTAAAGAGCTTTTATACTCAATCAACTTCCCAAAGAATCTGATCAAAATCAATGCAACTCCTTTTCCATGCCTGGGAGAATTTCAAAAGGCAGTTTTCTTCTTTCTGAGTGAATTCTGTGTGTAGGGAGTGTCATAGCTAGAAGGAACCATAAAATTAGTCTAAGTCCTTGCATTTACAGGTGATGCAATTAAGGCCCAGAGTGGTTAAGTGACTTATTCAAAGTCGAAGAGCTAGTTTTATCTCAGAGTTAGGTCCAGAACCCAGAACATCCTCTTCATAGCAGGCTCTCCCGTTGGGAATTGGCACAGACCAACTCTTGTCTATGGCTACTTATCTATTTTCTGATCAACTATTTACTTCTAATTCCTAATTCAACATTTTTTTTCTCAACATGTTATCTAATAGGTTTCCAATAATACAGAGCTCCTTGTTGCCAGGAAATTCAAATCTCATATAATAAACATCTAAGCTAATTAATTAAAATGCAAATTTGGGAGAGATGTCATTGAAAATTACATACCATTTTATTCCTATTGAATAACAAAAAAAAATGGCAGTCACCTGCATCTTTGTTTATTTATTTCTAATTATAAGATAGATTATAAGATAGATTATATATGTTTAACAAGGATGAGATGACATGCTGGAATTGTCAAGAACTAAGAAACCAAATGATTCTCTGATCATGACCTGTCTGGTAGCATGGAAAGAGGTTTGTGACTGTGAATTAGAAGGAAGGCATTTGACAGTCAGCAAGAGCAGAGACTGACCCCTTGATGGGCCCCTCAATTGGTCAGCAAGCTCTAGCATACTGGATCAAATGATGACTCATGAAGTGAAATTGCATTAAATCCAAATGCACTAATTTATACTGAGGACACGGGGTTATTTCTTCAACTTCTCTGAGAAAAATAAATGCACACCCGTGAAATGAATAATGCACATTAGGTTTAAATGGGCTTGCTTAATCAACCTGAAAATGCATTTTCCTAGCACTACAGTGCTCCGATATAAAAGTGGGTGGAATATCCTCAGTTCAAATAGCTTCCTTCCACCTGTACCTTGTGAGCTTAGTTTAACTTAATTCTTGTGAGTGAAAATTGTGCTCTCTAATTCACAGTCAACTTTATTCACTTGGCCAGTCTTCTCATTATGGAAACTTTATAATATATGAGAAGTTTTTGTTTGTTTGGTTTGGTTTTGTTATGGTTCGGTTTGGTTTGGTTTGGTTTGGTTTGGTTTGGTTTGGTTTGGTTTGGTTTGATTTGGGGTATGATGGACATTTGACTTTAATTCTTCTGAAGTCCAATCTGGGAGTCTCTGGAGGAAACTTTCCTATCCCAGGTCTTCTTTTCCATGGTTTTTCTAACATGCTTAATTCTCACCAGTTTTAGCCAGTTCTCATCATTTGTGAAAATCCTCAAAAATCATTGACCGAGACCCTCCCACACACCACTCTCTATTCCTAAGTCCCACAGAGAACAAAAGAATCAAGTATAAAATGCATTCCCAGGCTACAAGGAGCTCACAGTCTGATATGAGTGTGGCCATCGTCACCATACATCTCACCAATGTCTCAGAAGAGACAGGAGCCTGACCCCTCAGCCTGGCTGACACAGGGCCAGACATCTTTTATTTCACTCTCACTGTCTAATCATAAGGATAACAGCCTGAAAAACGAAAGTCTTTGATGTGTATGCTTGCAACCATTTAAAAGGCTATCACATCCTCTTAATTTGGGAGGATATCTGGGAGAGAGTAATTTTAAATGTTCACTCCAGGAATGAGTATTTTAAGAAGTGGGTACTTAAAGATGAGACCCATTTCGCTTTAAGAACATTCACTGATGCTCAAAGCAATAATTACTCTGGAGAAACTGGCTCCATTAGGTTTGAAAGTTGAAGCCAATTAGTAATAATATGCCTCCAGCCCCCATTCCTGAAGGATCCCAAAGCACTTTATGAAAAGCAATGACTGAAGCCTTGTTGTACTCCCCTAAAAAGACCTTGTCTGGGAGCCACCTGGCAAACACCTACCCCATCTTTGCCAGGAGATCATGCCAGACAAGTGGAAAGAGGACTGGCCTCATTCATTGTTATCCTGCCTCATGAATGTGCACCCCGGTAAGGGTTGAACTCTTCATTTGAAGACAGTTTTAGACAAGGAGGCATACCGGAAAATCCCAACTCCTTGGCCTCCTCTTGTTCTTCATACTCTACCCAAGATATACTCACTTTCTCTTGGAGACCTATCAACTCAAGATCTGCAGTGCATTTAATTTCCCTAGTTCTGTCAACAGCATACAAAATTCATTGGCTTCTTAAAATTGACACTTGTTAGAAAGATGATGCTATTATCCTACAGCTCTCTCAACTTTGTATAGCAGAGCTACAACAGGGAGTGCGCATCTCTTGTTCTATTTGTTTATTGAACTACTAGAGGCCCAGTGCACAAAATGTGTGCACTTGGGGGGGGGGTGTCTCTCAGCCCAGTGTGCACCCTCTCACAGTCCAGGAGTCCTCGAGGGATGTCCAACTACCGCGGAGGCAGGAGAGGTACCTGCCACAGCCTCTTTGCTTACCAGCTGTAAGCCTGGCTTCTGGCTGAGCAACGCTCCCCCTGTGAAAGCGCACTGACCACCAGGGGGCAGCTCCTGCATTGAGCATCTGCCCCCTGGTGGTCAGTGTCCGTCATAGTAACCGATCATCCATCGTTCGGCCGATTTGCATATTAGCCTTTTATCATATAAGATAACGTACTCATTAGAGAGGGTAGTTATAGATTAACAAGAGAACACTCTCAGAGAATTGAAAGTGCAACCTTTTCACTTTATAAAGTTTAAATATTTTTTCAGATGATTCAATAAAGCAAATCTGAATTATTTTTCCTGGTGATAGCTGTAAGGGAGCTATCCAAAAAGCAGTGATACCTCTTCACAGGTAGCAGGGTGAACAAGGAAAAAACTTGTTTCTTTGTGGGTCACCTTTCCTAAGATGTTCAAACACATGGCTCATGACTGTTAAGCTAAACTTCAGTGCGGCCTTACAAACAACAAGGGTAGTGTATTTGAAACTATGTTGTACAGTTTGGAAACTTGTTCTGAGATCTTAATTCAGAGTTTTTCTGAGGTGTTGAACTTTGCCATTAGCAAAAAGTATTTTTAGAAAAATCCATTGACTGTTTATGAAGCACTGATTTTGCCATATTTCAGGTCTCTGGTTTTTCCACTACATCTGCACACAGTGGTTATATTTGGGGTTTTTTTCAATTATTTCTTTTATTTCCATTAATAGTGAATTTTTTTAAATGGTTAATCAAAAGGATAGTTGGTTTTATTTAACAGTCATACAAAGCGGACTGTGAAAATAAGCTGTTTTGATAAAGGAAGTAGGAATCTTGTTGTTGTTTTAAATATTATCTTAGGGTCTTTCCCCTCCAGATATATACACTTTTTCATTTTGGCAAAAGCCAATATTTAACTTAGTGGCAAATGTTATAAAACTGTTAGTTAATGCTCTTTGCTTCTCTTCCTCCAGTCCATAACATGAAAGTCTAAATATGCTTCCACAGCAACCACCATCCAGTAGCTGATTTAGAAAAACCAAGTTTGGAAAATTATTGTGTTAAGTCACTCTGAGTTGCTGTGTTACTTCTGTTACTTCTTGCCCTGTAACAAACCAGATGTTTGAGGGTTTCCTATGTATGTGGTCACAAGCACCAGTGTAATGTTTGTGATGGAAATAAAATTAAAGAAGTGTGTGTGTGTGTGTGTGTGTGTGTGTGTGTGTGTGTGTTAGCGCGCGTGTGTGTGCACGTGTGTGTAGTGGGGAAGGGGTGTTTCATAGAAAAAGTAATTTAAGTGACATTCTATTAGGCAGTGTTTAATTGCTTCCTGCCTAATGTGTACATAGTAATTTGGCTGATTATTGGTTATTCAGAATCTATTGTATCTTGTTGCTATGAATGCAACGAAGTGTATGTAAAAGTTTAGACTTCAGTACGTTATCTGCACAATTTTGTGTGCTTTAAACCTCTGTAAATGTACAGATGAATCATGATGTACTATGTGTTAAATGTGACTTTTGATCTTGAAACAATAATATTTTATAGTATTTTACAAACTATTGGGAAATTTTAAAAGGACATTGTACATGGCCAGTACCCTCAATGAAAAACAATACTGGAAAAAATGCATGCCTCTCCAGCATACCAATTTATAACAAGAGGTCAGAGGTTAACAAGAATTAAGATAATTTTTCTAACGGCAAGTATTTTTGATAATTTCTTACCTGCCTAATTGTATTTGAAAGAAAATTTGTCAGCAGAAGAAATCTTAGCTATTAGAGGGGATGACTTTGTTTCCTAAGCATTAAGTAATACTGATGTACTTTATGTCTAACCTGATGTTGTTGAAATCTAATTCAAGGGTGAAGAAGTAAAAAATATTTTCAATTCTTCATAGAATTTTTGCTGCTTAAAGGACAATTTCCAAGCCCTTTGTCTTCAGTGTGGAGAAATGTTAATTAAATAATAAACTAATAGAATTGTCAGTACTTGGCTTAACTGATGGTCTTTCCAAGTCTCAATAAGACAAACATTTTTTAGCCTGAGCATTTAAAAATCTTCTCACTGATACTTTGAAAGAGTTATTGTTTTAACAACTATCAGAAAAGTCTGACCGGTTGGCCCTTGATCGGTCAACAGCACCTGGGTTGTTTCTCTTGCATAATTGGTTCTTGCCGAGCATTGGAAATGCAGCAGCGGGCTGCAATGGCAAATACGCTCTCCAAGTCGCACGCAGAGGGAGCGTGGCCCTCTCCACCTTGCTCCTTCCTCCACTGCGTGCATGTTTAAACGTCCTCAGTGCATTTCTGCATGTCCTGTCCTATTTCTATTTAGCCCTTTATTTCCACACCCACAACGCTCTTCCTGACCCTCTCAGCTCCCTCTGGCTGAGAATTAAGATTTTTTCTGTGAGACCACTACCAAGAGATTTACTTCAATCCCAAGAACCTGCAAAAGGTTCTCCTGAATTCCCAAGGACAGGAAATATGCTGCTTTAGACCATGTATTTGTCTTATGCTGTTTTACAGAATTCTTTTAAATACACACACACACACATACACAATCCAACTCTGTACTGGCATGTTTGTGGTCAGTTTTCCTGACAGCCTCCGAGGGCTGTTTTGTTGTCCTGGCCCAATGTGCTGTTTTCCTTACGTAAATTGTCATCTTTCTAAGTAAACCATTACTTTCTTTTTCTCACTCTGTCTTTAAATAAAAGTTTACCTTCTTTTTCAAACCAAACAGATGGCATTGCTCTTTAATATCCCCCTTCCTCTATGAACACTCCTGGGAAGGTTTTGGGGGGAGGGACAGAATGGGGTATAGAGCAAAAGGAGGGCTTTCAAATTCAAACTGCTAAATAAAAGGTTTGCCTGTATTGAATACTTGGCCCTTGACAAGGTATGCTGAGCAAATACCCAGTATTTCAATAAGCCAATGAAAACCCATTTCTTCTTTATAATAATATTAACAATCATAATAATGTTAGGGAATTAAGCAAATTTAAACTAGGAGTTTCTTACCAATTTATGGTATCAGGCCGGGGGTGGGGGGAGGGGGGTACATCTCAAAGAAATTCTCTTCTCCAATATTATCCGCCAAGTTTGTTAGATCTTTGCAATGATTTCTTGAATGTGAATATAGATTTTTCTCTCCAGGTGGCATACGGTATTCTCAAATCTGCATAATGTGCCTTGTTCTGTCAATAATAATAATGCTTGTTCTGTCATAATGCCCATTCTGTCAATCACATGTGTTAAGCTATAGGCCACCGAAGGAACTAGTAGTATTAGATACCAGGCTAGAGGAAGTCAGGTGTGCACTAAACTAGATCATATGCTCTGAGTCAACCCCCTAGGTTTATTTGGCCATCATCTTCCCAACACATTTCATAGCTCCTGGCACAAGTAACTGTTAAGTGAGTGATAAACTGATGAAGAGATGACTTAAGTCAGATTAACCCCCATAAATTGCTTACCTTCTCCATAAAGAAATGGACTCAAAGGCCTTTCCAAATGCCTGCCAGCACAAGGGTCTCTAAAATAGCTCATTTTAGCTCCTTATGGAGCTCATTTTGTCCCTTCAGTGTACCTTGAAGTACTTCTTTTAGGACTTCCTGAAAAGTTCCCCTACCCACTCCACACACCATCTCCAGAATGTTTTGATTGAGATCCACCCCCAAAAGGAAGCAAAGAGCCAATGGAGAAACCTGCTCTTTCTTATGGTGCAGGATGCACTTCCAGACAGCCAACAGTTATCTGAGAGTCCTAAAACCATACCCCCTGGTTGAGCACCATGGAGACTGATATGCAAATCATCTATCCCTGCTACATCCTCTAAGTATCAAACCCACTGACATCTTGCCCCAGTGTTCAAGAAGGCCACTTTTGTACACATCATTTTCACCAGACTTTTGGTAACTTCAGTTTCCTATCTATACTAATAATAACCTAGGTGGTCGTCACGCCCTCACGCATCACGCTCTAACATCATCACAACATGGCCATCACAAAATGGCCATTACAAGATGGCTGCATGCACAGCAGAGACAGGGCCCAGCTGAGGACTCGGGTCATGGCAGGAGAGGGCAGTTGTGGGCTATTAGGCTGGCATGGGAGCAATTAGGCATCAATCAGGCTGGCAGGGGAGTGGTTAGAGGGCAATCAGACTGGCAGGCAGGCAGGCAGGCAGGCAAGTGGTTAGGAGTCAGCAGTCTCAGATTGTGAGAGGGATGTCTGAGTGCCGGTTCCCACGGGGACATCCCCCGAGGAGTCCCAGATTTGAGAGGGTGCAGGACACCCCTTGTGCACAAATTTTGTGCACCACATCTCTAGTATGTTTATAAAACCCTTTTACAGGCACCACCCTATGTAAGCTTGACAAAAAGCGCTGTGCTCAGAACAAGAAATTGTATCTCTGTCTTAGAAATAAGGAACTAGAGGCTCAGGAAAGTAAGTTCTAGGGACCAGGACTCTTGACTTTCCAGGGCGCCTTGTGCCATTGACTTAGGTCTTATGAGAATAGAAAAACATTACCTGAATTGGCCACTGAGAGATTTTTCTCTGGAACAGACACCTGCATAGACAGATATGAAGGGACATTTATACCCCACAGCTAATGCCCATAAATGAAGCCAAACAAGACAGCAAAGCACATGGACACTTTCCCAGGATGCCGGTGTTCTAGCGCAAGGGCAGGCACTCTGAATCCAAAAAAGAGACACTTTTCCTCTCTGAGCTTCCAGATAAAGACACTTCATCAAATGTGTAGGATCTTTTTCAGCTATGAAATTCCACAAATCTAAAATACTCACACTGAGAACCTATTGGAGGAGGCAGGATTCTTCTAAGAGCGGGATTCTCTCTATGTTATGGAGATGTTTTGTGCTGTCATTGCTCTTGTTGGAGAAGGTAGGTGGTGGAAGATAAGTAGGAGATGACACTGATCCCATAGCAGCTAAAGGAGAATGGAGAAGAAAAGTAACTGACCAATCCATGTGCAGCATCCCTTCCCAATATTCTGTACCCTTCCCCCCCCCCAAAAAAAATCCCTCCTTTGACTTCACTCTCCACCAGTCTCTCGCAGAAAACAGTTCATTTATTTCAGTTCCCTAGTCCATGGGTATCCAGTCCATGGTGGAATCACAGTGAATGAATGAGATCTGGACTATCCCTTGGACCTTTTCTGACTTGGTATTGGCATCTCCCACCAGCTCTTCTCTTAGATCCTGCCCAATCACTATCCTAAGATCCCCCTCCCTGGAGTATCCCAGAAAGGGTCGAAGCATTGCACAACTCCAGGGGGCACTGCTTAACAAGTATTTGCGCCAGGAGTTGTCAAATGTATTGGGAAGATGATGGAAGGGGAAATAAGCAGTTGTTTTTAACTTAGTCTTAGAACATCTGATCTAGTTGAGTGTGCACCTGGTGCCTGACTTCCTCTAGCCTGTATCTAATATCAATGCCTTCTGTGGCCTATAACTTAGTGCAGTGATTGACAGAACAGGCACCCACCAGCTGTGCTCTTAGATCCTGCCCAATTACTACCCTAAGATCCCTTCCCTGGACTGTCCTGCAAAGGGTCAAAGCACTGCACAACTCAGGGGTGGGGGGCACTATAATTAAGTGCGGAATGTGCTGCATTGTCCGTTTCCCAGAATCCAGGAGGGAAGCAAGCAAACCCTTTGCCAGACAGCAAGCCTGCAATGAACATCTCCTCTGGGGTGGAAGGGAAGATGAGAAGTTGGCATGGGACAGAGCATGCCCCTCCCCTATGTATGGGGGACCTACTTTGAAGCACAATGTTGGACACACTTTGATGCTTCTAAGTTTGGGGCAACTTGAGCACCAGCTTGGACCTCACTTGGGCCATTTTGGCTTGGCTGGAGCCAAGAGCCAGTCATTGTTCTCCTTCTGCCCTCAGCGAAGTCCCTGAAGTCAGGACAGCATCATTCTCTGACAAACATTCAGCACATTTCCTCGGGTCCCGGGAGGCCTGATATTGAAATGTTTTCCTCCCCATAGTTATATTTTCCTTGGTTGAAAAAGTTTTGTTTTGGAAGTTGCTACCCTGTCGAGGTAATGAGTCAGTTTGGGAGGCTGGTGCAGAGAGGAAAATGCACATCATTGGCAGAGGCCAGAAGAATGGGGGTGAGGGAAGATGGGAGGTTCTGGGTGGGATTCAGAGCTCCATGCCCTCTGCCCCCTTCCACCCCTTCAGGAAGAACATGGCCCCTCCTTCTCAGTGGGGGCTTCTTCTTCAGGGACCTAGCCTTAGGGCTTGTTCCCGAGAAGGGATAGGTAGGCAGGAAAGGAGCTAACATGAGTCATTTTTTAGTGCCACTTAATCTTTTACTTTCTACTCTCTGTGAAAGTTGGTAGCATTATCATCTACCTTTTTCAGGTTGGGAAACTGAGGCTCAAAGGAAGGGAAATCGCACGCCCAATATCATACAGCAAGTGACAGAGCTAGAATTGGAATTCAAGGAGTCCCACACCCAGTCTACCATGTGGTCCCTCTACAAGACTCATCCTTACCCAGAGAAGAGAAACAAACCCGTGACTCAGGGGACGCATAGGAAGGCCCATTCGGGGAGACAATGGAAATGATCTGACTGGAAAGTATTGTTGGCAGAGGGAACAGAGGAGGTGTGTGGACTCGAGCCACCCTTTCCTTTTGCTTCTACCCCTTCAATTTTCTGACCCTATCATTTTCTTCAATGGGAGACAAAAGTCATGGAGATACAAAAAACTCACATACATGCACCAACACATTCAGTTCTCCCACCACCACCACCACACACATACACACACACACACACACACACACACACACACACACACACACAACACAAACACACCCATCCACACAAGCACAGAGGCACACACATCTGGAGGTAAAACTCAGGGATTCAAGGGTTGGCCCCATGCCAGCTCTGAGCCCCAAGTAGCCCACTGAGGAGCCCTGGTCTGCCTCACTTTGGGAGGTCAAATCAATGAAAGAGCCCTGGTAGTTTAAAAAAGAGAAAGGGAGAAAAAAAAAAAGAACACCAGCACCTCTCATGATGGGAGGTCAGAGCGAATGAAACCAGGAGGGGGGGTAGCGGTACGGGAGCTGGGGTGAGAGCATGGGGGTGGGGAGCCTGGTGCTGGCAGCTGAATTCCTACCCTGGCCCAGCTCCAAAAGATTAAAATAGAGCTCTTAGAGTGTCCCCTCCACAGACCAGCCTGCCAGGGGCCAGACAATACGTGGGTTTGTGCTCCAGCACAGGCCTCCAGAGAGGTGATGTTTTTACCCGGACAGCTAAAGGCACAGAGGCAGGTCTAAGCAATTCCAAGGCTCCTTTGGCCCACAGTCCCAGAACAGGCCACAGCGGAGGGAGAGCTGCCGGCTGCTAAGACGCACACAGATCTGCTCTTTTCTCTTCTCACCCCAGGGCAGGCTGCTGGACTCACACTTCAAGTCTATCTACCCCCAAACACCCACCTGGCAGGGTGATGTGGGACGAAGGCTTAGTGAATTCGTTAATTGGAAGGAAAAAAAAGTCTCAACAAGCCTGTAAACAGGCAGCTCTACTAATGAGGGATGGACAGGGCCTCCCTTGGGGTTACCTGAAATACTCAGATGAGTACAGACACCTCATTTGTCCTACCCAGGGAACACAGCTTCCCCAGAAGGAAACCCTGCTGGCCACTTGAGGCTATGTCTGCTTCCTTGGAATTCTTGAGCATTTTAGGCAGCTGGGACTCAAGTTCAACCTCTCAGACCACTTGCTAATACAGAAGGATGAAGACGAGTTATGGGTCGGCCAAGCACACAGGCTCTGGCGCTTGCCAGCACAGGTTCTAATCCTGACTCTGCCTCCTAGTAGCTTTTTGAATGTGGGAAGTTTTATTTAATCTTTCTAGGACTTGGGTTATTTATCTCTAATAGCGACTACAGATGGTCATGAGGTTAAAGGAGAACATTGGTCAAATCAATGCCTGGCATGATCTAGCAAATTTTAGCAAAAAATAAAAAATCTCTCTCCATCCAGATTCCCCATAATCATGATGAAAATATAATTTATCATTCAAACTAAAAGACTTTTGATAGTCAGAGTGGGCACTTACTGGACAGACCCTGGGACACTGGCTTACCAGGGTCCCTAAGAAACTGGGACCCATGAGTCCTCCTTTCTATTAACTTTCTGAAGGGTCCCTATATAACATGCCATCAAGAGCATCCTTTTTACAATGTCCCTAAAGTTACTCTATACCATGAAGTCCATTGGAAGTCACAGCTTTTTATGATATACCATGATATTCATGCATAAATTTTTAATTTAAAATATCACTTCATTTTTAAAAACATATTTTATTGATTTTTTTACATAGAGGAAGGGAGAGGGATAGAGAGCTAGAAACATCAATGAGAGAGAAACATCGACCAGCTGCCTCCTGCACACCCCCTCCTGGGGATGTGCCCACAACCAATGTACATGCCCTTGAGACCTTCCAGTCCACAGACCGACGCTCTATCCACTGAGCAAAACCGGTTTCCACTAAAATATCATTTCATTACATATTTAAAAATCATGCCCCAGCCAGGTGGCTCAGTTGGTGGACACATCATCCTGTACACAAAAAAAGGTTGTGTGTTTGATTCCTCTTCAGGGCACTTGCCCAAGTTGTGGGTTTGACCCCCAGTTGGGGTGCATATGGGAAGCAACTGATCAATGTTTCTCACATCAATGTTTCTCTCTCTTTGTCCTTTCCTTTCCCTCTAAAATCAATAAACATATCCTTGGGTGAGGATTTTTTTTAAATCATGAGACTGTAGGTAAGTAACAAGAGGTAAGTGAGAAATCATATTTGGATGAAGGACTAGAAATGGATATGTAATTCTACTGCCATCTTAATTTATTCTTTTCTGCTAATGGGGAAATTTTTATTTTGTTTTCAATTCAATTTTACTGGGGAAAAAAATATCCTCCTTTCAGTTCGCAGAATATGGTTTTATTCCATAAAACAAAAGTTTGAGAAGTACAGCCTTAAAGAATCAAGAATCTGCCCCAGGGCATGAAGGATGGAGAGCAGCATTAATGACTATGGCCTATGTTTTTTTCTTCAAACAGTTGTAGCCATCCCATAGGGCTGCTGGGTGTCCTCCTGGTATGGCAGATGGCTTCCCACAGAGCAAGTCTTCCGAGAGAGAGAGCAAAGCCATCCAGTGTGCCCAAGATTGGGGACATGGACTCTCCATTTTAAACCAAGCACAACATTGAACTGATGGCCTTCGTGAAAGAAGAAAATACCCAAGAAGTATTCATGGGCTCCTCTGCACAGACCTGCAGCCAACAGCTTCAGTCTGTCAGAAAGAACCTTTACACCCAATACCAAATCCAAACAGCTCTCCGAAAGAAAGTAATCCTGGTCAGCCAGGTGACATCTGGGTTCTCTAGTGCAGAAAATGCTTGCATAGCTTTGTGTGTGTGGCTGTTTAAAATACACTCTTGCGTGCAAGACTCTGATATCTCCCACTCAACCCAGCCAGCCCTTCTCTAGTCGCTGGATGTCATTAGGATCTGGCCTCCTGAGTTTCTGATAGACCCTCCAGCATAAGGTCCTAGTGGCCTCCAAAGATTTTATCTGTTTATTAGTTGTTTGTTAAAATGAACAACATCTTCCCTGGAGTGGTTTGCTTGGACTAAGTACATATAAGCCACATATGGAGAGTTGTAGGGCTTACAATGTGACCTCTCTCTTCATTCTCACAACCTGTAAAGTTGGCATAGCGATGGTGCCCATTTCTCTTCTGAAGGTTTCAACTCTTAGAGAATATAGCTAGTAGGTAGAGAAGTAGGTAATTCAGACCCAGGTCTTCTGACTTTCAATCCTCATGCCTTCTCTACTATATCACACCTCAGTATTGCCATTCATATATTTTATTTAACATGGAATGATATTACTCCTGCATTTAAGCTGCATCATTTAAAAAACACATAGACAGACAAACAGACACACACACACACACACACACACACACACATACTCACCAACACACAGAGACTAATGTTCAAACTTCGCCCATAGAAATCAGCCTACCTTACACCCCCACCCAAACAGTGAATAGATGCATTTTCCTGGGTTTTACTTCAGCCACATGGCCACTTTGGGAAATCAGCTACTGCCTGAATCAAATAGAATAATACCTTAGGGAGTTGGTTTAAGCGAGAGAGGGCAAGTACATTGTTTATTACACATTTAACCAGCATAAAATAATGTAAAGCATGCTACCAAATAAAACCAAAATACCACTTTGGGAAATCTATCCAGTGGAAAGAAAAGCCCCAGTAGATAAGGAGATTTGTTCAAGATGCTTATTGCAGCTTTGCCGGTTGTGGCAAAACTAACCGGAAACAAGCCGAGGGTCTATAAATAGTGGAAGAGTTGGACAAATTGTCCTGCACCTATGGTACAATTATAGAATAAGAGCACCTAGCTGGTTTGGCTCAATGGATAGAGCATTAGCCTGCGGACTAAAAGGTCCCTGGTTTGATTCCTGGTCAGGTCACATGCCGGGGTTGCAGGTTCGATCCCTAGCACAGGGCAAGCAGGAGGCAACCAATCAATGATTCCCTCTCATCATTGATATTTCTGTCTCTTACTCCCTCTCCCTTCCTCTCTGAAATCAATAAAAATAAAAAATAAAAATAAAAAAGAATAAGAGCCATGTATATTGACCTGGAAAGATTCATGTGGGTTGAGAAGAAAAGAAGGAGGGGAAAAGGGGGAATGAGGGTGAGACAGTAAAATGTATTTTATGATCCAGCCTGCTATAAGTAAATTTTTAAAATTCTATGAATTGCCTGGCTGGCAAGGCTTGGTGATTGAGTGTCGACCTATGAACCAGGAGGTCATGGTTCTATTCCAGGCACATGCATTGGTTATGGGATCAATCCCCAATATTGGGGCATATAGGAGGCAACCAATCAATGATTCTCTCTCATCGTTGATGTTTCTATCCCTCTCTTCCTCTACCTTCTTCTCTGAAATCAATAAAAAAATATATTTTTTAAAAATTCTGAGAATGCATAAATATGCTGTGTAAACATAGAAATAAATATGGAAAGAAACATAAGCTATAACTTCAGAGTGTATACTAGGAGAGGACGATCTGACTTGCTAAAAAAGAGCACGTATTATCTTTTCAAACAATAATAAAGTAGATCAAGATAAAAATAAACTGAGGCCAGAATTTTACCAAGTCCGACTTGAACACAGAAAACTCAGATTCCTGCCATTATGTCTTTGAGTTCAACCAAATGCACTCAATCCTAATTGGCCCCAGACCCTGACATCTGTGAGAAAAGTTCCACTCTCCACATTGGTTTTCAAAATGGCCCTGTCTGCTGGATGGTAAGACTTTGAGACTCATCCTCCCCACTCCCACTTCTCCCTCCACCCACTCATACCCAAAAAAAGACTTTGGTCCCCACTAAAAAGGCCAAGAATAAATCCTTTCCACCCGTTATTCTGCCAATACATCATTCTCCCACTCTTCTCCCGGCCCTCCAGAGGGTGGACTCTGGAAATGGGTGCCTGTGGGAGGCAGTGGAATCTCCCTTTTTAAAAGCCTTTACCAAGAGAGAGAGCCACATCTGTGGAGGATGGCTTAGATTTAAGTGCAGTTAGGACAACCTAGCTATGGACGGTTTGGTGTTTTGGGGAGAGCTGATTGCATGCAGAGCCCAGTGAGAGGGAGAGACAGGAAGTCAGGAGCCCTGGTGGCAGAGAAAAAAATATATATACAGATTAAATAACTTGGCAGCCTGAAGAAGCAATAGTTAATCAATTACTATGTACAACTCCTAGATTAGACTTTTGGACAATGTTAATGTAGAAGAGAGAGTTTAGATGATAATTCGGGATGCAGTTCGATCTCGAACAGCAGATGCCATTTGGTAGAGATTGAAGTTCCATATTTAGATTAAAAAATCCAAGAACAAAATGGGAGAATCTTAGCTGGGCAAAGGATTATAAAAACATAAATAAAGTTGATTTAGACATTTAATTTAATAAGTTACAATTAAGCAAAGGTATAAAAAGCTTCTAAAAAAAGACGGAAAAAAAGTAAACTAATGTAGCCTCTAGGTAGTTTACTAGAAATAAGTCTATTCAACTAATCATTCAGTTGTTCATTTTGCCAATAGCAATTTATTAATAGAATACCTACTATGTGCCAGGCACTGTGCTAAGCACGAGTTAATAAGCTCTAAAAATTACATAGTCTTCTGCATTCATATTTTTACTTTCATGCTCAACCCCAGGTACATTGTTTTAGCTTCATTAGCACATTGTACACGGATGGTAAATGGATATATACCAAGTCGTGCACGGAATAGTCAAAGGAATTGAGGATATTTAGACAGAGGTATTAAAACATGATAGCTGCGATCAAAAATCTGGAGGGTGACCGCAATAATTAAATAGACTTATTTTTCATAGTATCATTTAGGAGAATTATGTCTGTAGAAGTTTTAAAATACGTCTACAAAGTCTTCTATAATCTCCCCTTCAAAAGGTTGAGGCTATTTTCTCTCATCTTGAATGTTGGCTGGACTTAGTGACTCACTTCTAAGTAAGAGAATGTGGCAGAAGTGACAATGTGTGACTTCCAAGACTAAGTCATAAAAGGCACTGTGGATGCCACCTTGCTCTCTCTCTTGGATCACTTGCCCTGGAGGAAGCCAGCTTCCATGCCGTGAGAACACTCAAGCAGTCCTATGGAGAGGTCTGCTTGGTAAGGAACTGAGGACTCCTGCCAACAACCAATGATGAACTGAAGCCTTCTGCCAACAACCACGTGGCTGACCCATCTTGCATGCAGACCTTCCAACCCTTGGTCAAAACTCAAATGTTTAAGGCTGGTGTGGCTCAGTGGTTGAACCAGGAGGTCACAGTTCGATATCCAGTCAGGGCACAAGCCTGAGTTTTGGGCTTGATTCCCAGTAGGGGGAATACAGGAGGCAGTCAGTCAATGATTCTCTCATCATTGATGTTTCTCTCTCCTCTCTCTCTCTCTCTCCCTCTTCCTTCCTCTCTCTGAAATCAATAAAAATACATTTAAAAAAATTAAAAACTTAAAGAATGCAGCCCTAACTACAATCTTGACTACAACTTCATGAAATACTCTGAATACTCTGAGCCATAACCAACCAGCTGAGCTGCTCCTGAATTCTTAATGCTCAGGAACTCCTTGAGATTATAAATGTTTGCTGTCTTTAAGCAGCTAAATTTTGAAATAATATGTTATGCATAAATGACTAATATAATTACCAAAACATGGGTTTGGCGAGGAATTTGATGTAATCATAACAGAAAATATTTCAGATTATTACAGTTCTCTAACAATGGAATGAATGATGCCACCTAAAGCTAAAGCAGTGAGTTCTCCATGCTCAACCAGCCATGCTGATCTCTTGACCTTCACTCTATTCTCTGACTAAGAAAGGAAAGTTATCTTCATACTAAGGCAAGACAACCATGGATGATTTTCTCCTGCATCTTTTGACTCTAGAGTATCTTACCCCCACACACACACCAGGAAGAAGCCATTGCTTTATTTTTGCAATGCTATCTCTGCCATGATTCAGAAACCCACCAAATGGAAATTGGATTTAAAACACCAATGGCCCTGGATTGCACCAAGAGGACAGTAATCCCTTCAAAGCCCAAGCTGCAGTAGTCAGCATTCCCCCTGCTGCTACTCATAATTTGTACCATATTGACAAGGTCACTTGGCATTTGCAAATAGGGTTCTGTAGTGGCTGGACATCAAAAACAAGGAGTAGGTCCTCATCAATTTGGAGCTTGGAACCTACCCTCTCCACCCACTCTATAGCCCCCAGAATGTCGGGCAGCCCAGACTGTTCTTACCACCCACATACCCAGCTCATTGACCTGCTCTTGCTAAGAGTAGAGACGACACACACAGCTCCTGGGTCGGGGATGGGGAGAAAGGGACTGATGGGGACTGGGTAGTCCCAGAGAACAAACCCAAGGCAGGTGGAACATGCTCGGGACCTGAAGGATCCAATTAAGCTCAATTCACTGGGATCCAGAGTTTTCCTACCAAATTCCTGAGGAAACCAGATTGAATAATGCATGGCTTATTCAGAAACACACATCCCCGTGTTGTTGGCCGTGGCAGGGGCAGTGTGGCGGGGGGCTTAGGCAAGGGGTGCAGGTGCAACGAAATGAAAACAACAGACTAAAACAACAAGCTCCCCAGCCTATAAAGAACAGCCCGTGTTTTGCTGGATTCCTTGGTCAGAGCGTGCGTGCATATATATGTGGGTTCTTGTGTGCGTGTGCAGCTGGGCCTGGGGTGAGGAGTGGGGGGCCTTCCAGGGAGGGAGCAAGAACATGTCTCCATATTTTAAATGGCAATCGCAAAGGAAACCATCAGAGGTGCTCCAACATACGTTTGGCAGCTCCTACAATAACTTCTAAATCTCCCTCATTTCATAAACATTTTATATACATTTTTAAGTGGGAATATTTTTGCTCATTTGGGAAGAGTGTGCCTTTATGCGGTTGAGTCTGCCTAATTTGTGCCTTACACGTTTCGTGTGTGTGTTTTTTTTCAGGGATGGGAAGCGAGAGCAATGACAGTTGCTGAAATGTGGGTTCGGGGGAAGGGTGGATTGAGATGAGGAGAGAGTTTGGGGACAGAAAGGAAGAGGAGGGTTCTATGCAAAAGAAAAATTTTGTCATTGTCCTGCTTTAGGTCTGTTCAGCACCTTTCCATGGAAAACCTGTTTAACCTGCTTTAAAAAAAAAAAAAACACTTGCAGCAATTGGAAGTTATGAGTAAGGGTTGTGTTGCTTTTCTGTTCGACCTCCACTCCTGCAGAACTGAACAATTCAATCTCTCTTTCCCCAGCTTACCTGTGGCATGTGGGGCCTGCTCGGCTTGAATAAATGGCTGTTTATGGATGATAGCATCTGGTATGCCCCTGATGAGGTCACCTTGTTATGTTAAATATTTCTACCTCCTGGTAGAGAAACCAAAGCTGACTGCTCTCAAGACCACCTCTGCCCAACACAGAGAGCACGGCACCCAAGGCAGGAGCTTAACCTTTGAAAGGCCAATTAGACTCCTTGGGGAACTTGAAGCACTCCTTTCAGACCCTCGGACCAGAGTAAAGGATCACGGCTTTAACCTAATAATGCCCAAATCCATGCTACCTATGGAGAACCTGTTCATACAGGGCTCTGAACACCTTGTCTGTTTTTACACTCGCTACAGCCCTGGCGAAGTTGCGACTGTTGTCTTGATTTCCATTATACAGATGAACAAACTGAGGCTCCGTGAAATTAAGTAACTTGCCCAAGGCCTTTCCTGAAGAAAGTAGAAGACACAGGATTTGAACTCGGGACTTTCTGGCTCCCAAGTTTCAGAGTATTCAACTAGACGTTCTGGGGAAAGCAACCTAGAGAAGAGAAAAGAATCAGAAATGCTGGGTGGCCCGATTATTCATGCTCACCATGCCTCCGTTTTCTGAGCCATAAAAAAGTGGGAGATGAACACCCTTACTATAGACAGCTGAGATCTTGGTGATGACTTCCAAGTTTATTGAGTAACTTGCAGCCAGTTTGCTGACCAAAAGTAAACCAATGAATCGATATATGGATCAACGTCTCTTCCCAGTTTAATTTCTCAAAAAGTCCCATTGTTACTCAGAGGGAAGGAAGAGTCCACTGCTCATTCCTTGGTTCCTGAACAAGAGGGCAGATTTGGAGCTATAAATCCACAGAGTCTCCTGTATGAGACAAAGAACGAAAGCCCTCTCCTCCTCTGAACTGTTGACCACCATAACTCCAGCAAGACATGTTTTTCCAATGTTCCTCCAGTAGCTATCCTAGGATGTGGAGGAACATGTGAAGAAAAACAAATGGATTCATTTTTTAATAAGGTCGGAAAGGCATACCAAATATTTCGAATCTCCAAGGTGTCTACTTCCCGCCAGCTGTCCACGGTTTTCAGCTGTGTCTCAGAAATGGAGTTCAAGACACCCAGCAAGTAATTCTAACCAGCAGTGCCAGGAAAATATTAGAGTTTGAAAAAACAAAGCAGAGATCCATTTATTTTTTTTAAATATCTACATATCTTCCTATAACGTCCTCCACATCAGAGAACCCGGGACAATTCTGCCTTCACCTGACCAGGATCAACAATTTCAGAGCCAAACCTATTCGTGTCTCACTTCACCCAACCTTATGAGCGTCACCCCAACCTCTCTCTCTCTCTCTCTCTCTTTTTTTTTTTTCCTGACGCTGATTTTCTCAAATTCACTCCCCTGTGGGATGAATTGGTTCTATTCCGAAGATGGTGGGGGCGTTGTGCTGTGATGACGCTGGTTGTGGTGAGCAAAGCCTCCAGGACTACTGGGTCTGAAATTCTCTCCAACCCTGGCCATTAGACAGCCGGCTCCCCAGATGGGGCAGCAGCCGTGGCCTGCCGCCTCCTGCCTTGAGAGTCAGCCTGGGGGTCGCAGAAGGAGACCCTAGAGAGCCGTAGGGTTAACCAACCAACCATAAACATTGCCTCCTCTGTTGATCTTCAAAGGCTTGGGGAAAGAAAACAAACCACATAAATCTTTATCAGGGCTTCTTACAACTGCCCCGGGAGGTGGCTCCAAGAGGAGCTGGGTGGTGACTCCGAACAGAGGATAAAAAATTATTTCAGTGAACAACATCAGAGCCAGAAATGGCCTGCCTTTTATTTTTCTTTTCTCCTCTTTGCTTCCCCTCCCCGACTCCTCCCCTAGGAATGACTTCTTTGTTTTTTGCCACCCAGGAGCTCTGCAGTGAGAATCCTTGGTCCTCTACTGGCTTCATGGTTTCCACTCTAGGTAATTCCCTGGTAATTCAAAAGAAAGAGGAGACTTTACAGCAAGAGCTAGGATGTTCGGAAACAAAGGAAGGTGGGGACCATGTCCATTTCAGAGGTTGACCAGATAGATAACTGGCATATTTACTATGAATAGGATTGCAAAGTAGAAATATGTTGTATCCCCCACTCCTACTAAAAACCTTTCAATAATTTAGCTTTCCATCCAGGAAAAACTCTCTAAACCCATTGCAGACTCCCAAGCAGACATGCAAGGCATCATGGCCTGTCCTTAAGAACACAGAATCCCAGTTCTACTTCTAATACTCTCTCTGGGAACTTGGGCAAGTCATTCATCCCCTCCAGGCCTCATCTCCTCTTTGTTATTATTGCAACACCTATGAATCCACCTAGTAACTCCAATTTATCATGTTGCCAAGTACCTTATATATATTTGTAGTATTCCTCACCACAACTCTCTGAGGCTTCACAGATTCCATTGTACAGATGAGGAAACTGAGACTTAGAGACATTCAGTAATTTACCCAACGTCACAGAAAAACAGGAATAGCAGCACTTACCTCATAGATCAGTGAGGGATGAATGAAATAATGTCTGCAACATGTTTAGCATGATTCTTGGCCCCTTGTGGGCCCCCGTTCACAGAATGTTCCCGCCTCTGGAAATCTTCCCTGAACCCCTGAGCTTCTCCCTCCCCCAATCTCACACACCTCTCCACCACAGCTCTGCTCTCAGGCACTTGTTCGTCTCACCCAAGGAGCTACACAAAGACACAGGTGTGTCTCATCTCTGTAGTGCCGGCCAGTGTCTGGCACATAGTAGGGGCAGAGTAAGTGACAGTTAAAACAATGAATAAATGAATGAATGAATGAATGAATGAATGTTATGAACAAATGCCTAGTTAGTAGCCAGTTTATGCAAAAAAAAAAAAGCCAAAATAAATACTAATAATGACTTGCTCTAAAGATGGTTAAAGATCCAAAATTTCCTGGAGGAGCCTGTGGGCTAGTGGAAAAATGTACAAAAGGGAACGAGGGACCAAGTCATCCTCTTTTTTAAGTACCAGTTTTCATCGCAGCGTAAGGGCTCCGCAGACTTCCCCAGAACGTCCATGAATCATAGGGAGAGAACCCAAGAGTCCTGAGTCCCAGCCACTCTGACTAACTTCAGCAAACATCCTCCAATTCTATGGTAGGAGGGCTGGCATGGAAACCACGCCTGTGTCCACCTGCACACAAACACACACACATACAAACATACACACGCCACACCAACAAATCAATCTCTCAGCATTGACTGAGCGCCTACTCCAAGTAACACCCCTTATAAACTCGGGAGGGAGACATAAAGATGCCTAAAGACCCCAGAACACTGAGGGTAAAGAATGGACAGTCTCACTGCGGAATGGAGACTTTGGGAAGTGGGGTTGAGAAAATAAGAAAGCTTACTGCGATGACAACACTCGCTGCCAGTTCCTGGATATGTGCCAGGAATATAGGATGCCCAGGAACGTGTGTAGTTTGAAGAAGTGTATCTATTCATTCAACAAATGCACCCCTACTATTCTAGGTAAAGAGGATAAATGGTGAACAAGACAAAACCCCTAGCCTCATGGAACTTAATGACTGCTCCTAGAAATTAAGGAACACTCCGTGCTATAAATCTGCTTGGAAATGGCAATGAAATATAAAACAAGCTACAGAAAGTTAACCTTGACACAATGCTTCTCAGTTAATGGAGATAAAGATGTGATTCTAGACCAGGGGTGGGAAACCTTTTTTCTGCCAAGGGCCATTTGGATATTTATAACATCATTCACGGGCCATACAAAATTATCAACTTGAAAATTAGCCTGCTCTATTTGGTCAGACATTTAATTAACTCACGCCTGATGCCTTGGCAGGCCAGACCCAATGATTTCAGGGGCTTATACAGCCCTTGGGTTGGATGTTCCCACCCTGTTCTAGAGAGACAAAAGGGGGGGCGACCTTGGCAGAACCTCCTGGAGGTAGGGATTAGAGGGAGGCTTGTGTGTTTCTCCAAAGGCAGAAGGAATTACATGAGGCCTCCAGAAATTCAGGGCACTTACCTGATGCCTGCCAATTTGAAGCCCAGGGATGTTTCCCCCAGTAAAATCCTCTTCTTCTTCATATCTTGATGGAAATCAATGGGATATGGTGAGGGATAGTACATCGGCCTGGAATGTATGTGAACCCAAATCAAGTGATCATTCCTATGCATTCACATGGACATTCCTCACCCTACAGGGTTATTATGTGAGTGTAAAGTTCCATAAGTAGCAGAATTTATTACTGTGTTTATTATGACACCCATGGCCTTCGAACCCTCACCTTGCTCAGTCTCTCTCCAGTTCCTTCTCTGTCTTGAGACTTCTGATAGATAATGGCAGCTGACAACATTGACTATGGGATAACATTAGACACTGTCCACACATTATGTTTTTAAATCCTCTCAGCACCCTGAGAGGTATAAATGCCTGGAGACTTGCACAGGGTCCCACAACTGAGCAATGGCTGAGTTTGGCTTTGACTCCAAGTGCTTAACCACTAGGCAATACTGGCCCTCCATGGGTCTGAAAGCACTGTCTTATTCATGCTCTCCCCAACTCAAAACCTCTGCCAACTCAGGTGATGGCCAACTGTACCAAGTCCAAATGTTCACTGTGGTTGACCAGCTCTCCCTATTAGCATCTGCCATGCCATCCTCCTTCCCTCTTGTGCACGTTGCCCATGTGGTCTCCTCATTTTCAACTCCCTTTCTCCAACCATCGCTCTGTTCAAATTTTTGAGGCCTATCTCACTACCTTTCTCTTCCGTGGACCTTTCTCCAGCCTCTCCATCCCTCTCTGATCTCCATCTTTGCCGAATGTCTTGTTCACGTTTACAGTTAGTATGGTCTCATTTAGCATCTCCCTGCTCAGAGCACAGCAAGCATTTACTGAGCCCCTTCTATGTACCAGGCCCAAAGAGGAAAAGGAAATGAAAAGATCCTGAAGGGTCCTACAGTTTCTCAGGGGATGACAAGACAGGCATGCAAATAGCTACTGCATCTAAGGCAACATGGCGTCAGGTCCATTGGAAAGAGCCACCCAGTTTCACATCTATTTGTTCAAAGCCACCAGCTAAGTGCATCTTATACAGAACCAGGCAAATCAACATGGGGAGTAGGCATGTGGGCTCGGGAGCCAGAATGCCAGGGTTCAATCCACAAACTGTGTGACTTTAGAGAAGTTGCTGAACCTCTGTGTGTCTCCGTTTTCTCACATGTAAAAATAAAGATAAAAATAGTATCTACCCACTCAAGTGGAGGGTATTACTAATGGGAGAGGCTGTGCATGTGTGGAAGCAGGGGGTATATGGGATATCTCTGTGCTTTCCTCTTAATTTTGCTGTGAACCTAAAACTACTCTTTTATAAAGTCACAAATAAACAAATAAATACAGTACCTACCGCATAGGCCAGTCATGAGGATTAAACAAATTCGTATATGGAGAGCTCTCCCTGAGCTCTGTGCCTAGTACCATGGTCGGCAAACTGTGGCTCACGAGCCACATGCGGGTCTTTGGCCCCTTGAGTGTGGCTCTTCCACAAAATACCATGGCCTGGGCGAGTCTATTTTGAAGAGGTGGCCTTAGAAGAAGTTTAAGTTTAAAAAATTTGGCTCTCAACAGCAATTTCAATCGTTGTACTGTTCATATTTGGCTCTGTTGACTAATGAGTTTGCCGAACACTGGCCTAGCAGATAATAAGTGTTCGATAAATGTCTGCTTTTCTCGGTACTCAGATTATCATTACCCAGTCAAAGGGAGATTCCTCAGCTCCTCTGTTGTTTGGGTTTTTGTTTGGTTGGTTTTAATGGTTGCAGTCATAGCCACATGCCATTTTCTGGCTATCTCATCTGAGTGAGCCCCAGTAGAAGGCTCGCTGAATGGAGCTCTTATTGATTTCAATCTATAATAGTCCTAGCTTTCCTGCCCTCCCACATTTTAACAGATTGCTATTGTTTCCCCTGTCTGTGCAAGGAGAAGGGGGGGGGGGGCAATTTTCCACGTGAAATCAATGCATACAGCCAGGAGCTGGGCTTCTCCTTCCTGTAGCCCGGCCCGGCCCCGCCAGCTGCTGCGCGTCCCTCTTTCACACCCGCAGCCCCTCTGGTTTATGCCTCCCAGCGGGACGGTAATTTTCAGTTCAGGCCCAAAGGCTTTGTTTAAATGTAGCGCTTATGTGGTAATAGAGCGTATTGCAGGGGTTGTTTTTTCTGAGGGTCAATGTTGAATTTAGTCTCAAAATAAACAATTCTATCCTCTTCCATCCTCTCAGAGTTGTGGGTGGGATTGAAAAGGGTGGAGGAGACCCAGAGGTTAAGAAAAAAGAAAAGGGGGGGCGGGGAGGAGAAGGGGCCGAGAGAGCTTGGAAAAGGAGAAGAGAATGGGCAGCAGTGTCCTCCACAGAATGGCCTCTAACATAGCAAGGGGAGCCATTTACTGAGAGTGCTGGGCCAAACACTGTGCTGGGTGTGTTACGGACACAATCGCATTTAATTTTCTTAAAAAGTCCTCTGGAGTACATATGTTTGTGTGCCCATTTTACAGAGGGAAACAAGGAGGCTCAGAGAGGTACAGTAGTAACCTGCCTCGAAACGCACAACTAATGAGATTGTGGGGCTCAGATGGGAAACATGGAGCAGCAAGGGAGGCCTGTTCAATAACAAGGTTGATGAGGGGAGAATGATGTGACCATATGTTCCAAACCAAGAACAAATATAGAGCTTAACACATATTACAACACAGCCATGTAACATCTTATGTGAGGTCTTCCTTAGCAAGTGGTTGTCCTACATGAGAGGAAGGCTGAGGAAGGAGGTAATAGCACAGGCAAGAGATGATGAGAACTATAGGGGAAGTATGACCCTCTGGGCAGTGAGAGAAGAGGATTAGGTACTGGGGAGACAGGGGAGCTAGGGTTACCCTCCAGAAATGAGTCTAGAACTCATGGAACTCAGCACACAGAGATCAAAGGAAACCTTGAGTCTTGCTGTGTTCTGGCCAAAGCAAGGGTGTGACACAGGAAGTTTCCAGCTATAGATTGTCACAACCACCACTCAGGTGTTCCCAAGCAGAGGTATTGGACTCTGTGCACAGACTTGTCTACAAATTTTCCAGCACTCCTATAAAATTTTTTTGAAAAGGATTTATGATTTCTTTGCAGTGTTTCCCAAACTTTTGACATGTGTACCCCTTCAATAATTTTCGTAACTCTGAGTGCCCCTCGTCAAAAAAAAGGATGTATTTTAATAACAATCAAAATATATTTATTTTTTGGTACATACACAAAATAATAATAAACGAAAAATAAAATTATTTATAATAAAATATAAATAAAAGTTATATTATAAATAATGCTTATTTGCACACCGGACCATCTCACGCCTCACAAGACTGTCTTGACGTGACTCATGAGAACATAGAATTAGGCACAGCTAAGCACGGTGCAGTGCATATCCCCACCAAACTCTGGTGCAACGTGTACCCCCACCAAACTCTTCCCGTACCCCTGGGGGTATGCGTACCACACTTTGGGAAACACTGCTTTACAGGAACCTAGCTCAAAACCACTTCTCTACCAAAAGTGCTCTCCAGGAATTCTTGTCTGTGAATGTCCTTCTTCCCCAGTTATTTCACGGTGAGAACACCTCCATCTTGAAACCCATTGAATTGGGAAAATTTCTCCAGTATGTCTCCAAAGAGACTTGAAGAATGATGGAGACATAGAGACCTCACACAAAATTAGACAAGCTGGACACTATGCTTCCTCAACTGGAATTTTGTGAGGACTTAAAAATCAGTTCTTTGTCACTTCAAGCCATTGCCCTAGCTTTGGGCTTGTTGTTGTGTTGTTCATGTTCTTGCTCATCCCATGAAAGTAGTGAAATAAGGAATATCAGTCACAAGAAGGAGAATGATGCTTTGGCATGTGAGGAGCCAAGCAAGCATCGTGCACGCCCAAAGAGTCAAAAGTCAGCTCTTATTAAAGCACCACCATCCACATTAATATGATAGACCAGAATAACTCTGAGGGAGCCATTATGGTCCATTACGAAAATAACATTCATTTGCAAAATGAGGAACATACCCAAATGCAAGTTGTTCCAGTTCTTTCAGCTAAATTACACATTAAGCAAGCAGACTTCCTCTTCCAGCATTTTGAAATGGTTTAATATGCACTCGGGGTTGGCCCAGGCATGGATTTTCTAAGACTGCCCCAAAGCTAAAGTCTGGGGGAGAAAACAAGGACTGTTGCCAGGGAGACAGTCTGCGCCGCTGGGGTGCTGATTAGGTAGCGAGACTGTGCTTTGGAACTTCTCATGGACAGGACAGGACAGGCACCAAGAGCTCACTGGCTACTCACCTCCAGTGGCTTGTTGGTGAGAACTTGGGGATGGAGCGTAGTAGACGTTTGTTGTTTTTGCCTTTCGAGCATTCATTCATACTCTCTTCTGGTAACGGTTCCATGAATTTCCTTTGAGAGCCATTCCTTCCCTAGTCTTGGCCCACTCAATAATTGCTAAGAATGGTGACTAATGGGCTCTAAGTTCTCACTATGTGCCAGGTACTGGTCTAGGCATTTTGCATATATTAACTCATTTACTCCTTATACTGACTCTGTGATATTAGTAGTATTATTATCTCCATTTTAAAAAAATGTGTCAGCCAAAATAGAAACAAATATGTACTTTGCTCTGAAGTGGTAGAAGCAAAATTTACAAAATCAAGTAGTTTGGGTCCAATGCTGTGGTCTTAACCACTAGAGGCTGCAGCAGGGCTGACCTCCACCCCAATTCCAGGAATAGGAACATAAACCAGGTCTGGCGAATCCGAGCATTTTATATATCTCTCTCCATCAGTGATTGATTTAAAAAGGGCCATATCAGTCAAGATAGGCCAATCTTATTCAATTAATGCCAACCCAAGGAGTTATGCTTGAATAACCAGAAATTGTTTCTTATTTGTTTCTTCTGGCCATGAACCTGAGATAGGGAGACCTTAAATGTCAGGAACCACCAAATAGGGAGAACCTAAGAATGAAGCCAATGCAGGTAAGATCAAAGAGGAGAAAGAGATCTTAATAACAACATTTAAACCCCTGAAGTTATCATACTCCCTGGCCTTTTCTGTTATATGGGCCAATCACTTGTCTTTTTACTTAAGACGGTTGGAGTTGAGATTTCTGATATTTGCAATCTATTTGCAATTAATACAGACATTAAACATTAGTCTAAGAATAGCATTTTCCATGTATGTAGTACTTCAAAATTGGCAAAGCTTTTCATACACATTACTTCAATATTACATTTATTTATTCATCCATTCACCAATAAACATTTACTGTTCATTTAATTATAGTCACTGATATAAGTCATCGAGAGTCCCCTTCCCCTCCCTGTTCTAGATACAGTTCATTCTCATAATTTTGTGACTATAACTCTTGCAGCACTTACCTGCAATTACTGGTTTTGCTTAGGTATAATTTAGTAAAATATAAGCTTCTCTGAATTAGAGCTTTATTTATCCTGAAATCCCTGATGTCCACCTGGGTCCCTGACACATACTCATCCATTCCTTTAACAATATGTATTAAATTCCTTCCATGCCTTCATTACAATGCTGGGTACCAAGTAACTACTCAGCATCCTTCATGCATAAAACAAAAAGCAGCTCTAGTTCACTCAGAAATGAAATTTCTGGATAGCTATCAAGTAGCCTGGAAGATCACCAGTAAGTTTGGAGAACCAACTTGTAAAATGATTGGGCAGGGACTAAGGGAAGCCAGGCAGCCCAAACACAGTCAATTCTAACTCAGAAGTGGTTAGGATCTCAAGGCTTCTGCCATTGGACACTAGATGCTACTATCAGAACTACTAGAATGAATCCTACCCCATCCTGCTTTTCTGTCTCCATCACTAGCTCCAAAGACCCAGCTAGAACATCCAATTGGCTGGGTCAAGGACACGTACTATGCCCTAGCTGTCAAGAAGTAAACAGAAAGTATCTGACTTTCCACTTGCTGGGAGGCAAAACCCTGCCTCTTCTGAAACTCATATCCTGGGCAGGCTCCCCAAACATTTTTTGGTGACCCTGAAGTGACAACTGTCCACTACACATGGTGAGTCAAAAAGAAAAACAGAAAAGATATGGCCTTAGTCCTCATAAAGCTTACAAACAACTAAAAAGGAGACTCTACACTAATAAAAAAGAAACCTACAAATTGACTATTACTCTGCTACACCCACCAGCCAATCAGGAGGGAATATGCAAATGAGAAAGCCAAAGATGGCTGCTGCCCAGCTGCTTCAGACACTGACAGGATGCCTGCTATGAGAGGGAGGATGGTGAGGGACGGACAAAGAGATCTACAGAAAGGGCATTCCAGCCAGAGCAAAGACGAAGACTGAAAACTCCCGAGTCTGCAGTGAAGACAAAGATAGCAGACTCCAGTGAAGATGAAGTGGGAAGACTCCAGCCTGAGACTGCAGCAAAGAAGGCAGACTTGAGCTGGAGTCTGCAGCTAAAATGAAGAAGGTAGATTCTGGCCGGAGTGAAGGCCTGAGTCCCATGTGCCAGAGGAAAACCGGTGCTGGAAGCCAAGGGAAGGAAAGCCTATTGCATGAATCTCTTCATGCAACAGGCCTCTTGTCATTAATAAATAACCAGGTGAGAAACAATCACAGCTGTGATGAAGACAGCAAAGGAGGGAGCATTGTATGCTCCAAGGCATACAATGCTATATGTGCATTTCAGTTGTCCGTTTCTATGTAACAGCTCCAAAACTTGATGGCTTAACACAAACATTTATTTGTTTAAATATATTTTTATTGATTTTAGAGAGGAAGGAAGATGGAGAGAGAGAAACATCAATGAGGAGAATCATTGATCAGCTGCCTCCTCACGCTCCCCTCCTGGAGATGGAGCCCGCAACCCAAGCATGTGCCCGCACCAGGAATTGATCTGTGACCTCCTGGTTCATTGGTCGATACTCAACGACTGAGCCACACTGGCTGGGAATACTTTAAAGTGGCCCTCAGAAAATATTTGTAGATGAAATGAATAAGTGAATGAACTTGATCCAGTCGTTCTACAAATAGCTACTGAGCATTGACACGGGGCAGGATACAAAGTGCTATGAATGAAGTATACTCCACAGAAGCCACTGGAGGCAGAGGACGTTGCTCCTTTAGAGCAGGTCTCAGAGGTGGGCTCTCTGAGCATTCGACCTTTGAACTGAGACATAAAGGACCAGAAGGGACCCAACATGACAAGTTCTGAGGGAAGAGCTTTCCCAGGGGAGGAGCACAGCGAATGCAAGAGCCCTGTGGTGGACATGAGCTGGGAAATGCTCTCGGAACAGAAGAAAGATCCTTGTGTCCCAAGCACAACTGTCCTTGTAGGGAAGAACTGAAAAGTGGCTTTCTAAAAATGGCAGGGCCACCAGCAATGCTTTCATATCAGGGCAGCATATCACCAGGGCTGCGGCTTCGGTGACTCCGGAATGTCTCTTCCTGCGAGAATGTTTGGAATGCTCTTTCTCTCTGGCCTGGCCCTGCCTGTCCTCCGCTATGAGACTCATCTTTCATCATGTACTTCCAAAGCTCAACAGCCCCCAAGGAAGCAATTTGGCAGGATGTTCAAAGAACCTTAAAGATGTCCATGCCCTTTGATTCCGTGATTCCCCATCCAGGGCTCTAGCCAAAGGAAATAATCATAAATATGGGAGGAGATTATTACACGAAGAAGCTCATCCCAGCATGATTTACAATAATGAAAAATGCTAGTAAATTAAATATTCAACCATAGGGGAAAGATTAAGTAAATTAATGTACATCTCCTGAATGCCTGCATTCGGAACTAAAATAACATCCGGAAATGCTTGTGTTGTAATGGTGAGATTAAAAAGCAGGATATTAAAAAAAATCTATATGTGATTTCCACAACTATTTTTAAAATTACATGCAGGAAAAATACTGACAGTAATTATTTCTTTAAGGAAGGATTACTGGTGATTTATTTCTCTTCTTTTCCATAATTTTTCTACTTCCAGGAATGAGCATTATTACGTTTAGAATGGAAATAAATTTTTATCTCCTGAAAAAGAAAAAAACAACAACAATGGCTCCACAAACACCTTAGCAGGCTTCTACTATCTGGCCACAAATTACGTCTTCTACTCTTAATAAAATGATGTAAAATTTTTGTTTCCCAAGTAACCAGAATTTGATACCCCAGCTAGCACAAGTTTTGCCCTCCCCCCAGATGACAATCCTTTGTGATGATAGACATTTGAGTATGCTATTCTCTTCCTACCCCAGGCTTGAGGGAGAGAAGGAAGAAGGACAGGAGAGAATGAGGAAGAGAGGGAAAGAGGGAGAAGGGGAGATGTGTCCACCCCCACCTGTTCCCATCTGGCTAAATCCTACCCATATTTCAACACCCACCTTGAGCCACTCATTCTCCAGAAAGCCTTTCCTGGTCAGGCTGCCCCTTAATATCCTTCCTTTACTGTCTATAACATTGCTATGTCTGTCTACCCAGTTTACATTCGGGGTTCACCCTGGCCTTACATTGGTCCTCAGTGTCAAGGTCTGTGTCTCTGTCCCCATATGACTAATCAGCTCCTTTCAGAATTTTATTGCCTTCCAGTTAAGTACCATCCCATCTTGACCCCCTCGCACAGAACTACCTTGTTAATCTCACAGGAGTAAACCGGTGTTCCATGAATGAATAAATGAGTAACTGTATGTAAAGCAAGTCTGAGAGATACACCAGCATGTGTGGGGAATTTCACTCTAACTCAGGCCCAGTTCTTGATGGGGATGTCTTTCCTCTGGCGGAACTCACCATCCCTCGGGCTCCCCACCCGCCCACCACCACCACTCCCCATCTCCAGCTCAAAAGGATTCCAAACCAAGGCTGGCAATGTCGGGGGGAACTTGGTACATAAACTCCACGTACATCAGTCTACTCCAGAGAGGACCCTTTTGTTTTCTTCCCCATGGGCCCCATAAATTATGGGCCACCGTCTTTCTTCCTTTATTTTTGTTTTTAAGTGAGTCTAAGGTTAGTGTAAAGAAATCTTAGCTCACCCTGCGGAAGTGCTTTCTGTGGGAGCAGATTTCCCCTGGTGTGGGGCACATCCAGACCTTAGGACACAGGCCATTGTTGGATAAACGACCTGTCTCCCTGCCAAAGCACAGAGGAACCCAGCCTTGTTTTGTGCTCCCACCATGCACACCTCTGAGAGCTTTTCTCTCTGTTGAGTCCTTGTGAGCTCCCTGCAAGGCCAAGCTAAGCCTCACATGTCTTTGTTTACTCAGCACCAAGAACAGAGCCCAGCATCTAGTAGCTCTGAGCTGTGTGTTTGTGGAGGGAATGAATGAATGAATGAATGAATGAACTAGAAAGGCCTCTGACCCATCAGAAGGAGCTAGATTCCAACTACACATTTCCAGAATAAGTGATTAGCTTATTCCCTGCAGTAGTTCTCTAGGACTAGTGTGACAAATATTTACTACAAACTGGGTAACTTAAATCTACAGAAATGTACTCCCTCCCCCTTCTGGAGGCCTGGAGTCTAAAATCAATGGGTTGGCAGGGCCACGTTCCCTCCAAAGGCCCTGGAAGAGACTTTCCCCTTGCCTCTTCCAGCTTCTGCTGGCTCTGGGCATTCCTTGGTTTGTGGCTACATAGGCCTAACTTCTGCCTCTGTCTTGGTATGCCTTTTTCTCCTCTCTGGGTGTCTCCCCCTTGTGTGTCTCGTCTAACAACACCTGTCATTGGATTTAGGGCCCACTCAGATAATGCAGAATGATCTCATCTGAAGATCCTTAACTACATTTGCAAAGACGCTTTCTCCAAATGAGGTCACGTTCACCAGTTCTGAGGATTAGGAGATATATATATATATATCTGTTGGGAGGTTGCCATTCAACCAAGTAAGTGCCTTTTTATGTTAGAAACATATCTTATGCCATTTTACCCCAACATCCACAACCCCTAGCACATTAGGTAGTGCCTGTTACAGAGTGTGCTGGGAATGGTTTCTCCCACTCTATAATGCGGTCTCTTGGGAATAGTTCTTCCCCCACCACCACCACCAAAGACTGATGCTCCTTGGATTGCAGACATCCTATCCCTTGAAGACACCCCTGCTCATATAAAACACTGAACCAGCCACTGGAAGAAAAGATAGATTCTTTTACAAAGATCTCTTGGCATACTAACGATACCAAAGGGTTTACTCAGTGTTTGTTGAATCGGGTCATATCAATTTAACTCAATACCAGAAACCTTGCTTATGCACCTGAATTTTGCCCACAGAATTCTCCTGAATAGCATGTCCACTCTCCTGGACAAACAGCTGTTATCCAGTGAATTGTAAGTTATTCTCAAGCCAGCCCTCCCACACAGCACAGTGTGCATGCTCACGTTCCTCGTTCGGGCTGCCCCTCTCCCCCAAGTTCACAGGCACACAAACAATAGCAAAATCAAAGTCAAACCTCATTGGGACTGTTGTGGACTCAGACCCAGAGAAGTGATTTCCAGCCCATGTTGAGCGAGCAGTGGACGGAAGCAGTGCGCTAGACCATTCCTTACAAATGGTACTGTTGTGGGGGAAGGTTTCCAATGAACAACCCTTGTGTAGAGCCCAAGGACACAGGTACCCACACAGCTCGTGCGTCACTCGTAAGTGTGTGAGCGATGGGCATACTTGGCTCCGTGCACGACACACCCTATGAATGCAGCTATTTTGGCAGCTTGGATCCCGGTGTCGGTAGAGGACGGAACAAACTCGAGTTAACCCTGGTTACTTCCTTGAGCTCGGCTCTTTGGGAAGGAGTCAGCCAGGCAGACAGCTGCCACTTCAAATTCCACTCCCTGGGAACAATGCGCTTTATTTTTGGAAAGAGGATAAAACAAAGGAGAGGAGAGCAATACCGACAAATATACATTTGCTTTTCTATTTATGCAAAGCCCCGGCCCCTTCATCGCCTTGGTTACCAGTTGTTTAGAGCAGCCGTAGGATATAGAGACTTGTAAATAGTTCCTGGCCACCATCCCTGCACAAGGGAGAGCAGGTCAGTGTCCGGGACGGCACCTCCACGGCTGCAAAGAGCTACGTAAATAACGGAATTATTTCCATGACAGGCAGTTGGCACACGTGGTTGTAATTAATGTCCCAATACAACAAGTTCTCTCTCTCTCTCTCTCTCTCTCTCTCTCTCTCTCTCTCTCTCTCTCTCTCTCTCTCTCTCCTTTCTATGTAAGAGTCACTTCAACAATAGTATCCTAATTATGGACTCTTCATCACACAGGGGGAAAGGGAGAAAGAAAGGAAAACTATGTCTCCTCCCCATTAATTTTGCCATGATTTTCTCTGTCTCTGTTTATTATTTCCCCACACCATTTCAAGCATCATTGTAATCATGCTTACTAAAGCATGATTCCACATGGAAAGTTCACTAGTGGAGAGAGAGAGAGAAAGGGGGAAACAGGAAGGAAGGAGGGAAGAAGGGAGGGAGAGAGGGAAGAAAGGAAGAGCAAAAAATTTTAAAAACAGCTCCTCAGGGGCAAGGACTATGTTTGTCCTGATTAGCATATACCCTTATAACCTAGCACACCCGGCAGCCCCGGCACATAGTAAGTCTTTAATTAAGTATTTAATGAATAATTGGAATAATACAAAAATAATCTATTAACTGAATGGAGCAAAAGGCTTATTTCAAAACTGTCTATATAACAGTTTCCTTCTTCCACTGTTTAATTCAAGATCCAAATTTTCACTTATTTATTCACTCTTAGTGAAAGGGTTGATATTTAATGAACACATACTATATGCCGAATATTTTAGATCTCACTGTAACTGAATTTGACTGTGACAAATCCATTGGGATGTGTGCAGAATTCTCTACAATAAGATCTTATTTGTAATGCATAACACTAACACTAAAAGGCAGTTTTTGAAAAAGGTACAAGTACCATGTGATTTACTCCCTATGAGATTTCTATATAAGAACTGCCTGAGAAGTTAGAATCATCTATTTATCACTTGTTTATTGATTATTTTTCCTTCCAGATGACAAGCAGTAAGCAAGAAGGAGCCATATCTGTTTTGTTCACTGTTATAGACTTAGCATCCAGAATTATATGGTGGCACTCAATGTTTAATGAATGAAAGCAATGGGTGATGGACTCCCCACTGAGTAGACTTCTGCATCCGGGGTCTAGGAATATGTGATGAGTCTAAGATGATATGTGTGAAACTGTGGGGTTTTGGTGAATCAAAAGCATGGTCCTGGAAAACAGCTGGAGAAAATGAATTCAGACTATGAAGAATTATTCTCTCCCACTCAGTTGTATTTCACATTCCTCCCACGTTGAAAGGACCTGAATCAGATGGAAAGTAACATTTACTCAAAATTCAGGCCCTTTTAGCTCCAGGCCAGCATCCTCCAGGTTTCCTAATACCATATATGGCGGATCATACCACCGGGAAGCAGGGAGAGAGCTTTGATCCACCTTGAAGGACTGAGTCTTCAAAGGGACCATGAGCCAAAGTCAATGAGCTTTCAGAAGTGGACAGAAGTTAAAATATGTCCTTTGGGGCATGGACTATAAAGACTGAAAGAGCTTAAATGTCCTTCTTATTGTGGGGGAAGGGGAGGACCAAAAAACCTAGCCCCAAATCACCCACCTCATTAGTAGCAGAGAAAGGCTTCAACTCAGGTCTCTGACAGCCTCTGATCCAAAATTATTTCTATCACCCAGAGGGAGGTGTGTAGTAGAAACAAACACAACGTGAAGAGGGGAGCAGACAGCACATAGTCTCCATCTTTATGAAAAAAATCACTGGGATTCTGAGCTAAGGACAAAGAGGCGCGCGCGCGCGCGCACACACACACACACACACACACACACACACACACACACGCTCTTGGACTCCACGTTTCCAGGCCAAGCAAGGCAGAAAGGGTAGTGTTTTGAGTGCTGTCTGAGCTGGACGTAGTTGAACTATGGGAGGACATGAAAGTAGGTTGTTGAAAAAATAGTACAGACATAGAGTTGAACACTTGGGTTTGAATCCTAGGTCAGCTACTTGCTAATTCCGGCAAGTTATTTAAACTCTCTCAGTCTGTTTTGCCATCTGTAAAATGTGGATAGTACTTACCTCATTAGGCCTATTGTCATCATCAAATGAAATAATGAATGCTAGGCAGATGGTGTGGACTTGATCAATCTTACATCCACTTCTCCTCCATCAGTCTGGGAAACAGGAAGAGTTGATTAGTTTATATGAAAAGGACTGGGATTGGCAGGTATATAATAACATTATTTCATTCATCGTGACTGCATGGGGACTAATACAAGACTTTTTAAATGGCATATCTTCTACCAAAAGTAATGGTTCTTTTCCAAGGGAAACTGGAGTGCCAATTTTCTGGGAAAAGAGAAAGCCTTGGGAAGTATATGTGAAGTCATATGAAACTCAACCCAACCTTCCCAATTGATTGGACCATAAGTGGACTTCTGAACAAGGGTCCCCAGTTCGGTACTGATCACCTCAGACCGTCATAAAACAAGACCTGGGCCAACCAGATTTTTCCTCTCTAGAATTTAAACTGAGAAATGGCAGGAGAGTGGAGGAGTCTTTAGCAGCAGAAGATAAATCTTGAGAGAAATAAACCAGAGGGACCATAATGCGTGAACCAGATGAAGTTATGAGAGTCCAGAAACTAGGAAGTCAAAACAATATAAAAGACAGAGGTTGAGGAAATCTGTCTGTAGGAAGAGGAGAACATGCCATGAAGAAGAGATGAGTCATGAAAATGATGGAACATCAGTCATGATCCATGCTCTGCTGAGTCCAACATTCCTGGAACCTCCCAGGATTCCAAATGACCTTACAATTCCACTCTCAGTCTTTGTGTGGCCCAAATTCTGCTGGAGTTCTTGACCTTCCCAAGGCCAACTGAAGAGCTTTTCCTGACTTCCCATACACACGTAATTTTATGACAAACCTATGAATAATTTGAATGAATCTTTGTTTTTGCACCCAAACAAATCTGATTAAATCAACCTGCCTGCTATATTTAACATAAGTCCTGGCTTTCCTGGGATCAGTCTAATTTCATGAATTTGCCCTTGTTCTTAAAAAGGGTTTGATTAAAACTATAAAGAAATGTGATCTTTTTTAAAATATGTTTTTATTGATTTCAGAGAGGAAGGGAGAGGGAGAGAGATAGAGATAGAAACATCAGTGATGAAAATTATTGATTGGCTGCCTCCTGCACACCCCCTGCTGGGGATTGAGCCTGCAACCCAAGCATGTATTCCTGGCCAGATCGAACTGTGTTCTTTTGGTTTACAGGTCGATGCTCAACCACTGAGCCATGCCAGCTGGGCAAATGTGATTTAACTTTCACAGGTTTTTTTATGACTTTCTTTGTAAATAAATTCACAAATAATAATGGCCTGGTTTGGAGTTTAGGAAATAGTTATCTTAATGATGTGCCAAGCAATTGTCTAAGCTCTGTGGGTTAGATGGTGGAGAGCTACATTAGTCTCCCTCCCTCCACTCAAAAGACTTTTCAGTTGAGTTCATTCTCAACAGAACCATACAAATAATCATAAAGAAGAATGACTAATGAAGCTCCATAAGAGTAGAGATACTGTCTGTCTTATTCATTATATATTGCCAGTACCTGGCACTTAGCCTGGAACCTGAAGAGCACTCCAAAAATATTATCTGAAAGAATAAAAGAAGGAAGGAAGGGAGAAAGAGAAGGGAAGAAGGGTGGAAACCATGAAGTGTGCCTCTCAGATCTTCTGTTACTCGAGGCATAATTGACTGATGGCTCCAGCTGCTGAGTTCTGAATCCATCCCTGCATGTGCACTAAAACCATGCACACATCCCACAGGGGCTCTCAGCCAAAGAGTACGCATGGCTGGCGTACCAAGGTAGATAATTCCTGTAAAATACGGGACTCCTGTGATGCGGACTTTGGCTCAAGGACTGTCCATTGATCTAGCTTAAACATTGTCAGAACTAAAACTGCAGTCTGAAACCCTACCTATCCAACCCTCCTTCCTCTTCACACGTGTTGTCAGACTGCCTCACAGATCTTCCAACATTTCTTTTCTCTTCGTGGTTACTTCTCCCCATAAATCTAAACCAGTGATTTTCAACCAATGTGCCGCAAGAATTTTTAAAACATGCAAAACCTGACTATTTAGTCAGGGGCACTGACCTCTTTTCCCTTAAATTGTCAAATTTAAAAAACGGCAGCAGCCAACCTAACCATAACTGTCCAGGGTTAATGAATCAAAATTACACCAATATGTTCATCAGGTAGGCAAAATGCATATGTTTTTGGTGTGCTGTGATATCTTAGTAATTAGTTTATGTGTGCCATGAGATGAAAAAGGCTGAAAATGGCTGATCTAAACCTTCTTAGCATCTGCATCTCAGAGAACCTAACCAACACAGAGAGGGAGGAAATGAGAGGGGAGGGGCAGGATGCTGCACATGGCTAAGGTTCAAAATAGCCCGCTAAAATGTTTGAATTTGGAATTATGTTTCAGGTTTTTCAGTTCCGTCCCAATGGTACAGCTAAAGTTAGAACAATCTGCTTGATGGCATTTGGAGGTAGAACCTTTGGGAGATGATTGGGCCACGAAGATGGAATTAGTGCCCTTCTTAAGGGACCCCAGAGAGCTCCCTCTTCCCTTGCACCATGCGAGGATGCAGCTCAAAGCCAGCAGTCTGCATTCTGGAAGACAGCCTTTCCCAGAACCTGACCATGTTAGCACCCTTATCTCAGACGTCAGCTTCCAGAACTGTTAGAAAAATATTATTCCAAGCCGGTATGGCTCAATGGTCGAGCACTGACCTCTGAATCAAGAGGTCATGCTTCAATTCCCAGTCAGAGCACATGCCCAGGTTTTGGGCTCAATCCCCAGTTGGGGATGTGCAGGAGGCAGCCAATCAATGATTCTCTCACATCATTGGTGTTTCTATCTCTCTCTCCCTCTACCTTCCTCTCTGAAATCAATAAAAATATTTTTTAAAAGAAAGAAATTCTATTGTTTATATAAGCCACCCAGTCTGTGGTATTTTGTTACAGCAGACTAAAAGGAATAAGACAATTCCCTAATTTTAACCAAACTCATCTTCACAAAATAGACAAATGGCTTAAAAGAATTCTTGCAAAGAAAGTGTGAGTGGAGGGCAACACTGATGGAGCAAGTATGGCAACCAATGAGAACATGGGCAATGACACTTCCCCTTTTCCTGCTTCTAGTCAGAGCTCTCCAACAGCTGCACCATCGAATATGATAAGGAAATTATAAAATTAACAAGGCTGTTTGCCAAATGGGTGGCTATAAATTCACCTTCATTTACCATGGCCTTCAACCCAAAGGTATAGTGGCTAATGCGTGTTTAGCTAGTAGTGTTAACAAGACATTTAATATACTGTTCATTTGATGTTTATTCTTTTAGATTTCCTATTCCTGAATATATTTTATCATTGGTTAATATATTTACATAGCAGCTATATATATATAATATTTACAAATATTATATATATTTGTAAAATCACACTATTTACAAATATTGTGATTGCCTCATCAAAATTATTTGACTGATAAGGGGCATGATTTAAAATATTTTAAAAGCACAGTTAGAAAGACCAGATAAGCCAAAACCGGTTTGGCTCAGTGGATAGAGCGTCAGCCTGTGGACTGAAAGATCCCAGGTTCGATTCTGGTCAAGGGTTCTGGTCAACCTTGGTTGAGGGCACATCCCCAATAGGGGGTGTGTAAGAGGCAGCTGATGGATGATTCTTTCTCATCGATGTTTCTAACTCTCTATCCCTCTCTCTTCTTCTCTGTAAAAACTCAATAAAAATATATTTAAAAAGAAAAAAGAAAGAGCAGATAACAAATTTAGTGGCCAAAAGAAATGGAGAGAATATAGTGGAGGATTGAGAAGCGAGCAGATTAATTAGGATGAGCCTGCAAAGCTCATTATAATTCTCCTGATAAGAATATCTGAACCTCCTATGCATGTCTAGAGCTCCTGATTAGTCATCAATTAGGGCCCCCACTGCTTCATGACCTAGTCATGTGTTGTTATAATGTCTGTGCTGGTCTCATCCCCAGGCCCTCCAGCCCCAACCCCAGAATAAGAGCTCCAGGCCAAGATTAGCTACTGCTCATCTGTTCCCCACCTACATCTATTGCAGCTTAGGTGCTGACTCACCTGGGAAGTCTGTCCTGATCTCCCTTTCCTCCTGGGTGAACTGGCTTCCTTGGTATTCCCAGAGCACCAATCTTCCACCCTAGCATTGTATTGTAATCTTTGCACTGTATTATCTCACACTGTATCATCATTGTTTGTTTTTCCAACTAGACTGCAAGCTCCTTGATGGAAGATATTTTACCTTATTCATTTTAATAGTCTCAGTCTTGGCACAAGACTGGTACATAGAGGCCATTCAATAAATGTATGTTGAACAAATCAATGGGAAGGCATAGATAATTGAAGACCATTGCCATGAATGATTTTCATAAAATGATTGCTCATCATGTCTTTCCTGGCCCCCATCTAGGCCCCCTCAGAAGGATTTTTATTTGTCCTACTTTTTGAATTAAAAAGAAGGACTAAATTGACCCATTTAGCCAGACATCTAAGAAGCTTCAAGCATACCTAGATCCAGGAACTCAAACATGACCCTCAGGACCCTCCCTCTCTCCTCCCCGCTACTTGGTACTAACTTCCTGTGTATTGTCTCACTCTCTCCTACTTTACAAATGGGTGTTTCCAAATTGTAAAGAAGATGCCCACCAGCCAGCCTCAATTCATATCCTTTTAGCTCTCTGACCTAAAGCCAAACCACCTTCTCCTCCAAATCCAAAGACCTAGGGAGAAAAAAAGAAAAAGTCCTAGAGGATTCTGATGGGTCCAGCTTGGGTCGAATGTCCATTCCTGTGAGGGGAAATGGAGTTCTGTGATTGGCAGATCAAGAATATGTCCTGCCCCTGCATCCAGGGACACTGTGATTGGCTGGACCACCAAATCATATGATTAGGAAGCAGAAGCAATGTCTTAAAGAACAGACAGAAAAAAATTAGCAGACGTCTTCTTCAAAACTCTCTGGAATGTGCCCTACACAACAAATCCCCATTGTTCCCTGGAAAATTCAAGCCCAATCTTTGGACAAAGAGGAAAAACTAAATCCTTGTAACAAATCACTTTCTCCCCTCTGCCTACCCATCGTCCCCTTCAAAGGAGATTTTGTTTTCCTCTTATTCACGTCCTTACCAAATTGACACTGGGTGGTCAAACTTGCAAGCCCCCCTGGGAGTCTGCAGCCAGACCCCAACAAGCAAGCTCAGGCCCCACCCATCGTCCAAGAAGCCTCTTACCACAGGGCTTCAGTGAGCTACGGCCTGTGCTGTTGCCAGCCCCAATCACACCCAGACTTGAGGGCCATTCCAAAGGCCAGCACCACACTGCTCCAGGGGGCCGTCTCCTGCCAAAGTGTTATCATCGGGCATCATGGCTGGAAGGCTGGTCTCAGCCCGACTTTGACGGGCGGGCCGGGTCCCTGGCCTGGCTGGGGGCTGCGGATCAATGGCACTTTGTCAGCCCCGACAGGCACACCTTCTAGAAGCTAAAGTGCGTACTGAATGGAGTCGTCTGCAGAGTTCCTGGCTTCGGCAGGCCCTCTGCGTGTTTGGGTAAAGAAATATGCAGCTCGAGCTGTGGTCATCGCTGCCTGAGCCGCCGAGCTGCAATCAACATCAACACCGCAAGGACACAATATTTTCTCCCCATTTACAACACGTTCATTTATTTTGGAATTTCTTTGCCAGCTGAGGCTACAGGGTGGTGACAGTGGAAAAGTTGTCTTGGGGCCAAGCAAAAGAGAGAGTTGCAACTGAACTCCTGTTCTGAAAAAGGGTGCTCGAAAGCAGCAAAAAGCAAGCAGGGCTAAGAGGATGACCTTCACCAGACAGCAGCCAGAAGGTCCTAGTGCCATGATTTCCCTAGTCCCGGGGAAATGATGAATTTGGAGGTAAACTGTTGCTCTTACAGGAGGGTTTGCAGAGCGGCTGCTGGAAATCAGGGCTCCTGAGAAATTGCAGTTCACTCTTGAACAACACAGGGGTTACAGGCAGCAACTCTCCACGCTGTCAAAAATCCATGTATAATTGCCCTGGCTGGTTTGGCTCAGTGGATAAAGCATCGGCCAGCACACTGAAGGGTCCCAGGTTCGATTCTGGTCAAGGCTCTATGCCCCGGTTGTGGACTCAATCTCCAGTGTGGGGCGGGCAGGGGGCAGCCACTCAATAATTCTCTCTCACACCCTAACCGGTTTGGCTCAGTGGATGGAGCAGCAGCCTGTGGACTCAATAGTCCCAGGTTCGATACCAATCAAGGGCATGTACCTTGGTTTCGGGCACATCTGGGGGGGGGGAGGGTTGCAGGAGGCAGGCGGTCAATAATTCTCTCTCACATTGATGTTTCTATCTCTCTCTCCTTCTCCCTTCCTCTCTGAAATCAATAAAAATATATTTTTAAAAATCCACATATAACTTGTGACTCCCCCCAACTTAACTAGTAATAGCCTACTCTTAACTACTAACATAAAGTCAATTAACACATATTTATCTGTTGTATGTGTTATAGACTGTATTCTTACAGTAAATTAAGCTAGAGAGAAGATGTTATTAAGAAATCAGAGGAGGTGAAAACAGAATCGCAACATTTATTGAAAAATCCATGTATAAGTGGACAGCGCAGTTCAAACCACGTTGTTCAAGGGTCAACTGTTGGAATTTCCATTATACAATATGATCTGCTTTCTTTCTGAAAATTTCCTCGGAGAATGAGGTCCTGACATAGTCCCTGCTCTCCAAGAGCAGGCAGGCATTACTGGAAAATATGGTGGAGAAGTGAAAATGATGAGGTTTAAAAGACTGGAGTTTGAATTGCTCACACTGCCACTGACTTACTGAGCGTTCTTGGGCAGATGTCTTCTCTCTCTTCACTTCAGTTTCCACATCCGCTTTCAAATAGACATAATAATATCTAACCAGGAACACTGTCATGGGAAATAGGTCCTTGGTTGAAGTATACAGTACAATGGCCAACTCTTTGTGGGCTCTCAGCACATGAGAGTTCCCGCCCTTTTGTCCCCCTGGTTTTTATTGGCTCGTTTAGGTGCCCCTCACTTGGCTTGGTAGTGTCCCTGTAAACTAGACCAGGATGTTCCCAGGATAGAACGACTATCGGTTGGGCTCCTTGCAAATTGGTGGATGGTCCTTGCAAGGAGGCGGCCATGAAGAAGGGGATGGATTCCACTGTGGTGTGCAATGACCACCTCCTTCCCCATCAAAGAGGCCCCAGGAGAGGTCCCCTCCAGTTATGGTCACAGAGAGGTCAGTCTGTCTCAGACACAGGAAGGGACATGCCACTGTCATCTGGAACTGCCTTCATCAAAGGGCCTTCTTCTCCAAGGAAGTGACAAGCTCCTCAACTTAAGGCAAAGAGGAAAGGGCACCCCAAGTGGCCATTCTCATCCTACTGAGAGGAAACTGAAGCCTGCTGGGGGAGTGGGGGGGTTGACTACTCGAGGTGTCATAGCTGGTAAGAAGCACAGCAAAGTTTTGGAACCAAGTCTTGCTTGTCTGGTTATCATCATAAAACCATGAATTTTAGCAAGGGTGACCACGTGCAATTGATTCTCATTATTCACGGCAGTTATGGTTTGTAAAGAAACCTGAATTATCAAAGACAGAACCATTGCTCCTCAAGGAAACACAGACAGGGTTAGGCTCCTGTGAGCCTGTTTTCTGTCAACCAATCAATCCATAACTCTGTTTTATGTGTGTTTCTGTTTAAGACATCCTATTCAATATATGTTGTTGACTCAGTAACATTGAACTCACACCCAACAGCACTATATATATATATCCATCCCACACGTGAAGGAGGCATATCTGGTACATGTGATTTCTCTATAAGGCACATCACAGCCTTCTGGCACTTAGGAGCACTAGATAACACCTCAGCAATGGACTCGGGGGCCATTTTAAACAGTGAAATCCCCAACGAAAGGTGCAGATGCAAAAAAATGTAGCCCTAAATAGACCCCAGAAAGAGCACAATATGAGAGCTGAAACAAAAAGGCTAAGCATTACCTTCTTTGACCTCAGCTAAAAGGGGCACACCAGGTGGCTCAATCTTTTACCACTCTCCGCGCGGCCACAAATGACTGCAAAGGTGGCGTGTGTATTGCTTAGGGAGTTACAAATGAATTTTAGCAAGTAGGTGAATTGCAAATACAGAATCTCCACTTAATGAGGATGCACTATATTTCATCAGCCACACCAAGACACTTTTATGAGTGGAAAGAGTTGCTATTAACAATTACACCGGGACAACTGGTGTAAGCTGGAACTGTCCCAGGCAAATTAGACTATATGGTATAATCACCTTAATTTTAGTGTTGGAGACGTCCCTTTTGAGAATCTGATGAAAGCCATGAGCATACACTTTTTTTTTTTTGCAGACAATCCCAAGGAATTCACAGACCTCGTGGTTCCTCAGGTTACACATAATCCCTGAAAGAGTAACTACGAAGAAGAATATGTACACTATAGTATGGTAAATATATATATATATATATATATATATATATATATATATATATATATATACCTAAAAACTTAAAGCCAAAGTAAAGATGGGATGAGATAAAGTAAGAGAACCCTTCTCTGGCACACTAGACATTCACACACAGAGTCACTGTTGACATATATCAGGACCTCTGTGTCCTGGTCTTAGATACAAATTCATTCTGATTGAATTCACACACCAAGAATCTGGACAGGGGAGGAAACAAGCCACAAAGAATCCTGAAAGCTGGGCATAAATGTGCTCAAAGCCTATGCCGTTATCCTCTGCCAAATGCCCCATCCCCTGCCCTCGTGCAGAGAGGGTCAGGCCTGAAGAGTGCCTGCAGCAGAAGAGGGACCAGCCAGAAATAGTTTAGACTCGCTTAGTAGAGAACACAGAGAGAATGTCCCTCCCACCCCGCCCCATGCTCACCTGGGACCAGAAAAGAAGAACCAACGAAAGGTTAACTGAACCCCCACTACCCCAGAGGGGGAAAGAAGGGAACCCCAAGGCCACTCATAGGAGCCACAGAGAGGGATGAAAACGAACAAATTCTAGTGCGATGGGTTAAATCCCCATGGGCTGCTGGGGGCTGAGAGGCGCTATCTTTAATCGCCTCCACACGCCTGCCCCCACTGCTCACCTCCCCGAGTGGGAGAGCGCAGCTGCCCAGATGTGTGTTTCCCATTAACTCTGCTGGCTGTGGTCTAGGGTAAAGGAGACATTTTCATGCCAAATTAAAAATGACTTGGAAATGCGCATTGTGTTGGGAGACTTGGCCTTTTGAAAGGGGTGTAAAAAACGAGGAAAGCTGATTTCATCACCCTGCCTGCAGACAGGCCATCAAAGCATCCCGGCCTGTGAAGCAGGCCGGCCACCTCTGCTCTCTCCCCTTTACAGACTGTGTTAGCATCTCCATTATTTACCCCCAGGGTGGGATAAAGGCGCGGTGCAGAGGCTAAGATCTTTAAACTGCCTTGAGTGCCCATTAAGCACATTAATAACATCCACCATCACGAGTCTTACCAATATAATTTCCGACTTCAAGCCGGGCGTGAAAAACAGGGGAGTCAGCTGAGTTTATCCGCGGAGGAAACCGCCTTAAATTAGAAGAGGTTGTGGGGAGATGGGGAAGGGGATTAGCGTAGAAGGCTTCACAAGGCCTTGGCCATTATTTCGCTTCTATTTCCCTTCCCCCACACTCATATAATCGGTGGGAATGGCTGAGCCAATTTGACAGTAAGCATTTAATCAGTGAGAGATGCTAATGTTGCAATTCGGGCAGGATTCCTACACTGCGAAAAGTCATATAAGGATCGGTTTTAAAAAGAAATAGCCGGGGGTCTACATTCATGCCCTGGTGGCTTTCTCTCAGATGTATGGGTTGGAGGTGGGAGGTTGTGGGGGAGAGGGAGTCGGGAGAAGAAGGTTTTTAAAATAAGAAAAGACACCACTTCCTAAAAGACTGGATTCCAGGCCATTCACATGTCTGAACCTACGCACCTCCTGGTCACAGCTCTCCAAAAGGAGCGTAAGTCTGCCCATTTCACAGATGAGAAAACTGAAGCTGAGAGTCATCCCGTGGTTTATGCCAGGTCCCCACAGCTCTATGTGGACAAGCCGGGATGGAAACTAATAGCTTTGAGGCCCTGGAGTCTGTGCCTGCTAACCTCTCCACTCCACAGCTCGATCTAATATGGGAAAGCGTGTGTATGGAAAAGAGGGAGGGAGGTTGGAGAGAGATCTGTTTATTTACTGGCTTGGAACAGAAGAGATTTTAGAAAAGCCCGATCCGCAAGCCCGGGGCAGGAGGCCTTGGGCCTCGGAGCTGTGTGGGGTCAGAGGAGGGCCCCGCTGCCGCCTTCTCCCACCCTCTCACAGCCCAAAGCCACAGGACACAGCCTGCCAGTCTCCTCTCTCGCCTTCCTCATTAGCTGGGGTTGGGACCAATTTGTGGACGCCTTGGTGCCCTAAGGCAGTGTTTGAGTCATCTTCTCTGATGCTAAAGGGGAAAAAAAGAAAGAAGGAGACAGCCATCCCCCAGGAGACTGGAGACGCTGGGAGAGAGGAGCCGTGATGGATGGAGGCCAGAAGGGAGAGGCCGGTGTCCGGAGGTCACTCCTAGTCTGGCTGTCTTTAACCTCACTCTTTCCCCGGGGGACCTGCTCCCCATGAGATCATCTCCCAGCACAGACTTCAAAAACGTAGGCTCACTCCTTTTTATTAACTTAAGAGCTTCACACCCTTCCCACCCCCTGGTTATCCCTGGGGCTCCAAGGAAAGAATCCAGGCAGAACTCAGCGGGAATAGGGCCAGCAAGAAGGACGGGTCTTCTTGTACCATCCCAGGTGAGGGGTAGCATTTCCTTCGGAACCTGACAAATGCCCGTGGGCCTCTGAAGTCAGAGCAGACGCCAAGTCAGAGAGGCAGGATGGAATCAGCCTGAGGGATGCAGCCTGGGGTAGGCCCACCACTGCCAGGGTGGGATGTTGGAGAAGCTACCTCCCTTCTCTGAGTGTTTCATGACATCTTGTAAGAATGGAATTTGAGTAAGAAGTTACAGGAGTTTGGAAGCAACCACCGCCAGAAGATGACTCGATATTGTTATTGATGCTCACCTTAGATAATGTAAAGGATAACGATCGAAAAATGCATCTTTCTGTTGGGCCGTGATCACTGGAATAGCACCCTGAACCATTTCATCTAAGCCTCGCAGGAGTTCTAGACCGTCACTAGCATCTCTGTCCTGCAGATGGGGAAATTGAGGCTGAGCTAGGTTAAACACTGTGTCCAATATCACACGAGTACACAGTGAAATTGCATTCGGGACATAATTGTGCCTGGCTGAAAAGATGATGCATAATCCTCCCTTATGCAAACATTTTTTTAAAAAATCAGGGAGAAGATGGGGAATGAACTGTGTCACAAAGGGAAGATCAGGACACAGAGGGTGGATGGAGCAAAATGGAAGCATTAAGGGCACCCAACCGAAAGTCAGGCACGCAGTGATAGGCATTAGTGTGCATCATGCCATTCAATCAGAGAGCAACATGTAAGGGGCTTCCATGTGTCAAACAGGACACTTTGGGTTGTAAATGTGAACACTATTCATGCATTCACCCCATGTGTCTAAAGCTCCTACTATGCACCAAGCCCAGCAGATAGAAAAGTTAACCTAAAGGTCTTGGATGATTACACACCATCCTGTCATCCTGCCCCACCCGCCTCACCCTCTTACAAAGCATCCCCAGAAGCTCCTCGCTACTCATCACAGTCCTCAAAAGCTTCTCTGAAGCCTGAAGAACCATGATTTATATACTCAACCCAAGACCCTCCTTTCCAAAGCACTCGAGTATCAGGGTCTCTTTCTATTACCATGTAATACCTATGCATAGAGTTAAATATCCAAGCTGCTCTCTGCCTCTGTATTGAAGCAATGGTCCTCCCTACAGAGATCCATTGAATCTTCAATTATCAAATCGACGTACCTTTTACAAAACACTTTCCCATATTACACTGGGATTGTGGGGCATGGGGGGTGGGGTGGGGGTCATGTTATCTTCACAGCAACTCCGTAAGGTTTGAAGAGTATGTGATGTGGTGCTTCGTGGCAGGTTAGGGAACGGGAATTCATGAACTTCTAGGTAGTGACCTGCTCCAGGTGATACAGCCAGTAAGTGGCAAAGACCAGGTGGGATCTAGTCCTCCAATACCTCCTTCTCATCCCAGTGCCCTTTCTCCTGATGTAGGCTACCTGTCAAAGGCCAAGGACACCTTCTTTGAAGCATCTCCATAGAGGTTGATAAATCGCCATGTGTAACATTATGAGCTCAGCTCTACTTTTGCTGGGAATGAGTGTTTAGGGAGACCTAACCAAGACTGAGACCTTAGGATGCCTTGCTTTGTCTTTCCTGCCTGACTTCCGTCGGTGATTCTATCGCACTGGTTAATTCCTGCAAAACATGTCCACTGTAACGTAGGTAAACGGCACCCTTCCAGTTGGTGTGTAAATTGGAACACTTTTTCAGGGAAGTTGGCAGCCTCATAATTACAATTATGATCCAACAATTAATTTCTAGGAATCTCTCTTAAAAGAAATATCCACATGGATGAGCTGATGACATGTATCAAAGCTGTTCTATTACAGCTCTGTTGATGATTAAAAAAGTGGAGAAAAACAAAATGCTCATTAGTAAAACTGTTAAAACACACACACACACACACACACCATGATATCTTCATGCTATGAAACAGCATGCAGCCATTAAAAAGAATAAGCTGTTCCATTTGCACTGCCATGGACACATAATCCATGTTGTTAAATAAAGTTGCAAAATAACATGAATAATAGGGTCAAACACTTTTGTTTAAAAAACAGAAAAAGAAAAATAATAGGGAGGAAAAAATAAAGAACGCCAATGGAGGTCTTCAAACAGAGGCCACGGCTGTCCTGGGCCTGTGAGTTCAGGGAAGGAGAGAGGACTGTGAGGTGCTTGACTCTCCTTTTCTGAAAGTTATTAAAGTGCTATTTTGAAATGTATATTCATAATGATATCTGACGGGGCCTATAAAAGATGGATGACAGTGCAGATCACAAAATTACAGTGATGGGTATTGTGCCTCCTGACTGAATTGCCCTAGTCCTGTACCCTCCAAGTGTATATATGAGTATATTTACATATTGTATGACTATATATATATATATATATATATATATATATATATATACCTAAGAAGAACAAATCCTCACTAAGGGGGAAGAATATAAACCATCAAAGCATTAACACTGGCCAGTAGAGATGGATGGGGAGATTTTCATGCTTTTACTTTTTTAAAAAAAATTTCTTTATTGATTAAGGTATCACATATTTGTCCTCAACCCCCCCCATTCCAATCCCCCATCCCTCCCCACTCATGCCCCCACCCCCCTATTGTCCTTGACCACTGGTTAGGCTCATATGTGTGCACATAAGTCCTTCGGTTGATCTCTCCCTTTAATCCCCACCCTCCCTTTGAGGTCCAAGAGTCTGACCCATGGTTCCTTATCTCTGGGTCTGTTCCTGTTCATCGGTCTATGTTGTTCACCATTTCCCCTAGATGAGTGAGATCGTGTCCTACCGGAAAAATACTTATAAGAATCAAAAATGAGACAAGCTATAATCGTTATGCTGAAAGGCATATGAATCAGTCTGTAGTGAGTTTCTTATACTTCTGCATTACTGGTATTCTATTTCTTACAATGTATTATCTTACAAATTTTAAATTTAAAAATGTTAAGGTAAAAAGATTTATTTAGGCATAATAGGGGGGGGGGGGGAGAAAAAGGCCAAAAAAAAAATTAGATGCAGAAATTGCCTCCAAATTGGAGAAACTAAAATGGGCCTCTCACCATCCAAATGTCCCCAAACCAAATTCCAATTACACAGCAAAATAGCATCGAAACAGAGCAGGTTCACAGGACGGGGACTGGGGCATGAGTCTGTGTTGTTTCCCATCTGGAACTGTGCCTAGCCCAGACCCCATTAAAAAATTACTGAATGTGGAACAAACAGAGAAGAACTCGGGAGACACACAGAAAGGCAATTTTATTTGATTTAAGCAATTGAGATTAGGGGGCTGAACTGTGGCCAAATATTACTACTACTGAGTGTAGGTAACTCTGGCCTGTAATTAGCATATCAAGGGTTTATTTACCTGTAACCACTCCTAAATTGGTTTTACATCTTCAACTCATCAAATATTTAATAAAGCCCCTAGAATCAGCCCTTGCCCTAAGGGGCTTCAATCAAGCTCTGCAAGTGGACCTATAAATCCAGTTTAAAAAAAAAAAAAAAAAAACTCTGCTGGTTAGCAGAAACAGTCCCGGGCAGAGATGTCATTCTGGTCTGACTTCGCCTGCCATAACTAACTGTGTGACCCTCCTGTCCGCTCACCTCGCTCAATAAAAATGGTGGGGCTTGTCTTGAGCTAGATACTATCTCAGATATATAATGCTGATCGGCTCCTGAGAAGTCTCTCACAGACCCAGGAGTGGGATACCCTCCACTAAATGCCACTCTCCCTTCCCTTCCGCTGAACACTGCTAAACGAAGCGTGTTGACCTTGGTCCTGATAGGATCGCCAGTGCCCTAAGAACAAGACCCCTTTACTCCGGGCTTCAAAGCTTAGCCCCATGCAAAGGAGCCCTGATCCCAAGGTAACAGGTTTTCCCAAAGATTCGCGGGACCCTGTACAGAAGTTCTATATCGTAAGGATGAAGAGCTTCATCTTTAGACTCTGGCCGGGTTCCAATCCCAGCTTCACCCCTCACCAACTAGATGACCTTGAACAGGTTCTCTCGGCCTCAGTTTCCTCTCACATGAAATGGGCACAGTGATGGCATGGACCTCACACTGGGCGCGTGGGCAGTCCTTAACACAATGGCAGGGACCCAGGCAGTGTTGTAGAAACGGTTGCTCTTTGTAATGAGTGAGGGCGGTGGTAGAGAAAGGGATCGCAGGGATAGGGTGGGAGACTGAAACTGGAGGTTCGCCAAGGCAAGGCTGATGTCCAGAGCATTCTCTCAGGAGCTGTATTTACTCTTTCCTCCGTGGGTTGGGGAAGGAGGGTGGGAGGAGATGCCTGAAAGGTGTCCGTGGCGCTCTCGGCTTCCCCGGGCTGACTTCTCTCATTATGTTGTCGTTCTCTCTCTCTCTCTCTCTCTCTCTCTCTCTCTCTCTCTCTCTCTCTCGCCCATCCCGGTGCTCAGCACCTCTTGAATCCATGCCCCTAACTGCTGTGTTGCGACAGTGAGTCAAAATCAATACTGCCCTTATTACAAGTCCCATCTGCATAAGACAGCATCAGGCCTTCCCAAATCCCAAACCAAAGCCTGACTGTGAAGGAAGGTCACTGAGGAGTAGGTGTGTGGGGGGGGGGGGGGGGGACTCCTTCCAGGAAGTTCTATAACTTTGGACTCTTGGGCTGACAACAGAAAGCATGCAAAGGTGTCATGACCACGTCACCGGCTCTAAACTCTGGGAGGCTGGGAGGCGGCCCCCAAGGGGGATGCACCCTTGACTGTTGCGGTGGCTCCACCTGCCCACCCATCCCCCATTGCAGCCTAAGAGTACCTTGCAGAGAAAGGGGTGCGTTGGGACCCAGGCCAGTGGGGAGAGTTCGTAAAGACAAGACCTTTTTGGCTTTGTATTTGTTTTAATTTTCCCCAAGCAACTCAGATCTAACGTGGAAAGTGCAATACACTGGGCATATCCGTGTTCACTGAAACTCTCACGTCACAAGTGAAAGTGTATCCAAACGGCCAGTTGTGGCCAGAGAGGTTCACCCTCCTCAAAAATGCAGCTGTCACCAAAAATACATTCGAAATCTCTCTTTCTTCTCTCTTCTCTCTCCCTCCTTCCCTCCCTACCTCCCTCCCTCCTTGTCTCCCTCTGTCTTGCAATTTAGCTTTAATTGCCCTGTCAGCTCGAAAGGCTGCTAATTGACGCCTTTTATTCTACTTTAAAACTCCCGGGGAAGAAAGGAGCTCGCCGGGTCCCCAGAGCTGCAAGATTTGGCCGATTTGGCACGCCTGTCTCCCCTCGGATTGAAGCTGGGTGCAGGAGCGCTGGGGGCAGGCGCGGGGGGAGTCGCCCCGGCGGGGAGGGGGCTGGGCAGGGGTTGGAGCGTCTATTTTTAGTGAGGGTTTTATAGAGTGGATCCCTGTGGCTTGGCTCCACACTGAAATATTGTCCTCGTCTCAATGACATAAACACAGGGCAACTTGGAGATCTTGGCGCCAGCCCTGGCCGGAGCCTGTGAATGGATAGCACGGTGGGACGGGTCGGGAGTGAGAACCCCACTGTAATTACAAATAAATCCATCCCCGCTCCCACCGCCACCCCCGGCTCTCCTGGCTCCCTTCATTCCGCGGGGAGCCGGGGTGGGGAGAGGGAGAAAGAAAGAAAGAAAGAAAGAAAAGGCAGAGAGGCTTTTGTGTAAATAAGACACGAGCTGAACTTACTGAAAGATCCACCAAGAGGCAGCTGATGGAATCATGACTTGGGTAAACTTAGATGAAAAAAAAAGGGGGGGGGTGGCACTGGGGAACGGATTAAACAGCCCTCCTGGTGGGGGGAAGGGGGGGACCAGGCTGAGTTCAGAGGGTGTCTCTGCCTGCTGGAGCCCATCCAGGGCGCTGCTGCTCTCTGAGAGCCACAGGAGGGAATTCTGACCCGGCCCGGTATGCGAGAAATTGGAACTGATCAATCACAACCCATTAGCACGAGGTCCCTCCCTAGGAATGTCCCAGGCCGGGCGGCGGCGTGAAGCTGTTGCTCAGAACTGCCTGCCTCAGACATGGAGCCACACTTTCCAAAGCACCTTTAAATATAGCCTCGCTTCCCTCCCAATGTAATCCCAAGCCTCGGTTTTTTTTCTCCTTGGAAGTTTGGGGGCGGGGAACAGGAGGGGGGTGCGGGGTGAGGTGGGATTTTTACAACCACCACCCCCCCCACACACACACACACACACTCCCACAGCCCTGTAAATAAATAAAAGATTACAACCAGCTCCATTTGAAGTTGTCAGTCCCCCGGAATGGAACTTTTATCCCATTATGAATTTCATGGGTGAGCCCGTTCAGACTCGGAATGTGGCCGACACCTCCATTGAAAGGCCCTAATTGCAGGCGCGGGATTGGCCTGCAGACACCACACTGTACACACCATGGAATTCCTCTGAAGAAAGAGCATCCTATGAGCGCCGCCCCGGGCCTTCCCCCAGCTCCCTGGGACTGTCAAGGTTTCACTGAAACGTTCAACCAACGGTTGCCCTATCAAGGGCCAGGTGCTAATTTGGGATTCTGAGGTGGGCAGATTGGCCTCGGCCGACAGGGCTGTTACTATGCCCGGGAGGGGGGGCTGGCCGCAGTCAGCTTCAGCCTCGGCACCGGCCAGGAAAGCATCTTTCGATCCGTGTGGCCCCGGAAGGCCTGCTTTGAGTTTCAGATGAGCTTCCTCGGAGCCTGAGAGCATCCAGCGCTCGGCTGAGCCACGGCAGAAAGGATGGAAAGACTCGCTTGGCTCGGAGCCGCCCTGCCGGCCCACCTGAGTCCAGAAAGCTGCCCGCTGAGCGTGCCCGGGGGGGGGGGGGGGGCTTCTCCTTTCACTCGGCATCTATTGTCCCTGATGGGGGTCAAGCCAAGGAAAGGTGGCACCTGAGGGGGGGTCTGTTGGTAAAGCTGGATGCCGAAGGGTCAAATATGCATAATGTAAAGTTTGCGTTGTAAACTGTACCATTTTTACCATTTGCAGATGTGCCGCTCAGTGGCATTAAGCACACTTCCATTGCTGTGCCATCGTCACCACCATCCACCTCCAGAATGCTTTCATCTTCCCAAACTGAAACTTGGTCCCTGTTCAAAACTAACTTCCTCTGCCCCGCCCCACGCCTCCTTATGGCAGCCACCATGCTACTTCCTGTCTCTATGGACGGGAATACGTTAGGTTCCTCCTATAAGTGGAGTCACACAACATTTGTCCTTTTGTGGCTGGCTTATTTCACTTTGCATAGTGTCCTCGAGGTGCATCCAGGTGGCAGCATAGGTCTGAATTTCCTGCCGGTGGAAGGCTAATATTCCGTTGGATGTATGTGCCTACCACATCCTGTGTGTCCGTTCCTCTGCTGATGGACACTCATTATTTCCACCTTCTGGCTATTGCCGCTGCTCTGAACTCGGTGTACTGATAGCTGCTCAAGTCCCTGCTTTCAGTCCTTTGGGTGTCTACCCAGAGATGGAATTGCTGGGTCACATGGTTCCGTTTCATTTTTTTAGGAACTGCCACGCTGATTTATATAGCAACCTCGCCATTTCACATTCCCACCTGCAGTGCGGGCTTCCAATTTCTCCATATCCTTGTCAACTCTCGTTTTCCATCCTAATGGGTAAGCGGTGGTATCTCATTGTGATTTTTGGACAGCAAAGATGTTTATTTGTTTCATGTTTGCTTTGAGATTTCTTTTTAAATAATACGTTATAAATACCCACCATGTATTTCACCTGCTCTGCCCAGAGTATAATCACCGTGTTCAAATTAGTGTGCATAAGTCCCACTATTGTAAGCTTGACCACCTATATTTGCAGCTGTTGATAATTTAGCCCTAGCCAGATTAAAGGGTACTGGGTTTGATTCCGGTCAAGGGCACATACATCAGTTGCAGGTTCCTCTAAGGCGCAGGCCCTGGCTGAGGCACATGCAGGAGGTAACCAATCAATGTGTTTCTCTCACATTGATATTTCTCTCTGTCTTTATCTCTCTTCCACTCTCTAAAAATCAATGGAAAAACATCCTCAGGTGAGGAATAATAATAATAATAATAATAATTTATACTACCATTTTGTGAGTCACATTTGCTTCTCCTTTTGTGTCTCTCCCACCACCACCCTATATGAGTTAGTTGTATGAGGAGTACCGAAGCAGAATCCCAGACTAAACAAAAAGAAGCCATCAAAACAGATCACAGCTTTGAGCTTAGGCAGAGACTTAAACCATAGCTGTGCCACTTTCTATTTGACTTCCTTGAGTTTTAGTGTCCTTACTATGTTTTCCTCAAAAACGTCTAAATGAGATTATATATATAATGAACTCTACTAACCACATGGTAAGGAGGAAGAGCTACAGAAGAGATTAACATCAATCTTCTTATTGAGCTGTTGCCTCTCCCCAGCTGTCACTCACTCATAATACCCACTGACTATTCTTACCCACCTCTTCACATTGCCATAGGGTAGCACAGAACGGGGGCAGAAGCATAAGATAAGGAATGTGGCCCCATTTACGCTTTGCTAACATGTTGATCTAGGTCATCATCTGGAGTGAGGGTCCCCCTTATGCCAGCCCTCCCCCCCCCCCCACCCTGAGGGCTATGGAGACTGGAAGCCAGCGAGGAAGGACACGGAGGGAAGCCTGAACTGTTCTGCCAAGTCACTCTTACTTGGGGGAGGACATTCAGCTCAGGCCCTGAGCCTGGCTACAGAAACTGTAATCCAATACCTTAATCCATTTCTTCTTCAAAGCGCTGCCGTTCCTGCCAGGTGGACGGAACCCCAGTGGTGTGGAGCCGCCCAGAAGCTCTTGCATTGGGCTGCGTCATGCGGGCTGGGGAAAGCATACCCGGAGGGGCACTTCTGGCCTGGCGATCTGGACAATTGCGGCCGCAGAATGACAGCTCAGAGTACCTACAGGATGTCTAGGGAGCCGCACCTCGGTGGTGTTGACAGTGAACCTGGCCATTGATCCAGTCGCCCCCAGTGAGCGCTCACTGTGCCCCTCGCACTCACTGTGTGCGAGGCTCTTTGGCTACACAAAAAGGAGTCGGACACCCAGAGGGGCCTTGTCTTCAGAAAGATCGGTGCTCTTCGGCCCTTTGGGGAGGAGCTTCTGGATCCACCTCTCCCAGAAGACAGCAGGGACTGGGGGCGATGGGGTAGAAGGGAGAGAAAAGAGTTCCAATGCCGCCGCCGACTGGGTCCTGGGGTCTCAGGGGTGGGGGTGGGGACTCCACCATCTTCCTTTCCAAGGGCGGAGGCTGAGTTTAGCCTGACATGTCACAGCAGCTGTGCCTCCCCAGAACGAGCTGGGATCATTCAACCATGCTCCGACCCCCCCCCCCACCCCAAGCTGCAGCTTCCTGGGACAGAGCCAACCACTCCTCACCCCCACCCCTGCCCTGGCTTGCTTCTGCTGCCAAAGACAACAAACCTCAGGATACTGAGTTGCTAATTTGTGAGCATTCAGGCTACTGAGGGTGTTGGTGCAGCAACTAGGCCATGCCCGGTTCAGCATGGGCAAGTCATCGGTGTGTGCCAGTTAAAGAGCAAAGCGTCTATTTTAGTCAAATTGGTCTTTTATCTTCCAGATATCTAGAAGGGATCTGATGTCTAAGAAAAGATCAAACATTATAAGCTATGACTACCTAGCTTTGCTGCATTAACTAAGAAATGGGCATTAGTTTTCACCACCAGGATTTCCTTCTATCCACTATCAGGATCCATCATGGTCCCCAAAAGCCATTACACAAATCCAGAGATTCATTCATTCACTAAGCACCTATTACATAGCACACACAAGGCTAGGTACTGAGGATACAGAGATGAACTCCCACATAAAGAGCTCCCTGTCTGGCAGTCAAGACCAACAACTCCCAAGAACCCAAACTGGTCACCAGTAAACTAGAGGAGGGTGTAGAATGGTGTAGAACAACCATGTCAAACGCAAAGGCTAACACGGGCCAAATAAACGAGGCATGCGGCCCCGCAGGCTGCGAGTTTGACATGCTTGGTGTGGAATCTGAGGGAGGGGGTGACTACTTTCACTCAGAGGGAATGGAGAACGGAGGAGGCGATGTTTGAGCAGAATCCAAAAGGTTGCAGATGAATTTGCAAAAGGGTTAGGTTATGTGTAGAGCCCTCCAAAGAGTTCTATACAAGCTAACTCTAAGGTGAACAGCAGAGTGGAAAGAGGTGATGGGGAAAGGGTAGAGTGTGATCGGATTAGAAAAGGCACCCGATGTCACCATTCTATCATGAGAGTAAGCGGGAGACTCCTTAGAGTCCTAAGAAATTCCCTTTCTATGTACAAGATTACTTTAACCTGTTTCTCCCTCAGGAAGCCTAAGGCTTGGGGAGAAATGAGAGGGTTATTGAGTACACTTCGGCAGGAAGCTGTCTTGCCTTCGGACTAGTCCTATCTGCAAGCCCTACTTCTCAGTAGTAGACATGGAGAAATGTCCATGAAAGGTGAGGACTTCACTCGGGACCCTCACCAAACCCCCACCCCCCAACCAATCGTGACCCTGTAGTCCCTAAGAGATGACAAGCGTCCCAAGGCCTCCCTGACTGTCAAAATACTTAGAAGAAGCCTTTGGGAATCACACCCAGAATAACGGGACTACGTCAGATGTAAACGTTCATACTCTTGAGGAAGCCTGAGCCATAAACATTTAGCCTCCAATGGTGCTGCCTAGCCTCCCGGGCCAGGGCCTGAAAGAAAAACCAAGTTCTATAAAATGGGATCTGCCAGGATTTTCTCCCCACCCCCCGTCCGTGGCATTATAATTAGGGTACCTCTTACTACATTTAAAGGCTCATCTGTGGTGACTAAAATCCTGGAGGTGAGGGAGGCAGCTGTGCATGTTCCTCAATGTATTTTTGCTGATCCACCGCAGCAATTCCCTTCTCGAACAATGCAAAGCGAAAATGAGGTCGGAACCACAGCCTTACCTCATTCCAGGCCCAGCCCCCTCCAGGCACTGCGAGGGCCCTTCTCCCAGCGTTTTAGGGATTACCTTTGCGAGTTTAATCAAGCTTTACATTAACTAGTTAATATGGGTAAGCCTTTGTGTGAGGAGAGAAACCCTTGTCTGAAATTGTAGTGTGATGGATTCGTTTTGTGGGGAGGAGACCAGAGGGCCCACGCATTGGACTCTTCTCTAACCTTATCCATGCTCTCTGCCCTGGCTGGAAGCTTTTCTTTACATTTTTATGTATACAAATAATTTACAAAATTATTTTTTTCTAAAAATCCTATAACGTAAGGAATCATACCTTAGAAATATCCTGCGTCAAAACCTGAGTATGGATCCTAACACCTTCTGGTAAAGAACCAATCACTGTTTTTATTTAGTTTTATTTGTATTTTAATACATTTACTTGAGATATTAAGTTATTATGCCAGAGAAAAGATTGGAAATGTTTGTGGTAGATGGAGAATGCCCGATGAATTAGAGGACTCTAGGAACCCCTTTTATTTTGATCTTTTTAAAATTTATTTGTTTCAGACAGGATCAATATCTTTTGTTTGTTATGTAAGTTAGTTTTTTCTACATAGAAACTAATGATTTTATTTTCATCCACGGAACCCCTTTGAGAAATGTAAGGAGGTTTATGTAACTCTGAAGCCTCTCTTTCATTTTCCGCAAGTTTGTTTTGTAAATTGCTATGATGAAATGCCGTGATTTTTCTTTTTCTTAATGGAGGACATTTTTTAATGAAGCTTGGCAAAGGCACTAAGGTGAAACCTTAGATATAAGAAAAATAAAAGCAGTTGGGGGTTTCAGAGACATTGTTTGTCTTGAAAGTGGTGTAAGAAGCTTGATCAAAAGCCTCGTTTTACTACAGTCATGCTCCATTATGGGGGGTGGGACTGAGGGTGGGTGGGGGAGGGGGAGATGACATGAACCCTCTCCCTGACTTGACCAGGTTGCCCAAAGTGACTCTCCCTACTGCTGGCTGGTGAGGGTCACCTTGGAAATAAGTCAAATATGGGTTCAGATCAAGAGAGCAGTCATAAACCAATGAAGATCAAAGGCCAATACCTTAGGAAGGCCTCTGGGCCCATAACTGAGCTAAGAAGTCTTGCCCTGCCTCTTGAGATGGTCTTTGAGGCAAATAGGGCCTTGGGAAGCTACCTCACCTCTCTGGGCCTCAAGTCCCCAATCTAAAAAAATGGGGAGATAGCTGTCCCTTCTTCAGAAGCTCCTTCTGTGTGAGGCAGAGAAGTTAATGTATGTAAGACAGGTGGTAACTTCCCAACTGTTAAGCTTGCATTCTTGTTTCTAAGACTGAGGGAGAAAACCCTCAACTTAGGTGACTTACTGGGTGTACCTGTTAATAATACGGATTTTTTTTTCAATAGATGGAGTTAAACATATGTTGATATACACTGAGTGTATATCCTACATAATAAAAAGCTAATATGCAAATTGTCCCCTCGACCAGGAGTTCGACCAGCAGGCAGGTTGGCCCACCACCCATTTCCCCTCCCACTGGCCAGGATGGCTGGACCCACCCATGCACAAATTCATGCACCAGGCAATATATATATATATATATATATATATATATATATATATATATATATAGTGAGTGACCAGATTATTATGTGTTCAGAGATCATAATAATCTGGCCACTCAGTGTATATGTAATTTGATATGTATTCTATTTTGTTGTATTGACAAGCTTCAAAACTTCATATGTCAAATTTGCTGAAGGTGTTAACATCATAGATATTTTTACACTTAAAAATGTCAAATTCCGTGCCAAAAAAGAGCATTTGTGGGAAGTTTTAATTCATTACTTTATTTTGAAGAATAGTGCTGCTGAAATTTATCGTATACTTCAGGACGCTTATGGTGAACATGCTCCATCTTAAGATACTTGTGAACCCTGGTTTAAACGCTTTAAAAGTGATGGTTTCAATGTGAAAGACAAAGAATATCCAGGTCAACCGAAAAAATTTGAAGACCAACAATTACAAGCATTATTGGATGAAGGTGCATGTCAAACTCAAAAACAACTTGCAGAAAGATTACATGATGCTCAACAATTTCTGATTGTTTAGAAGCAATGGGAGAAAGATTTTAAAGGAAGGAAAATGGGTGCCACGTCAACTGAACGAAAGACAAATGGGAAACCAAAAAGTCATCAGTAAAATGTTGCTTCAACATCACGAAAGAAAGTCTTTTTTGCATCGAATTATGACTGGTGATGAAAAGTAGACTTATTTTGAGAATCCCAAACACACAAAATCATGGGTTGATCCAGGTCAACCATCAACATCAACCGCAAGGCCAAATCGATTCAGAAAGAAGACAATGCTCTGCATTTGGTGGGATCAGGAAGGTGTGGTGTATTATGAGCGTCTAAAACCAGGTGAAACCGTTAATACTGATCGCTACCGACAACAAATAATCAATTTGAACCACGCTTTGATCGTAAAACAATCAGAATGGGCCAGAAGACACGGCAAAGTAATTTTGCTTCATGATAACGCACCATTACACACTTCAAAAGCACTTAAAGGCACGTTAAAAGATCTTGCCTGGGAAGTATTAACCCACCCACTGTATTCACCAGACCTTGCTCCTTCAGATTGCCACTTGTTCTGATGGATAGCACACGCACTTTCTGAGCACCCCTTCAAAATGTACGAAGAAGTGGAAAATTGGGTCTCTGAATGGTCTGCCTCAAAACAAGAAAAGTTCTATTGGGACGGTATCCACAAATTACCTGAAAGATGGGGGAAATGTGTAGCTAGCGATGGACATTACTTTGAATAAAGCACTTTCGATGTTTCTCTTGAAATTATTGTGTTTTCTTTGGATTACAAAATCTGCATTATTAACTGCTTAATAGTTAACCCACATGCTTAAATGGCTAATAATTTATCTGCATTATTAACCGGTTAACAGTTAATCTGCATTATTTTTTTAATTTTATTGATTTTTTTTTTTTACAGAGAGGAAGGGAGAGGGATAGAGAGTTAGAAACATTGATGAGAGAGAGGGAGAAACACCGATCAGTTCCCTCCTGCACACCCCCCACTGGGGATGTGCCCGCAACCAAAGTACATGCCCTTGACTGGAATCAAACCCAGGATCCTTCAGTCCACAGGCCAATGCTCTATTCAAACCTGTCAGGGCTAATCTGCATTATTAACTGGTTAATAATTAATCCACACTATTAACCAGTTAATATTTAATCTGAATTATTAGTCGGTTAATAGTTAATTTGTATTAACCCATTAATAGTTCATCTGCATTATTAACCGGTTAATAATGTGAATTATTAACCGTAATCATGCAGATTTTGTAATCAAAGAAAACAATAATTTCAAGAGAAACATCAAAAGTGCTTTATTCAAAGTAATGTCCATCGCTAGCTACACATTTCCCCCATCTTTCAAATAATTTGTGGGTACCATCCCACTAGAACTTTTCTTGTTTTGAGGCAGACCATTCAGAGACCCAATTTTCCACTTCGTACGTTTTGAAGTGCTGCTCAGAAAGTTCATGTGCTATCGCTTGGAACAAGTGGTCATCTGAAGGAGCAATACAACAAAATAGCATACATATCAAATCACATATATATCAACACATGTGTAACTCCATCTATTGGGAAAAATCCGCATTATTAACTGGTACACCTAGTACTTCCAGCACCCAGCCCCCACTCCAAACTCATTCCAGGCTGCCGAGTTTTGATCAAGCATGAGATTGGTTCTTGGTGCATTTCAGTTTTGTTTTGTTTCTCAGCCCGGTGGTGGGTTTTGACACGGGTATCACTTTTGAAGGCAATCTGATTTCTCTGTCCATGCCCGAGACAACACGGTGTCTGTCACCTACTTAGATGCATGGACACAAACACACACCCCTGCACACAAAAGCCCCTCACACAGGCTTCTCCCTCCCTTTACCATCTACATGAGCACTGAACCATGAAACCAAACCTGAAACAGAGATCACCCAAGTATACCAGTTGGCCCTGCCCTGCAGCGTTGTGCTGGCTTCAACACCCTTCAATACGTAGATCTTTAATTACCATTTCCATCTTTACTAAAGTATGCCTGATAATAACTTTAGGGCAAGTCGTTTCCTCTAAATTCACATGTTTTAATCTTTTGTTGGTTTTTTCCTTAAATACAAAAGTAATAATCACACTTCCTCTTTGTTTTAAAAGCAGATTTATATGAAGATAATACAAAGAAAAAAAAGTGAGTTTCTTCTACCTTCCTCATCCCACTCATGTACCCCATTCTTTAGGGGTAATCGTTACAATGAATGATTCATAAACATATTTTTAGGAATTTTTTCGCACACACAAAATAATCCCAGCATAGAGATTAGAAGCAAGGGTTCTAGGACTGGGCGGCCTAGATTTTGATCAAAATAAAGTTTGTTTTTGAATAGTGACTGTCATAAAATGTTTAGGACCTATAATCACCATATTAATACAGCTTCCAAGATTTCTTTCAAGGATTTCTAAATTCAAGTCTAAATTTGAATTGGATTTCAAACTGCTTCAGGCCCTTGATGGCCCTCCTCCATACAAGGCCCCTGGTCCTTGAGGACACTCCAGTCCTCAAGCTTCAACACTTAGCACTGCCAAATTGGCCCCAGAATTTGTATTATGTGGCAGCCCACTCCAATGCCCAAGATGTGATCCAGCCACCCCCCCCCTCACCGTCTAGCCTGTGACCTCCTATTGGTCTTTCTTTAAAAAACATATATATATATATATATATATATATATATATATATATATATATATATACTGCTTTCAGAAAGGAAGGGAGAGGGAGGTAGAAACATCAATAATGAGTATCATTGATTGGCTGCCTCCTGCATGCTCCCTACTGAGGATCCAGCCTGAAACCCTGGTATGTGCCCTGACCTGGAATCGAACCAGACCTCCTGGTTCAAAGGCCGATGCTCAACCACTGAACCATACCAGCCTGGCTCTCACTAGTCTTTCAAAACCCAACTTGGACAGTGAGCCTTCTTGGATCCTCCATCCTACTCCACCTTCCTATGCTTCATCATGGCAATTGACATCCTGAGCTGTCATCTTTGATTTATTTTCTCTTTTTACCCAAGAGTCTTTGAGCTCTTGAGAGAAGGGACTGTGTTTACTCCTTAGCAAGCAGAGGAAGGCTTCATCGGGGCACAGGCCTGGTGAAGAGGTGGGTGAATTAGACTGATGGGTGACAGTAGGCAGTCACAGTGTGAGATTTCCAAGCCTGCGCCAATGGGTGGGTGGTGGGAAGACAGTTAGGGACTAGAAAAAAAATTCAGGGATGGAAGAATTCAGGGCATTGGATGGATTCAGTGGCTGGAACCTGTTAATCACCCCAACCACTTGGAATGGGGGTGGCTTTTCACTTTATTTTTCATTCCATTGAGCTCCTATCTCCTTGTTATCTTGAGTCTGGGAGGGGATAAAAGAGAGTAGACCATGTGATCTCAATAAACATCTATCTGAGGCAGAAGGATGAGGGGATGTGGGGGAAACGTGAGCCCAGGTTCAGATGGGTGCTTGTGTATTTGGAGGGGGGAGCGGGGAGGGGGAGGCTGTGTAATTCCTCAGAGCAGGTGGGTAAGGGGGGTGGTCTCCAGAAACCTTTACAGCCCAGACAACAAAGGGAGAGGCAGAAGGGCACCCTGTGTGTGTGCATGGGGGTGGGGGGTGGGTGCGAGCATGGGGAGTGTGGGGGGGGGAGACCTTAGGAATGTGGGGGGGGGAGCATAGGGAGTGTGTGTGCATGTGTGTGTTGGTGCGCACCCCAGTGTGTTTGTACTCACTATTCCTGTATGTGTCAGGAAATGCATCAGGATCTGCACAAGTGGGCGCTTATGTGGGTCCCTAAGGGTAAGGGGAGCTGGGGAGCAGCCCTAGAGCACCTCAAGTTTACATTTCTGTGAATTTGGGGACAGTCCTCATTGCACAGAGTGGCCCACCATGGTTTGGGAGAACCCTTCAGGATGCCTGCGGGCAATGGAGGAGTCACGTGGTTCGTTTTCCTTTTGCAATACTGGGCCCCAGGGTCCACAAATCTGAACCAAGCTGTGTGTGTGTGTGTGTGTGTGTGTGTGTGTGTGTGTGTGTGTGTGTGTGTGTGGAGAGAGAGAGAGAGAGACTGCACAAAGATTTCCTTTCCAGAGGAAAGCCTCGGGTCCATCTGAGCCCCAGACTCCAGCGGAGCACACACCACGCGGAGCCTGAGAGCGGCGGGCCCCGCGCAGAGGCCGGGTGTGCAGGCTCCTCCCAAAGGGCAGACGCCAGGCCTGCTGGCGTCGCCCCCACACCCGCCTGGGCCCCCCACATCAGGGCAGGCTAAACATGAGGAGGCTCCTGTCTCCAGGGCTGGAAGAGAGGCGCCCTCGTTAAAACTCAGATAAACAGTTTATCAGGAGATGAATGAGCCACCGGGCTCCAGAGTCGGCTCCCCTTCCCCAGCCCGCGTGGAGCCGGCGGGGAGGGGGCCGCAGGCGGGGCGGGAGCCGGGCTGGGGAAGGAACGGGGCTGGACTGCGGGGCTGGGACCAGCGCCTTTCCTCCTTTTGGCCTTTAGCTTTGTCTCTGTTCCTGGAGCTGCATTTCACATTTCTTCCCCCGTTTGCCCACCCCAGCCTAAGGGTGGGAGTTACCGGCCTCCCCTCTCCCTTCTTTCTCTCCTCCTTTCTGCACCCCGCACCCCTCAAATGCCTGTGCTAGCCAGAACTTCACCGTTTAGCTAGAATCCCCTCACCAGTAGGACACACACACAATTGGAAGGGATTGTGAAGCTGACCCAGCCAGTGTTTCCCTGGTCCCCGGCAGGCCATGGGGCAGCCATCACCCCCTGTCTGGCCTGAGAAGTCCCCTCCACTCCCTCCTTCTTCCACCAGTCAGGAGGGGAAAGTGGCAAGCCTCACGGCCCACTTTTCCTCACTTCGCCAAGTTGGGGCAGGTTCGAAACGTGCTACTTCGGGTCTCCGGAAGAAAAAGCCCATCCAGTTCGACTTTCATGAGACCCCCAAGAGACAGTCAGAATCAGAGGGTGACGCCAGGCCTAAAGGATGGCAGCTATCCTGTCGTCTCTGTGTCCGGGAGCACCAGAGAGGTAAGGTGACCTGCCCAAGGTCGCACAGCCCGTAGGTTGCAGGTTTTCCAACGTCCAGCCCCATGTCCTTGGTACATCACCCAGGCTGCCTCAAGTTTATGTTTCCAGGGCCAAAAAAAAATAAAGCAGGAAGAGTGTTGCATTGCTTTTAGGATCAGCATCAAAGCACCCTGGGTCCTCTCGCCTTGACCTGGAGTCGCCGGAGCAGTTGTCCAGAGGAGTGTTTCGATCTCCCCTGCCCAGAGCATTTGCCGGGAGAGGGATGGAAATCCTGGGATACGGACAGCCAGGAACGGACCTACACTCACCTGGCTCACCAGACTCTTCCTACACGGGCCGCCAAGGCCCGAGGCCTCGGCCCATCTCCCCTAAGGTCCAACACCCCCCCACAGCGAGGGCCTGATCAGAAAGCTGAGCCGATAGCCCTCCTCCCCTCGGTCCATCTCCCACCCCAAAGCTTCCTTTTGAAGAGAGACAGCCCCCTTTGTCGTGCTTGCCGAGCTCCCTCTTCAATGGAAGTCGCAGAAGCGCTGAAATGGGTGGGCTGTTGAGTCCCAAGAAATGCCAGTGCCTCTCCCCCAAACACGAGGGCCCGCAGAGGTGGGGAACAGTTCGGCCGACCGCGCTGAGTGGACAGAAAGCAGGCCCGGAGGGGTGGCAGTTGATTTCAACAGCACCCCAGCCCCTTCCAAGGCCTCTCTGGCCCAGACCCCAGACGGTTGGCCTGTCGAGGGCGGTGGGAGTCCGCTGAAGAGCTAGCAGTTGTTGGAAGACTGTGGCCCACTCTACACTCCGCTCCGAGTGCTGTTTCTGAGCTAAACACGCCCTACTGCCCCCTTTACAGAGCGCCCTTCTGAGAGGTGTGTGCCGATCCCGTTGGACAGATGAGGCAGCGGGACGTCGGAGTTAGGAGGCTACGCAGGTAACCCAGCTGATGAGCCATTGGACCCAGAGGTTGTCTTTGTGTTGAATTCCCCTGTTTGTGGTATTTCCTCCTCCATCCAGATCTTCTGTATCCAGATCCTTGTATCCTTGATACAGTGTTCCTATCAGGGGGAGGGCGGGGGTGTCTGCTCTTTACCCTCATCCTCCTCCTTGCCTGGGACCTGCACCCCCGAGTGGCCGCGCTGCACGCAGACTCAAACGGTTACTCTCCTGCTCTCACTACGCAGATAAATCTACCCTTTTTCTTCATTAAGCCTGGCTGAGGCTCTGCTCTGCCATTCATATTACTACAGTATCACCGGTAGTCATGTTAGCATTACTTAGTCTCTGCTAACAGCACCCCCAAATTCACCCAGGACCTAAGTAGAACGGGCATAGAGTGGGGGACCGGCGGTAAGCCCCCCCCAAGTGGGCCGTTTCAGAACCCCACAGTGGAGAAGGGTAAGTGCAGGATGGAAATGGGATCGCTTTTATCACCGTTTTGACTTCGGGAGGGTCGTCATAACGTGTTATAAAATTTCCAACAGCGTTCGGAGCGTAGCACGACGCTGTAATATTTCTCAAAAGTGGGCATGGGTTCTTCGAAGGTTGTGAAGCCCTAGTCTACACTGTTAAGGGAATAGACTTCCCCCCCACCCCCACCCCACCCCCGGCGCTTTTTTTTGTTTTCTTCGTGTGCTTCGCTATACTACAACAGTCACGGAGGGTGGTGATCGACAGCGAGTCCTTTCTTCTTTGTGGTTTTCTCCCTGGTCTTCACCCCATGGACCTTCTATAAACAGGTTACCCAAACTTTTGTCTCACATGGTTTGTTTGTCATCCCCCGAGGGGCTTTTTCTTCTTCTTCTTCCTGTTCAGTCCAATCTAGCCAACCTAAATAAAGGGCTGAGGGATCAGGGTTGGTTTTCAAACAAGAATGGGTGATTTGCAGTAGGAGAGAGAGGGGAGAGTGATGGAACGGAGGCCAGCACAATGAAACATCCCTAATTGGAACCTACCATCTCGGGAGGGCTGGGCTTAGAAGTTAGCCTCTGAACTCGTTACCGAAAAATTATTTTCTTTAGTGAATTCACAGCAGTGACAGAATTGCTCTGGGACATTTAATCTTCCTAAGAAAACAAACCAGTGCCAGCCCCCTGAAGCGCATCAAAAAAAAGAAAGGAGCCTTGTTTAAGCGCCTACTACGCTCCCGGTTGCAGTCACATGTTATTGCAGAATCAACTCAACTCAAACAACCAACGGGTTGTTCGTATTTCCATCAAAGCGGGATTTCCTTTTAAGGCAGTTCCTTCGGAGTCTAATTCTAGATAGCGTCTAGACGTGAGAGTTTAAGAGAATGTTTTCAGCTGAAACTGGCCAAACCTCCCAATGGCTGAAATTTTGCAGAAAGACTGGGAAACTATGTGTTTTCTTCCGTAGACAGACGACAAACTTCTGGAGGGTGCAGGACAGCACAGGTCGAGAGGAAAAACTAGATCCTTCGGGAAAGAAGGGAGAGCGTTTTTGCACTGTCCCAAGGAGATCTCCTAACTCCATCCACTCCATGGAATGCTGGTGAATACTTGAGTCATTCACTCCTAATCTCTCTTCTCCAGCTTTTTCCAGACTCCAATCACATCCACCACCAAGGAAAATGAGTTTGAGTTTTGAAGCTTGGATTCTGTTCTTCATCCAAGGGGAAGTTAACCAGAAGTGTCACCTCGATGTCCATCTCCCATGAGAGAAACTGCTTCTAGAAAGGAAAGCATCGGGCGGGTTTACTTAGAATCGCAGAAAGGCAGGGCGACACGCGTAATGTAGTTGTCGCTAATGCAGAGAGTAAGGGTGCCACAAAAGTATGTCTAAGGTTCACATACCCCTACCAGGCTGGGGCCTAGCCAGGACTCAGGTCCCCTTGAAGTTTCTCACCTGCACTCTTGCCCATTGATGCCCATGCAGTGAGTGCAGTACTATTCTTGTGGCATTTGAGGGACTCGGGGAGCAATCTCAGGAAGTTTGTTCACACTGAGGGCCTGGCGAGCTATGAGGGAACAGCCGGCACCAGGAGAGACATGTAAGCACTGTCAGGGGGCACAGAGCAGAAACTGAGCTGATCAGATGGATGGCCCCCAAACCCACCTCGCAGGGCCGGTCCCCACCCCCACCCCCCACCCCCGCCAGCGCTAGGTGCAGGACTTGCCCCTTGCCAGCAGAGGGCGCGCCGCCCCCAGGGAGCCGAGCGGCGGCCGCGCTGAGCCCGGCGTGTTAGGGGAGCTGCAGGCGAGCCGGACGCGCCCCTACAGTTCGGCCACTCAGGGTGCAGGACCCGGCCAAGGAGGAGGAGGAGGGTGGGGAGCGGACCCCCCTCGCGGGCCCGGGGAACAGACGGGCAGGAGAGCTTCCTAGGAATTACATCACGCCGCGCAACACTGCGCTCCCTGACTCCCCCAGAGCAAAATGTGTGTGTGAGGGGAGGGCGAGGGCGGGTGGTGGTGGTGGTAGTGGTGTGTGCGTGTGTGTATATGTGTATGTGTGTGCGTGCGCGCGCGCGCGCGCTCGGGTGTGTGTGTGTGCGCGCGCGCGCGCTGGGGGAGGGGAGTTAGAAGGAGCCCGGGAGAGAGGAAAAGCGAGACGCGCCCGGGTATAAAGCTCCGGGCACATGGACAAATCCTTTGCACCGAACTGCACAGAGACACGGGCCCCCAGCACCTCCCCGCCCACCGCAAAGCGCCTGGGCTAGCGAGACCCCTCCGAGTCCCCCCCCCCCCTAAAACCGGCCCTGCACCCTCCAGCCAGCCCAGCTCCAGCGCGGCCGTGAGCTTTTCCTAGGACTGGCCCTGGCGGGGCGCCTAGAGCCCCAGTTGCATTGCTCCAGGAGAAAGGAGGGGGGCGGTGCATTTGCAGGAGGAGGAGGAGAAGGGGGGTGGGTGGTGGGGGAGAGAGAAAATTGCGCGGAGACCTGCCAAGCGCCACCGCCGCCGCCGCCGCCGCCGCCGCCGCCGCCGCTGCCGCCGTCGCCGCCGCCGCCGCCGCCGCCGCCGCCGCCGCCGCCGCCGCCGCCAGTGAGCTCCGGCGGGCGGGCAGCCGGACTGTCGGCTTCCCGGGACATCTGGGTCCAGCGGGGCACAGCCCTGGGCGCTGCCGTAGCCGCCGCCGCCGCCGCCGCCGCGAGTGCAGGCGGCTTCCCCGGGAGCTCGTGCGCCGCTCCGGCTCCTCGGGGGTGGAGAGGTGGGGGGTGGGGTTGCTGCTGGGGGGGGAGGAGGAGGAGAAGGGGGAGGGGGCAACGCCGAGAGAGTCGGTGGTTTCCATGGTGATGGAGCTGAAAGTGCAGGAAATTTAAAGGCTTGGACCCAGCGAGACAGACAAACCGGTGCCAACGTGCGCGGACGCCGCCGCCGCCGCCGCCGCCGCCGCCGCCGCTGGAGTCCGCCGGGCAGAGCCGGCCGCGGAGCCCGGAGCAGACGGAGGGACGTGCCCCCAGGACCCGCTTGGCCAGCGGCGCCGCACGGAGCAGCGGAACGAGGAGCAGCCGCGAGAAGAGGAGGAGGAGGAGGAGGAGGAGGAGGAGGGGAGAGCGGCTCGTCCACGCGCCCAGCGCCGCCGCCGCCGCCGGCTCGGGGAAGCAGCGAGGAGCCGGCGCCCCCTGCGCCTGCGGTCGCCCTGGAGTAATTTCGGATGCCCCGCCGCGGCCGCCTTCCCGAATAGACCCGGGGAGAGAGGAGTCGCGGCCAACTTGGGCGCCTTCTTCCCGCCCGGGCGGGAGCCGGCGCCGCGCGGAGGGCTCTCCCGGCGACTCATGCTGCCGGCCCTGCGCCTGCCCAGCCTCGGGTGAGCGGCCGCCGGAGGGACCGGGGAGCGCGGCGCGGCGGCCGCGGGCTCGGCGTGCTCCGCTCCGGGGACGCGGAACGAGGCAGCGGCCCCGGGCGCCCGCCCGCCCGCCCGCCCGCGCGCCCGCCCGCCCGCCGGCGGCATGGAGCGCGGCCCCAGCCTGGGGGTCACCCTCTACGCGCTGGTGGTGGTCCTGGGGCTGCGGGCGGCCCCGGCCGGCGGCCAGCACTACCTCCACATCCGCCCGGCCCCCAGCGACAACCTGCCCCTGGTGGACCTCATCGAACACCCGGACCCTATCTTTGACCCCAAGGAGAAGGATCTGAACGAGACGCTGCTGCGCTCGCTGCTCGGGGGCCACTACGACCCGGGCTTCATGGCCACGTCGCCCCCCGAGGACCGGCCCGGCGGCGGGGGCGGCGGCGCCGGGGGGTCGTCGGCCGGGAGCGCCGAGGACCTGGCGGAGCTGGACCAGCTGCTGAGGCAGCGGCCGTCGGGGGCCATGCCGAGCGAGATCAAAGGGCTGGAGTTCTCGGAGGGCTTGGCCCCGGGCAAGAAGCAGCGGCTGAGCAAGAAGCTGCGGAGGAAGCTGCAGATGTGGCTGTGGTCGCAGACCTTCTGCCCGGTGCTGTACGCCTGGAACGACCTGGGCAGCCGCTTCTGGCCGCGCTACGTGAAGGTGGGCAGCTGCTTCAGCAAGCGCTCGTGCTCCGTGCCCGAGGGCATGGTGTGCAAGCCGTCCAAGTCCGTGCACCTCACCGTGCTGCGGTGGCGCTGTCAGCGGCGCGGGGGCCAGCGCTGCGGCTGGATTCCCATCCAGTACCCCATCATTTCCGAGTGCAAGTGCTCGTGCTAGAACTCGGGGGGCGCCCCCCCCCTGCCTGCCCGCGCCCGGACACTTGATCGATCCCCCACCGACGCGCCCCCCTCTCCCCCCTCTCCCCTCCCAGCACCGTTTCCAACCAGTTTCCACCACCAACCACCACCCTCTCTGGAGGGGGGATTCAATGAACTTTTTTTTTTTTTTTTTTGGCTACAGAGACCTAGCTTTCTGGTTCATGTAATGCACTGTTTAACTTGTGTAGGAATGTATATCTGTGTGTATATATACGGTCCCAGTTTTAATTTACTTATTAAAAGGTCAGTATTATACGTTAAAAAAAAAAGTTACCGGCTTCTACTGTATTTTAAAAAAAAAAGTAATAATAAGCAAAAGGAAAAAAAAAAGAACAGAGAAAAAAAGAGAGACTTATTCTGGTTGTTGCTAATAATGTTAACCTGCTATTTATATTCCAGGGCCCTTCGCATGGCGAAGCAGGGAAAAAAGGGGGGGGGGAGAAAGTTATTTTTTTTTTTTCTTAAAGTACAAACAGAGAGGGGGAGAACTTTTGTAGAAGGACTTTTAAAAAGCTATTTTCCATTCTTCGGAAAGTGTTTTTGGTTTTCCTTGGACCTCGAAGAAGCTATAGAGTTCAATGTTATTTTACAGTTATTGTAAATATAGAGAACAAATGGAATGACTAATCATTGTAAATTAAGAGTATCTGCTATTTATTCTTTATAATATCCCGTGTAGTAAATGAGAAAAGAAGTGCAGAGCAGGATTAAAGAAAACCACTAAAATCGACTGGCTCCACACTGCGATTCTCTGTGTTGGTGATTGATGGGAGGGGTGGGGGGCGGCGGGGGGGGGGGCGGGGAAGGGGGTGCCGCTGCGCTTCTTGCGCCTGTGAGGAGGAGAAGGGTCTCATCCCCTCATCGGGTGGGATGGAGGTGACCACTCAATTTTTCATGGTGGGGGGGGTGGGGGGGGTTCTCAGCCCCTCGCTTGAGCATCACGTGGCCCCCGCCCAGTCTCCCGGCTTTTTCTCCCTGTATCACCAAAGCCTGGGCCTGTCGTGACCTCGACACCCAGCCGGCCCCCTGGAGCTGACCCCAGGCTGGGCCGGGGGAGGGGGGAGGGTGGGCGGCCGCTTTGTCCTGCCTGACAGGCCCTTCACAATGGGGACACGTGTCTTTCACACCTACCCCAGGGGCGGAGTGCCGCTGAAACTTGACCCCCGAGGAATGGGGGGGGGGGAGATCAGAGCGCGCCCACCCAGATCCCGCCACCCCTCCTGCCTCGCGCCCCCCCCCCACACACCCACCTCAATATTCAGCCCGCGTTAACCCTTTGCACGCCCGGAAATTACTACGGTGCTAATTCCAGGATGAGGAATCACAACCCTCACAGCCTCCTCGGGGATCCTGCCAGCCGGAGCCCTCCTCCTCCTCCTCTTTCTCCCCCCACACTGCCCCCCCCCCAAAAAAAAATATCCCAAACCCTCAGCCTTAAGGTCCAGGAGATTTGACACTCATCTCCCTGAATGTCCAGGAGATGTGACACTCACCTCCCTTCTCTCCCTCCCCCTCTCCCCCCCACCCCCCACCCCCCCACCTAAGGAAGACCCTCAGGGTTTCCGGAAGGGTCCGAATTGGATTGAAAAAACCACACCACGCCATCACTTGGTCCTGCCATGGGGAATGGGGTGTACCTCCCCCCCCAAAAAAAAAAAAACCCGCACCCCAGCTTTGGACCTGACTCCACTTGGGGGGGTGGGGGGGGAGGAGAAATCAGAATCCAGGTCTTTTGAGCTTCTAGGTTAGATAGGAGTTATCCCTTGAAGGGACCTGCAGAGCATCACACACACACACACACACACACACACACACACACACACACGCACACACACGCACACACACGCCCTAAAGGAAGCCACTCCGGGGGCGGGCGCTGGACTCGCGCGCGTCCCTCCGGCCCGGTCCGCGGCGGCGCCCATGCGCGCGGCTCCACGTGGGCCTGACACCGCGCGGGGCTCCCTTTATTTATCTTGGACTCCGAAGTCGCCCTCCTCGGCTACCTCTCTCCCCTCTCCCCGCCCTCCCCGCCTCCCCCCGGGCGTCCCTCTCCTCCTCCCCCCCCCGCCCCCCCCCCCCACCTCGGAGTCCTAATTATTTCAAACCTGCGCCCCGTCCCCGGCGCAGCTTCAGCGCCCCCGCCCCGCCCGCCCGCCCGCCCGCCCGCCCGTCCCCGCGGCCGGGCGCTTGCTTTCTTCCCTCCCGAGGCAGCCTCGGCGGCTCCTCATTTCAATAGCCTGGCCCGCGAGCCGCGGCCCCCTCCCCGGCGCTGCCTGCGCCGCCGGCCCGTGGGACAGACGTGAGGGTATTCATTAACTGAGAGCCGGGGAATAACGGCATTATTCCCCCCCCCCCCCCCCGAGAGGGCACCCTGCCCCCGCGACTATCTGAGGCTTCATTGTAAAAGGATTAAAAGTTAAAGACCTCCATCTTATGATTCTTTCATTTAATCTTCCTGGCGCCTGGGAGACATGCTCGATGGATGATGGCTTTTAAAATATTCCTAATGTCGGGCTACCTTAAGACTCCGAGCCGGGCAAACAAACGTAATTTATTTCCAGAAGAAAGGGGATATTGAGATGTTTAAGTTTATGAACCGCCGTCCCCCCCATGTATATTTGTTAAGGTCTGACAAATACCCAAATAACGTTAGAAAATCAGCCATTCATCACTTATGAATTTATGCAAAACTTTCTGCGCCCCGGGCCAATATTTTTTTAGACAAGAGTTTCACTTTTGCGAGAGGTGGAGGTGGCGGGGCGCGGGGAGGAGGAGGAGGAGGAGGGGGTTTGGCGGGGCGCGGGGGGGTGGGGTGGGGAGAGGGCTGGTTTGGGGACGAGGGGGGGGGGCCCGAAAGCAAGAATTTTCATGCCTGGTAAACACGCGAATTATGCGAAGAGAGTTATTCCCAGCTGGGCGGGCAGCCAAGACTCGGAGAGCGCGCCGAGGCCAGCGCCCCCGCCCCCACGTTGGCAATGTCACTGGATTACAATGCGAGGTCTTCCCCCTCCGCGACGCCCCCTCCTCCCTCCCTCCGCCCTCCGCCCGCCCGCCCGCCCCTCCTCTCCCCGCCCCTGCCCACTTGGAAAACCCGCTCGCTTGCTCGCAGCCGGCCAGCTTCTCGGCTTTCAGAGCAGGAGCCCGTGTGAGCTAGGAGGACCCGGCTGCAGAGGTGACCCTGCCAGGGACAGACCACCGCCGGACAGACAGACAGCCAGCGAGCGGAGCCACTCCGGACGGGGAGAGGGGGGGGGGGACCCAGGGAGGACCCCAGGAGGTGCTGGTTCCCGAACGCTGTGACTAATGCACAGCCGGTTCCGCCTCTATCGTTATTAATGTTGATAATCCTAATAATAGCATCAACACGGAAAGGAGTGGAGAGCTCCGGGCAGAGAGGCAAGAACACTGTCCTTTGCGGTCACCTAGCGCCTAGCTCCTGTGAGGAGGCAAGCGGATCTCTCCGTGTCTTCCCGAGGCTTTGACAGCCTGTGTCCATGAATGCCTGCAGCTGCCTGCGGGACCCTGCCTCCTCAGGAGGGAGATTTATAACTCTTCCTGGTGCAGCAGACACACCAGCTTGTGCAAAATCCTGGCGGAGAGGGGCAAGGTGCCCGCCTTCCCCCCCCCCCCCCCCCCCCCCGCCCTCCAGCCCTGATTGCAAGAATTCACTCATCAACCCTCCGCCTGTAGCTCTTCCTTTTGTTTTCCTTCCTTCCTTCCTCCCGCTCTTCCCACAGGCCCCACACTTCATGCACAAGCACAGGGAGGCCAAATGTCCACGGAAAGCCAGCCGCGGGGGGAGGGGAGTCTGGGAAGGGGATCTGGTTCCCTGTTGAGATGGAGAGGGCCAGGGGTCCATTATCAGTCTTGCTGGTGAGACTCCTGGGAAAGAGGGTTGAAGTTTGGTGGCAGCTGCAGGAGGGGGCTGGCCGCGTATTAAGAGCTCTTAGCGGAGCTGGATGGGGACAGCAGGGGGGGAGGGCCCAGCCCATATTGGTATTTTGAAGGAGTGATTCATCCCTTTTCTTTAATGCTCTTGGAATGTCGGAGCTGGAGGGGAGCTTAGATTCCAGTGCCCACCCCTCAATGTACAGATGAGAAGACTGAGACCTCGGGAGGGATTTGCTGAAGATCACAAGATCACGCTGATTAAGGTAGCTGTGGTTCTCTCAGGGCTCTCCGCCGTGCCTCTGCACAGCTGGATTTTTCTTTATTCTTCTGTGTATCTTGGTATTGTTACTATTATTATTTTGGCCAGGGAGGGTTCTTTCCATAATTGACATAATGACAATTGATCATCCGGGGGAGTCGATCAATCGTTCTGCTATCTCTAGTCACAAACCAGCTCTTAATGGTGTCTGGTCTGCCGAGCGCTGAGGTAGGCCCTTTACACCCGTTCTCATCCAAGGTCTCCAAGTTTCCAAAGAAGGGAGCGGGAGCTCAAAGACTGTAAGCACCTTACCCAAAGCCACACAGTAAGTGATAGAGTTATGATTCAAAATTGGAGCTGATGCTGCCACCTCTGCTTTTCCTGTGGCTCTGCCGAGATCCCAATTGGGGAGCCACACAGAACCTTTCTGTATACTCCGTTATGTGCCAGGACCCCTCTCCCCCATGTCCCTCTGACTCCACCCCACCCCCCCGAAACACACACATTAGGAGTATATTATGCAATGGAGGAGGTAAGAAATGAAGAGCAGGGTAAGTGATGAAAGAGGAGATAAACAAACCTGGGCCAGATGGGGAGGGCTCACGGCTGGACTGGGCAGCCAGGAAAAGGCATCTGACTCAAGTCGCAAAGAACAAGTTGAATGTCAGCCCTCTGTGGTGGGGACGTGAACGGAAAGGGCCTTTAGAGGGAGGAAGTAGAAGAGGTAAAGAGTGTGTGTCCTTGGGAAACAGCTCAAGCAAACTTGAACACAGGATGGACCCAGGCCTAATAGAAAACCAGAACAATGCTCAAAAACTATGGGATAAAGAAATCATTCCTTGGCGGCAGTGCTCGAATGGTGTTCCTGCCCTCTTCAAGGGCTCCCGGTGGCTCCCTATTGCCTGAAATACAAAGTTCAGTGCCCTTAGTTGGCATTCAAGGTCCTCCGTAATTTGGCGTCGGCCTGCTTTTCAGATCTTATCGCCTGCTCTCACTTGGCTTGGGTCCATCCTATGTTAAAGTGTTTTCCTCACTTATCTTTATTGTTGAAAGTATTACAGATGTCCTCTTTTTTCCCCATTGACCCCCTCCACCCTATACTTACCCCCCAGGACCTATGAAGCCCCACAATATTGTCTCTACTGCAGTCTATTGGCTAAGCAAGTATCTACGACCAGTCCAAAGTCAAGGAAAGGGACTTAGACACCACCTCTCAACGGGAGCACAAAGCATCAGGGGCCACCTCTAATCCACCACAAGCACTTTCTGTAGGCCAGACCCTGTATCTCATACCCAGGGCCCAAAAATGAGCAGACGCACTCTTCTTCCATTTAAGTGTGGTGCCAGTGTCCAGGGTGGATTGGAAATGGGATAGTGGCTACTGGGATGCTAGGTGAGGAGGACCTTGCTGTGGTCCAGGAAGAGTCAGTACGATGAATACTTGAGGAGCATCAATGCCAATGAACACAAAGATCATTTGCCAGGAGACGGGCAAGGACTTGGTGATTGATTGGGTGTGGGGGCTGAAGGAGAGGTCAGAAAGGTCCCTGATGTTTCAGGCCTGCAAGGGACCAGGCACAGAAGAGGAATCTCACACAAAAGAGCTTCCTTCACCCCCCACTACTCTTTACACACACACACACACACACACACACACACACACGTTCCAGGCTTGTCCAGAAGAGGGAGGAATCTGAGAAGCCTGCAGAAGATTTTAATTTATAATTGAGATGGGTGGATGGATAGATGAATGGATGATAGAGATAGCAAAAGGAAGTGGGCAGAGATAATCAAGCACTCTTGGGGTGCAGTAAGATTTTCCCCAGCAGACCAGAAGGCCCTGACAGTACCAGATGTATTTGTAGGGGGATGGACTGAAGTAAGGTGTGAAACTTGGGAGAGGCCAAGGGGCAGAGAAGATGCTGACACTTCCGGGAAGATGCTACCAGCTGGTGATTCATATTTGGGAACTCACTGTGGAACAAAGAGCCATTATTCATTATACAACATTCTACACCTGAGGAAAATGAGGCTCTGAGAGGTCCATAACTGGCCCTAGGACACACGGTTGGCAAGCAGAAGCACCTGGACTCAAACCCAGGCCTGTGCGATGTCCACGTCTCACCAGACCTCCTCCATAGAGGCCTCTCCTGGCTGGAATGACTCCTCTCCCTTCTCGGTGCTTCATCACCTGAGCCCTAAGGATTGCAGTTTCTCTGGGAAGGAACTTCTTAACCTGCTATGCTTAGGAAAGGACTCTGCAGAGTATGTCTGAAATGTATTTGTGTGTGTGTTTTGTGGGAAGAGAGCCTGCCATAGGCATCAGATCTAAGGTCTGTAACACAAAGATTAAACCCTCTCCTAGGCTCTAGGAATTTTTAAATGACAGATTTTTTTTTTTTAAAAAAATGTAACTCATTTGTTAACTCTTCACAACACACAGTACAATGCTTGACACGGTGTTTAGTAAATGCTGGTGAAGTGACTCAGAGCTCATTGTAGGTTCCTGAGGAAGGGATGCTGTAGAAAGCTTCTTCTGGATTATATTTGTGCAAAAAAAACAAATCTGAAAGGTAAAACTGTAGGCTGGAAGGCCACATAAGTCATCTAGTTTTAAGGACAGTATGATCAAGGGGAAGGGAGAGGAAAGAACACAACTAAGATGTTTTAAAGGAAAGCAGAAGTTAGATCCAGCCTGCATTTTTTTTTTTTTTTGTATAAAGCAATAATGTGCTGGAGCTGAGAAGAAGCTGTCCCCTTTAAATCAAACATGCCCCCTTTATTTTGCCACAGTCCCCACCTCTCCCTATTGCATGCTTCACGCATTATAGTACCTACCAGAACTCTCCTAGGCATTTGCAGTTGGGATCCTGGGATTGTATATAAGGAAGGGACTGAAAGTAAATAGAAAATTTTGGTTCTTTGAAATGAGAGAAGAGGAAGGGAAGCCATATACAACAAAATTTGAGAAGGGGATGCTGATTTCGAGGAAAAGATGATAGAATTACAACATTTAAACTGGGATGGCTTTACAATTCTTCACATTTGACTGCAAACGCTAAGCTCGTCAAGGCCAAGTGACTTGCCTCCGTTCTAGTTACTTTGGGACAGAATTGGCACCAAAAGCAACGTTTCCAGATTTTCAGTTCAACCCTCCCTTTACAGTTGTTATAAGAGTCAGCAGCGTTAGGATTCAAAAAGCACTTTCATGGGCATAATTTTACAATGCAATGAGATGTGAAAATTCACAAGGGAAGGAAACAGGTCTGTCATATGTCCCCCGAGACTAGCACAGTGCCTGACCCATAGGATCACTCAACAAATATCGACTGGAAGGATGAAGGTATGTAGGTGTATTTCACAGCTAGGAAAACAAGACGGAAGCTCACGGAAGTTGAACAAAGGACAATGTCACAGAGCTCCTACCAGATGGTGAGGCAGCAGGAGCTGGTGGCATCAGTCACGGGAGATCCAGCGCCGTCATTTTTTTTTTTTTCTGTCGTCAGAATTGGGCTCAAGAAACCCACCACACATCCGGAGACTGCTCAGAGAGTCTATGGGATAAGAATAAGAAGACAGGGGTCGTCCACACGAACCAAGTGAAATACGCCCTACAGTCGCTAGTTTTGGCAGCCTCTTCCCGGCCCGTGTTATAAAGGACTCCTGACTGGAGTCCAACTTATTGAATTAAGGGGGAAAGATTAGTCAAGCAAGGTTAATAATCCCTCTTTTCCCCCTTCTCCCCCCACCCCCATTTACAGATGTGGAAATAGGAAGCTCACGTGACTCACCCAAGAGCTCACAGCTAATTGATGGTGGAGCCAAGATGCAAACAGGTTTGGAAAGATTTCAGTTTATCATTGGGATGGATGGATGGGTGGATGGATTGGGTGGATGGGTGGGTGGGTGGATGGGTGGATGGATTGGGTGGATGGGTGGATGGATTGGGTGGATGGGTGGGTGGATGGGTGGGTGGATGGGTGGTAGGGTCAGCAAAAGAACCCAGTAGAGTTGTTGGGAAAAGCAGAAGGGTTTAGTGCTCCTTGAGTTGATAATCCCAGCCAGTCTCCTTGATTCCATGCTCGCTCCAGCTCCAATCCATTATCCACGCTATAGCCTGAGTGACCTTAAGACACACATGTGGTCTTGTCACTCCCCGCATAAAATTTCTCAATGGCTTCCCATGGCTCTGAGGATAAAGGCCAGAATCCTTACCAGACTGACGCCTCCCTCCGCCTGCCTCTGAGTTCAAGCCACACAGTTCAGGTTCTCTCGAGCACCATGCTCCCTTTGCACAGGCTATACCTTCAGGCTGGAGTATTTTCCCTGCTCCTATGAATGCCCTCCTGTCTTTAGGTGCTGTTCCTGGGGAAATCAGACCAGACCCCCTCCGATCCATGCTCTCTCAGCCCTCGGGACTTTTCCTCGCAGGGTGTATCCGTTTGTAATTGGCATTTATAATTTTCAGCTATTTCTGTGTTCCGACTCTTCCAGTGGCTTGTGACCTCCCCTCCGTTTTGCTCACCATGGTATCCCTGGGCCCTGGTACAATTTGGGGCACAGGTAGACACTAGTTTTACAGAGAGAGATGACTGCACAAATGAAATATTAATTGATCACTTTTCTGGGATCAGCCAGGTTCTCTCCGGGGCTCTGAGGATCCCAGGAGTTTCAGAATCCAGTCCCCGTTAAACAGTGATCTGGGGAAAATTTAAGAACACACTCGAATATATGACACAGCACACAGAGCCTGGGCTGTTCCAACGACCCTAAAGTGACTCTGTCAGTTCTGGGGATTACTGACTATGAGGTTACTGACTTTGAGGTGCCTGTCTGCTGGAGGAGGGGTGGGGGAGGCCTGAATTAAACCGAGGTAAACTCTTTTTAGCAAATCAAGGAAGGGAATGTTTAGGGAAGACTTCCCATCCAAAGCTAGATAGCACTGAACAAATCCACGGAGAACACTCGGAGAAGACTTTCCATGTGTAGGTGGAGGATTTGCCTTTCCCTCATCTGAAATCCTTAAAAAGAGGAGACAGCTTATCTGCTGAACAGTTACGACTTGATCCAGGGAATAATAAAATCAAACAATGACTAACCCATGCCTAACGCTTTATGGTTTACATCCATTATCTCTTTCAAACCCACAGAAGAGCCCATAGCCAGAATTCTGATCATCATTTTAAAGATAAGGAAATTGAGGCTTGAGGGATAACTCACCCTGGAGGCAAAAACTCTTCCCCTGGGGAAGGATTTTATATTATGATAGTGCTGGCTGACAAAAAGGGTGTGTTTTTTTCAGTGCCAGTGGTCTTTGTTTGGGCTTTGGGGGGAGGGAGGGTTTCGTTGTTGCTATTGTTTAAATTATAGGCCAGAAAATGGATGAGAGTGGGGAAGCCAATAACCAAAGGCAAGCTAAGGTTGATTCAGGATGGAGGGAAAGTGGGAAGCCAGGGGAGTTTGTTGAACAGAGTCTGGAATCCAGCCTAGGTAATTAGCCCTAATTTGTTCTAATTCTATAAATTCCTCATTCTAGTTATTGGTCCTTAAAATATATGTTATTTTATTGATCTTTTTAAAGAGGGAAGGGAGAGGAAGGAGAGATGGAAACATCAATGATGAGAGAGAATCATTGATCAGCTGCCTCCTGCACGCCCCCTATTGGGGATTGAGCCTGCAACCCAGGTACAGGCCCCATTGGGGGAATCAAACCGTGACTTCCTGATTCATAGTTCGATGCTCAACCACTGGACCACACTGGCCAGGTTAGTTATTGGTCCTTTATCAGGAATCTGTCAGAAGTGACTACCTTCCAAAAACAGTCTTGAGTGGTATCATTCTCATCTCACTTCAGGGGCAGAGAACTTAAGAGACAATCACATCCAGGTTGGTCTAAGGCCCCATGAGTGTCTGCATGCACTATAAGTGATGGAGAGCTTTAAAGGGCATCTGTCTACTCAGGGCCACCACCATGAAAAATGAGAAACTGAGGCCCACAGAGGGGAAGTGGCCTGGGCAATGTCAAAGGTCAAGTTAGAGACCAAAATTAATAGAGACATTTTGATGGGAGTTTAGGGCTGCTGAGAACTAACCTGTGGGCTCAAGTGCTCCTCACCCCAAGGTTGAACAACTTCCCCCAAATCCACATTCCAAGTGCCCAGGCCTCTTCCGCTGCCTTTCCTCTTCCCTTTAAAAGCAAGCACCTTGCATGTCCCTGTGCTGTGTCTCCTGTCCACTCAGATCCCTGGGGACAGTGCAGTGTGATTCCACTTTCTGGCTGGACCCTTGGAGAAGGATGCTCCCCAGGATTCTGGTCAAGTCTCCTCTTTTCCTTTCATATCCTCTGCCTGGTGGGAAACTCTGGGCCTCCCACAGCAGGAGCTAGCCTGCCTGAAGAGCCAGCACCCAAATCTCTGCTCTGGGCCAGACATCTGTCCGGAGCTCCACACCTGCGGAGTCAACTGCCGCCTGGACTTCACCGTATCAAACACAAGTTCAAAGTTGAATCCTAACCCTATTCCTCAACATTCCCATCTGACTGCTTTCAGTTTTGGCATTCTTGCGTAATGGCCTAACCATTCACCCAGCTTTGTAGACAACCCCCTTCCCACCCAAATACCTGGTCTACCCCTCATGAGCATCCTCTCCTTACTAACAAAATACTACCCACACCTCCTGAATTACCTCTTGGCCTGAGTGACCTCTCATCCCGATCATCACCATGTGCTATATAGCTCAGGCCTCATCATCTCTTGTCTTGGCCTTTGAATATTGCCTGATAGTCCATTTCTTCACCGCTAGCCTGTCCCATCTTCCATAATGCCTCTTGCATTGCCATTTCCCTGGCGTACATTCCAAACTTCCAGTCTCCTCTTTACTATCGAATCACGGCTAACTTCCTTAGCATGGCACCCAAGGTCGCTCACCAACTATGACCCTAACGTGCCTTCCACTATAATCTGCCATCATTTTTGTGCTCTACCTCACCCTCACCAATCAGTCACATCAACTTGCTTGTGGCTGCCTAAACTTGCCAGCCCTTCGATGCTTTTGCTGACGCTGTTTGCTTTACCTCAAATGCCCCCTGCCCCACCTTTGCACCATCACCCCAAACCAGGGTTCCACCTGAGGGAAACCTACTCATGCTTCAGGGTCCAGTTCACCTGGTACCTCCTTAGCCGGTGGCCAAGGTGGAGTTAATCAAGCCATATTTTGTGCTTCCACGGTGCTAATGATTATTAATGATAACAAATGATAGATCTTAACTGCCCATCTATGACAGGCACTGTCCTAGGTACTTTATGTGCATTACATCACTAAAACTCCAACAGTAACCAATCCATGTGGTATGACATTTGCTATGAAATAGGTTCAGAGAGATTTGGTAACTTACCCAAGGACTCTTAATTAGTGGCAAATCCAGGACTCAGAAACAGGGTTCATACTCTGAAACCCAGACTCTTTCCAATCTCGCGTACTGCACCTTTGTCCAGAACTTACAACATTGCCCTACATTTGTACAAACCCATATCTGGCAGTCTCCGGATTTCAAAGCCCCTTGAGGGCAGCTACTGTATTTGATTCTGACTTCCAGGAATATTATCCAAAATAGTGCCTACTACTAAGTAGGCATTCAAAAAATATGTGACGAATGAGTAACTGTGTGACTAGGTATGGCCCCGTTTTTGTTTTGTTTTTTTTCTCTTTTAAGCCCAACCCACAAGAATGTGTTGGTTTGTTTAATGAACATCACTTAATTCCAACTTCAACTTAAGGAAGGCTTTTGAAGACACAGGTAATGTGGGGGTGTTAAAGGTAGAGACTTTGAAGTTGAACCTGAGCTCTTTGCTCTACCCCATTCCAGCTGTGTGACTGATAATATTCATGCCTTTGTAAGCTCTAAAGCCCTGAGCAAACAGAAGTCACTGTTATTAATAACGTGGGCCACTCCAAAGAGCACGCAGGCCGTCCCCGCCCAGACACAGAGGGAGAGCAGGGAGAGATAACAGCAGAGATCCTGGAGTCTTGCTGGGAAGGACTGCGAACTCCAGGTAGGGATGCTCTTTCGTAGATACTGCTGTCTTGTGAGGAGCAGGTGGAACAGAGAGGGGTTGTGGCCAATTCAAACCCAGAGGAAAGGGGGGGGGAGTGGAGTTAAACAAGACCAGTGAAAGGGCCATCGGAGCAGCGTGGCTGCCCACCATTCCTGCTCTCTTGCCTCCGAGGTGAGGAACCAAGGCCCAGAGAGAGGGGCAGAGATTTGCCCCAAGTAAGAAAGCTGGTTAGCACTGGAGCTGGCACCAGATCCTATAGAGGGGTGACTTCAGGACTTTTATTTTAATATGGGAGCTTTGGTTCCTTCATCTGAAAGGGAGTGTTGGCTTGGACCAGCTCTTAAGTGTCTTCTAGCCCTATCTACCTTCCTCATGCAATTGTCATAGAGACCAAATTCATTCATTCATTCAGCAATATCCATTGAATGTGCCTAGCCCTGTTCCAGCTTGGGAATCCAGAGACATGCAAGCAACACCACCAGCTTATGGAACAAGGATGGGAAGATACAAATGACAGACAGTTACAACATGAGTTATATAGAATCAGAAGACACTCAGAAAGGCTCCTCGCTCAGGTTGGAAGTAGAATGGGTCAGGAACTGTTTCTCTGAGAATTATAGATACTTAAATTGATACTGAAGCATAAATAGCTAATCTGACAAAGAGAGAGAAGAGAGATACCAGGCAGCAGTAACAACATTGAAAAAGGTCAGAAAGTAGAGAGTGCATGATCAACTTAGAGAATTAAAAATAAGAACCATATGTGGAAGTGTGTTACAAACAGCAACATACTATACGTGTATTATTAATACCATCATCATGTTCATAAGGTAGTACCTCAAGCAGGATGCACTGAACTTCCTTTTTAAAAAATACATTTTTATTGATTTTAGAGAGGAAGGGAGAGGAGAGGAGAGGAGAGGAGAGGAGAGGAGAGGAGAGGAGAGAGAGAGAGAGAGAGAGAGAGAGAGAGAGAGAGAGAGAGAAATATCAATGATGAGAGAGAACCATTGATCAACTGCCTCCTGCACGCCCCCCACTGGGGATTGAGCCTGCAACCCAGGCATGTGCCCTTGGCTAGAATCGAACATGGGACCCTTCAGTCGGTAGGCTGACACTCTATTCACTGAACGAAAACGGCTAGGGTTGAACTTTCTTAATGACCAGGTTGTTCAAACCCATTGGGTTCTGTGTGTTCTCTAGTAGTACAGAAAATACTTTTACTCTCCAATTCATTTCACTATTTTCCATGACTTTTTCTTTAACAAAAAATGTCAGCTATATTATACAATACAATTTAATCATCCTTTTATGCCTATAGAGTCTCAATCCTACCGTAGCAATTAAAAAAAAAAAGACATTATTGTCCCCATTTTGCAGAGGAAGATGGTTAGACACAAAGAAGTTGAGTGAGTCAGCCAACAGTGGAGAAACCAAGACTTGAATCCCGTGTCTCTGGCTTCAGGTCTTCCTCTCTATTCCAAAACCCCAAGAGACCTTCTGATAGTACTTATCCCAGAGCCACACCCATTAGTCACACAGACTTTCGTGGTAGATTGTACTTGCCAAAGTCAGTGATCCCTTTTCATTGACTCCCTTGTAGGTGGGTCTACTTCCTAAATCTCTTTAGTGAGGCCATCTCCAAATCACTTTGGCTAGAAGATAGGATCAGTTTCTGTCTGGGAAGGCTTCCTATAGACAGCAAATGTTATCACGGGGAGGTTTCCCACATTTATTCAAGGAAGGTGATCTTTCCTGGCTCAGAGGTTCTAGTTTTGTTTTGTTTTTTTAACCTTTTGCATAAGTCATCACTTGCTTAGAATTTGGAATTCAAACTTATTTGAAGGCCTAACTCGCATGTTGGGGTGAGAAAGAACTGGATCTGAACCTGAAAGTAGAAGGCACAGCCAAGGGTTGGAGCCTCCCTTGACTATGCCTTCTACTGCCTTGTGGCTCTGGGGTAAATCACTCTACCACGGACACGTCGGGGGTCCACACGTACCTAGTTTTAAATCCCAACACTGCTTATGATTTGTTCTATGACATGAGCAAGTTATAGTCTCTTTGAGCTTCAGTTATTCATACAGAAAAAAATGGAGACAAGCCTTATACCTCCTCAAGATAATGTGATGCTTAACCATAACAATTGCTGAGCTGATAAGTGTTAAATAAATGGAGAATTTAAAAGAGCTCCCATCACCCGTTTCCCCCTCTCCCACTCACTTTTCTCATCTATGGAAAGGAGATAATAAAAATAAAAAAAACCTCTGCCTTGCACAACTCAGTGGGCACCTGAGCAAATTCCACACAGCCATGTTTGCAAAAGCTCTCATGAACTTTAAGAACTTATGGAGATCCAAAGTATAAGTTACTCTTTCTAAGGAACCATGACAAACTCTTCAAATACGTATTTATCATTCTGAGTATCCCACAGAGTGGATATCATCATCATTTCCAGCTCCTGGATAAGGAAAACAGGGGCCAGGAAGTCAGTGTCTTTCCCGGATTCACAAGATAGCACATGCTGGAGCACAGACCAGAAGCCAGGTTGGACTTGCTCCAAATCCAATATTCTTCCCACAATAGCCTCTGTTCCCATTCAATGTGGAGGTTATAATCCTAGTCTGTGGAGCTGGTCAGTTCCATTTGAGGTCCACTACTGATTGATGTGTGTCATTAGGAAAGACTTATCTTCTCTATGCCTCAGTTAGTGAAAAGATCATATGAGTAGTATCTGACTCATGGGTGAAAGACTCTCTAGCTCACTTACTTCCAGTTCTTTCAACTCAAAAATGAAAAGATAATAATAACTTTATGTGGCAGAATGGAGACAAGGGGTACTTAATCTTGGGTGCTTTAAGATCTAGGATGCTGTTTACCTTAAGACTCGTGTCTCGCCTCCTCTGGTGAGCCTTCCAAGATCATTCAGAGACTGTGTTTAGAATCCTCAATATGCACTAAGGCAACAGTTAACACTGATTTGTGGGTTGCTGATTAAATTGATTTCAGTATCTATGGGAGTCACAGCTTTTTTAGATTCTAGTAATAACTATTATTTCCTGAGTACCTACCACATGCCTGAAACTGGGTACTTTATGAAGAGTGTTTCATTATTCCTGCTATATTAAAGAAAAAAATCTAAGACTCACAGTGGTTAATTTGCCCAGGGGCACACAGCTGTTTGCATGGAAGACACTAAAAAAATTTTGGTAGGAATGAATGAATGAGTGGAATGTCCTCAAAAACACTGATAATATGAAGAATGTATCTTTTATGAAATGACCCCACAGCATCTAGAATAGAAATGATTGCCTAATGACATCAGGCCTAGACTATGGCCAAGACGTCAGAAGAGTTTTCTGAAGTCTCTATCCAGTGGGCATGCATCATGAGTGTCACAGAGCAGAGTGGGAGCGCATCAGGCCAGATGTGAAACTTGCCATCTACAAGTATAGAGGGCAGGTACTAAGAGATCTGTGTGTTCCAGGCCTACCAAGTGGCCACCTGAATGTTCACCTCTGTGAGGACAGCCACTTCTTTTATAATCTGAAGATCCAGAGCAGAAATTCGTTTGCAAACTGAAATGTCTCCTCTGGTTTCCATTTATTATGAAAAGTGGATACCCAAAGGCCAATGCCCCTTCCTACCAGTGATCCTCGGTTTTCCATCAGCTGGGCTCTAAAAAAAATAAGGTCCCGGAACCGGTTTGGCTCAGTGGATACAGCGTTGGTCTGCAGACTGAAGGATCCTAGGTTCGATTCCGGTCGAAGGGCATGTACATTGGTTGCAGGCACATTCCCAGTGGGGGGTGTACAGGAGGCGGCTGGCCGATGTTTCTCTCCCATCAATGTTTCTGGCTTTCTATCCCTCTCCCTTCTTCTCTGTAGAAAATCAATAAAATATATTTTAAAGTTAAATAAATGAATAAGGTAAAGTCCTCAGAGTCCAATAATGCTTCTCACACTCCCCCCAAGTCTTTTGCTTCCTCTGCTTTTTGACACCCAAATGTGACATCAAGCCAGCAGGGGGAAGGATGAAGTGGTGGTGGTGGTGGTGGGTGGGGTGGGGAGGGTGGCGGGGGGAGGGCAGAGGCTAGGGACACAAGAGAAACTCAGTGTTGTGATTTCATCCAGGTGTTCCAAAAACATTTAACGAAGGTCTACCTGGGGAGGTAGGAGCCATTGTTCCTATATTCCGGAAGAGGAAAACTACAGCTCCGAGACGTCTGTCAAGACGATTAAGATATGGTCCCTAACCTCAAAGAGCCCCGCTTCAATAGAGGTGACAGACACGGAGGCCGCGACCTACAACCCAATGCGAGTGGGTACAAAGTACTCAGGGTGTGTGGAGGACCGTGTGATTATCTTAAGAAGGAAGGCTTTCCCTTGGGAAGTGTTTGCCAATGCGGTGAAGTCATGCCTGACAATGACATTTGACAATGGCACTTGACGGTTGCTCAAGTCCATGGTTTCGTAATATGATAACATGCGTTCTGATTCCTTCACCAAGACGTGAGAAAGGTCCGGCATGGGAGGCGTGTCTTGTGGGATTTTAGACAAGTGACTTCATATGTTTAAGCCCCAGATATTTTTGTGGGTTGTTTTTTTTTTTATCAGCAGAATCGGAATAATGACAATCCTGGTCCTTCTTAGGATACTGTAATTATTGTCATTCCCCTAGCTACTCCCATAGATTTCCGTGGGCCTTCATGTCATAACAGACACCCCAAACACCAAGTCCACTGCAGCCTCCCGTGAGATGTGAAGGATGATATTGTTGCTGCTTCTGAGGAAATCCTGTCCTCTTTCTTTCCTGAGCGACGAGGTACTCTGCATTGACTCTTCCACAAATTATATCTTGTCCCAAAGACACTGGTCAGCCTACAAAAGGTCTGGAAAATTCCAGTACTCGGGGGTTTTCAAACTTGACACTATGGACATTTTGGACCAGACAGTTATTAGTTGTGAGGGCTGCCCTGTGCTTATAGGATGTTTATTAGCATCCCTGTTTATATCTAAGTATCACCAACACCCCCCCATTGTAGCAATCAAAATATCTCCATAAATTGCTAAATGTCCATGGGGCTTGGGGGTGCAAAATTCCCTATTGAGAATCACCTACGACAAGCCCCACCCCATGAGGCATGCCAGGCCTGGGTTTCTGCCTCCATGGAGCAGACGAGAAAGAAGCTGAGACTCAGAGCAGGAAGGAATCCATCCAGGCTCACAAAGGAGCCTAGGGGCTAAGAGGCCCAGCATCACTTCCCAGAAAGCCTCCTGGTTAGACCTCCGCCAGGGAGATGCAGGCAGGGAGTCCCGGGGACCGAAGACTGGGTCTCCTCTATCTCAAGCCTGCCTGGACCTCCCTCATCCCTGAGCATGGCCTGCAGGCATGCCCGCTCCTCTCCCTCCCTCCGCCCTGGCCTGGCCTGGCCTGGCCCCTTCCATCTGCATCTTGGGAGGGGGTGGGTTGTCCACTGGATACCCGAATAAGCATAGGCCACCACTGTAGGGGGGGGTGTGACAAGATGACAGTGAGGATAAAGCCTCGACATAGCCCTGCCCTAAACTTAAGCTTCAAGGGATGTGCTGTCATCAAGAAGCAAACAGTAAGAGAGCGGGAGGGTTCTTCCGTTGCCATGTAAGGGACAGCCTTGGCCAGATCTCTGCAACCGGGCAGAGATGAGGTGGGGGGAGAAGCACAGAGAAGAGTATTCTGGTTCGCTCCCTAGTCCCCACCCCCAGACCGCCCCCCTCCGCCCCCCTACACACACACTCACTCCCTCTCTGCATCCCTCTTGGAAGGGCCCCTTAGAATGCACCAAAATAACCCCTCCCTCCTCCTTCAGCTCCCTGTCCATTCGCCTCAGCTGTCCCCCCTGCAGAAGGCCGGCATGCAGCCTGGTGCACGGGTTTAGGGGTGTGTAACATTTTGTCTGAATAGGCCCCTATGTTCCCATAATTTATAGTGGTAAGTAATCTTATTTGCAAAGCAAGCCCTTACAGTTATAAAAAAACAAGTTAATTGACTTGCATAAAAATCAAACATGTAAAAGTTTTCCATCTTAACACAAACAGCACACTGAGCCCATTTGTACAATAGCTATGGTGCAGTGCAGCCGCGTCTGGACTACCTCGGACCCGGCCCCTTTCATAACCCAAAATGGAATCTTAAACCCTGACAAGGCCACATACCGATGGGAGTTACTGAATTTAGAGTCAGTCACTCAACTAATTATACGACGTTTTATTTTTTTCCTTGTGTCAATAAACAAACTTGGGTCTGACTTCTGACACTGAGTCCTAGAAGCCAATTAAGAGGCGTTCCCAATATATTACAGGGCCCACAAACAAGGATGGCTTTTCTTGGAAAAGTGAATATCATGTTTCTTTTAATGAGTGTGAAAATATATGAGTTTCTTAATCACTGGCAACTTCGATGCAGTCCAAGACAGGGAAATCACTGACTGCCCCGCTCAGGAGTGAACGGGGGCCAGGTTCTTGCTGGGGTTTCTATGATGGGATCCTCGGGGGAGAGACAGCCGGGAAGACAGCATTCACGAAATGCCACCTTCCGTGGTGACGTGGCCGGGAGTGGAGGGCGAAGTCTCTTTTATCACCCGACAGAGGCAGGGGAAGGGGCCCCCGGTGGTGAGAGGCTTCTGCAGAAAGCAGTGGGCCGCAACTGTGAGCAAAACTCATAAACCCACCGAGACATGCATTGCAAAGGGCTGTCCGTGGTGCCATCCGGGTAACCCCCGCCCTCTGCTATCCTGAGAGCCCATTTCGCCAATAGTGATCAATTGCCCATTGGGTGCCGGGTGCCTTTGCTTTCCGTCCCTTATTGAACTTTCTGAAGAACCCTGCCAGGGAGATATCATTGGTCTTGTTTTATAGATGAGAAAACGAAGGCCCAGAGAAGTAGAGTGACTTGGCCAAGGTCACACAGCAGAGCGGACGTCATTTCCAATCAGTTGCCTGGCTTGCGCTTCTCTGATGGGGCGGGATTAGTCATGGCGGAAGTCCTGGGGAACCCAGGGTCAGGCATGATCCGAATATCCTCCTTTGCTGGAAATTAGCTCCCCTCATCCACCCACCAGCATCTAAAAGAACAGCAAGAATAAGACTGTGTGGCCAGCCCGGTGTAGCTCAGGGTTTGAGTATTGACCCAGGAACCAAGAGTTCACCAGTTCGATTCCCAGGCAGGGCAGACTCCATCTCCAGGAGGGGGCTTGCAGGAGACAGCCAAGTGATGATTCTCTCTCATCACTGATGTTTCTGTATATCTCACCCTCTCCTTTCCCCTCTGAAATCAATACTAAAAAAAAATATTTTTTAAAAAAAAGAAGTATATGCAATGTATTCATCTGGCTGGAGTGGAGGAGGGAGGAGGTGATGGTCACAAATTCTCGTAAGATCAGGTGTCCCTTCCTCTGTGACTTAAAATGCCTTGGCATTTTTTAATTTCCTAGTGGACAGGTGAGGAAAGGGCATCAGGAGGACGGGCCAGCACCAGCAAAGGCATGAAGGTGAGAGAGCAGAGCTGGCGTGGTGGTGGGGGCGCCAGCAATGTGGATGGGAGGATGCAGAGGGTGGAGGCTCCCTAGTCCCCTGTCCATGCATCATGAATCATGAGAGATGAGACCAGGAGGACCCCCTGAGAGGAAGGAGCAGATGTGGAGGACTTAGTCTCACGCTCTTCTCTGAACCAGATTGAGCTGCTCAGGCCTGAGCCTAAATGCTGGCTCTGAGCAAGAGACTTACTTTCTCTGTGCCTCCGTTTCTCCCCTACAAAGCAGGATAATAAGAATACATACTTCCGCTAAAACCGGTTTGGCTCAGTGGATAAAGTGTCGGCCTACAGACCGAAAGGTCCCGGGTTTGATTACAGTCAAGGGCATGTACCTTGTTTGCAGGCACATCCCCGGTGGGGGGTATGCAGGAGGCAGCTGATGGATGTTTCTAACTCTCCATCTCTCCCCTTTCCTCTCTGTAAAAAAATCAATACAATAAATTAAAAATTAAAAAAGAATACAGCCAAAACCGGTTTGGCTCAGTGGATAGAGCGTCGGCCTGCGAGTGAAGGGTCCTGGGTTCGATTTCGGTCAAGGGCATGCACCTTGGTTGCGGGCACATCCCCAGTAGCGGGTGTGCAAGAGGCAGCTGGTCGGTGATTCTCCCTCATCGATGTTTCTAACTCTCTAGCCCTCTCTCTTCCTCTCTGTAAAAAAAAATCAATAAAATATATATATTCTTTAAAAAGAATACATACTTCCCACTTTTATCGGGAGACTAAGTCCGTTCACTCGTGTCCAGCTGGAACAGAACTCATCATATAACGAGGGCCTGAGAGATGGAAGATGTTACAGGCTCTGTCTGCTAGGACATCTCCTAACCTGCCAATAATGCGGGGTCTGTGGGCTCCCGGCAGGTCGTAAGCGCTCAGTGAACACACGCTGCCACTGCTGCCGCTTCTGCGGTCATTGCCACCATCTCTGGAGCAGCCCGGTGATCCCTAGCCTCCCCCAGCACAGTGAGTCACAGCCACCAGCCTCTCGCCACGACACGTCCAGGCAGGCTGACATGCCACCCAGACAGGCAAGACAAACGAACTTGCCACCTACACGGAGCACGCAGGCACACCGGGACACGTAGCCCGGCTGCCGGCACAACAGGGGCTCCCTTCTTTCTGGCGCGGCGGCCGCTCCGCCGGGCATGTGCTCCGCGCGGAGCGGAGGTCCCCGTTATTTATGTTTGGAAAATGCATTCGGGGCAGTTCCCAGAAGCACTTACAGAGCTCTTATTTAATTGCTACTTTATAAACTCGCTGCTCCGAAGAGTGAGGGATTGATGGCCAGGCCTGGCACCTGGACGGGCCTCCCTGCGAATGCTTTTCCGAGAATGGCCCGGGATCCAAGCTCCCAGGAGCCCACGGCCCCGTGTGGCTCTGGCCTGCAGCCAGCCCCGGAGGGCTCTGTGGGCCTCGTCACCCTAATCCCCAGCTTTAGGAGGGCAGCAGCTGCCGGGCTGGTCACACACACACACACACACACACACACACACACACACACACGCACTGGAAGACCCCCTCGTCCACTGAGGGCTAAGGGTGTGGGGATGTGCAGGGTAGGAGGGGCCCAGTTACTCCCCCGTCACCCTCCCCCTGCCACGGACCTGCAAAACGCAGGCCTGAGGACACCTCAGATCCCAGATGTGGATGAGGAGGGTGGGGACATGGCTCAAGTCCTACAAGCCCGCCTCTCATTTGCCTCCTTGTCATCCTTCCGGGTTGCACCCCCAAATCCCCCATTTTCACAGCAAGCTCTCTAGCCTCACCACGCCTCAGTTTCCTCTCCCTGCAGTGTGGTGTACGGATCCCACCTCCCGGCATTGTTGAAAGACTGAAATGAAAGGATTGTGCCTCTCCTGACATACAGGTGTAGAAGTAGACGCTCAACAAGCGTTAGTATTGGAGTTTGGCAGCCCCGGAAATAAAGGATGAAGGGTTTTTCATGAGGCCCGCCTAGATTCATCGAGTCTACACTCCCCAATGAAATAGTGAACTTCACCCTGGCCAGTTTGCAGGCAAGGAGACAACCAATCATCTCTCTCACATCGACGTTTCTCTCCCCACTCCCTCCCCCCACTCTCTGTGCCAAAATCAATGGAAAAAAATATCCTCGGGTAAGGATTAAAAAAAAGAAAAACAAGAAAAGAAATAGAGAACTTTCCATTGATCCCTTCTATTGTGTGGTCACTTTCCACAACACTGTACCATAGTGCTCTGTGAGTTCAAAGAAGCACTTTACAAACCTTCTCTCAAATGACCTTCACTGCTATCCACCAGGAAGGGAGGACGAGTCTCCTGTTCTAGATGAGAAACTGAGGCTCATCTCAGAACACAGGCAGAGCAAGTAGTCGTTAATCCGTTTCTGTCTCCCTTTCCTTCACAACACACCCAGTCTGCCCCCAGTCAGCTCAAGGCCCACTTATGGTCGCAAGGTGGCTCCCAACAACCTCCCACTCACACCCTCATACAGTCCCCTCCTGCACCAACAGGGCAGACCTGCAGATTCCATAGGCCAGTGGTTCGCAACCTTTCTAATGCCACGACCCTTCAATACAGTTCTTCATGGTGCGGTGACCCCCTAACCATAAAATTATTTTCATTGCTATTTCATAACTGTAATTTTGCTACTGATATGAAGCGTAATGCAAATATCTGTGTTTTGCGATGGTCTTAGGCAACCCTGCTAGCGGTTCTCAACCCACAGGTTGAGAACTGCTGCTATGGTTGCAGGTCACCACAACATGAGGAACTGTATTAAAGGGTCACGGCATTAGAAAGGTCGAGAACCACTGCCATAGGCCATTGTGGAAATGGCTGTCAAGGCTAGGTCACATAACACATGGCCACTTCTAACTTGCTCTCTCAGACCTGGAATTGAACCGTGACCTCATGATTCCTAGGTAGAGGCTCAACCACTGAGCCACGCCAGCCAGGCTCACTGAGTTCATTCATTCATTCATTGGCTTGCTGCTACACAGGAGTTGGAGCTTGAGCTCTGGAGCCCAACTGCCAGGTCCCAATCCCGGCAAGCTCTGTGGCCCTGGCATGTGATTTCTCTATGCCCTCAGTTGCCACATCTATAAAGTGGGGATATAACAGTACCTATGTCCCACGGCTTTTGTAAAGACTCTAAAAGACACACTGACACAGAACAAGAGCTCAATGAATGTTGGTGTCTGTTCATTCAACAAACGTTTCATTAGCAGCTGTAGGGGCCAAGGCATTGTTAGATGCTGAGGAGACTGGGACAAGCTCTCTGCATGCTGGAGTTCACGGATCCATGGGAGGGACAGGGACACACATAATGACAAATGATGCCGTGTAGGTGCTACAGTGGAGGCCGCCCTGAGTGGTTTATTGGGAGCAAAGAGGAAGGAGCAACTATCTTTGTTAGTGAGGGAGTCAAAAAAATGCATCACTGAAGAAGTAGCAGTTGACAAGCTGCACAAGAAGGGACCCTCCGGGCAAGGGAACCAGCATGGGTAAAAGGCAATGGGCTCAGACAGTGTGTGGGATGCTTGGGAAACTCAATAACCCATAGGGATTGAGACACCAGGGAGGTGTTATTTGCTCCATTCTCCAGAGGAACTAACTGAGCATTGAGTATTTGCGGGGCACATAAGTAAATGAGAGTGGAGAGATGACCACAAATGGCCTGCAGACTCGCTGGGCCTTATATGGCAAGACACTCAAACCATAGACATTTAAGAGAAATGGAAGTGTTTGAGGGCCCGCCACCCTTACAGTTGCGTTTTAAGGAAGCTCATTTTGTCTAAGATGAGTTTAGTGGCCACTGCAGAAGTCCAGGCAAGATGCAATGAGCTCATAGGGAAGAAGAGGGAACAAACTCTAACAACATTTAGAGCAGAAGTCGGCATGCTTTGTCTGTAAAAGGCCAGATTGTACATATTTCAGGTTTTGCGGGCCATGCAATCTGTCGCAACTACTGCAGTTGCAAAAGCAGCCACAGACGATCTGAAAATGAGCATGGCTGTGTTCCAATAAAACTTTATTACAAAAGGAGGTTGCAGGCCAGACATGACTCATGGGTCAGAGTTTGCCAACTCCTGATTTTGAAGGTGAATGGACAGGAACTGACATCCAGAATTGTAGGGAAAGTGTGAGAGGAGGGGGAAGGAGGAGAATTTCAAGAATCTCAAATGGTCATCGGGTCCAGCACGCTGCCTCTTCATCAAGGTGACCTAGTAACGATTCCACGTTAAATTATTTGCTTCCGAGTTATAAAAACTGAGATTCAACAATCTCCTCTGCATTCAAGAAGTTGGTACTTATAACTGTCACCTCCCAGTATCTCATAGGACTCACGTGACCCTGCAGTGACCTTTGGAGAGGTTGGAGAGCAACGATGAAATCTTAACCCATGGCACAGCCTTTCAGAGTGCCTGGCTCCCCACTTCCAACCCATACCCCCTCCAGGCCTATAGGAAAACCCAGAGCAATCAATGCCCAGCTAAGTTCCACAGCAGGGAAAGGATCGACCCAGAAAGCAGTACTTGTGCCCCAGCAAGCCTGTCTGGGTCTAATCAGTAAACTGCTGGAAAATGGCACATCAGTCTAATGCGAGGAAATCGTAAGTACCAAGAAATCTTGCTATTGGAAGAAACGCTGCAGATAATTCTAATGTAAAGTGCCTACCATTATATCCTTCTGCACTGTCGGTGGGAATGTGAATTGGTGCAAAACTTTGGGACGGTGCTTTGGTTACAGCTTTCAAAATTCAAAATGGCCTCTTTATGCAGTATTTTCACTTCTAGGAATATATCACCTAGAAATACTTGCAAGTATCTATGGCCTAGGTTATCTATTTCACAGCATTCCTTGTGTTATGAACTGAATGTTTGTGTCTCCCCAAAATTATATGCTGAAACCCTAACCCCTAACGTATTGGTGTTTGAAGGTGGGACCTTTGGAAAGTAATTAGGTTTAGATGAGGTCATGAGGATGGGGCCCTTATGATGGGATTAGTTCCCTTATAAGAAAAGAAGAAGATATGAGAGCTCTTGCTCGCTGAGGAAAGCCATGTGAGCACACAGGGAGGGAGAAAGTGGCTGTCTACAAACCAGGAAGAGAGCCCTCACCAAGAAGCAAATTTTCTAGCACCTTCATATTGGACTTCCCAGCCTCCAGAACGTGAGAAAGTAAATGTCTTCCTTAAGCCACCCAGTCAATATGATACTGTGTTATAGACGCACAAGCTAAGACATATTGTAATAGCAAAATTTAAATTTTAATGTTCATCAGTAGGGAAATGGCTGAGCTATGGTTCATTTATACTACACAACAGTTAAGTTTGAGATAGATTTATAGAAATTGATACTAATAGGTCCTGATAAATTTGTTGAGTAAAAACAAGTCACAACAACAACAACAAAACTATTCAAGCACCCACATAAATATATGCAATGCATAGCAGGGACAGGACTAGAATGATTCAAGTGAGGTCTCCAGTGAGCAAAACTTAAGGAAGCGCTCCCTCCAGGTTCATGGAGGTATTAACTCTGAACTTACAGAAACCTAAGTGTGGGTACCTCCTTAAATTTTGCATCCTAGCCACTTCTTTGCCTTATCCTAGTTCCAACCTCTATGCATTAAAAAAAAAAATGGGGGGCTAATACACATGCTATCTCTGGAGAAAGTATTGAAGGGATGGCAGTAGGAAATCTTTACTTTTTACTTTATATCCTTTTACAATGCCCAATGTCTTCTATAAAAAACACATACACATTAATTAATTGGGTTACTAACAAAGCGGAATTTCCTTTTTTAAATATTCCTTTATCTCATCAATGAATATAGGTTTTTATAAGTTGAGTGCTTTTTAAATGTGCATTTGTATGTTACCCTAATAATAACTACCATTTATATATATAGTGCAAATGCACCCAGTACTTTTATTATGTTACTAGATGCCAAGAGTACAAAATTCATGCACTCAAGGGGGTGGGGAGTCCCTCAGCCCAGCCTGTGCCCTCACATATTCCAGGAGCCCTTGGGGGATGTCTGACTGCAGGCCCACCAGGGAGTGGGACTAAACCAGCAGTTGAATATCCTTAGTGCTGCTGTGGAGGTGGGAGAGGCTCCTGCCACTGCCGCTGTGCTAGCCAGCCATGAGCCCAGCTTCTGGCTGAGCGGGCTCCCCTTGTGGGAGCACACAGACCACCTGAGGGCAGCTCCTGCATTGAGAGTCTGCCCCCTGGTGGTAAGTGCACATCATAGCAACCGGTCGTTCTGCTGTCAGGCCAAAACTGGCTCTCTGACACCCCCTGAGGGGTCCCAGATTTCAAGAGGGTGCAGGCCAGGCAGAGAGACCCCACCGGTGCACAATTGGGGCTCAGGAGGGATGGGGGAAATTGGCCAGACAGGGAGGGACCAATGTAGGGCTCCAGGATGTGCCCGGCCCATCTCGCTCAGTCCTGATGGGCCAGACTCCAGCAGCAAGCTAACCTACCAGTCAGAGTGTCTGCCTCCTGCTAGTCAGTGCAAGTCATAGAGAGTGGTTGAGCAGCTTTAGCATATCATTAGCCTATTACGTTTTGATTGGTTGGATGACAACTGGATGACTGGACACTTAGCATATTAGGCTTTTATTATATAGGATTATGTAGGATATGAGATTATCATAGCCACACATAACAGCAGCTTAACCAAATAGGAGCTTCTTTTTCTCATGTAGCAAGAAGTGTGATGGCATGTCAATTAATTTTGTTACCAACCAACATGTAAAATTGTCTCTCCCCCCTTTGTCCCCCCCCCGAAAAAAATCACTGATTCTATAAAAAGGACAGGCCAAGGGGGTATAGAAAGCATAAAAAACCTGAGATTGAGTCCCAGCTCTGCCTCATATCAGTTATTAAAAAAAAAAAAAAAGACAACCCAGGTATAGTTCTAAATCACTCCTCAGTGTTTTCACTTGCAAAATGGGAATTATTACATGACCTCAAAGGTTTGCTGAAAAGATTCAACAAAATAATACAAAGTGCAATTACCTAATACTGGTAAACTCTCGCCCGGTCAGTCTTCTCCATTCTTGAGACTTCATTAGAATGTCTTGTAAATCAACTCCTTTTCCTGCATCAATGCATCTGGCCATCTCAGAGCAGTTCTGCCTGAATTTCTCACAGGTTATCAGTTGGCAGAAACCCTCAACATTATGGTTTTGCCAGCCAAGAATATGGCAGACTAGATCAAGTTTTCATAAGAGATCCCAGATGTCAAGCCTTGAGAAATAAAGAATACTATGGGCCTCTTTTGATTATCTGGTGCTTAGGCCTGGTTACTGTTTGGGAGAATCCACCCTAGCTCTCTCTTCATTCATTTTATTTAAAAAAATAATAATAATAAAATAAAATATATATTTCAGAGAGGACAGGAGAGGGAGTGAGAGATAGAAACATCAATGATGATAATCATTCATCAGCAGCCTCCCACATGTCCCCAATAGAGGATTGAGCCCGAAACCTGGGCATGTGCTCTGAACCATGATCTCCTGGTTCATAGGTTGATGCCCAACCATTGAGCCACGCCATCCGGACCATTCATTTTATTAATATGCTTCAAGAGACTCCTTCAGTAGAGTTTTTATCAGTGAAAAAGGACACACACACACACACACACACACACACACACACACCAAGCAGACCTGTAAACAGCAGAATGTGTTTGGGGCTCTGGAAATGGTCTGCCTGGAGCCCAGAATTCAGCTAAGTTTGAGGTCTGTCTTGAAGACTGATTTACGTCCTAGATGCCGATGAAAACCAGTGAGTCAGAGACTGGGCCCTCAAGTGCCCACCGTCTTTTGAAGGACAGGTTTGTGGCATGTGAGCAGAGGTGCAAATGCATTTGTTTGCTATCCCTTTACTGAAAGAGGAGTTAGGTGGGGGGAATTGAATACACTGTGGCTGGAATGAGATGCAGAGGAGCTATGTCATAGGCCGAGGCAGAAGAACAGCTCTGATTGCTTTCCGGATGATGCCCAAGGCCTTGGTGCATGTTGGCGAGGGCGTGGGTACTCAGTCTCCTTGCCATTTGCTCTCGCTGACAGCATCCAGATTGCCTTTTGAGGAATTGCCCCTCCTTCTAGGAAACAGCTGAGTTTCCCTACAGTTGTTGTGAGTGGGTCCAGGTGTGCTGAGAGATGCTGAGTCCCTCAGCCCAGCGGGGACTTACAGCCCTGAGCGGCCTTATCCTTTCGCCCCATCATATCTCACAAACATCACTCAGGATGTGTGTTGGGATGGGACTAAGTTGAGAAGCCATGCCATGGAGCCTTGAGGGGCTGTGGACGAAGGTGTCCCGTCTTCCCCCGGTCAACAGGGCGGTACAGGACCTTACCAATGTCAACCAGCACGTTCCTTTCTGGAACTTGGCTCCTAAGCAGAGTGTTAGAGACTGAAAATGACAGGAGGACGTTCTTCCCAGGAGCAGCACTGTCCTCCCCCAACCTGGGTTTTAGCCTTTTCTCTTAGGAACGCCTCTCACTTATTTTATTTTATTTTTTAATATTTTTTTAATATTTTTAATTAATATTTTACAGAGAGGAAGGGAGAGAGAGAGAGAGCCAGAAACGTCGATGAGAGAGAAACATCGACCAGCTGCCTCTTGCACACCCCCGGTAGGTGTGCAACCAAGGTACATGTCCTTGGCCGGAATCGAACCCGGGACCCTTCAGTCCGCAGACCGACGCTCTACCACTGAGCCAAACAGACCTCGCTCTCACTTATTTTAATAGAAGAGTCCGTTGCTTGCAACCAAGGGATGCTACCCAGTACCATGGTGGCTGTGTGGGATGGTGCCTTTGTGTGTATCTGTGTGCGCATCGGTGTGGCATTGTATTTTGTGTAACTAAGGTCCCAAACACCCTCTTCACCCGTGAAAACTGAAGCCCTTTCCCTGTTCTCTAGCTCTCACTCCCATTCTGCAAGTCCAATTCCTAAGCCCACTCCTCAGAGGGATGCTGATGATTGCCAACCAGCTGCTGGGCACTGGGGAAGGTGGGAGCAGGGCCAGCAAGAGGAGGGGGAACAGGACTACATTTAAGGCCTGGGAGCTATGCCACCCATGGGTACAAATTCCACACAAGATCTTAAGCAGGTCTGTCCTACTGGATGGAGGGAGAGGGGGGCATATTTTTTCACTGGGGTCCAAGGAGTCTGCTCTCGGGTCCATGGTGGGAGGTCAGCAGGGCGTTCCCACCCATCCTTGGAGAGGCCACTGGGCTCAGAGCACCGAGGGGCGGGCCCAGTCAGGGTGATATAAGGAGATGAGCAATATAGCTGGTATTTACTATTGAAAACACAGAAGGGCAAATATTTGGCTAAGTGTTTATTTGCTAGTGGAACTTTTTAAATGGTTGAATGGAGCCCAAGTGTCAGCGAGGGGAGTTTGATTAAAAACAAACTGGGTAAGTGTTTCTCCACAGTTGTGAGCTTGGAGAGTTTCTGTTTCGTTGGCTCCGGAACGTCCCTAGACTCCAGAGAGTGTGGGGAGCCCCCCGCCTGGTGGCTCTTCCTGCCCCTGCAGCCAGTGACCAGTGACGCGGAGGCCTCACATCCCCTCCCCGCATCCAAACTGGGTCCTGGCAGCAGGGAGGAGCTGGGGAGGTGGGAGGAGCCTCTGGGAGTGATCTGTGGCTGAGGCCTCATCTCCTCACCCAGAAGCCATTTCGAGAGGATGACTCTGAGCATCACTCTGGTGATGACTGTTTGCAGAGATTCCTCTTCCCCTTTCTCGTCCTTCTCTCTCTCCAAGTGGAGCTTCGTGTTTATGAGATGTGTGGCTCTTGCTATTAAGTCTGACAAGCTGGGGGCTGGGAAGGGTGGGACTTCGTTTGCTAATGGATCTCCAGAGCCCATGTCTTCTCTCCCACAAAAAAAAAAATAAAAAATAAAAATAAAATCTCTGGTATCTGCTGACTCCACCCCAGGCTCTTCCTCCACTCCTCATCTCTTTCCTCTTAGGCAGAGGAGACTTATCACCCCCATTTTACAGAGGGGTAAACTGATGCTCCAAAGTCTACCATGTTTTGGCAGAAGCCACATAGTTAAGCACAGAGAGGTGAGATTCTGAAAGCCACACTCTTTTTTTACTCCTTCTTCTCGCCTCCTCTCGCTTTACCTTATGGCCGTTGTGCCAGACATCCCAGAACAGGGGACAAAGGCCTGTGAAAGTCGGAAAGAAGACCAGCGGGGACATAACTCCCCTCTCCAAACCCTTAGCGGGGATGACCATCTGCAGCATGGGGAGAAAAAGGCCACATCCTGCGTGGCCCGCCCCTGAACCACAGGCTCCAAAATCCCAGGACACCCGGGCACAGTCAGGAATCAGGCCGCTACTATCACCATCTCCTCAGATTCATTCTACTCGAGAAAATGGGTGAATGGGGGAAAGGGTCTTAAACTCTCAGAAATGTGCTCTGTTACCCGCTGGAAACATTCCTCTCTCCCTTCCTCCCTCCTTCCATTTCTTCCTCCCATATTCCCACTTGTGCTTCAGAGGCCACCGACCGAGGTGCAAATCTTGCTAAGCACATGGCTGGGCACAATGATATACCCTCTCAGAGCCTCAGTGGCCCCATCTGTAAAATGGGGCTAACTGTGCCTCCACGCAGCACGACAGAACATTGAATAAGAGGACATCTGCCAAGACAGCGGCTGGCACTCAACAGTCACCCAGAAAAGGAACATACTCTCCCCTTCCCTCCCCCCCACCCCACATGCTCCCACACTCCCACAATCCCATAGGCGCAGGCCCTGATTCCTGAGGAGAGGGAAAAGTCCAGCCTCTGGCCCAAGGCAGCTCCCCGCCCCCCAACCCGACTGATTGAATAGTCAAAGCCAGTCCTTTACCCCTCACAAGTCCGTAAATTGCAAGCAAACAAGACTACTCATGATAGGCGGCCCTGGAGTTTGGCCAGATTCCTGAGGGTGAGAAAAAATATCACACTAAATCTCCAGGAGACAGTCCCCAGGGAGAAACTGTTCTCACCAAGGGATGCCTGCTTGTGCTGCGGGGCCAGAAACCCCCTTCTGGATGAGGGGTGCGTGACTCTGGCCACCTCAGCCCGTCAGCTCGGGCCTTGTAGGTGCCCAGGAGGCATCGCTGACCCGCACCTCCCAGGAGGGGAAATGGAGAGGTCAGAAAAGATGAGCCACGGAGCCAAGGTCTCAGGACCATTCAGGATAAATTCTCTGTCCTCAAGGCCCGGGCTAGTCCACATTCCAGGACGGGGAGTTTGAGAAAGCATACTGGGTGTTGCAGAAAAAAAACATTATACTCAGGAAAAAGAGAACCAGGTTTTGTTTTTGTTATACAAATTACTGAAATTTAGACAAATGTTCAGCTGGGCATGAGTTAAAAGAAAATTAAGAAATTATTCCCTTAGACAGTGAGAGTGAGCAATCCAACCGGAATTATGGAAAAACCACTCTCTTTTTTTTATGAAGGGAAGGTTTCCCACCCTCTCCTCTTCTCTCTCTGCCCCTCCCTCACACACACACACAATTATTTCAAACTGGGGAGGAGTGAAAAATAAAAACTCATCACTGAAATAATGGGTCACATTTGTTTTTCTCCTAATATATTTTTCTCATTTGAGCATCCACACATTCTTGTATAATACTGTAGGTTTTATTTTCCACATGAAGAAGAAACAGAGAGACAAGGTAATTTTCCCAGGGCCACACAGCACCTTAGTATCTGCAAGAAGAAACTAGCCCAAGCAATCTCTAACACTAAAGTCACATGCTTTTGTGGAGTTGCCCTCTCCCCAACCATTGTGCTGCCTACCCTTTAACTTCGCTCGGGGGCCCTGGCCAGACTTTGATTCCCAGACCTTCTGGAACTCCTACTTTCTTAACACAAGGACATATTCAGAGATGTAATTACACTGGTTTTATACATGTATCTGTGTATATGGGTAAACACACACACACACACACATACATATATCATGTTTGTACACACATCTATATATATAAAAAGCTAATATGCTAAGTGTCTGACCATTCAACCATTCCACTGGTAGCTATGATGCACACTGATCACTAGGGGGCAGATGCTCAATGCACAGGCATGGAACATGGAACAGACTGATGAATCTCAAAGGGAAGTGGTTGGGGGGAGAGGGGAGGGCAGGAAGAGATTAACCAAAGATCTTATATGCATACTAAAGGTCCAGTGCACGGATTCCTGCACTGGTGGGGTCCCTTGGCCTGGTCTGTGCCCTCTTGCAATTCAGGATCCCTCAAGGGATGTCAGAATGCCGGTTTTGGTCCGATCCCCACAAGCCAGGCTGAGGGACCCCACTAGTGCACGAATCTGTGCACCAGACCTCTAATATATAATACACAGTGAAGCAATTTTACATCATATATACATATGACTACATATATGTGTTTATAGATGTATCTATATGTGTGTATAAAAGCCAATGCTTCCAAATCCATGAGAAGAGAGGGAGGAAAACAGCAGAGACTGGGAAAGAGGAAGAGAAATAATATATGAAGGGGGAAAGGAGGTAGAAAAGTCCGAGGAATCAAAAGAGGAAGAGCAGGGAAACAAAACAGAGAAAGAAAGATGAAGACATCTCTTCTCAGCAAAGTAAACAGCGAGCCACTCTGAGGCCATTCACTTGCCAGAAATCCTCAGAGTGCTCCTGGACCTAGGAAGTGGGCATTTAACCAGAGAGGGCTCCTCAGAGCTTGCCTTGTCTTTGAGGCCACACTATGAGACCTGACCGGTGCCTGTCAGAGAGGATGTGGAAAGGGCAGGCAGGCATGGAGCAGCTGGAGGGTTGGGTGTGTCAGAGCCATCCCTGGGAACCCTGGGTACTTTCCTGCTCCTGCCTTCCCTCCTGAAGCTGCTCAGGGAACCCTCTCACCCAAGTCCCCGGTGACCTCCTGGACAGGTGTCCATGCATCATCAGGCTGTCCTTGGCACCTGGCCTGAGTCTGCCCTCCCTCCCTCTTGTGTGCATGGAGATGTGGACCCACAACCTCACTGTGTCTCAGTTTCCTCATCTGTAGAGCAGCACAGTGTGAATGCCCACCTCCTCAGTAGTCATGAGGCTTCAGTGACTGCAGACACGTCCTGGCCCTGAGTCAGCCTCTACAGCTCCTGGCTGTGGTTGTTCTCCTTGTGACTGAGGCTGGATTCTGGCTCCCACAGCCACAGCTTTGACTCTGGAGCAGGCTCCCGGACCATCAATCCGGGGCTGACTGTACGCTGATGACATGATGTCTTACATTCAGGGAAACCAAGCGTGGGAATTCTGGCGTTTGGTGAGTGACTCGGGGGGAGTAAGACTATATTCATTCAGATAGCATTTTCTGTGCACCTACTCTGTGCATAGTCCCATCCATGTGCATGGCTGTGCCCTGACAGCTATGGGACAAAAGAGATGCATGCAACACTCCTTCCCAAATGTTTCCTCTTTGTTCTTCTTTACTGGGGGGAAAAATGTGTATGTTCCTGTATGTCTTTTTTTATCCTATATAATAAAAGGCTAATATGCAAATTGACCGAATGGTGGAACAACCCATTGATATGACATGCACTGACCACCAGGGGGCAAACGCTCACCACAGGAGTTGTTCCCTCCTCCCTGTGGTTAATGTGCTCCCATGGGGGAGTGCCACTCAGCCAGAAGCTGGATTTATGGCTATTGAATCCAATGGCAGTGGTGGGAGCCTCTCCTGCCTCCACAGCAGCATTAAGGATGTCCAACTGATGGCTTAGGCCCTCAGGGAGTGGGTGAGAGGGTACAGGTCAGGACTCCCCCTCCTCCTCCAAGTGCACAAATTCCATGCACCAGGCCTCTAATATATATATATATATATATATATATATATATATATATATATATAATTTTTTAAATTGATTTCAGGGAGGAAGGGAGATAAAAACATCAATCATGAGAGAGAATCATTGATCAACTGCCTTCTATATGCCCCACACTGGGAATTGAGTCACAACCCAGGCATGTGCCCTGACCGGGAATCGAACCATGACCTCTTGGTTCATAGGCTGGCATGCAACCACTGAGCCACGCTGGCTGGGCTCTGTCTTTCCAAATAAACTGTCAGCTTCTTGAGGACAAGGGCCTGCCTCGCTCCTTTTCACTTCCTATCGTGAATGGCACAAAGTAAACACTTAATAAATAGCTGAGAAATAAACCAACAAAGACACAATGAGAGTTTCCCAAGGACAGGCCTCTGAGTGGCGATGCAGAGAGATGCCACGTGTCCTGCCACCGCCAGAAGTAAGTGGCGTCTCGGAATATGGAAGCCCTGAGGTGGGAACTGGGCTCTGAGTCATTGTGTGACCCAGGACAAGTGGCTCCAAATAGCTGAGGTTGCCTCCTAATCTTTCAAATGAAAATGTGCCCTCTGCCACCTTGAGTTGTGGGAGGGATAAAACCAATTGCAGAGTTAAAGGGTGGCATTTGGCCCATTCAATGCTTTAAGCACCCCTCTTCTCTGAGCCCTTTCTCTGGACAACATGACAAAGCCCAACTCCTTTGTCTGTTCTAGTCCTGCAAGAAACTAACCAAGATAAAAGGACCCAGATTCATCCTACAGGAAATAGACCCCTTCAGAATTCTTTGGGAATGCTTTTGGGAATATATCTGGGAAAAGGCCAGTGCCATTTGCATAAAATACTAATAGTATTATGGCAGTAGCTTTACACATACACCATAGCTCATCTCATCGTTATATCAGTTCTATGGAGAAGGTGACCATAGCTCCAGTTCACAGAAGAGAAGATGGAGTTTCCTAAACACTCAGCCAACTTTGCATGGGGAAGAAGCCAGGATTTGAACATCCTCTGTGGATCTGATTCTGAACTCCTTGTGCTTTCTCCTGCACCCCATGGCGCCCGTTCATATGTGTCAAAATAACTTCCTGCTCATCAGAAGCTGCAGTCAGAAGGCAAGGAGACAGATGTGGGAGGGCTGGGTAGGGAAAAGGAGGCCGAGAATCCTTTCTCTTTTCTAATTCCATTTTTCTTTGTCCATGGCATCCTAAGCACACAAAGGCCTCAGCCAAGTCCCCACGTATTTAAAGAGTAAGCTAACTCCAGATGCAACTCACATCCAGGTTCAAATAGTAGCCACAATGTGGCAATTGCCAAGTTATTTCTACCCTCGTAAGAAAGGGGGGAAAGCAAATATTAGCCAGGCCCTTCCATCTGGAGGGAACAGACATCAGATCCCAACGGGGCAGAGCCCTGCTGGGGAGCTCGCACACAATCAAACCCTTTCATGTGTCCACCCCGGGTCTGCTCCTTTCTCACTGGGCCCCCGCCTACCGGCTCCCCTCCAGCGGCGATGAATTGGTACCAAAGTGGTCCGGGCTGTTTTGACACTAAGCATCAATTCCACAGCCTCGGTTTTCATCGACAAGTCAATTATTCTAGCTCATTACAGGGCCCGGAGCGAGTTTTCCCATCAGAAGGGAGAGCTTCATTCACGCTGCCTTTCATTGGCTCAGGAAGGAAAGACAAAGAGAGGGAGGCAGGAGGGAGCTAGGCCTGAGCTATCAGAGAATGGCCACATGTTTCCTCCCAGGGACACAACCCAGAGAGACGGAATGTCACTAAGCCACGCACGCCGAGCTCCAGGAGCAGGGTTCGGGTTTCCTGAGAGCAGCCCGCTGGGTCTGCATCGTCCCCCACCTCAGAGGTGCCCCCACAGAGGCATGAGACTGGCAGCCAAAGAGGAGGGGCAGGTTGGGTTTGCAAGAAGTGACACCAAGCCACAGGTGACAGGAAGTGAGATAAAAGTGTCACTGGATCATTAGTCCTTCTCCTGCAATGAGACAACCTCCCTCAAACACGATGTGCAGACCGTTCGAGAGCGCACCTACTGTGTGCTGAGACCCAAGGCAGGTGCACTGTCTTCTTTCCCACACCTTCCATGCACACCTAATGCAACAACGAGCCGCTGTCCATTTATTCCCAATCCAGGATCCTTTAAGAGGACCCCTGGGAGAGAGGACTGAGGCCTCTGTGCCAAAGAAAGCTGCTTTCCCGAGAAACCATTTTTCAAATAAACAGCATGAATCTTATAAATGATGCTTTCTGCTTCACTCTGACCAGCCAGAAGCCCCCAGACAAATGTACGAAATGACTTCAATCATTGTGCAAGGCTCCGTGCTGCCCAAGTGTGTGTGCTCACACTGTCCTGGATCCATATTTCTGTCCAACTCTTACTGCCTTTTGCCTTGATTTTTTTTTAATGTACTGAACCTTTTTTATATATTTTTATTGTTTAAAGTAACATGTTAGTACATATATCTCTTCCCCCCCTCCCCCATTGACCTTCCCCTAGCCCAGGGGTAGGCAAACTTTTTGACTCGAGGGCCACCATGGGTTCTTACACTGGACCGGAGGGCCGGAACAAAAGCAACCTGGCCATGCTGGCACTCTCATCTTGGGCTGCTGGTGAAGGAGCGGAGGGGAGAGCAAGAGAACCCTCCGCTCTTTCGACTCCGCGGGCCGGATAGAACAGCCGCACAGGCCATAGTTTGCCCACGGCTGCCCTAGCCCCTGTCCCATGCCCTCATCCCACACCCCCAGTGTCTTGTGTCCATTGGTGTGCTTACATGCATGCATACAAGTCCCTGAATCTCTTTCAGAAAACTGTCCTATCTTTTCTGGAAAGAAAAGACGTAGAGGGGGCCCAATCCATTCGTCATTAAATGAATAAACAAAATGCCCAATTTGGTCTCATCCTCACAGAAGCCCGTTGGGATAGTGATCGTGGTCCTCATATTTCGGATGATAAAATTCAGGCACAGAGGGTGTAAGTAACTTACCCAAAGGCATAGCCAGGATGCCAACCCCAGTCTGCCTGACTTTAAAGCTGGTGCCCGTTCCGCTGCCCCATGAAGCTTCTCCCGGCCTCCTGATCCCGGGGGACTCAAGGTCTCGAGACCTTCCGGAGCCCAAGAGTCTGCAGAACCAGCCACTGGTCCCATCGTCTCCCCTTTCACCCCGGATCGGACAAGAGGGCACAGGTGCAGCTCTGCCTTCACATCCTCCCCAGCCCAAGCCTGGCCAGTCTGGGAGCAGGGTGCTGAGGGCTTGGCGCCTTCATTCTGGAGCTGTGCGTGCTGGGAGGGAAGCCTCGTGCACGTGTTTCCCATTTGTGTGCACCCCCCTGGTCTCCGCTGAGCCATTCCAAGTCCAAAGAGCCCTGGAGCCTTTTTGGTTTATACCCCCTACCCCACTTCTCTCTCTCTCTCTCTCTCTCTCTCTCTCTCTCTCTCTCTCTCTTCTCCCCGAGTAATAGACTGCCAAGTGAAAATGTAACTCCACCCCAAAGGGCTCAGTAGAAGCCAGAGACGCACAAGGCATCATCCCTGGCAATGCCCGCTCCACCTGTGGGACTCCACTGGGCATGACTCTTGGTCTGCCAGGAGGGGATTGCTTCCTGGGACGGGGAAGGGGGCTGAGTATTTTCAGCTGATAGGGTATCAAAATGCCCTGTGCCCGACCACTTAGAGGTTAGGGGTGATTTCTCCACTTTAGCGGTGAGGACATGAGGCTCTGAGAATCGAGAAGAAAGACCCTTCATTTATTTGCTGCCTGCCTTTCATCCGATCTCACTGTGCCCTCTCAGCAACCCAGGGAGGCGGGTGGAGGCAGGCACCCTCATAGGGCATCTTCCCTTCATCACACCTTATAAGAGGTGAGGGCGGCGGAACTCAAGCCCAGGACCGTGTGATTTCAGAATCATTTTTTCCCCTCCAGGCGGGTTGAAAAGAAAGGCACCTCAAGAGGGGCTAGCAGGGGAGTGGGTACAGGAGCTTGCAGCCACCGGCTCCTCCCTGAACGTCATCACCAAGCCAAAGACGTGCCAAGCAGGCCTGTTGTCTGCAGACTTGTGCCGGGGTTGAGCGATCTGGGCAGGTGGGCTCATTCAGAAACGGCCTTCGCGGGAGGCAGGTCCTGAGCTGGCCTGGGGAGGGCGGGGAGCAGCTTCTACGGAAGCACTGCGTCCCCCTCACATCCCCTTCCCCGAGTCCCACCTCCCCACCAAGACCGGCTACGTGCTTTGCCAGCACAGCACAAAATGAAAACGTGGGCCCTGGGTTCAAAGGTTCTCCTTCATAAGACAGCAACAGGAGAGCACCAAACCAACTCCAGGCCCTGTGCGCAGGCTCGGGGCGCATGCCCATGAAGCTGGCCGTCAGTCACTCCTTTCTGTACCCACCGCAGAGGACTGGGAGCAGCCTTCGAGATCTAGTTCCCAAAGCCCAGGGGAGACCTGCCCAGACAAGGCTCGGGAGCCCCTACGTGGCCCACCAGGCCCCTCTCCGAATACACCATTGCTGCTGGCAGCTCCCACCCAAATCCAGTCTCAAGCAGGATGAATGAATACGTGTTGATTTAATTCCACTGGGGGGAGAAAATGATACTCATTCACAACCAAGTGTAAATAACCAGTTATCAGTGTAAACTGTGACCCTCCCGCAGAGATTTTCATTTTCACAAGGATCAAAGCTTTCAGCTCAAGAAACACATTTCACTTGCTGGCCTTCCAGACATAAAAGAATCTGGAAGGCCAGACTGGGGGTTGGGGGTGAGGACAGAAGGGAGAGGGTATTTTCCTGCTCACCTCTGGGCCAGGCCAGCCCCAGAAGGGCAATGCACAGAGAGACTTGGTGCTGGATCTTAGGGTTCCCTCCTAGCCTCGCCCAGTGGCTCAAACCAGCACTTAATTTTCATCATATGGGGCTCACGGAAGCAACTGATCATTGCACTCTCCGTCAAGGCTAAAGGTCTCTGTCCCGGAGACCAGGCTCACCCTGACTTTGGCTTTCCCCTGCAAAGTCACGATGGAGTCAATTCTTCCCTCGAACAGGACCTGACGAAGAAAGGAGGGAGGAGGAGCAAATAGGACGGAGGGCAGAAGGGAGGCTGACCACTCCCTGGGATACACATTTGCTGTAGCATTTTCTGCTTACACTTAGCCCTGAACCTCTGAGCCCTAGCATTAGAATGTTTTCCAATCCATTCAGGCTCCTTGGTGCATCACATGGCGTGTGTTGTTGTGTTTTTTTCTGGAATATTCCAACCAACACCTCTCAGAGATTAAATTGACCCAGCTGGGTCATGCAGGGCATGAAGTCCTTCTGATGAAACCAGACCACACAAGGGCAATGCCCCAGTGAGTTGTTAGCTTTCTGCAGCCTGATCCTGCGTTTGCACTTGGAGTCTGACACCTGCCTCCCCCACCCTGCTCCACCCCACCCTTTATTTCAACTCTCAAGGGTAGTGGTGCCCTTCTGGAGGTCAGGAACTCTGTGAGAATTCAATGAAAGCTAACATATTCTACCCCATGTCCCAAACGCACATAAACATAAAATGATGTATACACAGACCCCTTTGAAAAATTCATTGTTTTGTGGAATTCACTCTTTTGTGTGTCAACTCTTCTCCCCAGAGCTAGTATGTGAATGGTTCAAAGTGGTTAATTCTGCTCCCTTTTCTCTTTATCACTGTCAAGGATTTTTAATATTTGTATTCATTTTTTTTTTTTTTTTTTTTTTTTACTGAGAGGAAGAGAGAGAGAGATAGAAACATCAATGATGAGAGAGAATCGTTGACTGGCTGCCTCTTGCACACCCCAACTGGAGATCGAGCCCACAACTTGGGCATGTGCCCTAACAGGGAATTGAACCCTGACTTCCTGGTTCATAGGTTGACACTCAACCACTGAGCCATGCTGGTTGGGTTTAGGTCATTTTTAAAATTTTTTTTTTTAAAATAGCAATTTCATGTGATTCAACCTAATATGAAGAGGAGATCTGATCCCAAAGAGGGAGCGTGCTCTTCCCACATGCACAGAGTCCGTGAGTGGCAGACGTGCCCAGTGCCATTTCAAGAGCAAAGAAAGGACAAAGGCAAGGATATTAAGCTTCTTCTGTGAGTAGTTCTGATAAGGGAGGGTTTGGCAATGAGCATTTTAGATCTTCAGAAACGCTGACCTTGGAGGGTTTACTGTATGTACACCAACCATGTCAAACTCAAAGGCCAGAACAGGCCAAATAAACAAGGTTTAAGTTTATCTGGGGTGCAAAAAATCAAAGCTTCAATTTTCATAGAAACGGAGGTTTCTTTCAATTGAGACATGCTGAATGCAAAGGGCTGAAATAAATGAGTAATCGTTAACATAAAATAATAGAACATTTTAATGAAAGTTAATATTTTTTCTTGAACATTAACTTACCAGACACTAAATAACTGCACAAATAAGCATAACGTATGTAAACCTATTTTTCTTCTTCTCCAAAACTGAAATATTTCCTGTTGAGCACACCAAACAAGTCAGTACAAGACTAATGACTTGGCAATCAGCTGCGAAAACATTTGCTGCTAGTATTAGTGGAGAGAAATGGTGCGCCTGCATATAAGGCACATAAGGGAAATAAATGATTATAAAAATCAGTCATTAGCAAACATTGTAGTTCATTATTAATAATTATATATAACAGGATATTGTAAAAAATTAAACTACAAAATTTTTATTAAAACGTTACTTACATATCATTATATTGGCTAGGCCACAAAACTATTTGTTGTGAGCCACATGTGGCCCATGAGTCGTGAGTTTGACATGCTTATGGTACACTGTCAGGCTCATCTATATAAATATAAGCCTAAACAACTGTCCGACCATCCGACCATCCAATAGCTATGATGCACACTGACCACCAGGGGGCAGAAGCTGAATGCAGGAGTGGAAACCACTGGCATGAAAACATGGAACAGACTGATGAATCTCAGAGGGAAGGAGGAGGGAAGGCAGAGATTAATAAAAGATCGTATATGCATACGAAAGGCCCAGTGCACAGATTCATGCACCGGTGGGGTCCCTCAGCCTGGCCTGCACAGGAATCGAGCCAAAAATGGCTCTCCAACATCCCCTGAGGGGTCCCAGATTGCGAGAGGGCACAGGCCAGGCTGAGAGACCTCCCCGTTTCACAAATCAATGCACTGGGCCTCTAGTAGTAAATAAAGTATTTAACATTAGTGTCATTGTCACTGAAGCAGGTGCATCTAACTTTGCCTTTCAAGACCTTCTACAGGTAGGCATGAGGTGAGCAGTCTTGGAAGATGCTGGTGGTTAGAGATAGCATCCTTCTCTTGCCTGTAGTGTCTACAGGTCTTGGCACCATTCCAGGTACAGAGTCACTGTTCAGTGATGTTTACAGATCCAATGCCTAATGTCTCTTCACTTCTACCCTTCAGCCAATGGTCACCCCTCTGTCCCTACTCCCCCAGGGTCAGAAGAGGTCTCCAGGTCTTGTTCTGTGACTTCCATTTTTAGTTAAAGAGCTTTGGGTGCCGGGGGTGGGGCAGAGGGTAGGAATGGTATAGGTAATCTATGTGAGGGAGATACGAGCTCTCTGAGCCACTTTTTGTATTGCATTGAGAAGACAGGTTTTTACAAGGAAAAGGGGGGGGGGGACAAATCTATCCCTATTGGGAAGGGGGCATTTGACAGCAAGCATTAGCCTCCTAAGAGGGTTCACAAGGTTATACTTAGCCTCTCCGTCTCCCTCCCCCTCTCCTTCTCCCCTCCTCTCTCTCACACACCCACACACGCACAACACATACTCATTTCGTGTCTGGCACCAGGTTGAGTAGGTCGGAAAGGAATGGTGCCATTGTTCCCTGTTTATGCTTGTTTTCCAAGAGACTGCCCCAGAAAGTCACTCCTCTACCCTTCCCCTACCTGAAAATGAGATTAGAACTTGCCCTTGATTTTGCCCCAGGACCAGTCCAGCTCAGAATGCTCACAGCAGGGCCATTCAATGCGCCCTAATCATTTCTTCCTATCTCCCATGAGATTAGAATGCTCTGGGCTCTGGCTCCTGGTACAGCCTGACTGTGTTAGGCCCCGACACTCCCCAGCCACTGTGAAATACCCTGGAGAAAAAAAGAGAGAAAAAAAAACAGGTCTTTAAGGAGCCGCAGCCTCAAACTCCTCTTTCACTGAAGTGCTTGGCGGAGGCGGGGAGGGAGTCCAGGGACTGGGTGGTCATGGAAGGAGCAGGATCTGCATGTTTCAGGAGACCTCTGTCCTAAGGGGAGGCTGCGCGTGGGGCATTTCTGATGAAGCCCTTAAAAACTCTTCCTTTTCCTTGGTTGGTCCCCAGGCAAGAGCCCACGATCACCCCGGGTCCTCGGGAGCCTCGATGATTAGGGTCTCCAAGCCTCTCCTGAAGATGAGCTTCTCAAGGGTAAACCTCCTGATGGCCCAGGAAGAAAAGACTGCCCACCGTCAGCTAGCTCCAGCCAACCCCCAGGCTTGGGACCCGCTTGCCTCCCTCTCTTCCCAGCTCTTGTTTCAATCAGACAGAGCTCCCCCGAAGCCTCAAAGGAGAGGCTGCTTCTCTGACTCCTTCCAGCTGTCAGAGGCCAGCTAAGAATAACTGCGCCCGAAATAGCACGTGGGGTGACTTAGCCCCGAGGCAGGTGGATGGACTGGACGACTTTGGGGAGTTCCTTCTACTCCTGGGGTACCTCGTTCATTCAACAAAAATATGCTGGGCACCTACTACGTGCCAGGCGTTATGCTAGGTCCTGTGGCTCAGCCCTGAGGCAGGTGGATGGACTGGACGACTTTGGGGAGTTCCTTCTACTTCTGGGGTAGCTCGTTCATTCAACAAAACTATGCTGGGCACCTACTACGTGCCAGGCATTATGCTAGGCCCTGGGGTGCAAGGATGACTATTTGGCCCCTGTCCTCATGGAGGTCTGAGCTCAATGAGTAAGCCACAGCAGCCCCACCTTTGCCCCCGCCATCTTGCCTACTCCAAGGGGGGGTCAGTAGGTTCTGCCTCTGGGGCCATGGCACTGTGTTCAGACCTCTGGCCTGGCTTGAAACATGCTGTACGGTATTTACCTGTCTCCTCGGTTGTTTCACAATTCTGAATTCTGGAGACAAGAATCATTTCTATGTCACAGAACTTTGCACGTTGCCAGCCCACTGAAGAAGCAGAATAAAGATTTGTTGAATAAGTGGATGGATGGATGGATGGATGGATGGATGGATGGATGGATGGATGGATAGATGGATGGATGGATGGATATAGATCAATGGATCAAGTACTTTATGGAAACATTGACTCATAGGGATTTCCTTCCACCTGCTTCTTCCTTTGAACCCAATTTTGTTTGACTCCCCTATAGCAACTTGGGCCATACTAAAATTAAATATAAGACATCTTAACCACTCTGCTGTACATCTGAAACTAATATATTGAATGTCAAGTATAATTTTAAAAGATCTTTGAAAATAAGTATTAGACATCTAAAGTGAACATTTGAAGGAGAGAATAATGATGGCAAATTGATGACATACAGGCCAATACTTCTCACTCGCACACTCTTTTCCACTAAGATCAGACACGCCTTCAGAGTTCTTCTCAACACCGTTTCTAGGATATTTGCAGTCAACCACTGGAGATGTTAGCATGGAAGCTTACTCACCATCCATGAACCAGAAGATCAAGTTTGGCAAGAAGAAGCTGGGGTTAGATTCCAACAGATCATTGATATCAAAAGGTGAGGTGCGAAGCTTCTAAAACAAACTCTTATGATGAACAAGCCTGTCCCATTGTAATTAACAAGAAGCAGTACTTACAAGTACATTAACATTTTCACTCAGATGCCAGGCGATGATTTTGTTCTATGTATTGGTTGATGAATTTACTCATCTCCACAGAAGCCCCCCGAAATTCCCAAGGACCCCAGGAAATCGCAGAATTTCCAAAGCCAGCCTTAGAGAGGGTCAAACTCTTTTTTTCTTTATTGATTAAGATATTACATATTTATCTTTAACCCCCATTGTCCTCCTACTCATGCTGAGAGGGTCAAACTTGTAAGTCACCCTCTCACCCGGAACCTCCAATGACTCTCCATCGGCCACATGATGAAACTCCAGCTCCTTAGCAGACCATTCCAGACATGCCACAAAGTCCACGGTGCAGCCACAGCAGACTCCCAGCAAACATGCCACTGGGCACTAAAACTTTGCCCTCACCGAAACCGGTTTGGCTTAGTGGATAGAGCATCGGCCTGTGGACTGAAAGGTCCCAGGTTTGATTCCGGTCAAGGGCATGTACCTTGGTTGTGGGCATATCCCCAGTAGGAGGTGTGCAGGAAATAGCTGATCGATATTTCTCTCCCATTGATGTTTCTAACTCTCTATCCGTCTCTCTTCCTCTCTGTAAAAAATCAATTAAAAATATATATTTTTTTAAAAACTTTGCCCTCATTCTCTCCTTCCCTAGGACTGCTCATTCCCCATCTCCACCTACTTTTTACATCTGCCCATTCTTGTGAGAATATGGAAAAATGCTTCTTATTACTGACTCATTTTTCACAATGAATACAAGGGTGTATGACATGACAACAACAGCTATGGAGACGCTGTACCCAGGGGAAAGGTTGGCAAGAAATGCAGCAAAATGCATGCAAAACTTATGGTGGTAGTATGGATGGTGTGAAAGCTATTTCTTCTTTCCTCTATTTACTAAATAATGGGGGAGTTTTTCCTTTTCTTTTCTTTTTTTATTGATTCTAGAGAGAGGTAGGGGGAGAGAGAGAGAGAGAGAGAGAGAGAGAAAGAGAGAGAGAGAGAGAGAGAGAGAGAGAGAGAGAGATTGATTGGCTGCCTCCTGTGTGTATCCTAACTGGGGATGAAACCTGCCCCCTGGTCATGTGCCCTAACTGGGAATCGAACCCGAGACTCAGGGCATGAGATGGCGCTCTAACCAACTGAGCCACACTGGCAGGGCCTCTAAATGGTTTTTTAACATAGTTTTGTTGTTCTTATAACAAGACAAGAAGCCCAATGCATGGATTCATGCAAAGGTGGGGTCTGGCCGGGCCCCCTGGATCAAGGCCAATCAGCTGGCCAGCCGGGGGGAGTGGCCATGGGCAGTTGGCTGGCCAGCCTTGCCCCCTGGTCAAACTCCCGGTCCAGGGAACAATTTGCATATTAGCCTTTCATTATATAGGATTATTGCCGAGCCAACATCTACTATAGGATGGGAATTAAGCTACTTTTAAACCTTACACCTTTATCACAATTCAGTTCAAATGTTATCACCTCCAAAATGCCTCCCCTAACTATCTACCCCATGGTCCCCACAAGACACTGTATCTAACCCCTCTGAGTCCCATGGTCTTCCAATATTGCCTCTATCAGAGGAGTTATCAGGACCTATTCTGAATCATAGATTATTCTATACATGCCTGTCTTTAGCTTTATGATAAAAGGACATTATTTTTGAATCAATAAATGAAACAACGGTCATGTTTTCAACCTGCACTTATTAGAATATATAATATTATGATATGATAATGACATGATAGATATAGAATAAATCATGGCGTTCTCATTACTTACAATTTTTTAAGTGATCTCTCTTCATTATTTCCACCTCCCCCCACCAAGTCATTCCAAATCCCAGGCAATTACTGGCAAGCATTTATAAGACCAAAATGTGGGACCTTCAGGGTGGGAACTTCCCAGGTCTTCTGACACACGTTGGCCTTTAGAACAAGATCAACCAGTAGGTAATCTATGTGAGGGAGATATGAACACCATCTCTTGCTTGCGAGCTGTACGCTGATCTGTGGGATTTAAGCATCAGCCAGTTGGGTGAAGAATTAGGTGTGCCCATGCCACTGACAACAATAAGAGAATGGGCCTTCACTCCCGACTGAGACTGTGCAGCATTTCCCATCAGACTCACACAGGTACAGCATAATTGGTAGAGGATTATTTGTTTGAACTTGCAAAATGGATTTCTCAAATGTTTGAGCTGCTGCTAGCAGTGTTTTCAAAGTGCCTGCATACTCATCTTAAATACACACATTATTAAGGGATTTTATTTGACATTTAACAATTTTGTATATTAATATTCCCCCCCTTTGCCCCAAATGGCCTAATCCGTCTAAATCCGCAGCATCAAAAGTCATTACACAAAAAGAACAAGATGTTGCCAGAGCCACTGTGGCCCAGGCATTGAATCTGCGTGAGCTGAGATGATTCAGGCAGATTTATATCCTGTTATTTCCTGAACTCGGAGCAAAACCTCACAGGTTCAAGACTTTGAAAGCATTTGTCTGAGCAATCTCACTTCATCACTCTGAAAGGGATGGAGTTTCTGCCATCTGCTCAAGCAGCGATGCCTTCATGAAAAGACTATGGAACTCATAGGGGTTAGATACAGTCAGTCTCTCTCTCTCTCTCTCTCTCTCTCTCTCTCTCTCTCTCTCTCTCTCTCTTTCTCTCTCTCTCTCTCTCGATATATGAACCCCAGAGTGACTCCACCGCCACTGGGAAGAGGGGATCTTTACTTAATCTTCCTTCCTCTGGGAATTTTCGTATTACCTCTTCCCTGGGGTTCCATGACATAGGAAGATTCTTGCAGAGAGTGAATGTAGGTGGCACTTCAGATTCTGAAATTATTACTTTGTTCTTCTTCTCATAAGGGCTGGGCCGGAATAGTGGTTTTAATCATTTTTGAGTCACACACATCTTTGAGAATCTGATGAAAGCTATGTGCTCGCTCCCTTGAGAAAAACAGATATGTGCACACACGCAAAATTTTGCTTGCAAATATAAGCGGTTCACACGGTGAATTACTCATCCATGGGTTTCCCAGCTACAGCGTCTCTGAGCTAAGTAACAAACACTTGCATGGCCCTTTGATTTACAGAGCGTTCTTAAATCTTTCTCTCGCTAGACAACTTAACAAGGCAGGTACCCATTTCACTCTCACGCCAACAAAAAAAAAAAAAGAAATGTATTTATTGCCAACCTAGCTTACAAGAACTATATTTTGACTTTCTGCTCTCAAATCTTGATTTTCAGCTACTGAACATTTAAATTCTATTTGTTATGCTTTTAAAGCTAATTTGTTAACATTAATTCCTCTTTTTCTCCCCCCCCCCCCCCCCCATGAAATGGAAAGATCGGAGTCTGAATTCAAAAGGCCTGGGCCAGAATCTCCCCGCCGCCTTCCCCAGCTGTTCCCAAGTCATGTCTCTGAGCCGTGGCTTTGTCATCTGAAGAAGGGGCATGGCAACACCTACCTCACACTGGTCCAGAGGATTACGTGAGTCACGCCAGGATTCTCGTCTGAGCCACACCCCCCAGGGGGACGTATCAATATCTCGGAACACATTGCAGCAGACCCATTGTTTCCGTAATACAAACGACAAAGAGTCCAACCTACAAAATCTTCTAGACGGGTGGCGCGGAGCAGAAGATAGAGAGAGCAAGTGTTGCAGGTAGCAGGAGGGCTTTCTTGGGGTTTCTCAACCGCTGAGATAACAGTGATTCAAACTGGTGTCTATCCCGAGAAGATTAAGGAGACCCGGGGATGAAGTGCAACTGGACCCCTGCTACTCTGGTCTGGAAGGAGGAAAAGACAGCGGCAATCTGGTGAAACCAGAATAAAGTCAGTGGTTTATGGAAGAGCATTTTACCAATGTTAGTGTCTTTGCTTTGACAGATGCGCCACGGTTATGTAAGATGTTGGCATGAGTCGAGACTGGAAAAAAGGTATTGGGATATTGGGAAACTCTCTGGCGACCTTTCTCTCTTTGTAACTTTTTATAAACCTGAAATTATTTTAAGATATTTAAAATATTTTAAGATATTTAATAATTTTATTTTAAATATATATAAGTATATATATATAAATATGTTTTATTTTAAATATATATATAAATTATATATATTTTCCTCCCAGAGAGGAGGGAGAGGGAGAGGTAGAAACATCAATGATGAGAGAGACTCATTGATTGGCTGCCTCCTGCACACCTACTTCTGGGGTTCGAGCCCACAACCTGGGCGTATGTCCCTGACCAGGAATTGAACCATGATCTCCTGGTTCATAAGTCAATGCTGAACCACTGAGCCACACAAACCTGGCAACATTTAATAATTTTAATAAGTAACCTTTATCTTGAGTGGAATATTCAATTGATTACTTGAAAAAAAATTAATTTATAAAATTAAAAAAGAAATAGTGTCTATCCCAATGCTCATACCTTTGAATGGGAGGCTATGAGAGCAGAAAAACTCAGTTGTTTCATCAAATATCCTGATTTTTCCAGAAATTCTGAGAACAAAAGCACGGATGCTGGCACATGCCAAGCATGAACCTAACCAGAATCCATGCCTACTAGACCACCACTCAGCTACAGCCTGACACTTTTGCTCAAAACAGCTACCTGACCCATGCTCGCTGCAGCCTGCCTTCCGCCCAGTGGGCTGTTGGCAATCGCGGTCGGGGCTAGAATGACCAGTTGGCACAGCAGACAGCACGAGCTCCTCCTGTCATCTTTGCCCCAGCCTAAGAGGGAACAGCAGGGCCACAGCCAGCCTGCCCAGCATGTGTGTGACTGAGGAATGACTAAAAAAGGCGGTTCTCCTGAGCTGGCCCAACTCTGTGGGCACAAGTCTTGGCCATCAGAAGAAGAGCTGGGTTTCAGCCCTGCTCTCCCACAGACGTGGCGCTTTGTGATCAGTAAATAGATTGAGGAGGCCTGGAGCAAGACCCCCACCCCCCAGGTCTCTCAGTCCTCCTCTGGAGGATTTAGGCCTGAGAGCATGGGAGTCAGCAACCACAAGGAAGAAGGCAGATGGCTCCGGCATGGGATTAGATATCACCCGCTCTGCTCCCCAGTGCGGCTCTGGCTCTCAGGCATTTGATTAGCAAATACTTAGAGCCCCTTCTACGTGCTAACTGCATGCGGTGCATGGCATACCTTTTCACTGGCTTCTCATCAAACCTCAGAAAGATCATTATTATTCCCATTTTATAGGGAGGGAAACTGAGGCTCAGAGAGACTAAGTTGTTTGCTCCACATCATACAGTTAATGAATGACAGGGCGTGGATGCAAACTCGTTACTGACTCCGTGGGCCCATCCAAAGCCTTGGGTCAGTGGTTGTCAAAACTGGCTGCATGTTAGAATCGCCCGTGGAGCTTTAAACTCCTACCAATATCTGAGCCTCACTCCAGAGATTCAGATCTAATTGGTCTAGGGTGGGTCCGAGCATCAGGGGTTTTGTTGTTGTTGTTGTTTTACATTGTCCCTGGTGATTCTAATCTGCCCCCAGAGTTAAGAACCATAATTTAGATGAATTATTCATCCTAGTCAAGCTGAACCTATTTCCACCCAAATATCTGAAGAGACAGATGCTCAGTCAGGGAATGAGACTTGATATGGCAGCAGACAGGAGTCCTAGTCCTAAAATGTAACCCGACTCCTTGACACTCTTTGGGACCTTGAACTTTCCCAGTGTTCCTGGTTTTAATCATATATAATAAAAGCTTAATATGCAAATAGACCACACAGCAGAAAGACCGGTCACTATAATGTGCACTGACCACCAGGCAGCAGACTCTCAATGCAGGAGCTGCCCCCAGCCTGCAAGCCCCAGGCCAGAGAAGGTGGATACCAGCAGGGGGGGAGGGAGGGTGGGGAGGGGCGCCCTCATTGCCCACAGATTGGCCCTGATCACCAGCCAGGCCTAGGGACCCTACCTATTCACAAACTTCATGCACCAGGCCTCTAGTATTAAATAATACTTGTTATCCTGATGTATCTTAGTGGAGACTAGCTGTAGCTGGCTATTACCAAGAGTGGGATATTGGGAAGTGGGGGGGTTGGGTGGAAAATTCAGGAATAGGGAAACTCAAGGTAGAAGAAATGGGCTAAATAATAATATTATTAATCATAAGAATAATAATAAATAATAAGAGCTGACCTGTATTCACCACTTATTATATTCTTTGTCCTGTTCATAAGTATTAACTCAACCACCCCATGAGGCAGGTGTATGTCTGTGGCCCGTTTCACAGATGAGGAAACTGGGGCTTAGAGAAGCTCCTGAACAACTTGCCCAATGTTCCCCGAACAAACAACCTAACTCCCCAGTACCTTCTGTCCACTGGACAGTTTTCCTCAGGACTAGGACTGACTGTGGCTCCCTGTCCCTCTCAGAGTGATGTTTCTGAGGGTCCCCGGAGCACTGCTTTGGCCTCCTGTCTGTGTGGCTTCTTAGATCTCCTTCTTGCACCCGCTGCCTCCTCTCTGCCTACTCAGTATGGCCTAGTCACCCCAGCAGGGTGGGGCAAGGGAGGGAGCCCTAGCCTGACGGTGACGAGATCTGGGGTCTCACTGAAGAGATGCTACTAAGTGGCCGCAATTTCTGGTCTATTTCTTTTCTCTCTGGGCTTACGTTTCCTTCTTTTAAAGTGAAGGCTTTAGGTTGGGTCATCTGTATAGACTCTGAGAAGTCCTGCAGTAAAACTCCAGCACCAACAACACGAATCCATCAGAGCTTCCTAACTCTAAATATGACCACAGTGGTAGACTGCATTATTGCTCCCAGTTCTTCACCCCTCCCAACGTCCACACTCTTGGCTGTGACGTTACATTTCCTGCCTCTAGAGGTGGGGTGTATTTCCTTGCCTCACTAACATTGGGCTTGACCATGTGCCTTGGTCTGGCCAATGGGATGTTAATGGACATGATGGAGTAAAAGGCCTGCAATACGCTCGTGGAGCTAAGCTTGTCCCCTGTTTCTCCCATCACCACAAGGAGAACATGCCATGGGTAGCCTTCTGATCGTGGATAAGGAAGAGACTTGTGGAGCAGAGGCACCCTAGCAACTCCACGGGCTCATCAGAAACGTGTTATTTTTAGCAACTGAGTTTGGGGTTGGTATGTTACTCAGCATTCTGACTGACACATGCTGCAGCAGTAGCTGACTGATACAACCACCAAACCATTTCTTAGTTGGCATCTGTGAAATGTCCAAATGAACTCATGCTCCAAGGAATATGTTTTAAGAACTGCTTCTCCAGGAACATCTGAGGAAAGCTAGTTTTCCCACCTTTCTGCGCCTTCCTCAGCCCCACTGTGCACACCCTCTGTCTGGAGCTTAATATAGACACCTCTCCCGGCACTGTGGGCAGGATGATCTCTAAGTGTGTCATCATCAGCATCTTAGAGTTAAGCAGCAGCCAATACTCCTCCTTCAATAAACCATCTGTGGGAACTGGGAGCCAGCGCCATCGTCGGTGCCAGCCTCCCCATGTCCACTCCTAATTTCTGGTCTCATTTCATCCATTCATGCAATCACCATTGACTGTGCTCTTATTAAGTGCCGGCTGTTGGGGACATTACAAAGGTGAGTAGAACACACTCTCTCCGCTGTCAGTGAGCTGCTGCCAGACTAATTGACACTGAGATTTGAGGCTCAAAGTCCACAGAGGGGAGGGGAGGCTCATGGAGTGGAGGGGAGGTCAATCGCCCAGTGTTTCTGAGCAGGAGGAGGGGTGGCCAACCCCAAACCCTGGGCCTTTGCAGCGCTGCTTACTGCTCCCCCTTCTGAGTCCCATCATAAACCATCCTGTCTTCAGTGCAAACCCAGGAAAGGGAATCCTTACAGCAATGAGCTACTAACTAACTAAGCAACCTCCCACCCCCACCACCACCACCACCACCACCACCACCACCACCCCCACTCCTCCCTCCCAGGCAACTCTGAAGGCTCCTCAAGCAAATTTGGGGGATTTACTAGAAGGGGCCAGGCTCTTGTCACTTGAGCAATATCCTTTCACACCCTCTAGTGGTTAGAGGGCAACCTGACATCCTGGAGAAGGGAGGAGAGTCCCCTGGGCCTCTAAAGTGAGCCTGTTAACTCTAAACATCGTCCTCTGGGAAGGCAAGCCAGCAGCCAGTACCAAACGCCATCAACACAGTCCTACCCTTTAACCCAGTCATTCCACTTCCAGGGCTCAAGGAGATAACCCAAAACAGGGAGGAAGTCTTATACAATGCTGTTCAGTGCCCATTGTTTATAATATATAAAATTAGTAAATATCCTAAATAGCCAAAAAAATAAGGAAATGTTAAGCAAGTTATAGCCCATCCATAGAAATGAGTCAGTACTGTGAAGTCACTTAAAATGGTGGGAAGAGGTACGGTAAAACAGCAGGAATGTGAATACTGGAATCAGAGGGACCAATATAGTCTTCCTCAGTCCAGTTATTGTTCACAAGCTGCTTAAGCTCCCCGAGCCTCAGTTTCTTAATCTGTAAAATGGAGCTGATGGCAACCACCTTGCAAACTGGAAGGAAGAGATGAGGGACTGTGTATGGAGTGCCTGGTGCCATGTCTGGCTCACAGCAGGGTATGCAATCAATGGAGTTGGTACTGTTATCATTAGTTGTTCTGAGGTTTGACCTTATATTACAACAAGGGAAATGCATCTGAAACCATGGTACGAATAAAAGCAGGATGCAACATTGTATATTCACTATTTATGCAAAAAAAAAAAGAAGGAACATTTTTTTCCATAGGGAAAAAAATTCTGAAAGATATACATCGACTAAATGTTGACGATGTCCCCCTCCGCACCTTTCTGTTCTCAGCAAATAGTTCTTGAGTAGGGTGTGCTCAGAACTGAGATTGCATTGAAGATCTAAAGATTAAAGAAAGCACCCTAAGGATCTCACAGGCCACTGGGCGAGACAGTTAAGTCAACAGGCTACACTGACAGAGGAGGAAAGGTGGCAGGGCAGGGGGGCGGGGCGAGGAGGACTCGGGAAGGGTTCCCTGGGAGGCATTGTACCTGCGCTGGCTCTTGAAGACTACTTTTCCCTCAACCTTCTAAGAGCAGTGATGACTTATTTGGTGGAATTTAATCTCATGACACTCACCCAAATTCACCGTAAGGGAGGCATTCAAAGGTGGTTGAGGAGGGGAGCTGAGAGGAGGACAATGGAGACAAGGTACACTGGCTTTCGCTGCATCCACACCCCTATTGAGTCCTGCAGACCCCTCAGTCCTTCCAGCCTAGAAGAGGCATAGACAGTGACGTGGTAAGTCAGCACCACATGAGTGACTTGAGGCTATTTCTTTTCTTTCACTCTATTAGCTACTTAGAATTTTCCAGAGACAATCCCAAATGTCAAGCCAAGTTTTACATATTTAGCAAGGTCTTATTCCCCTGGCTACGCTAGGAGAGCACTGTGAGCCTCTTTGTACCCTAAATGAACAGATACAGCTAGTGTACACAAAGTCTCCAGCATGGAATACATGGAGGTCATGGAGCCAGAACACTCTCCCTGGCTCTTGCTCATGAGGGAGGCCATTGAAACTGCAGCCTGGCCCAGCCGGTGTGGCTCAGTGCTTGAACATGGACCTATGAACCAGGAGGTGGTGATTTCATTTCCAGGCAGGACTTGATCCCCAGTGGAGGTGTGGGCGAAGGGGAGTGCAGGAGGCAGCTGATCAATGATTCTCTCTCATCACTGATGTTTCTATCTCTCTCTCCCTCTACCTTCCTCTCTGAAATCAATTTAAAAATATATTTTAAGTAACCTTGCAGCCTCAACCAATTCCCCTTGATAGGTGAGGGTCATAGAAGTCTCATGAATTCCCTAGTTTTCTTCTACTTTCATTTGATCTGTGGGTTTCCAGGTCATAAGGGTAGGACCTGGACAATTTGGGGTGCTAGAAGAATCCAGATGTCATTGTCACTGCTAGTCTCATTCCCTGGTGAGCTCTTTCTCACCAAATTCTTTCTGTGCACTCAGAGCAGTAGCTCTCTGTTCCAGTTACTATTGCTACATAAGTAACCTCAGTGGTATAAAAAATTTCAGTAATTTTATTATACCCATGGGTTCTCTTTGCCAGAAATTTTAAATGGGCACCGCGGAGTGCCTGATTCTACTCCATGATGTCCAGGGCCTCAGCTTGGAAAAATTATGCTGGAGCTGACTTAATGGTTAGGGGCTGGAGTCATCCTAAAGCTCACTCACTCAGATGTCTGATAGTTAAGGTAGTCTAGACGCTGGGACCTCAGGAACGCCTGTCAGCAGAAACATCTACATGTAGTCTCTACATGTGGCTGCTTGGGCTTCCTCACATTATGGTGGCTGGGTTTCAAGAGTGAGCCTTCCAAAAGAACCAAGTCTTTCCCAGCAGATGTTGCTCAGTGGTTGAGCATTGACCTATGAACCAGGAGGTCATGGTTCCATTCCCAGTCAGGGCACATGCCTGGGATGCGGGCTCAATCCCACATGCAGGAGGCAGCTAATCAATGATTCTCTCTCATCATCCATGTTTCTATCTCTCCTTCTCCCTTCCTCTCTGAAATCAATTACATATATCTATACTAATAAAAGGATAATATACTAATTAGGGCAGACATCTTTCGGACATCCATCTGGACAAAGCCACAGTGGCTGCCAGGCCCAGGGCTCAGGCAGCCATGAGCCCCAGTGGCTTCAAGGCCTGCAGCTCAGGCCTTGCAGCCACTGCAGCCAGCAGTGGCAGCAGCAGTGGTGTGATGGGGTCAGTGGGCCTAAGCCATCAGTAGGACATCCTGGACTGTGAGAGGGGCAGGCTGGGCTGAAGGAACCCCCCCCCCAAGCACATGAACTTTGTGCACTAGGCCTCTAGTACATATATGTAAAGAACCAAGCCTTGAAAGCCACATAACATTATTTCTATCTTAGTCACAACCCTCCCCAGTCTCAAGGGGAAGGTACATAAACAGTGCCTCTAAATGGGAGAAGTGCCAGTCACATTACAAGACAAGCACGGGAGATGGGAGATGCAACCATCTGGGGGAAATTCAATTTGCCACACTCTCCCTTTCCATTGGAATCAGTAAGATGTGCCTTTTCAACACAGTTACATTTTATGCCGAGTCACAAGACATAGCTATCTTGCAGCCCCTGCTATCATGAGAAGTGATCCAGAAGACTAACTTGTTCCAAGGGAACCAAGCCAGATGCATGAGTAGCCCTAACATTCTGTGAACTGTTTCTGAGAATCATCTGCACATCCAGTTAGGACATCCTGTTCGACCAGACTGCTCTCCTTCTCCACATCTAGTATAATGGCTTAGGAGAACAAGGTGACCTTTTTTAAACTAGCCAAGATGTCTTTGTCCAAAGACTAATTGTCAAGCCAAAAACATTTAGTCGCATAACCTTTCTCATCAGAACAAAACATATATATATATATATATATATATATATATATATATATATATATATTCAGGTGTATATAAACTGGCTGAAGCTTAAACCTATACAATAGGAGTTAAATGAGAAGAAGAAAAAAATCCCTGAGGATGTGGTGACATAAAACCCTAAAGATGGCTTTGGTACATATCACTCTGTAATTCCAAGGAGTTGTTTGACGCAGGTAGGCCCAATTTTAAGAAAACTCAGCTGGCAATCATCTAAAGTCCAACAAATTTTTAAAATGCAAAATTACACTTTCTATCAAAGATGATACTTTGATTATATTAAAGGCCTTTCTTTGATGCATTTATGTGTTGGTTTATTGGCAGCAACTAAGAGGCAAAGATACATATAAAACTAAGGATTGGGCCCACAGGCCATCAGAGACCACTCGCAAATCAAAACAAACGTCTGAAGCTGGAACATCCAGAACTAGGGAAGCAGAATTTGCTTACCAACAGGCACAGAGACGTTAAGTGACAAACCAGAAATCCATTCACTGTGCAAAAACAAGTATTTCTATAACGAGGACCCGAGGCTGTATTCCAGGTTTCAGGAGTAACATAAACACAACGAAACAAGGATGACATGTTTGTAGGACGTGGAGGAGAAGAGAGTCGTGTGTGTGTGTGTGTGTGTGTGTGTGTGTGTGTGTGTGTGAAAGCAGAATAAAATAAAATTTACCAGGTAGGGTGGAGCCATTTGGCAGCTTTGAAAGCTAAGCTGAGGCGTTTGGACTCGAATTGTTAGACATCAGAAAAATTCTAAGGGTTTTTCCTCCAAGAGTGGCATGATCAGGTAGGAGTTTTAGGATGATTTATCATAGGTGTCTGGGGATGGACACAGGGACAGCATCCATGAACCTGTGAGGGAAGGAGCACCTGAATGAAGGGGAGGCAGGAGGATTTGATGTGCTGTTCCCATATGAAAGACATTTCCAAAGGAAGATAGCACACGCATGCATCAGGGCCCAGGTTTTAGGGCCAAGCTTCCCATCTTTGGCTCAGTGGTGTCCCTAAGCTATTTCTTCGTAATGATCTCCTCTTGGACCTGAAGGCCTTCTTCAACTGCCTTTCCAGCTTCTAAAAGCCCATGTTTTATCAGGTTAGGAAATAGGGTGGGTTAAATCCAAGGTTGTTCAAGGTATCATCAAAGATTAGTGGGGACTAGAAACATTTTTAAGCAGACCTATGGGTCCTTAAGCCTCCAAAGAAGTAGGATCATCTTTCAAACTTAAATTCTAAGAAGGCCAAATTTCAAGGATATACCAAATAATCAAGTCCCCATACTTCTTTGGGGGCTGCCTGCATAGTATGGAATGAATTCTTTTTAAACACACCAGCATCTTCTTTCAATAATGTAATTAATTTCTTTCTTTTTTTAATGGTCACAGGTCAAGTCTGATAGAGAATCACTCAAGCTGGGCAATGATTCTTTTGGTTAAAATGAACAAAAACAGACAAAACAGGTGAAAATTTCTAGAAATAAACTGAAGTTAAGTGAGAGTATTTTCTTACTATCTTTTGAACCTCTGTATATGTACAATGATGTGCAGAGATTCTTCCATATTATTTATTTGTGCCTTTGGTCATCTTGTCCTCACCCATATTGCCAGTTTGTCTTACTTTAAAGTATTTTCAAAAATCTAACTTGGAGGGACAAGGGACAAGAAAAAAAATGCAATTGACCTCCTTGTGTAATATTAAACTGGATGAAAAGGAAATTTTCAGAGAGAAGTTGCAAAAAAGGTTTTGAGTAAGGCTAGTAGCTCCATTTGACTAACATTAAGTAAAGACTCTCTGCAAAGACATGTCATTGCTTTCATCAACAGGACTGAAATGCAGGTAAAAATTAACAAGAGAATTCCTGTCCTCAAGCTCATAACACATGAGCTACTTACTGAACTGCCTTTTAAATTGGCCGCTTTTAAACAGATAATGCTTCCTTAATTGCCTGATTCTTACTTTTCACTTTCTGCCCCTGTGGCAGAGATGTTAAATTCTCACTAAATAGCCATGTGCTCTCCCACCTTTCCCAGATTCCCTTGCAGTTCAATGGGAGCCACATGACCAGTTCTGACTAATGGGATGTGGAGTTTCGCACAACTCACATTGGGTTGTAAGGGGAATGTGTGAGATAAATCTTGATTTAAGCACTGAATTTGGGGCTTTATTTGTTACCACAACTGAGCTTTCGTGCCTAAAATTTTGAAAGAGCTACACAGTACACAAAGGATGGTAATGTTTGATGTGGGTGTAGTGGAAAGATCGGGGATTTGAGAGTGGGAGTGGGTGAAGTCAATGGCAGACTTAGAGGCAGCTCATCAGAGTCATTTGCAGTCTACAAATCTCAGAAGATGTCAATCCTCTTCCTATTGTGAGAACAAACTTACTGCTCCCGGAGGCAGGGACGGAGACTCTATGGCCTCCCTTGGAGACTCCCACAGTCTGACCACAGACCACAGATGGCAAGAGTTTTCTTACAACAGAAGGTGTGTACCCTTTTTTCCTATCTGCTCTGTCACGTCCAAAGAGGACTACCAAGAAAACAGATTATGCTATTCCTTCCTTTAAAAACAGATGTAAGCAATGGGTGCATAAACTGCGGTACATCAAAGCAAAGGATTATTAAGCACTAAAAAGAACTGAACGATCAAACCATGAAAAGACATGATCCTTACATGCATGGTGCTAAGTGAAAGAAGCCCATCTGAGAAGGCTCCATGCCCTAGGATTCCAAGTGCTGGGAAAGGCAGAACCATGGAGATCATAGAAATACCAGGTCACCAGTGGTTGGGTGTGGTCAGGAAGAGATGACTAGATAAAGCACAGAGGATTTTTAGGGCAATAAAAATACTCTGTATGACATCATGATGGAAACATATCATTATGCATTTGTCCAAACCTATAGAATGCTCAACAAGAATGAACCCTAAGGTGAAATGTGGATGTTAGGTGATGATGATGTGTCAATATAGGTTCATCATCCTAACATATGCACCACCATCATTATGGTGGGCAATGTTGATACTGGGGGAGGAGAGCAGAGAGAATATGGGAAATTTCTGTGCCTTCTCAGTTTGGTTGCAAACCTGAAACTATTGTAAAAATAAAGTCTTTACTTTTTAAAAAAAATATATTAGGTTAATTCACCTTCTTGATAAATATATATATATATATATATATATATATATATATATATATAAGCATAGTATGCAAATTGTCCCCTCAACCAGGAGTTGTCTGGGAGTTTGACCAGGGGGTGGGGCCAGCCAGGGGAAGGGAGGGAGGCCCCAGCCAGCAGCTGACAGCTGCTAGGGACCCTACCAGTGCACAAATTTCATGCACTGGGCTTCTAGTATATATATATATATATTCAAACCAAATAGTCAAAGGGAAAATCCCTTGCTATCCCCTTTCCACTGCTTACGCTTTACTTACCCAGAGTAACCACTCTGGGCCATCTTTTTGTAGCCTTCCAGGCTGTTCCATGCACTTACATACATATAAAGGAACATGGTTTTGCTTTGGGTCTTTAATCAATTTTGGATCTTAAAGCACAAGCAGGCCAAATAGCAGATATTGTTCTGCCCTGGGTTTGTTGTTGTGGTGGGGAGGGGGTGGGTGGCGGTTGGCGGGGGCCGTGAGGGAGGTACTTTTTTTCTTTTTTGACTCTTCATTTCTCACTTTTGACATTTTTTCAACACATATTTGGCCAACTTCATGCCTTTTCGTTGCTACATAGTTCCAATGGATTGGAAGTTCCATGGTTTATCTTTATCTAATCATCTCCCTATGAATGGATACACCCAGTATTTTGCAGCTGCAGTGAACTTCCTTGAAATGCATCTCGGTGCACAGGGGCCAGTGCTTCTCTAGGATGGTCACTGGGAAGGAGACTATCTGGGTCAAAGTGTGTGCATATTTTTAATTTTAACAGACACTCACATCAATATTACATACGTTCCTCTCTCTGTACTTTTTTTTTTCTGATGGGTGTTGCGACCTATGGATCGCAGCATTTCATGTTAATAGACATGTGCTACTTACTTATTATCAGGTCACCTCATGCAATTGCCCAATCATGGAAAAGGGTGACCAACCATCTAGGCCCGACAAGGGATTTCACTGTTGTGCACCTTAGCTCACCGGCCCTGGGCCCGCCCTGCGGACCTTTTTCCATATTGACCGGGGAACTTTCCTTTTGGTGAACAGTGGCCTCTACCTCTGCACTACACTTTTTTCTGGTTGTTGATCCTCGCCCGAGGATATTTCTTTCATTGATTTTTAGAGAGACTGAAAAGGAGGGAGGGAGAGAGGAGAGAGAGAGAGATGTGAGACAGACACGTCAAGTGAATGCCTCCCATACGAACCCTGACTGAGCCAGGGAATGGGGCCTGCAACACAGGTACGTGCCCTTGACCAGGAATCGAGCCCAAGATCCTTTGGTGCCTGGCCCGAAGCTCTAACCACTGAACACACCGGTCAGGGCTGCGCTGCATCTTTGAGTCCTAATGCCCAAGTCATATCACCCAGAAAAGGCAGTGTACAGAACTGGGGGCATGGATGAGGAGGCACTTGTCTCAGAGGTGCCCAATACTCGGCCATCGAGATGAATAAGATTGAGTTCGACATTTTTTTAAAAATCAAAATGAATTAAATCGAAAGAATTAAAGGAAATAAAATGTGTAAAATAGTGGATTTTCGTTAAGCATCTTACCACCGCCTAGACTAGTACTGGCACTAGTGCTCTTATTAGGCACCAAGTCAACCTGACTGGTTGCAGGTTGCTGGTTCTGCTTTCATCCTTGAGCCTGGTTTGGTCTCTTAACTTTTTCCCGGTGACCAAGTGACTTCAGTATAGACGCAAGGCTGCTGACAGGAGGGAATGAACGTTTACTGGGCACTTAATTTTGTTTTTGTTTTTTGTTTTTAATATATTTTATTGATATTTTACAGAGAGGAAGGGAGAGAGATAGAGAGCTAGAAACGTCAATGAGAGAGAAACATCGACCAGCTGCCTCTTGCACACCCCCCACCGGAGATGTGCCCGCAACCAATGTACATGCCCTTGACCGGAATCGAACCTGGGACCTTTCAGTCCGCAGACCGACGCTCTACCACTGAGCCAAACCGGTTTGGGCTGGGCACTTAATTTTGAACTATGTCCTGGGCTGGGCACTTTCATGCACCGTTTCTGCACAATAATCCTTTGAGGTGCACTGATACGAAACAAAAGCTCAGAGAGGTTCGGTGACTTGCCCAAGGTCACAGAGCAAGCTGGTAGCTGCGCTGGGCTTTGGCCCCCGGTTTCTTCATGTACAAATACATGGCCCTCTGCTTACATCCCGCTGGGCAGTACCAGTGGGGGAAATGAATGAGCCTGCTAGCCCTGAATATAAAACCAAGGGCAAATGCTCCCTTACGTCCCCTACCTGACTATCGTATACACTAAAAACAGCAAGTTCGGATCCTGACTTAGCCCAGAGCTATTGCCTGAAGGGATGTTTGTTCTCCTGCCTGAACCCCAGAAACCCCCGATTCACTCTCCTGAAGGCAGACCCCTGCCCTCCCTCTCTCTCTACCACCCCCCATGCTCCCAGCTCCCCACACCACTCAGCCCCTCCTGGATGGCATCCCCTTCGCCTGCCTGCCTTCCAAAGGAGGACAACAAAAAGACACCGTTTTGTCCACCCTCACCCTGGCCTGCTTTGGGTCCATCACCCCTTGCTCTGGGCTTTTCTGCCCAGGCTCTGGGCTGGTATGCACACAAAAGAGGGCTGGGGCTGGGGCCGGGGCGGCCGTGCAAAATGAGGGTTTTCAGAAGTGCTCTTGGCTCCTGCGCTCAGAGCTCTTGGACACCTCCAGGGGCTGCGCAGCCACAGTGGGCTCTGTCAGTCCAGGGGGTGAAGGCCTCCTGACCACGCCAGGCCAGGCCCTGGTGACCCGTTTAGCTCCCGGAGAGGCGGGGGCAGGGGCGGGGAGGGCGGAGCCCCCTTCCCAGAGGGTCACACCATTGTCAGATCCCTTTCCTGGCCTCGGCTCCTGCCTCCCCCGGTCCTTCTTCCCAGCTTCACTTCCCTGAGAGAACTGTGTCTGTCATCGCGGGGAGAATCGCGGCTCGCTGTCTCCATGAATTCACAAATCACCTTCCTGTCTTCGCTTGGCAGGGGCCAGGGGGTGTAGGGAGGGGCGGGAATCAATAACCCCATTTTCTGTCACCCACCCCCCTCTCACTCCCGTCACCACCCAGGGCCAGCAGCAGCCTCAGGGGGCTAAGCTCACACAAAATGTCATTTGTCCAACCTGCCAGGAGACCTCAGCGTTGATATGCCCTCTAGTGGACTCTTAAACACAACAGAGCGCACGAGCAGTGTCACACCCGCACCGGACAATGAGCGATTAGCTCGCTGCGCCCACAGATCTCCATGCCGAAGAGACGCCACCAGCGAAGCCAGTCACCCCGCCAAGCGCGGCTGCTGCATCCTGACCGGTGACCTGGTTGTCTGGAGCCAATCGTTGCCAAGAATGGGGAGCACTTTCCCAGGAACCCATTGCATTGGCCCAAGCTGGAAAGGGGGATCCCCCCCCACCTCCACCCTGTGCCCCCAGCCTTCTCCGCAGGGGAGACAGTAACACTCAAAATTCAGCTCCTGCCTCTCCTCTCATCACCACCTCTCCTGGCCGCCCCCAGCCCTTCTCCCAGTAGAAAGGACACGTTGCGCTCAGTCCTCTTCCCCTCACCCCAATGACACCTGGTACGGCTTCTGGAAGAGTTTATGTGCCTGTGGGTGAGCATCCTCTGCCTCGGCATCTCTGACCCTTAGCACCTCTGACATGTAGGCCCAGGTAATCCTCTCTTGCAGGGCGTCTGTCTTACTCACTGTAGGATATTAAGCAGCAGCCCTGGTCTCTACTCATCAGATGCCAGTCGCACCCCTCCTATTGTGGCCATCAAAAATGTCTTCAGCCGAAACCGGTTTGGCTCAGTGGATAGAGCGTCAGCCTGCGGACTCAAGGGTCCCAGGTTCGATTCCGGTCAAGGGCACGTACCTTGGTTGCGGGCACATCTCCAGTAGCAGGTGTGCAAGAGGCAGCTGGTCGATGATTCTCTGTCATCGATGTTTCTAACTCTATCCCTCTCTCTACCTCTCTGTAAAAAACCAATAAAATATATTTTTTTTAAAATGTCTTCACACATGGCTAAATGTCCTCAGGGAGTGGACATAGGTGGACAGTAAAATCACCTCTGGTTAGGACCCGTTGTTCTAGCTAGAGCTTTGCCTGGATCTGGGGCAGGAAGTGAGGGTGCAGAAAGCCCACCCCTGGAGAGACCAAGGGCTGGTCATTTCGTCTCTGAGGTAGATGGTCTTTTAGGCTTTCATGTGTCCTACAAAAGTGTCCCCTCCCCGGGCAGGCTCCGTCCCACAGGTCTCTGCATTCCACCAGCCTGGTAAGACAGGGCAAGGTGGGTGGCGTGGGAGGCTGAGGGTGGGAAAGGGGGCAGGGCAGAAAAAGGGGGGCTGGAAAGGGAGGGACAGCAAGGGGAGTTCCATGCACTGTATCACTCTACTGCACCTGTTTTCTATTTCTTTTCTTCTTCTTCTTTTTTTCTTTTTTGTTTTGTTTGTTGTTTGTTTTGTTAACCCTCACCGAGGATCTTTTTCTATTGACTTTTAGGGAGAGTGGAAGGCAGAGAGAAACATCAATGTGAGAGAAACGCATCAATTGGTTGCCTCCCGCTCGAGCTCTGACCAAGGCCCAGGCCAGGGAGGCACCTGGCTGCCACCAAGGTAAGTGCCCTTGACCGGAACCAAACCCGGAACCCTGTGGTCTGCAGGCCAACGCTCTGACCACTGAGCCAAACTGGCTAGGGCCCTGTCTGCTATTTCACTTCATCCTTCCAGGGTCCTGACAGGAAATACCAACGACCACGCGGGGACCTTACTATATACACAGGCCTGTTGCTAAGCACCTTGCGTAGATTACCCCTGAGGGAGCGCGAGGACCCTCGTTTTCCAGAAGAGGAAAGCAAGGCTTGCGAAGGGCAGCCGCTTGCCCTAGGAGCCAGCGCTAAGGCCCCACTTGTCCCTCGACTTCCCACAATGTGTCGCCAGAAGGTGAAATGTACTGAGGGCGGGTGGCCGCAGGTGTGGACTCAGGTAAAGCCTTGGCCTAATTTCGGATCCGGCCGCGGCGCTGGCCCAACTGGGGCGCTGCGCTGACGTGGCCTCGATGAACTATTTCCCCGTCACCCAAGGACTTGGGAAGTGACCTGTGGCTGCTTCTTCCACGCAGATCCCATCAGCCCTGGAGCCTGTCATGCCCTAGGGGGCAGGGACTCCCCCCGTATCTGGCACATCCCCAGAGCGCCCAGCTCCTGGCTCCTCCATGGAGCCTGGCAGGCTGGCCTGGAGGCCAAGGGCACTGCCTCCTCTGGCGGGGCCCAGCTGGCAGCGAGGTGAACAGAGCCCAGTGCTGAGCCAGGCACGCTGGGGCCTGGAGTGGCCTTGGCAAAGTCATTCCCCTCTCTGGATCTCAGCGGTGCCATCGCCCCACAGAAGCCAGGCCCCGCCCCCTGAACCGCCCCAAGCTGTGCAGAGTAAATGGTGACGCTCCACTAGCCACTTAGCGCTCCTGAGAGGCCCGGCCAGGGACGGAGGCCAGGGTCACCACTCCCAGCGGCTGCTCTCCAAGGTGGCTCTGCACATTGACCTTCCTCTTGCTGCAACCTTGCCCACAAGCAGGTGGGAGCAGGGAACGGCTCTGGGCCTCCGGGCCAGCCTGCAAGAGGGAAGGTGGTGCATCTGCCCAGCTCACCTACCCTGCATTTGAGAACCCACACACGAGCCGTGATTGATTGCCCAGCTTGGCTCCAAAGAAAACACATCAATTCCCAAAGATGTGAGGAGGGAGACGCAATTGTGAGGTTTCTAACCATCCAACCTCCGTCTCGGCTTCCCATCCCACAGCCTCAACCAGGAAGGTGAGCATGGGGGGCTGGGAGGAAGACCACAGGAGAGAAGGAAGAAGGAGAGTGAGGGGTACTTCAAGTTAAGGGTCTGTGTAGGCAGAGGGATGCCCAAGCTGCCCCAGGTGCTGGGATTAGAAGAGGGGGAGGCAGTGTGACTCATGCTCGCCTCCTGTGTACACTTGGACAACCAGGGCATCCGTACTGGTGAGCATGGCCTGGGTCAGGCCCAGTGTAAAGGCTACAATAAATCAGGTTCCCTTTGCAGAGATGTGGGTTCAGTCTCTTCAGCTGGACACAAAGACCCCGGCACGGTACCTTCTGCATCCCTCCCACAACACCACACCCCCGATGGCCCCCGCCGCGGGCACCTCCTGCCATGCCTGATGCTGGCCAGGCTGCAGAGTTGAGGGGTTAGGAACACGGCACTGGAGTTGCAGTCACCCCGGCGTGAATCTGGGCTCCGGCACCTCGTAGATGTATGTGGTCTGCCCTGCGTGACCTTGGACATGTCGTTTCACTGCCCTCAGCCTCCTCTGCAAAGTCCCACATCTCACGTAAGCTGCTTGGAGGATTTGATGAGGTGATGATGCACATAGAATGTAGGGTAGCCAGCGCGGGGCTAAGACGTGTTGTCGTCCCTGCCAGATAGACATCCCTTCTCCCAGTTCCATCCAGACTAGATAGAGGCAGGGGAGACAGCTGAGCAAAGAGGTGGGGATCGGGCTGAGGGGCCAGCAAAGCCCCAACGTCACAGTGTAACGTCCAGAGGGAGAAAATGATTACTATAAGAGACGACGCAGGATTTATCAAAAGTAGGTGAGCTTTGCCACTCTTTGGATGCCGAGCTGGTTAAAATCACAAAACCCCACTCAGGAAAGCATATACAATTAATGGAAAACTGAGATAACAAATGCCCGCCCACAGCAAGAACGGTCACTCACAGGGCCAGATCATCTCCGGGGGCCACCCCACCCCCTGACTGTTTCTTTCCTTCCTTCTTGACTTACAACCTGGCAGGGCCCGGGTTCCTTTGAATAAGCCCTGAGCTCTGGGAAGTGGGAAGGTGATTCCTAGTGTCCTAACCTTGCCAAGTGTCCTAACCCAAAGCCAGTATCCTAACCCAGCCAAGGGAGCAAGCACACAGCTCCCCCACTCCCAGCTCCACCTCCCCCCCCCTCCCCAAGCAGAGGCCTCACCTGGTTCTGGGGGACAGAAGGACTTGCCAACAAAGGAATCAGGCAGTGGCAAAAAGAAAAAAAAATTTAAGCAAACACTGAAGTGCACACACACATACACACACACGGAGCAGAGCGCCACACCACCTGGCTTTCTGTCCCAGAGCCCCTGCCATCTGGACAGTGGGGAGAGAGTGTCCAGGAAAGGCTATCCCTGTCCGGGAGATTCTGAGAAACCACTCTGTAAGGTGATCCTGGGGCTCAGCTTTTGGTGGCAGGAGAGCAGCCATCTGAAGATAAAGCAACACGATGGGAGCCAGGGGGTGCTGATCAATGCCACTGGGACAGCGTGCCCAGCCCCTACTGCCTGCACAGGCTCCGGGGGTGGTCCACGTGAGCCAGACATCACCCTGCTCCAGAAACTCCCACTCCTGTGAGAAGCACCGGAAGTCCAACTCCAATGTTTTCTGCAAATAATAAGGGGCACAGGGTGGTGGGTAGTGGAAGGACAGTGGTTTTCAGGGACTGGGGGAGCCAGCGATCCCTCCCAGCCCTGATCTGTGTATGACTAATGTCTTGGTCCACATGCTGAAGGTTACATAGGAGAATATAGCTCATATTCATTTGTTTTGTTTTATTGTGTGTGTTGGTTTTTGTGTGTTGTTTTTTCAATTAATAGCTCAAGTACCCCATGTCTCAACAACAGGGATCTTGGATCGCTTTCTGGAAACCCCAGCCCCCATTTGTCTGAGTGCCCTGGGACTCCCTCAGCCCAGAGGGCCCAGTCCCCGTCTACATGAGCAAGCAGAGCCCTGGAATTGGGCCAGTGCACTGTTGCTGTCAGTTTCTTTGGTACCATAGCGGGACTGCTGAGGATGGGTCCATGGTTAGCAGGATGCCCTTGGTGATCCGGGTCCCGGGCTACACCACTGTCATGTCCAGGGTGACCTCCCAGATAATTCTTTGCAGGTCATACTCCCTCTCCAGCCTGCAGATCCGACCCCTGTGTTGGGAACGCAGAGCCCGAGGTGCCTTCAGCAGAGCCAACCACAAGCTTTGCTGGACCAGACCTCCCTGGGAATCCCGAAAGCATGTGGTGACTCGGGGCCCCAGGAAAGACTCACTATTTCCTAAAATAGTCTTATTTGCAGGGAGCTGGCCACCTCTTCGGCCATTGGAACTTGGTTGGAAGCACTTCACTTTGCAGTAGGGGCATAAGAATGGCATCGCTGTTTTCCCCCTCAGAAGGCCATGGAATTCTTAGGAAATGGATCTCTCTTCTCCCAGCAATCAGATCTGCATGCAAAGAAACTCCAGGTCTTATTATGCCCTTGTCCCGGAACAATGGGGATCCACTTATTAATATTTGTATAGATGGGGAGCAGGGATTTTCAAGTGCCTGTGCCCTAAATGGTGATGGTTGAGCCAATGTGATGTGCAGAACCTAGGAGTAGATTTGGGACAGGCTGGCCTCATCCTGCCGAGGGTCCTAACCCAAAGCCAGTATCCTAAAAGGGTTATACAATAGGGATATATAAACCCTGAAAAACTGCCCCCCCATATTTAACTCCCCCAACCCTGCCTTTACCCAAGCCCCACATCTCCAGACGCATCCCTTTAAAACCAGTTCAAATGTCACCCCCACCACTGCCCTGGAAGAAGGAGTCTAGACCCACCACAAACTGCCTCGGCAATTGATGCACTTACTAGGGTGGCAGTGACAATGTGCCTTAAAGAACAGAAATCTGTTTCCTCGCAGTTCTGGAGGCTGGAAGTCTGAGACCAAGATGACAGCAGGCTGGGTTTCCTCGGCGGCCTCTCTCCTTCGCTTGTGGACAGCCATCTCTCCCCTGTGTCTTCACACAGACTTCCTTCTGTGTGCGTCTGTGTCCCAATCTCCCCTTTTTATAAGGTTATCAGTCGTCTTGGACTAGGATCCACCCATATGACCTCGTTTTACCTAAATTACTGGAATGAAAATCCAGGAGGGCAGGGTCTTACGTCTGGTACATGACAGGGGCTCAATAACTATTATATGAATTAATCAATTAGTTAATTCATCTCTTAGTAGCCTATTGGCTTATACCCTGTAGTGTGATGGTCATTTCTGGGCATAACTCACCTCCACCATCTGGAAGATGCTTTTATGCGGGCTCTTGTCTGCTGTTTCTAGATAGACAGCCCGCCCAGCCCCTCTGACTAGGCCTTGGTCAGGTGAACTACAGGAAGTTGAGAACGTAGGCTCCACTTGGCTCCTTTGCTAGTTACTAGCCAACTGCCTCTGAGCCTTCCAGCCAGTCCCTATAAGCCTCAGCTCCCCTTCTGTGAAACGGACACAGCCCCCAGTTCACAGGCCCTTCAGAGGTCTGGCTGAGATGGTGATGTGAGTGCCTTTTGTAAACTCTAAAGTGCTGTACAAATGTTAGCAGTCATTCTCCAGTGTTCTGTAGCTGGGCTTTTTCCAGTTAATGGAAATTACCCCCAAAACGTAGTGTCTCAAACCAATAATGGAATTATTTTGCTCTCGAGCCTGCAATCAATCAGGACTCGACAGGGGTAGCTCATCTCTGCTCCACTCAGTGTTCAGTGGGGCGGCCCCAAAGCTGGCTCCACTCCTGGGTCCACAGGCCTTGCTCACTCACAGGTGAGATCTCCGTGCGGCTGTCAGTCACACCACCCCCACGTGGCTTCCCCATTGGGTCTGGGCTTCTTACAACAAGGTGACTTGATGCTAATTCGAGCATCCTGGAGAGAGCCCGGCGAGGCCATAGTGTCTTTTAAGACCCAACCTTGTGTCATCCCTTCCTCAGTAGTCTATTAATTAAGCACTGGCAAAGGCTCATGGGTAGGGGAAACTGTCTCTGCCTTTTGATGGGAAGTGCAATGTTCTGGAAGAATATGTGGGCCTGGGAACACTGCTGTGGCCATTTTTGGAGAATACCACTTGCCATTGTCCTGGATACATTTCTTGAATGAATGAACCTTTCCTTAGTGCCTCTCAGCATTACTCAAGCTTCCCATGGCTCAGCCTCCGGCTGTAGATCTTTCCTAACTTGCTGCCTCAATTAAAATTTATGCACCCTCATCTCAATCTATCATAGCCCTCCCTATGTTTTGCAAAAGAAGCGTGGGGGTAATATATTAATAAACTAATTCCTGGCACTGGCTTAGCTAGGGACCTCCTCTTAGGCTGTAGAGGGCCACCCCTCTTCTATAGCCAACATATCCAGAAGGTCCACCCCTGGGAACCTTAAAGTGAGGAGTGGACCAGATCTGGGACGGGGAGCAGGTGGTGGTGTGGGTGATTGGCAAGCCTTTCTCGGGCTCCAGCCCAGGCAGCCACCTGGCCTTTGCAGAGATGAAATCCTTTCCGCCCACACCGTCCACTCCTTCTCCCTGCACTCTGTCCCCTGCCACGTCCCTCTGCCTGACATTTGGTGACGGGTAAGCCCCCGGGCTTAGAAGGGTAACCCTCTGGCCTGAATTAATTCATTATGAACCTGGCACCATTAGTCCGCCATGGTTCCGGAGACTGGTGAGGGGCACCTGGGCCATGGTGAGGGGTCCCCGAAGGCCACTTACAGATAGAGTGCTCAGTGAGCAACCCAGTCCTCTGCAGGAACCACCCAGAGGACATTAACCCTCTGGTCCCAAAACATGTTGTTTTCCACACGTCCCTCTGATTCACCACATTTGTTCTCTGACTCATTAGGTCTGTGTTGTCCTTAATTGTCTCCTGCAATGATGATGAAATATCAGCCTCTTTATTTTTTCATAATGTTCCCCCTGGCTAGGAGTGTCCAGCTTATACCACAGAGTTCAAGGGGCAGCCACAGGGAGAGCGCCTCTCCTGTGTGTGTTCTCGTTCTCTCTCTCTCTCTCTCTCTCTCTCTCTCTCTCTCTCTCTCTCTCTCTCTCTCTCTCCTGTGACTTCTTCGGCATAAAGCCCCCACTTCTTAACCTGACTTATGAAGGGCTCTGAGGTCGCACAGCTGGGTACCAACTTCAACTCTCACAACCCTCCCTTTTATAGCAAGACCGGCTAAACTTCCTTCCGTTCCTTGAATGCTCCGTGTTCTCTTGCACAGCCACCGCTCACACGCTTCCCTCCACCCACCACATTCTCCCTTCTCTTCCTCCTCGACCTGCAGCTCACAGTTTAGAAGGCATGTTTCAGGGCAGCCTCTCTTGAATGATGCTAGTTATCTATGTTACACATTTCCTTTTTTGAATATATTTTTACTTCTTTCAGAGAGAAGGGGAAGGGAGAGAGAGAGAGACATCAATGATGAGAGAGACTTATTGATCGACTGCCTCCTGCACACTGGGGATCAAGCCCGCAACCTGGCATATGCTCCGATCAGGAATTGAACCCTGACCTCCTGGTTCATAGGTTGACGCTTAACCACTGAGCTACACCAACCAACCGGGCTCTGTTGTACATTTTCTTTGCATGCTGCACTTCCCTCACATAACTCTCTGCTGGGGTAACTGTAATTACCTGACTGGTAGCTGTCTGCCCTCTCCCGGCACTGGAAGCTCAGTGAGGGCAGAACTCACATGACTTATTCACCATGGCATGCCCGGGGCACCCTGAGCTCAGCATGAATGAACGAGGCTGGGGCAGAAATGGCACTTCTGAATGGGTCCAGCTCACTACTGATTCCTGGTACCTGACCATGCCTGGCTCATGGTGGGCACTTGGATCAAACAAATGAGTCCAACCTGAGTGGCTCCTGCTACTTATGCCAACAAGCTACTCCGTCTCAGAGAGGGGGGTGGTTTACTCAAAGCCCCACAGCAAGTCTCTCTCAGAGCTGAAGTGGAATGCAGTTCTCTTGGCTCTTTATGCTGCTGTGCACTGCCTCCTGACCAGCATGGCTGAAAGATGGGCATGGGAAGTGGGTGCTTCCAACCCTATGGATGAATCTGGGCATGAAACAACTCCTCCTCGTCCTTCCTCAGCATGCTGCTCAGCAGCTTCTGCTTGGGGAAGGCCCCTCTGTCCACTCCATCTCATTGGCCACCCACTTTGGTGTCCCCATCCTTGCTACATGGATCTCTATCATAGCAGCTACCGCAGGACATTGAATCTCTGCTCATCTGCCTTCCCTTTGGAACTCTGTGTTCTTTAAGAGCAAGGACCACATGTTTTGGGGGTTTTCACTTCTCATTATTTAATATAGGGCCTGAGTAGGTGCCCAATCAATGTTTGTAGAATTACTACGCACATTGGAGTATAATTTCTAAGTGTTACAAGAATCACAGGACTCTGCCTTTTAAACTGATCTTTACTTCCAAAATAATCTCTCTAGTATTCAATTCAAAGAACTTTTGAAGATGCTGCGAAACAGAAAAATATTTACTAACATTTATTGAGCATTTATTGCCTAGGACGCATCGTGCATGCATTATTTCCTATCAACCCTTTGAGAAGGGCGTGTTATTAATCCCACTTGATCCCTAAAGCTTGGAGACAAATGTATGTTGCCCAAGCTCATTCAGCAACAAAGGGTGATGCTGGGATATGGAGCCAGATAACCTGATTTTGGTGCTCTCAACTCTGCTAAATCGTATCTATCCGTGAGAAATTCTCAATGAGAAACAGCCAATAAAATTAAAAATGTGAAAGCTCTTGTTTCTCTCTTGAATGGCTCATTCCCAAGTCTCTGGGTTTGTACAAAAGAGACCACATCTTTCTCGTCTTTGTTTCTTTCATGCCCAGCATTGTGCCTGGTACACAGTAGGTGCTACATAAAGGTTAGTAGACAATATGGCTGAATCCTTATACCCAAAAGCGTGAGAAGTGAAGTCAGACAATGTGAGGCTGATCATGATGACTTGCAACCAGCATGTGAGTCAATAAAAACTCTGAGTAGGTGTGTATATGCACGTGATACGAATGAAGGTTTATATATGAGACCCCCACAGGAGGCGGCCCTGGCTCTTCAGAGCCAGAGTCTTCTCAAGACACAGGCCCAGCTGGTGTGACTCACTGGTTGAGTGTATACCTATGAACCAGGAGGTCACAGTTCAATTCCCGGTCAGGGCACATGCCCGGGTTTTGGGCTTGGTCCCCAGTTGGGGGCATGCAGGAGGCAGCGATCAATGATTCTCTCTCATCATTGATGTTTCTATCTCTCTCTCTCCCTTTCCCTTCTTCTCTGAAATCAATAAAAATATCTACTTTTTTATAAAAAGGTCACAGGTCAGCACTCACTTCCTCCAGGAAAACTTCCCTTGTTGACCCACCTCATCTCTTTAAACCCCTTCACTTTGCAGAAGAGAAAACCTCTGTTCCTTGGCCCCTCTGCTCCTGGCAGCTCAGTGTGCAGTCTTATGGGAACATATACTGCTTGTCCGTTCCTTATTCTCATGTTCACTCACTGAGCAGAAGCCCGAGACTGGGCCATCTGGAGGCCTTAGAGATGTGAAAGATGGGACAGTCCAGGTCTTTACATTGACACTTTCAGCAGGAAAACACTCCCCTGTTCTGACCTAAAGACATCCGTAAATCAGGCTTTCTAACTAATCCAGCGCCCAGTGGTCTATGTCCTAGTGCTGCCTTTCAAGGAGTACAGTGGCTTTTTGGATTTAAAAAATCCAAACTGAGAGGGGCCTCTGAGAAAGGGTCTTCGGAGAAAGCACACAAGTCCTATCTTAGCAGAGCACTTGGGTTTGCAGCACTGGTCTGATTGTTGCATACGATATTCAGGACAATTTTCCAAGCAGGCTGCCTCTCCGTGCTCAAACACCGGGTCAGACCTTCCAGGGCTGCTGTTAGGATTCTCTGAACCTGGACAGGCCTCGCTGTAACCAGTGCATAAGAAATCTTGGATTTGCCAAAACCGGTTTGGCTCAGTGGCTAGAGCATCGGCCTGCAGACTAAAAGGTCCCAGGTTCGATTCCGGTCAAGGGCATATTCATTGGTTGCGTGCACATCTCCAGTGGGGGTTGTGCAGGAGGCAGCTAATCAATGTTTCTCTCTCATCAATGTTTCTAGCTCTCTATTTCTCTCCCTTCCTCTCTGTAAAAAAAATCAATAAAAAATACATTTAAAAAAGAAAGAAAGAAATCTTGGATTTACCACATTGCCTCAGAGTAGGCTCCTTTTCTGTTCGCCCCACACAGCCCTCATCTCACTTGACCCCTGAGTGTGAATGCTTTAAGGTCAGGCACTGATTTTAATAATCTTTACATCCCTAGCACATCACACTGTGCCAGCATGGCAGATGCTCAATAAAATGATCAATGAATTGAGTTACAATTACTCAGCTAAATCGGAGCCAAAGCAGCAGAATGTAGTTTGCTTTGCGTGAAAAGAGGCAAGGATTTATTGAGCCTGGCACTGTATAGGGCACCTGGATACAAAAGTGAACAGAATTAACAATTGAGTGTAGAGGAGGCATCTAGTCGGACAAGTAAACAGACGAACATACCACACAGAGCACAGGCATCAAGTCCAATAGAGAGGGAGACACGTGGAGTGAAGCGTTTATTTTACTTTAGGAGTTACGGTGCCTTTGTTGTTTATTAGTCTCGGGCAGGCTGCCTAGACCCACCCACTCTCTCCCTTGGTCACCACCATCCAATGGCATGTGGGCCACCTGAGGCTGGAGATGAAGCCAGGAGCTGCAGCTCCTTCTCACCAGAATGAAACAGGCCCAGCTGATGGCCAACCTCAGACCTAACCCCAGGAATGTCTGTTTGCAGAATTAACTGGGGCTCAACCCCACCAGCACAGAGGGATGCGGCGCTGGGCTCCTGGGGTGCCCATGCCCCAGCTAGAGCCGAAGGAAGTGTGGTTCGTGTTTTGCACAAAGACACCTGGCAGGAGGGTCCAGCGGGAGGAGAAATTCAACTTGGGTTTTAATGAACAAGCCGAGTGCCCAGCTCCAAGTTGTGTTTGGCCGGTGGACAGCCTCATTGGCCTGGCTACCCTCAACCTTTATCTCCAGGGGGCACCGTGCTCTTCAAGGTGCCCTACAGATCACAGAGGCCCTGCCCAGGTTCCAGCATGCCAGCTGGTTGGCTGGGCATTGGGGCACAAGGAAAGAAGACAAAACAGATAAAGGACGCCCTCTCGAATTAGAGAGCTTGGCGGGAGGCCTGGGTGAGGCGCCCATGACAAATGGGCTGGCCTTCGGTGTCCCAAACCCAAATCGAGTTTGTTCGGGGTGAGGTGTCAACCTCACCTCGGGTCCTTCCCATCACCCCCCACATCACCTTGAGCTCCGAAGCATCTAGGGGAAGACCCGAACCCGAACCCTTCCCACCCGCACCCCTTCCAACCTCTGGCTGCCTTCTCCTTTTTTAAAAATAACCCCCAGTGCATGTTGCACGTGCTGCGGGTATGAGCGCCAGCGCAACCCACTCCATCATCCCGGGGCGTCCACATTTCAAAGGGGAGCGGGAGGGGTGCCAGTGATTTCTGGGTGCCACGCAGACCTCTCCCAAGCTCTGATCTGTGGGTTGTTTTTATTTCCTCTTTTGAACTCTTCCCATCCCGCTCCAGCGGCAGACAGAGATACTGAATTAGGCGACAGACAAGTTGGAGACAATGAGGGGTTGGGGGGGGGGGGAGACAGGGAGTCTCCCTCCCTCCATGGATCCCCCTCCTTTCTCCACCCCGAAATGTGCAGACATCTGCTAACTGGAGCCCAGCGCTGGGCTCATAAAGAGGAGCTGGCAGGAGAGTGATGTACACCCCTGACCCTCGCGAGTGACTGGCGTGAACCTCCAAGGGAGACACACACACACACACACACACACACACACACACACACACACACACACACGCACACGCCGTTTATTACCACGGAGACCTTTGTTTTACACCCCTCGGCCAGCGAGGTGCCTGGGCCGGGCTGGAGATTTAACCAAATTATAACGAATGATGCTCCGCAGCGCTGCGCCTCTAATTAGAACAAGTCGCACAGACTTATTGTCTCCCTGGTTTCCTCTGTTCCCCTTCTCGGCGCGCTCTTTCTCTGCGCAAAACACATGGGCCCCATTAAACATTCGAGTATTTAATGTGGTTCCCTTCAATTACTTCTCAAGTTTTCGAGTTCCATTTAGAATTGGATTGTGCTCTTTGGGGCTGTGTTTTTGATTTGGGGCTTCGTACATTTTGTAACCGCTCTTTTTCTCCACCTAGTGGAGACGGTGGACACCACGGGGGCGGGGGGTGGGGGAAGGGGGAGACAGGAAACAGGCAGCAAAGCCTGCACCAACCGGAAGAGGGGGTCCCCAAGACCCCCATTAACAGGAGGCCTGCTCTGTACTTGTCTTGGAGAGGAAACGAGAACTGAGCGCAAGGATAAGCTGAACATGGTTGATTTTATGACCCTCCGCCCAATCGCCTCATCCCCAGCACAATAAAAGAGGGTGAGGACCTTTAGGTCCGTCCTAATTTATACTGAGAGGAAGAGGAGAACAAGCAGAGGCTTCCTGGGTCCATCCTGGGGGTCAGTCCAGAAAGAGCCCATCTCTGACTTCACTTAAGATGATCAAGGGCCTCTGTTTCTGCAAAGTCACCTTCTGCAGCAAAGGACTCCCCTCCCACCCCAATCCAGGACCGAGGACTCGCTGGCTTCATAGAGGTTGGCAACGTATACAGAACTGGAAAGCACACCTTGGGTGGCTAGAGGACTGCAATCCCATCTTCCCTGAGCCTTCGCATGCGCACATTTTACCTTGAGTGTCCACATAGAGGCCCTAGATATACACACCCATGGCCAAGATAGGGATCTGCAGGGAGAAAGGATTCCAGGGGAAGATACCATCCACCACAGAGGCTGGCTGGGCGCGTGTGAAGACAGATTCCTCATCCCCCATGTGCTCTCAAGAGCAATTTAGAGTTCTTTGGGTAAGGAATACTCCGGGTGAAACCTTTGAATTGAAAGGGCTATTGAGGTCCCCTGCCCCCTAGCCCCACCCTATTACCCCATGCCCGAAAGTCCGCTGATGTATGCCTGCTAGTGGTCACGTGGTCTCTGCCGACAGGGACACCCTGGCTTTCCATAAAAGCCTATGGCCTCTGAGCATGCTCCAAGGCATGTCATGGAGTTGGAAACCCATCCATGTGACCTCGGGAAAGACATTCAGCTTCTCTCACATCCCACTCATCCAAAGAATATTTACCAGGAAATGTTCTAGGCACTGGGGATAGACATATCAGTGTATAATTTTATGATCATTTCAAGTCATTACCGTATCACTGACATGGAAGCAATGGCTCACCTCACAAACAAGCTCATGTTTTTTTAAACTCATATGTGAAATAATATAGCTGACATTCTTTCCCTTGATTATGATGATCAGAAAAGTTTTCTTTTTATGTATGTAGATTAGCTGCCCTATAGCTTCTGCCATTTGGTTCAGTCCTACCTCAGAGACTAGACCAACTTCCTGATCTTGCGACCTCTCCTCCCATCAGACAATTTCTGGGACTTGGTCCATCTTAAACAGCCCATCTTCTGGGTACATTTTGATCTGTCCATGCCCCCCTCAACATCTGGTGCCCAAAACTGAACATGATACCCTAGACGTCACCTGACCAAGTATAGAATGAGACCACTCCTCCCCAAGAGTACTGGATTTCTATTCATTCTTCTACTCCACGTTGTGTTGGATCGTTAGCCATCACATCACACTGTTGGCTTAGTCTGAGCTGGTGGTCATTTAAAAGCCTCAGCTATTTTTCACATGATCTCCTGCCAAAGCAATCTCTCCCACTCTATGTTTTTGCCATTTGTATTTTTTGCACGGAAATGCCAGACCTTACATTTAAGCCTGCTAAATTGTATCTTATTGTTTTTGACCCAGCATTCCAACCTGTCAGGATCACGCTGGGTCCTCATTCTGTCACCTCTAGTATTAGCTCTCCCTCCCAGATTTGTGACATCTACACCTTTGATCAGGATGCCTCCTGAGTTTTCATCTAAGTGATAAATCAGACATGATCAAGGATGGGGCCCTAAGAACTCTGCAAAAACACGCTCTGAAGGTTGACACCCATTGTCATGAGTTGGAAACGGCCCGTCTAAGAAGAGAGGAAGTGGAACACGGAGCAGGGCTCTCTACACACCCACCCATGGTACTGCCTGACTCTCCCTCTGTCTCCTCAGCTGCTTCTGCCTTCTTGTTCCTCCCTCCTGAAACCTGCCTCTTTGTCTGCTTCCTTCTCTCTAGGTCTTCCTGATGACCCTTCCCATGTATGCCCCCTTCCTGTATCCACTTGATCCTCCCAGCTTTACTCTGGGCCTCTGAGCAACAAGCTTAAGGTTTGTTGGCACTTGTCCTGCCCGTCCCAGGGCTGTCTCACCCAGAGTGTCAGACTTTCACTCCCAGCCAAGCTCAGGCCAATGTGTGACTTCTCTCTCCACCACCCTGCCTGAGTTTAGCACATGGGCTGTGACATCCATCCAATACTCAACACTCTTTGAATTCAGCTGTTGCGCCAGCTGCAAATACATAAAACCACTGCTCGCATCCAACCCACATTTCACCATCTTAGCCACAAGGAAACCATGAGAGGAACTGTTAACCCTAAGCTGAAATCAAGACCTGCAATGTTTATGGCATACACCTGATTCGCAAACATAGTAACCTTATCAAAAGAGGAAATGAGGTTAGTTTGGAATAACTTGTACTCAATGAAGTCATTTTGCATTCAATTGACCACTGCATTCCTTCCTAAATGCTCACCCACCATCTGCTTCTTAATCCATTCTGCTTCCCTGTTGTCAAGGATCTACCTCAAATTCACTTGTCTGGAGTTTCCAGTAACAATCTTTTTTTCCCCTTTTATAAAGATCAGGGTAATCTCTGCCCAGTTCCTGCTTCTGGCACCACCTTCTTTCTCCACAATTACTTAAAAGTTACTGACAGTGACTTCCCAATCCCACCGGAAAGTTCTTTCTACACCTCGGGATGTGAGTCATTGGGTCAGATACTTGGATCCATTTGAATCAGCTTCTTACCCCCTTCTTATCTAATCTCCTCACCTTTCTTGTGCTCTGAGCCAGTCAAAAGGTCTTGGGCTGCAGGGAGCAGAAACCCCAGGTTCAACTGGCTTAAACAATAAGCAAAATGGATTCTTTCATAAAATTACAAGTGCTGGGTAGAGGGACTTCAGGATTGGTTACTTCCATAGTTCTATTACATCTTCAAGGATACCTCTCCACCTTTCTACTCTGTCATCCTCAGGTCGTCAATTTAATTCTCTCATGGTTGCAAGACGTGTTTCATTTCCAACAATCTCGGGCAAATCTGACAATGTCCACCAGTAAAAGAAGGACTGACGGTTCCATCTCTCTTTTTAGAAGCAAGGACACATTTTCAGAAACCCTGGCTGACCAGTTCTCACATCTTATTGATAAGAAGTAAATCTCTTTCCTATCCTTAAACAGCCAATGATGGGGAGAATGGAGCAAACACTGTCTTGGACTTACACGGAATGTATCCCTCAGATGTGGTGGGGAGGAGCTGACAGGAACAAAAAATCAGCCATCTGCCAACAAGGAGGGAGGAAGTGACCGCTGGAGTGGCTATCACTGTCTCTACTTAGTGTTTGTTCTTCCCTTTCTAGTTTGACATCCTTGATGGAAAAATTATATCTTCAACTTCTATTTTACTTTCTCTGTCTTTTTAGCTAACATTATTTCCTCTTGCCCAAGCAATGAATTTACACTTGCATTGTTTTTCCTTCACTAAACAGAGTCCCAAAGACCTCTTATTGTCCTCAGAATATGTCCCTCTTCAAATCTGAGTCTACTCTGAGATGTAGCCTCGTTGTCACTATTCCCACAGACCCATTCTACTCTAGTGCCCATCTTTAGGGCCCTTCAAGCCATATGAGTTTTTTAAAGTTAAAGTTCATCCTAGAGCAACCTGCATGGCTCCAGTGTGGCTTTCGTCACTTTCTCCTCATTGGGGCTAACTCTGACTATAGTGTTATAATGGTGTTGTTTTTTTTTCTAGAAACAGTCTACCTTCCTTTGTGAGGTCATTGGCTACTGGACCAGACTTCTCTATGAACATTCAAAATGTGTTATGACGAATATCACTATGTTGGCCCAGGGACCCCTATTTCCTTTGTGGAACTTCTCCTTACCCATCATCCCTAACCCAACCTCCATCAGTGGGTGAAACCGTGACCCAGGCTAGGTCATATCACAGTATGGGATCCACCTTGCAATAGTGATTAGTCTAGAGGTGGGCAACAAGACCCAGCAAGGCCAACTAAAGAGATCTGGCTTGGGTGGAAATTTTGAGATTGAGAGAGATAAGAGTTAAGAGTTTTCCACCTGAGTTATAAACCTGAAATTGTAGGCAACTGCCTTTCCCATATGGAGCCAAGGGATAAAGCAAGAGAGAGAAAAGTAGCCCTGATTGCCTGGTTTGAGCTTCTGATGACAGCACTGTCCAAAACCAATCACCCTTGGTTTTCCCAGTCACTAAGGCCAATTTATTTCCTTCCTTCAAATGCCAGCAAAACTGATATGTTTACGCTCCTAATGTCTGGGGCACATATTTAACTGTGGCCAGTGTCCTCTTTCTTTGCTACCACAGCCTCCAAGATGACAAAACTTCCCTCCTAGGCTTCCCATGATCCCCGTAGGAACAGTAAATTCATCCCTCAGTGAACAAAACTCAAAGGGACAGTTCTCTTCCTTGTCTCTTTCATCTGTTCAGAGACAATATTATCTGCTAGGCAAGTGAAAAGGCTTTTGCAAAACACTGGGCTTTGAAGATAATAAAACCTCCACCCCAGCAGATGACTGGAAAGTTGGCGTTCTCATGATTTCTTTGCCCTGTGCCTGTACTTGAGAATCAGATTTTCTTTCAAGCAACAAAAAACACACTATCTTCTGTTAGTCCAAGTTAGTTACACATCTATAAGAGCTGAGACTCTGCAGACTTCTTGGGTCTTCGTCTCACTCCATTTTCTATCTGGGTGGCCTTGGACAACTTGCTTGACCTTTATGATGGTTGCTTTCCCCATTCATAATATGGAAGTAAGGCTAGTCTTGCCTTTTAAGAGCATAGTAAAAATTAAATGAAATAGTACATGCAAAGTGCTGTAATAATGCCTACCAATAGAAAAAACATGAATAAATATTAGCAGAAATCATTATGGTTTTTCTTTTTTTCATCACCAAAATTTTCTACTCTGCACATCCCCAAATTAATCCATTTTCACACTCCTTGTATATATTGGGTCACTCCTCCCTGCTTTTATTAGAACTGCCTTTTAAACCAGCCACATCCTGCCAGACAAGCACCAGCCCACCAGCCCACCAGGTGTCCAAGTCTCTACAATCATGTTTGCCTCCTTCATGTTACATGTCAAGTTTGCCTTGTTTCTCTAATCCATGTGTTGGTGCACAGGCTCCCGAGCATCTCTGCTTCCCTCTTTGCACTTCAGTTTCCTGTTACCTTTGCCTGAATGGCTGGTTCTGAGCTTTCGCTCATGTCTCAGGCATTTAGTTTATGGATCATCTGGCCTTCTTGTTTGCATTTTTTTCCTCCCATATCACCTTGACCCAAGTTTAAAGTCAAGCTCTTATCCTTGTTTTCTAGAGGAAAGCACTAGCACAAGGCATTTATGAGCACACCAAAAACACAACTCCACATTAGCATGGCTCACCCCTCCTTCATCTACCTGCCATAGTGTCTGTCTTCTCTTTACCTTCTACTCTCTTCCCAACTCTCTCCTACCTGCTCCATATTTTTGTTCTTTACTGACATACAGAAGTTTTTCACTGATTTCCCCCCCCCCCCACTTGACTCATGTTATATTATTTCTATGGGGATCTATCTTCGGTCCCAAACTCCTTATCTATACATTTTCCTGAATAAAATAATTATTTTCTTAAAAGAACTTGTCATAAGATGTTTTTGCTTCATTAATTTAATTTATATCATTTATCTGAGGATTTTTCTCCCTCAATTTAAAGTATTTTGATCAGATAGGCAATCCTTCTTCATATATATTCTTCTTGTTTGTTATGACAGGCATTCCACACCCAGGTATCCTATTATCATAAACCCTGGTCCCAGATACCAAATCTTGTCTCATTTCATGAATGGTAAAGAACCCTGATTCCTTCTAGTTGAAGGCCCTAATTTCAGGAGATAAAAGAAAATGAGAAAAATAGAGATGAGCGTGCCTCCTAGGCCTTCAAGTCATTCAGTTTCTTATTTACAGTATTAAAAATCCAAATAGTTATGACAGCCCAAACATCTGCTCACTCCATCAGTACTTTCTAGAGGACTCAATTAAAGTCGGTAGTGGCTGGTAGTTCTAATGACTGTTGGAGGGTTCTTCATCACACTTGATGCACATGTCTAGACAGAATACTTACCAATTAAGTCATGTTAGCTCTGCTCACAAAATTCCTTGTCATGTCTCAGAAGTGCAGTGCTCATCTCTCCCTCCTTGGAGAGGTGAGTAGACTCCTTACTTGCTTATACCTGTCTATGTAGTGGTGGGTAAGTTTTGAGTTGGGATTTCTTCAGAACACTTAGAGTTTTTCCCTTGTTGGTGCCATACAGGCTCTGGTAGAGGGCAATCTGAGGCTGAATTAGTAAAGCATGATCAGATTTCATCATGGTAGATAGTAAAATTGGGTCCAGGTTAAAAAAAAAAAAAGAGCACCAAAAGTGGGTCATAGGGTCATTAACAGGTGTATCCATTCACACAGAGTACCTGGGATCTTTCCAGAAAAAGATGGTTGGGCTTGGAAATAAATCAGAAACTTTAAGTCTGGAGGAGGAAGTCCCAAAGGCATGAGGATCTAAGGATTGGATAACGGTGCAGGCATCCCAGAATCTTAGTCAACTCTTAGTTGCTGCCAGAATGGACTCTTACTGGCTATCTGTGAATGTCATGGCTTCTGTACCCACAGGATGTACCCCAGAGCCCCTGTCAGCAGAGGATTATGGGTCTGTGTAGATCATTTCCAAGGAAGTTTCTGCTTTTTTTTTTTCTGCCCTAGGTTACCTTAGTGCACTATCCTGAACTCAGATAGGTCTCTAGAATACTCTGGAGTCTCATCAAGGGTTTACTTATTCACATGAGAAGCTTGGGGGAACTCCGAAGAAATAACTTACCCTCAGCGAACAGGGAGTTGGGCAGAAGAGCAGAAGAGCTTAAACAAATCCTCATGCTCAGAGGAAGGGTGGTTCTGACTAGCATAGCATCTGCCTCTTGGATGTGTCTCCTGGCCAGCCTCCCTCATAGTCTCATGCCTAGATCCTAGGAAATGACAGCGTCTGCGTAAAAATAAAAAGAACTAATGCTGCTGAAATTGTATATGAAACCAAGGTTCCTGTCACAAAACATAACAAAAATAGATGTCCCTCCCTTCCTCACAGTGCAACACACAGAAGTATTTTGCAGAGCCGAAGAGATGATTCAATGGAGTCATATGGTAGCCAGCTTCAAGATGGCTCCTAATGATCGCCTGCTTCCTGATACTCACACCTCTGAGTAGTCTTCTCCCACCTTGTACCAGGGTTGGTCTGTATCAGAATGCGGCAAAAGTCACTTCCAAAGCTACAAGGCAGTGCAGTTTCCTCAGTGCTCGCTCCCCTAACTTGCTCTCTGATCATTCAACCTGGGGGAAGCCAATGGAGAAGTCCATGTGATGAGGAACTGAGGCCTCCCACCAGGACCCATGTGATGGACCATCTTGTATGTGGTTCCTCCAGCCCCGAGATATGGCAGCCTCGTTCATGAGAGGCCCTGGGCCAGGACCATCCAGCAAAGCCATTTTTGGATTGCTGGTGAAGTTTTGGAGTAATTAGCTATACAACAAAGGATAACTAATATAGATTTTTTAAACTGAAAGGGACAAAAACAGTACAAAGTAAAAATTATGTGGTTCAGTTGATTGGAGTGTCGTTCCATATACCAAAACGTTGCATATTTGATTCCCAAATAGGGCACATACCTAGGTTGCAGGTTCGATCCCTGGTTGGGGTGCATACAGGAGGAAACCAACCCATGTTTCTCTCTCACATTGATGTTTCTCTCTTCCTTCCTCTCTCCCTAAAATCAATTTTAAAAGCATATCTTCAGGTGAAGTTTTTTTTAAATGATCTTTGAACCTCTATCCCAAAATTCTAGCAGGAAACAGGCTGAGAAAACTACACAGCTGCAAACAAAACAACCTTTCATGGAAAAGGAAGAATGACTCAGAGGAAGAACCAAGACCCCAGAGGGCAGGGCACAGAGCCATGGAGGATGATTCCTAGTCAGGAATAAGACCAAGTCTTAATCAAAGAACATTCAACACTTGTCCAGCTACATTTCAGACTCATCCTGGAGTCATAAGTCTTTGTGTCTTCTCTTTTCCCCAGTTTTAGACAGAAATGTCTGTAGTGGTTATCCTACACCTGTCCCATCACTATACATTGTGTGTGTGTATTCACAGGTCTTCTTATTCTTGAAGAGCTGAATTTAAGAAATTACATCTGAGTATCCTTATCAGCTCCTGAATTAGATAACAAAATTCTGGAATTCAAACAGATGCTCTGATAAAATGATACTTCGGGGGCCTTGGGCAGGAGTGAGTATATTTTGCTTGTGAGAAGAATATAAATCATTTGTGGCCAGAGGGTAGACTGGGCTTGTTTTTAAATGACCACAGATTGTTTCAGCTTCCCTCAATAATTGGAAACTAATTTCCCTCCCCTGGAGTGAAGGCTGGACTTGATGACTCCATTTTAATAAATGAAGTGGAAGTCACGGTGCACAACTTTGAATACGAGGTCATGAAAGACACCACAGCTTCCTGCTTGCTCATTCCCCTTCAGAACCTCTGCTCTGAGGGAAGCCGGGTACAACGTCATGAGGACACTCAAAAGCAACCTGTGGAGATGCCCACATGACAGGAACTAAGGCTTCCTGCCAACACTCATGTGAGTGGGCCATTTTGGAAATGTGTACTCCAGCCCCAGTCAAGCCTTCAGATGACTACATCTCCCACTCATACCCTGACTGCAAACTCATGAGAGAACCTGGGCCAGAATTACCCAGGTGAGTCACTCCTGAGTTCCTCACCCTCAGACACTGTGAGACAATAAATGATGGCCACAGCCCCTCATCTTCCACCCTACAGACCCACACTGGACATGAGAAAGAAAGAAATCTTTATTGTTTTTAAACAACTGATATTTGGAGGTATCTTGTAACTGCAACATAATTGAGTCTTGGCTAACTAAAACACTAGACTTTACCTCATGCTAAAGCACAATGAAAGCCCATTTCCAGAAAACCACTGCAAAGCGTCCCTATTATGTGTGTCTTGGTAAGGTAATAACACTGCTTAGCTCCATGCTGGAAACTTTCACAACACCCTGGATCTCCTATGCTCATGGAAAACTTTGTTTAATGAAAGTAGGACTTATTCACTCCCCAACTGAGTGGTTCTCAAACTTTAATGGGAGTAAGACGTACCGAGAGTTTGGTATTATGCAGTCCCAGGTTCCACCTCCAGAGAGAGCTTCAGGAGGTCTGGAGAGAGACTTAAGAATCTGCACTTTTAATAAGAGCACCAGGAGGTTCTGATGTAATTGGTCTTCAGACCACACGTTGAAAAACTCTGGGCAAGGATGTATAGTAGGCATCCTGCTGAGGGGTATTAGCTACCAGTAAGGCAAAGTGGAGGCAAAAGAACCCAGCATGGGGGTTGCCACTGAGCAGAACTGGGTGAGAATTCAGGCTCTGCCACTCATTAACTGCTGGACCCTGAGCGAGTGGTTTTATTTTTCTGTGCCTCCATTTCTGCATCCAGAGAATAATGAACTATTATTACTAACTTCCTAAGGATTATTGTAAGGATCCGATGAAATCATATATTTAAATTGGTGTTGGACACATCCATAAATGCTTGGTCAATGGAAGATGCCATTAATAGCAGTGTGGCGTCACAAAAAAGAACGTGCAATGAGGAATTAGAGAGAGCCTGTTCCACCATGTGAGATTATTGTGAGGATTAAATCAGATAAAAAAGCATGCCACGCCCAGCACATAGGAAGCACTCCATGTAGTTTCCTTAGCATCCACACTCTCTACCAGTGCTGATCACGAGCATCGTGTATTGTTTTAAACAACTGATATTAGGGTGCACCTAATAGACTCCTTCTGGGTCCCCAGGTTTCCAGACTACATAGAAACAAACAGCATAGCCGAAACCGGTTTGGCTCAGTGGATAGAGCGTCGGCCTGTGGACTGAAGGGTCCAGGGTTCGATTCCGGTCAAGAGCATGTACCTTGGTTGCGGGCACATCCCCAATGGGGGGCGTACAAGAGGCAGCTGATCGATGACTCTCTCTCATCGATGTTTCTAATTCTCTATCTCTCTCCCTTCCTCTCTGTAAAAAAATCAATAAAATATATTTTTTTAAAAAGAAAGAAAAGAAACAAACAGCATATATAATGGTCTGCTCCTCAATCCATGTATGTCTGTGCCATGTCTATGTTCAATGGCATCACAAAGGCATACTGTAGCATATTAGGGAAAGGATTCTGGAGCCCATCTAGTCCCCTCCACTCACGCACACCCATGTTATTGAAGAGAACATGGAGATCTTGAAGGTTAAAGGACGTGAGAAAGCACTTCTCGTGAGTAGCCATGCCAGGCCTCAAGCCCTGCTCTCTCAACTCCCAGCCTTTGGTTCTCTCCTTCTTAGCAGTAGAGGACTATACTTGGTGTTTGCCCAGGCATTTGCCAAAAAAAAAAAAAAAAAAAAAAAAAAAAAGCACTGGGAATGGGATCGCTTTAATTAACACAGAGGAGACAGGGATGGGGTGGGTGGTGAGGGAGTAGTTCCAGGCCACTGCCTATGCCAGCTCCAAGTTCCAGATGATGTTTGTCATAGGGCCCATCCACACGACATCTGTCACCACGGCACTGGCAGGAGAACATACCCAGCGTGGCCAACATGTTAGGGGCTGGGAGAGGGTTGGGAACTTCCTGGAGAGAGAGACTGAGTTCTGTGCCTGCATCCAGCGGGGATTCATTGGAAGCTAACATGAAAGCCTGGGTGGTGTGATGAAAAGCCCATCAAACCGAGATTCAGTGCCAGCCCTGGTGCTGCTATGGACGTGCTGTGTGACCTTGAGCCTCTCCCTTAACCTCTCTGAGCCTGTTTCCTCAGTTATATTACAAACAGTAACACTCACTATTCTACCTAGTCAGTGTTGGAAGAAACCGCAAAGAGAATCTAATCTAACCCCTAAAATTGATAGATAAGGAGCACACAAATGCATCTGAATCAGATCCTAGACACGTGTGAGAGAACAGTATAAGGAGCTTCCCACATCCTGGTGTCTATGAATCAAGTCAAATGAAATTAGCCAGCCACACACTGCTTACTAAGAGTCTAGAAGTTTTAAGAGTCTAGAGGTTGGAGACATTGGGGTCAATGGAGACATTTTAGGAGTCTAGAGGTTGGAGACATTGGGGTCCATGAGATTCTTAAAATCAGAGGGGGAAATGCTCTCCATCTTTTGTCCAAAGAAAGACATCAATAGACATCCTGGAAGGAGAAACCCAGGATGCAGAATGGGAGAGAGCCCCTGCAGAACGGGCCGCCGCCCTGGGAGCCCTGAGTGCCGGCCCCGCACACCAGCCCCCAGGAGAGGCCAGCAGGAAGCCGAGGCCAGGGCAGGGGTGAGTGGAGGGAGGAAAGGCAGACTCCCAGGCTCTGGAGATACATCCCAGCATCCGGATCCCATTGCTCCAGGCGGGGCACCAGGCTCCAGAGACATGCTGAGCGGAAGATGGGGTGGGGTGGGGGTGGTGGGGGCTTTGTTTTATTTTTGGATTCTGCCAAATCAAAAGAATTGGGGAAATTATGAGAACCGCTGTGCTGAAACGCAGCCTCTGCCAGGTTGGCGTGGGCCTGTTTATAAGTAATTCAATCTGAGGCAGGGAGGAGCCGTGAGTGTGCATGCATGCGCACACTCACACACTGGCTGGTACTCGCACACACCCACACACCACACACACACACACACACACACACACACACACACACACACACTGCCTTCCCACACCACTGGAGGGACAAGTGGGAAGCCTGATCTATCTGTGTTGGTTCCTGAGAGAGTGAATGCCCAGAGCACACACGCTCCCCGCCAGTATTCATTCATCCATTCACTCCAGTATTGACCGAGCGCCTACAACGCATCAGGCATGTGATAAGTACTGGGGATAACGTGGGAGCACAACAAAGGTGGTCCCTCCCTTCACAGTTCTTACATCCTGGTGGGCTACACGGCCGATGGGAATGCAAGTCCAGCACTCTCTTTTTCCCGAGCCTAAAGTAAGTACAGAAGAGTGGGGGTAGGTTGGGGAAGAGATTGTTATATAGGAGAGTGAGGGAAAAGGAGTAGGTGGCAGACTAGGGGCTGCCTGCCCATCCACCATCCGTACTTGCTGACTTTGCTGTTGCTCAGATAGCAGTCCCGGTCTCTTGATCTTGGAGAGGGGAAACACCCTCACCACTTGCAAGGGGTGCATCGTAGCAGGTCGAAGCCAGTCACGATCATCCCATTACCTTTGGCCAGGTGCTGACCTAAGCATATGGACCTGTGACCCGATTCCTGCCGAAGAGTGGCAAGCACTCTCCTGGGGAGGGCTTCCTTCCCAAGTAAAAAGACAAAGCCCTTCTGCCCTCCCCCCCTGCTTCTTCCTGGCACACGGACAAAGTGCCTAGAGGTGTAGACACCCTTTTAAAACCATAAGGCAGCATGTCGACAAGCTAAGATGACAGCACTGAAAGAACTTGAGTAGCAGCTGGCACCAGTGAGCCACCACTGCGCACAGAGCTGGACCGCCTTCCTCCAGGCACTCATCGCGGGAGAACACAAAAGAGCCCTATTTGTTGAAGCTGCTTTTAATTGGGTTTTCTGTTACTAGCAACCCAGGGCCTTCCAGCAGGGTCCGAGAGGACGGCTTCCAGTAACGAGCCACGTCGTGAAGTATGAATGGATCCCGGCCCCAGAAAAGGCCATTGGGAAGAGCCAGGGAGTGAGGAGTTCAACTGCACTTCTTTTTTCAACAACTTGGTCTCCTGGCAGCGTGTACCCTGCTAGGGGCTGAGCGTGTGTACGCTGGGGGACCATCTCATCTCCCTGGATGGATTTCAGCACCAAAATCCTCTCTAAAAAGCACTTAGCAGATCATTCAAACCCCAATTTCTTGCTCTTACTCTTCAATGTAAATCAGAATTACAATTGCCCTTGGAGGAACCAGTAAGAAAGGACTTTTAGTTGAGTGAGTGTGTGTGTGTGTGTGTGTGTGTGTGTGAGAGAGAGAGAGAGAGAGAGAGAGAGAGAGAGAGAGAAAGAGAGAGAGAGAGAGAGAGAGAGAGAGAGATGGAGGTTCTTTTTAAAAATATTTGTTTTTTTATTGATTTTTAGAGAGAAAGGGAGAGGTATAGAGAAATAGAAACATCGATGAGACAGGAATATCTATAGGCTGTCTCCTGCACACCACACACTGGGGGTCTAGTGTGTGGTGTGCAGGACCAGGTATGCGCCCTGACCAGGAATCAAACCAGCAACCTCTTGGTTCCTAGACCAATACTCAACCACTGAGCCAAACTGGCCGGGCAGAGGGAGATCCTATTTTAAAGTTGCTATTGCTTCAAGTCTAATAAAAAGGGCATTCAATTGGCTGAATTTAAATCTCACAACTCCCTTGCTGTGTGGCATTATGTTACACTAGAGGCCTGATGCACGAAGATTCGTGCAAGAATGGGTCTTCCTTCCCCTGGCTGCCAGTAGTGCCTTGGCTCTGGCCAGAACTGCCTTTCCACCTTCCCACACTGCCCAGAGGCCCGGAACGGCTGGGGCGGTGTGGAACACCTGCATCATTGCCATGGTGACAACACAAGCGTCCCACCCCACCCCTAGCTACTCAATGCCTGTGTATGCAAATTAACCCACCATCTTTGTTTGGTTGATTTGCATACTCACTCCTAATTGGCTGGTGGGCATCATTATGGTAAACTAGCATGTTACTCTTTTATTAGGTAGATAACCTACATGTGCCTCATATTTCTCATCTGTAAATGGAGGTTATAATAGACTCTACTTCATAGACCTGTTTTGAGGACTAAATGAATCAATTCATTGAAAACTCTTAAAACAAGTGCCCAGCACATGGTAAATATCCAAGAAATCTCACCTAATATTGTTAATAATTTCACCGATTCCAAGATGCACCCAATTTCACATTTTTAACATCTCTGAAATCACAACAGGTCTTTCAGAGGATGGCATGTTATAGAGAATTGGAAGCTTCTTTTTTTCTTTCTTCATGATGTGTTCACTAAGGATTTTTTTTTATAATCCATACCATCTTAGATGCAATGAAATGTGAAATTACTATTATCATTGGAGCAGATTGCCCTGTTGTGAACAGGACCGCCTGAGTAGTCTGGAGGCACAGAGACATACAGAGCAAGTAGGCACCTCCCCATCCCTGAGAAAGGGCTTTGAGAGGCTTGTCAAAGGCCGTTATGTGTGTGGTACTCAAAAGCTTCTGGTGAGGGAACGGGCAACGAGCAGCTCCCGATGGAGCGAGATGTCTTTTTGGTGTTTTTGTTACTCGGGTTGCTCAAACACCTGGAGAATTAAGACAGTGCAGTGAGGTCACCTGAGCAGGAAGAACACGAAGAGCCTTCTAAGAAGGAGACCTCCAGTGGGAGAGGAGAGGGGAGCTGTTACCCCAACAAGAGCCAGAACTGAGACTATGACAGGCGGGCAAGTTGCTCCAGTGCCTTATGGGAAAGAGGTGAGCTTAGGGCAGCCAGGATGCCACCAGCCTCCAGGGGCCACGCCTGCATCTGACAGAATCCCCGGAGAGCTGGGTCTCACACAAAGCATCGGGGAATTGCAGCGTATGGGGGAGGGTAGACACAAGGAAGGAGAGGAGGGTGTTCTGGTAGGGGATACAGGGCCGGCAGTCAGTTTCAATTCTAATAACAAGGGAATCATGGTCTTTTTAAAGTGAGTCGTGTGAGCAAAATTATTGTTATTCACTAGTTATTGATCCTATGTCTTTATGACTAGCAGCAGCCAACATATAACAAGTGCCTACTATGTGCAAAGCACTGAGCCATGCACCATGTATACATGACCACCTTTACTCTACACAGCTGAGGGTGGCCGCAGTGATTCGTTTGAAAGGAAAGGAAAGGAGACCAGAGAAGGCAGTCCACTTTCCTGGGGTCACACAGCTGGCAGGCAGCAGAGCTCAGCTTCCACTTGGACATGCCTGACTCTGGAGCCTGGGTTAACCACTGTTTGTGGTAGAAAGGGGGGCTGCTTTTTTTAATGACAGTGTTCGGGCAGCCGTGAAGATGGATGGTTGGCTGGGTGTGGCTTCTCCCCCTGCCAGCAGCAGGTCACCACTCCTCTGGGGCTCAATAAATTGCATCCAGGGCCCGCTGTGGACTCTGTTTTCTGCCTCATGCTCCTCTCCCAGATGCCCCGCCTTCTGCAAAGTCTTAGCTCAGGCGCCACAACAAAATACTATACACTGTGTGGCTTCAACAACAGACACTGCTTTTCTCACAGTCCTGGGGGCTGGAAAACCCAAAATCAGGTTTTCCAGCAGGGTTTGGTTTCTGGTGAAAGTTCTCTTCCTGGTTTGCAGATGGCTGCCTTCTTGTGTCCTCACATGAAAGAAAGGAGCGGGGAGGAGAAAATGGGGAGGGGAAAAGGGAGAGAGATTTCTTTCTTCCTCTTCCTATAAGGCCACAATTTTATCAGATTGGGGCCCCACCCTTACAACCTGACTTAGCCTAGATTACCTCCTAAGCATATATCTTCAAAATCTCCAGATAATCAGATTGGGAGTTAGGGCTTCCATGTATAAATTGGGTGAGAAGGCACAATCCACAGCCAGAAGTTATATTATTTATTCTCCTGTTCTTTACAGAACAAAAATTCCCATGAACATCTCCTTTCGGGCACCTTCAGGACCCCAGAATTTGAGATCTGAGAAGAATCCCAGAGGAAATCAAGCCCAAACTCCCCATTTCACGAGTGAGCGCATGTGACTCAAAAATGTTAGGGGCCTGCCTGGGGCCAAACAGCTAGTTAATGCCAGAGCTGAGATTAGAACCGGGGCTTCGGGCCAGTGTGGCTCAGTTGGTTGAACATTGTCCCAAGCACCAGGAGGTCGCTGGCTGGATTCCCGATCAAGGCACATGCTCAGGTTGCAGGCTCATTCCCCAGTAGGGGGCATGCAGGAGATAGCCAAGCGAGTGTTCTTCTCTCATCAGTGTTTCTCTCTCTCTCCCTCCCCTTCTCCCTTCCTCTCTCTGGAACCAAAAAAATCATATTTTAAAAAATAATAATAAAAGAAAAAGGGCCCTAACCGGTTTAGCCCAGTGGATAGAGCGTTGGCCTACAGACTGAAGGGTCCCAGGTTCGATTCCGGCCAGGGGCATGTACCTTGGTTGCGGGCACCTCCCCGGTGGGGGGTGTGCAAGAGGCAGCTGGTCGATGATTCTCTCTCATTGATGTTTCTAACTCTATCCCTCTCTCTTCCTCTCTGTAAAAAATCAATATTAAAAAAATTTTTTTTTAAATAAAAGAAAAAGGACCAGGTCTGATTCCAATGGTGAAGTGGCATTTGTTGCTGGATGATGATGATGACAACGATTTGAGTCCCTACTGTGTGGTAGACATTGTATGATTCTCTGTGCCATCTTACTGGTCTTCACAACAGCCCAGTATCAAAGTCATGACTCTTCACTAATACAGATGAAGAAACTGAGGCTCGGAGGTGAGGTACCTTCCTCGGGCTAGCTGTTGAGTGTTGCCAGAGTTTGAACCCCAGCCTGGATCCCGGAGCCCCGCTCCTCTCGTTGCATCATGCTCTGTCTCTACGGAGCAGGTGGGCACCCTGGGGCGGGGAGGGGCTCCGGGAGGCAGCTCAATGGCTAAGAGCCAGGGTTTGGAGCCAAGTCAAGGTCATGGGCACTCAGGATCTGCCCTGAGGACCAAGAGGCTGCCAGGAGTGACAAAAAATGAAGAAAAGAAAGGAGGAAGAGAAACAGGAGCTAACCCTCGATGGCGTTCCAAAAGAGCCATTGTCCCGCACGGGGTTCGGAAGTTCGGAAGTTCCGTTCCGTCTGCTTTACCTGGGGAGCCAGGGCTGTATGTTTTCCTTCAGCGTCGAGCTCTACGCCCCTTTATCGGCAAACTAACCTTACAGACAAGTATGTGCCAGCCACCCTCCCCTCGGGCTGCAAAGGAAATGAACTTGGCATGCTGCGGTCCTCACCTGGCATGAATCACGACACAGCCCACAGCCCGAGGGACTGGGCCAGGGCTGGCTGTCAGGCTGACGACGGGCTATTGTCTGGAGCCTGAGACGGGGCAAAAGGAAGCCAGTTTGCGGGAGGAAGGTGGATGGGCTGGTCCAGGCCCAAGAATGACAGGGCCCCCCCTGCTCCCGCTGCCCCTGCCCGTCTCCGCTTCCCCGTTTCCCTGGCGGAGGGACAATAAGGAGGCGCTGTCAGGAAGTGACACCGAACCAACCGCCACCCCCCTTATATCTCCTCGGCCTCTGGCAAAAGGAGGTTCCCGGAGGGAATATTTTTAGTTTGACAAATGAAAGCCTGGGACCGAGGACAGGAGGGATTAAGGGAGCTCTTCTCTGACACTCCTGGAGACGGGGAGATGATGAGTCAGATACAGAGGGCTTAGGCCGACTTCTCAAGACATTCCTCAAGCATGAGCACAAGCCAGCCGCTCGGATTCCTCCCGAGGCCGCCAGCCGGCCTGGGAGGGGGCCCCGGGGAGCAGCTCCTCGCCCGCCCGTCTTCCCTTCCTGTTGGCATATTGTTGGACAGCAGCTCCGGGAGATCAAAGCGGCCGCCGGCGCTGCTTCCCTGAAGGGGAGTCAGAAGGCCTGGGTTCAAATCCAGCCTTCCCCCCGTAGCTGGTGGTGACGCTGGGTGTCCTCATTTCTCCCTCTATGCCTCAGTTTCCTCATCAAAAGTATCATAACGCGCAGAATGATTATAAGGCTGTGCCTTGGGGAAAAAAGCACTGAGACTGCACGGTGCCACAGAGCCATGGTATTTGTGTATAACTCCTAGCGCCCCATGGACACACACACACACACACACACACTCAAAATGTCACATTCCATTAACAACAAAGCCGGCGTTAACCCTCTCCACACCTCCAAGACATAGATCTCATCGCCCTCGCTTTGCAGGCAAGGAAATGGATGTGGCTCGGGTGGCCCAAGGTCACAGAGCTAAAAAACTGGTACGTTAGCCCGAGAGCCCGGCCTGCCCTGGCTCTGAAGCTCACGTCCCGAGTCCGGGGCTGGTGACGCCCTGGCTGGGCCTGCATCAGGCGGGAGCACGTCTCTTATCAGAAGCCACAAGCGACGACGGTAAGATCAAGGCAGTGCTCAGGGCCGGGTGCCAGCCAACCAGCCAGAAGGGGAGGGAGGGACAGGTTGCCAGCCAGAGGCAAAGGGCCAGAGCAGACACGGAGCCCGGAGCCCGGAGCCAGGGCTCGGACACTGAGTACAGGTTGGAGGAAAGGGGGGAGCCCCCGGGCTGGCGCCTGGGCCCCGGGCAGTTGGCTCCAATGCGCTCCCAGCGGTGCAGTGGGCACGGGGAGGGCAGGTGCGCTTACAAGTCAGAATCTGCTCGTTTGGTGGGAAGAGAGAATGAGGCCACCAACCGTCTGTAGATGGGCTTGTTTCTCACGTTCTCTGCAGCTGGGTGGGGTGGGTGCTCCCAGGGACTCAGCACCAAGTCACTAAGTGAATTCTACCCAAACTATGTAAGGCTGTGATGAGCAACCCACCCGTGGCCCACCTATTTGAACTTCATTGGCTTGACGTTGAATTTCAGGATGCATGGTGCAAGGACATCATCGGGGAGTGCTGCTTCCCAGAAATGCCGGCAACGATCATTTCTTTGTTAAAATTAATGCTTTTGCACTTGTGAACATTTTTCTCTTAAGTAGGTGGTCTAAGTCCCAAGAATAACTCACTGTTTATCCCCTCGTGGAACTTGACGGAGCTATGTTGTTTTACACAGACAATAAAAGGTGGCCCATAATTTTTGTTATTTTCTCCTGTAATTTGCCCTCAGGAAGAAAGGAGGGAGGGAGGAAGCCCAGCATTCACACCACAGCTCCCCTCTCCTGGTATTCATGGGGAAGAGCGCCCTCTATCACCACCGCCACGCTAGGGTCCAAGAGACTTCCGAAGTAGCACCTCCACAGGGGCCCAGGGTGATGTGAACTCTCAACAGAACATGTCTTCTTTTTTCTTTTTTTTCTTTTTTTTTTTTTGCATTAGCCACTAACAGTGCTCAGAGCTAATTTTGCATCTTTTCTTCAGGCCATGGGACCTTGAGCAAGTCACTTTAATGCCATGAGCCTCAATTTCCTCATCTGTAATATGGGGTTAATGGCCATCTTGCCTTATAGGACAGTTGTAGAGAATGTATAGAATTATGTATAACATATTGAGCATGTGTATAATATTTATTGAGCACCTGTTATGTGCTCATACCATATATATGAAAATTTTGTTTTGTTTTGTGGGACAGAGTTGTAATCTACCTCAATATTGTAGAACAGAGCAGATCAAAAAACCCAAGTAAGTATAATACTAAAATGAGGACTCTAGTCTGTTTTGCCCAGACTCCACAGCTAGGCTGACTTGTGTCAAGCTTCTTTGATTACGGGATCAAAAAAATATCCTAAATATTAGGTAGGTGTGTGTGTATGGAGGGGGGGGTGGTTAATGGGTACTGTAAGGAGAACTCCTATTTGGAATGCAAGAATGGGGTCCCCTCAGAACTGAAGGGGTCACATCTGGGAAATGAGGGCTTGTCTTCCTTTTGCTAGCCACTGACCATTTCCCTCTGGTGGGCACATGGTCACCCCAGGGACCCGGGTTTTCCTGCATGTGCTGTTCTCTTGCTCTCAGCTAACCAGCACTCTCTTCCGATTCTGTGCGCCTCTTCTCCTTCCCGTAACTTCTGTTCCTAGAAGGCCCGGTGAGCTTCACCACCTTCTCTGTATGTCACAACCTTTCAGCTTCCTCTGCCAGCTGCCTCATTTGCTCAGCATTTCCAAGGAGGAATCTGGCTAAGCCACCTCCCAGGGCCCTGGGAGGTTCTAGATTGGGTGTCGTTGAGCCCCACCCTCTGGCCTGATTCTGTGGGGCTGAAGTGTTGGGATGGGAGTTTGGATCCAGAATACATCAGCCACCTAGTTACCTGTCCCTTGAACAGGAGCTGTGAGAGATACAGTTTTCCTTGAAAGCAGGCCCCGTAGTTAGCAAGTGGGGACACTCTGACACTTTCCAATTAGTTCCTTCCTGTGACCTCAAAGGGGAATTGTTCTTTGCCGGGAGGCGATAGCTGCTCTGTGTTGAGCAAGGAGCTTTCGGACCCTCGGATTTTTTTCCTGTAAGTCATGATCCTGAGAGCACCAGCTTCGTTCAGTTGTAACGCAGAGTAAATGAGGTAATTAGGACAGAGCCTGAACGTAGTAAACACTCAGCATGCACAGTCATCTTTATTGCCACTGCTGCTACTCCTCTCCAGAGTAGGGTAGGTTTGGCTCATATCCCATTTCTTTCACTTGAGAAAGTTTCTTATCTCCCCAAGCCTCGATTTCTCCATCTACGCCGAGAGGTTTCTAACAGCTCCCTCACAGGAATGGTGCAAGGAGTCGGTGTGTTAGGGAGGCAAAGATCTCAAGCAGCAGATACCAGCTGTCAACCAACGCTGGTCTGCCTCCTCTTTATGCGTGTTTCTGGAGTGCTACCCTAAGAAGCCAGTTTCCTACCTACACCATACCTCTAGGAGCATCCTATAAAGCGCTCAGCCCCCTGGAGCTAGATCCAATCATTGGCTAAAAACTCATCCTCAAGAAACCATAGGATAGTGGAGCAGACCAGAATCTTTTTTTTTAATTTTATTGATTATGGTATCACATAATTGTCCTCATCCTCCCATTCCCATTCCAAACACCTTCCCACATATGCCCCACCCCGCTGTTGTCCATGGCCACTGGCTAGACCCATGTGCATGCACACAAGTCCTTTGTTTGATCTCTTCCCTTTACCTCCACCCTCCCCTACTTTACCCTACTGGTTTGAGAGTCTGATCACTGCTTCTCTTTCTCTGAGTCTGTTTTTGTTCGTTAGTTTATGTTGTTCGTTATTTCCTCTAGATGTGTGAGAGCATGTGATCCAAGAAATACCCTTGTAGGAACTGAAACTGAGACAAGCCATAATGGTTATGCTGAGAGACAAATGAATCAGTCTGTAGTGAGTTCCTTTCTGGACCAACAGTTCTTTTGAGTCCCAATTCAGACCAGAATCTTGGAGACCAGATGACTTCATAGTTTATAGATGAGGGAAACTGAGGCCCAAAGACAAGAGGCAATAGGTCCAAATAAAAGAGTGGCTAATCCAGAAATAAGACTTTGCCTTTCCTGCCCAGCCATGTGGCTCAGTGATTGAGCACTGACCTATGAACCAAGAGGTCACAGTTCGATCCCCAGTTAGGGCACATGCATGAGTTGTAGGCTTGATCCCTAGTGGGGGGTGTACAGGAGACAGCCAATCAATGATTTTTCTCTCATCATTGATGTTTCTGTTGTTTCTTTCTCTTCTTCTCCCTTCCTCTCTGGAGTCAATAAAAATATATACATTTTTTTAAAAAGAATGAAGCTTTTCATCACAAAATTATTTTTAAAGAAGACTTTGCCTTTCCAATCCACCACTTATGCCATGCTGATCTGGCTTCAGTCTTCCGTAGATTTCTCTACTTGGGTTTCCCTTTTTCTGAGCTATCAAATACACGCGTGCGCGCGTGCTCACACACAAGTACATACAACTCTGCTCCCAGAACTATCCCTGGGAAGGTTTAAAGGAAGGGACTTGAGACAAACTAGAAAGGACAACACTCAGAGACAGTGGGAGAACAGCAGCAAGCAGACCCATGGTTGGCCGCCTGGCAGAGCCCAGTCCCGGCTTAGCCATAACAAGAGTCATTAAAGAAAGGGAGCCTCTAGCCATGACATCATACGAATGGCGTGTGTCTGTGCGCCTTGAAAGTGAAAGGGGATTAGGCCAGTGTTCTGGGCTCTCGGCAGGCCAGCCCTGGGGGCCCAAAAGCAGACCCCCCTGGCCTGCCTCAGAAATGTTTTCCAAAGCACCAACATGAGAAATGAATTTTAAAACTCGACATTATTAAAAACAACCAGTTCTGATTTCAAAGGCTAGCAGGCCCACCCCTGAGCCAGCACCCACCCAGACCCAGCCCACCCTACCAGGACAACTAACCCGGGACATCAAGCCTGCCCCAGGGTGAGAGTCTGGTGAATTAGCACTATCTACAGAGGAGGAGGATGGAGTTACAACCAACTGGGGAGAATGGGGGGATCTTCCCTGGCTTAGCTCATGTTCCTGATTGCTTGTCAAAGTGCATGTGCCCACAACTGCTGGGTCTTGCCTTGTGCATCAGAATAGGATCCCAAGTCCCAGAGAGGAGGCCAATGGCTCTGAGGAAAGACAGGTGGGTTCCCAGCCGCCACCGCCACCACCACCACCACCACCACTACTACCTCCTGTATCTCTGGCTCTGGCTCTGGCTCCACCCTGCTTTTCTGGTTCAGGTCCTCGAACCTCAGAAAAGTGTTAAGACATATTAAGACATAGATGCTCTCCCTCTGATCCAGGGATTCCCCCACCTTGGGCTGAACAGCTGGATCTTGCTCAGGTCCCATCCCATCTTATTAACGTGGTCAGGAACAGAAGCTTGACATTGGTTGTGTTTGTTTGTTTGTTTGTTTGTTTGTTAAAGCACTCCGGGTGAATAAGCAGCCAGGACGGAGAGCTGCATCTATAATCCGTCCTTCACACTGTAGCCCACCTGCTCTCTGTAAATCACGGATCCGCTGCCATCTCCAAGAATAGGGATTCCCAACTCCTTCATCATCTGACTCCATCCTCCTCAGCTTGCCCCACCTTTTTTCACTCTCCCTTACACTCTAGTCATTGGCTGGGCTCTTCGTGTTCTAAACAAACCGCCTCTTTCAACGTTTGAGCTCATACTCTTCCCTTTGCCTGCCTCCCACTCATACTTGGAAACTTGTTTTTAACCTTCAAAACCCAATATCCATGTTACCTCTCCTCAGCAGACTCTCCTCATGCCCCGCCCTCATACACAAGACTAATTGCTTCCTGAGCCAATATTTCAATAGTGCTAACCATGGCATAAGCACAGTATGTTACGATGGGTTTGCATTCCCTAATATATTTCACCTGCCCCCACCCCCTCCAGGTAGGCATTCTCATCATCCACGTTTTGCACATGAGAAAACAGAGGCAGGGAGCCACGCAGGAGCTGGCCCGGGATCACATGGCTGCTGGGTGAGAAGACGGCACTGGATTCGGGTGACTCCAGCGTCCACTTCGCTAGAAACCGCCGCTGTGCCCTCTCCCGTTTCTCTGATTGCACCCCCATCTTTCCCACTCGACGCTGAGCCCCTCGAGTGCAGGAATTGGGTCCCATTACGGTAAGTGTTGTTTTATTGTTATCATTATGATGATTATTATTACTAGTAGATTACTATATTAATCAAAATAATAACAGTAACTCTAATGTATGGCAGCTTTGCTCTATTGCCTGAGCTCCCCCTATGTTCTCTTCTTTTTTTAAAAAAATATATTTTATTGATTTTTCACAGAGAGGAAGAGAAAGGGATAGAGAGTTAGAAACATCGATGAGAATCATCGACCAGCTGCCTCTTGCACACCCCCCACTGCGGATGTGCCCGCAACCAAGGTACATGCCCTTGACCGGAATCGAACCCGGGACCTTTCAGTCTGCAGGCCGACGCTCTATCCACTGAGCCAAACCGGTCCCAGCCCTCTATGTTCTCTTCTCCACTCAACAGCTACACTGAGATGTGTACCAGCCTCGCTTTCTAGATAAGTCATCGGATTTATCCTGGAGGCCCTGTGAGGTTAAAGTCCAAGGTTACCCCTGCCTCTAGCCTTGCTCCCCCTTCCTGGTGCCTGGTCAGGACACAAAGGCAAGACTCGGTGAGTGATCTGCTGAATTAAATTGACTCCACCTTTGAGTACAAAGATCACAAATCATTACTAATGACGGACCGCCATTACGTCCCTGTGATGTGCCAGCAAAGGTGCCGGGGCTCCACAGGTGCTAATTCACTTATGCCCCAAACCCCACGAGGCAGGTCCCAGGGTGTGCCCACCGTTGAGATGTCCCACAGGCGGCTCAGAGAGGTTGTGTGCCAGGCCCGAGGTCACAGAGCTGGTTAGCAGGGTTGGTGAGGAGCTGGAGCAGGCTCAGAGGGCTGGCTCCCAGCCCCTCAGAAGCTGCATCTCGGGAACATAAGCGCCGGGGGCAGAGGAGTGAGCCAGGTGGGCAGTGAGGAGGGAGGCCTGTGAGGGCATTCCAACAGAGGCGGTGTTCTCAGACATTTCAGCCGGGGTCCTAAGCCCCCGGAGGACCAGACTGTCCCTGAGGCAAATGATGAAATGGGCCATCCAATGACTCACAATGACATCTTATTTCTGCGCCTTCTGGCCCCTGCCCAGGCCCCTGTGCATTCCTAATGACATCACCCAGCTGTGCTCCCTCATCTCCCAGGGACACTCTGTCACAGTTGGGGGGAGGGAGGAGTAGGGAGCGGCAGCAGGGGTGCGGAGGGATGACACAGGATGGGCAGCCTCCCGGCGCCTACAGGAATGCCTTCCCCGCATGGCCCCACGGCCCCACGGCCCAGCGTGGGGAGGGTCCCCACCGGGGTCAATTCCGGATGATCGGAAGGTGGAGACGCCGAGGCCTGAAACGCCCGGGGCTAGAGATGAAAAATAATCCAACTGAACAAATAAATCACCAAAGAGAGCAGCAAGCGCCGCTGTCTGCCAAGACATCCCAAATGCGGAGAGGGTTGGTAGGGGGTGGGAGGTGGGGTGGGGTGGGGTCAGGGAGGCCTGAGGTTCTGAAACGATTTAATTGGCGATAGGGCCCAGCGAATATGTCGATAGTCTCCTGGTTTCTGTCCTAAAAGGAGAAACAGATGCCAAGGACGCCAAGCTGAGTTTTTTCTATGAGAATCACTAAGAGAATGCCATTTAAAATGTATGTAATCTGATGGTTATCTCCTGTGGGGGGGGAGGGGCGCCTGTTGGAGGTTTCCTTTTACAGCCGCCCCCTCACTGTAAGACCCATTTTTGTACAGACATGCACTCTCCCCCCTCCTCCTTTCCCAAAGCACAGGATGGAAGAGAAAAAATCCTGGGGAGTTCCGTGTAGGGGTCTGCTCGTGTAGGGCCTCCCAGGCCTGTGGCTAGACCTTTGACGCAGAGATTACCCAAATAAGGTTAACGGTTTCCAAGTCTGGTCCCTGCTCGGAAGCTTCCAGGATGGGGTCCCTGCTTCTCCTCAGACAGCCAATACTGCTACGTAGTTTGGAGAGTCTGATTCTTAGAGTGTCCCCCGACACGTGAAACTAAATTTTGTATCTGTGATGCCCTCACCACTGCTCTTGGGCACTTACACAAGACACAACGGGTCCTTCTTCCCTGGAGCCAGCCCTTCCAGAGCCTTCTGGGGTTACAAATACTTGGCAGCCGTCAAAATAAGAAGTAAGCGGGATGGCCTAAGGACGGGATTTGGGGTGAAAAATCGGGACGCTAGCATTCCAGGCCCGCTCTTCCTTCCTGACTTCCAGGGCCTCCATTTTCTCATCTGTGAAATGGGAGGGCTGATCCCCCTTTCCAATGGTGTGAGGATAAGCTAAGAAAAGGGGATCATCCCAGGGGGCCGTGTGCTCTGGGTGAGCCATGTGCCCCAGGGGAGACATGTGCCCTGGGAGAGCCGTGTGTCCCAGGGGACCGTGTGTCCCAGGAGAGCCGTGTGCCCCAGGAGAGACATGTGCCATGGGAGAGCCGTGTGCCCCGGGGAAGCAGTGGGACCCGCGTGGGAGGAGCTGTGCAAACCAGAGGAGGAGCGGATTCTATTCGTGTGGTCCTGAGATAGTCACCATAAAACAAGCAGACTGCCAAATGAGGAGCGGATTCTATTCATGTGGTCCTGGGATAGTCACCATAAAACAAACAGATTGTCAAATGACAGCGGGAAGGGGAAGGAGACCTGGGGGGAGATAAGAGATCAACCGAAGGACTGGTATGCATACATATAAGTACAACCAACGAACACAGAACTCTGGGGAGGGAGGGCATGAATGGGAGGTGGGGGGGGGGGGACAACGGTAAGCTATGTACACATATAATACCTTAATAAATTTTAAAAAAGAAAAAAATAATAAATAAATAAATAAATAATAAAATAAAAAAGAAAGAAAAGGGGATCATGTACTCTGAATCCTATCAAAGTGAGTTATGACTAAAAGCACTCAATGACACCACAGAAGTGAAGGGGTTGGGATGCTTTCCCTCCTCTATTGACAGAGAGCGTTGGATCTGCCATTTCCAGAGTCCCTCTGGCTACAGCTGAAATGCAAGAAGTCTCGCAAGAACGGGAGCGGAACAGGGTGGGCCTTCTCTTTTCTTTTAACATATCTTTATTGATTTCAGAGGTGAAAGGAGAGGGAGAGAGAGAGAGACAGAAACACCAATGGTGAGAATCACTGATCGGCTGCCTTCCCCAATCGGGAATCGAGCCTGCAACCCCGGCATATGCCCTGACTGGGAATGGAACTGTGACCTCCTGGTTCACAGGTCAGCGCTCAGGCACTGAGCCACCCAGGCCAGGCAGGATGGGTGTTTTCTAGACCAGTGCAAGTCAACGAGCACCGGCCCCTCCCTCTCTTGGCCCAGTGGCTCCTGTGAGCGGATATGTTTCCGGAAGAGCAGGGAAGGAGGGGTGATGAAAAGTGGGGCTGCAGGAGGACATGAGGAAGGGGACACTTTCACTTATTCGACCCTGTGGCACACACAGCTCAGGCTTCCAGGGAGTTGGACAAAGCAGGAGTCTCCTAAGAGTGGTGGGTTCCCCAATCGCCCACATGAGATGGCTTCACATGGCGTGGTGGGCTGAATAATGCCCCCCCGGCCCTCAGAGTGCCCATGTGCTAATCCCCAGAGCCCGTGTCTGTGTTACCTTCCACGGCAAAGGGGACTCGGTGGATGTGCTTGAAGTTCACAAGCCGTCGTCCTGGGTTATCCTGCTGAACCCAAGGCGCTCGCCGGGGTCCTTATGAGAGGGAGGAGGAGGGCCGGAGTCAGAGAAGGAGCCGTGATGACGGAAGCAGAGGTTGGAGTGAGCGGGGGGGCCGTGGGGCAAGGGGTGAGGGCCGCTTCTAGAGGCTGGAACAGGCAAGGAAATGGGTTCTCCCCTCGCAGCTCAGGGGGGAGCCCAGCCCTGCCAAGCCCTTCTGGGCTTCTGACCCGTGGAGCTGTAAGAGCATAAATCTGTCTTGTTTTAAGCTACTGAGCTTGGGGTGATCTGCTGCAGAAGCCATAGGAGGCGAAGAGGCGCAGTTCACAGAGGACATTTTCTACGTGGACTCTTAGACCGATCTTTTTTTTTTCTCTCTTAAAATATATTTTATTAATTTTTTTACAGAGAGGGAGGGAGAGAATTAGAAACATCGATGAGAGAGAAACATTGATTCAGCTGCCTCCTGCACACCCCCCACTGGGGATGTGTCCGCAACTAAGGTGCACGCCCTTGACTGGAACCTAACATGGGACCCTTCAGTCCACAGGCCGATTGAGCCAAACCGGCTAGGGCAGACCGATATTTTCATTGGTACTAGCATACATGGGCCATGTAAACACACACACACACACACACACACACACACACACACACACACAACAGTGCAAGAACATCTATCCCAAACTCAATCCTGCCTCGAGGTCTGTGCACTGGCCATCCCCTCTGCCGGGAATGCTCTCCCCCTCGCCCTTCACTTAGCTCTCGCCCTCTCAGCCCCGTTAGCTCAAGCTTCACCTCCCCGGGGGCTCCCTCTCTGGCCGCCCTTTCTAAATCAGTGCCGGGGGGCCCACCACCAGCCCCCCAAGGTCCCAGGGTCTTTCAAACTGCAGACTGCGATCCACTCACAGATCAAAAGATCAGTCTTTAGTGGCTCATAATCAGCATGATTAAAACGGAAAAAGAAAAGAAGGAAAAAAAATAGAGCACCTCACGTGCAGCAAAGGTACTAAGTATCGTTTCTCAACATATTTCTCAAGGTATCTTCTGCTGTGTGTGTGTGTGTGTGTGTGTGTGTGTGTGTGTGTGTGTAGTATGTATATTGGGTTGCAGTGTAGAATCATTTCCTGACTATAGGATCAACATTTTTTATCTAATATATCACCCTGCCAAATGTTCGTTATCATTGTCTGAAATGTTCTTATATATGTATGTACAATCGGCCCTTTGTATCCGTGGGCTCCACATCCGCAGATTCAGCCAACCACAGATCAAAAATATCCCCCCAAGAAAACGTTACGTTATTGCTGACGCGTCCTAGATAGTTACGCCTACTATGGTTGTGTCTGCACTAAACATGTGCAGACTTTCTCTTGCTGTTTTCCCCAAATAGCACAACTATTTACACAGCATTTACACTGCATTCGGTGTTATAGGTAATCGAGAGATGATGTAAAGGATACAGGAGAATGTGTATGTATATATGCAAATACTACTCATTTTATATGAGGGACCTGAGCAGCCACAAGTTGTGGTATTTGCGGAGGTCCTGGAACCAATCCCCTGCAGAGACCGAGGGACGCTGCATTTATTCTCCGTCTGCGGAGAACGGCCTCTCCACAGGGCAGAGACTCTGCCTGCTTTTGTCCTTCTGTGTCCCTGACATCTAGAAGAGCCTGCCACCCATAGGCATCCCCTCAAGATGAGTTAAAGGAGGGAGGGAGGGAAGGAAGGAAGGAAGGAAGGAAGGAAGGAAGGAAGGAAGGAAGGGAGGGAGGAAGGGAGGAAAGAAGGGGAGAGGAAGGGAGGGGAGGAAGGGAGGAGGGAGGAACTGAGCCCATGACTTCAAGAATATTATTTGTCTGGGACAGGAGTTACTTTTTTTTTTTTTAAGTAAGTTAGTTTAAAGGGCCATCTTAAGGAAACAGGAATACAAGTGGTACCCAGTGAGGCGAAATGATGCAGAGGCTACTGAGGACATAAAACAATAGATTCCCAGCCCTGGCCAGTTTGGCTCAGTGGATAGAGCCTCCGCCTGCGGGCTGAAGGGTGGTATCAGGTTTGATTCTGGTTGTGGGCTCAATCCCCAGTAAGGGGCGTGCAGGAGGCAACCGATCGATGATTCGCTCTCATCATTGATGTTTCTATCTCTCTCTCCCTCTCCCTTCCTCTCTGAAATCAATAAAAAATTTATTTTTTAAAAAAATAACATTAATAGATTCCCTGCCTTTGAGGGGAATTCCGAGCTAGCTGGGGAGATAGGCGGCAGCAAGGCTAAGGAGCAGGAGAATCCTGTCAGGGAGTGTCGGAGATCCTGTCCACCTCCTCCATGCCACCCCCCGGAAGGCCACAGCCAGAGTGCGGAAGTGGCCTCTCTCGGCCACGGAGCGGCCGGCGGCAGAGGCAGCAGGAGAGCCCCGTGTCTGCCTCCGGAGGCCACGGCCCTCGCCCCTTCCGGCATGAATGAAGGCTTTGGGCATGCCGACCTCCCCGCCGGCTTCCTTTCAATCCAACCACACTGGGGCCCTGGCATCTGAAAACCCAGGGTGAGAAGCTCCAGCCCAACTCTGGCCCCGCCCTCCCCACACCGACTCCCATCCTGTGTATTTTTTCCCCTTCGGCAGCACACTATCCAGGAACTTGGAGGCAGGGCCGGGAGTGGAAAGATACCCAGCCGGGGAATCCGACCGCCTGGGCTCCCAGAGGCCCGTGTCGGCTTCTGATTAGCCAGCAAACCTGGGGAGGTTCTTATCCTCTCGGAGCCTCGCTTTCCTCACCTGTAAAATGTAGAAATAAAAGACCTTTGCAAAGTGCCCAGAAGAAAGTGATTCTCAGGAAATGCTGGGCCCCTTTTCTTCTCTCGCAGGGGGTTTAGGCCTTGTTATGGTGATTGAGTCTTCAACAAATGCCCAAAACTGGTGGGCGGGGTTCAGGTGGCATCAGTGACAAGCTGCCTCGGGGGTCCTTGTAAGAGGACCTTGTCCTCTGAAGGACACTCATCCCAGGGTGAGGAGACACTGAGGCCGGGGTCAATGCGTGAATGAAGGTGCTGGGGACGGTGGCAGCCCCCTTCCGGCGGTCGAGTCCTTTCTCCCTAACCCTGTCCCCCTACGGAGTCCAGCCAGGGCCAGGAGAGGACTTTCATGGGCTGGAGCCATTTTGCTTTCATGAACCTCTTCCTTTAGCAAACAAGTGTTAAAAGTCATATTTGCCACCACAGGATTTCACTTATATGTGGAATCTAAAGGACAAATAAACAAACAAACAAAATAGAAACAGACTCATAGAGGCAGAGGACAGGCTGACAGTTGCCAGAGGGAAGGGGGGGGGGGTGAGGAACTGAGTGAAAAGGGTAAAGGGATTGAGAAGTTCAAACTGGTATTACAAAAACAGTCACAGGGATATAAGGTGCAGCCCAGGAGAGAGTTAATAATGTTGTAATAACTATGTGTGGGGCCAGGTGGGTTCTGGCAATATTGGGAGGACCACTTTATAAAGTATGTGATTGTCTAACCACGATGCTATACACCTGAAACCAATGCAAAATCATATTGGAGGTCAACTGTAATTGAAAAATAAAGAAGCCATATTTGTCCACTGTATTTGGTATAGATACAAATTTATGATTATCTATACTAATAAAAGAGAAATATGCAAATTGAATGTCACTTCATAATGCCCAGTGGCCAATCAAGAGTGAGTATACAAATTACCATGACAAATATGGTGGCTGCCCCAACCCCCAGCAGCTCCGGGCCTCTGGGCAGCACCCATGCAGGCACAGAGCAGCTGGGCAGGCCAGGACGCCTGCTATGAGGGGGAAGGTGGGGGACAGAGGGAGCTACAGGAGCGGCTCTCTGGCTGGAGCAAAGATGGAAGGCAGTGGCCAGAGCAAAGGCCTGGGTCCCGGGTACTGGAGGAAAACCAGTACTGGCAGCCAGGGGAAGGAAAGCCTATTGCACGAATCTCCATGCAATGGGCCTCTAGTATAATATAACATTTTATTCAACCTAAAAGGTTATCTTTTTTCTGATTTTAAAAGAAATTAAAATATGTCCATAGGCCCTTGAAAGTGCTATCTACCCTGTGCCCGTCATGCCACGTGGGAAATGAGCCCGAGGGCAGCCTCTCGCTGCTCACCTCCAGCGATGGGAACTTGCTGCTTCCACCTGGGACACGGGACACCTCCATTCATTCTGACTTACTGGAACGTTCTTATTTCTCATGAGTGAAAACTTGTGTCCCTTAAGCTTCCACTCTCCTTGGCCCCAACCTTAGCTTGGGAGCTCCAGAGAACAGGGGAAATGTGAAGGGTGAAGAAACAGGCGCTCAATGTCCCCATCCCAAAGGCACCCTGAAACGCTTGGCTCAAGGCTCTCCCCTTCCAAGTACCCAGGTGGCTGCAGGAAAAGGAGGCTGGGTGAGGCACCAGAAAGTTCAGAGATATCCTGGCCTGTAGATGGGTGGAAGAGGTAAGTTTCTTTGTTCTCTCTCTCTCTCTCTCTTTCTCTCTCTCTGTCTCTCTCTCTCTCTCAATATATTTTTAATTGTTTCAGAGAAGAAGGGAGAGGGAGAGAGAATGATTGATTGCCTGTCTCCTACACCCCCTACTTAGGATTGAGCCCACAACCCCAGCATGTGGCCTGTCCAGGAATAGAACCATGTCCTCCTGGTTCATAGGTCCATGCTCAACCACTGAATCACACCAGCTGGGCAGAAGAGGCAATTTTCTATCTAGGTACTCAACTCCAGAGCCCATGCTCTGAACCAAGAAGTTGTATGTTGCCTCATCTGTAACATAAAGATAATAATACTTGATAGAATCAACATCATCAAAATGTCCGTACTTCCCAAAGCAATTTATAGTTTCAATGCACTCCCCATTAAAATACCAACGGCATATTTCACAGACCTAGAAAGAACTCTCCAAAAATTCATCGGGAACAAAAAAAGACCCCGAATAGCCACAGCGATCCTGAGAAAGAAAAATAAAGTAGGAGGTATCTCAATACCAGATTTCAAGCTGTATTACAAAAGCCACTGTTCTCAAAACAGCCTGCTACTGGCACAAGAACAGACATATACCGTGTTTCCCCAAAAATAAGACATCCTCTAAAAATAAGACCTACTTCATGGAAACATAATACCTCCCCTGAAAATAAGACCGAGCACATCTTTGGAAGCAAAAAATTAATATAATACACTGTCTTATTTTCAGGAAAACAGGGTAGATCAGTGGAATAGAATAGAGAATCCAGATATCAATCCAAATCACTATGCTCAATTAATATTTGACAAAGGAGGCAAGAACATACAATGGAGTCAAGACAGTCTCTTCAAAAATGGTGTTGGGAAAATTGGACAGATACATGCAAAAGAATGAAACTAGAGCACCAACTTACTCCATACACAAAAATAAACTCAAAATGGATACAGGACTTAAACATAAGACAGAAAACCATAAAAATACTAGTGGCATCCACAGGCAGCAAAATCTTAGACATATGCCAAAAGAACTTTTTCACTGATACTGCCCCTAGGGTAATGGAAGCTAAAGAGAAAATAAACAAATGGGACTACATCAAAATAAAAAGCTTTTTTAAAGCAAACAAAACCATCAACAAAACAACAAGAAAGCCCACTGTAAGGGAGAACATATTTGCAAATGTTATCACTGATAAAGGTTTAATCCCCAACATCTACAGACAGCTTATACAACTTAATTAAAGGAAGATAAATGATCCAATTAAAAAATGGGCATTGGACCTACATAGAATCTTTTCAAAAGAAGACAGAAGGAAGGCCAAGAGGCACATGAAAACATGCTCAAAGTCACTAATTATCTGAGAGATGCAAATCAAAACAACAATGCGGTACCACCTCACACCTGTCAGAATGGCCAACATCAACAAATCAGCAAATGACAAGTGCTGGCGAGGATGTGGAGAAAAAGGAACCCTCATGTACTGCTGGTGGGAGTGCAGACTGGTGCAACCACTGTGGAGACAGTACGGAGTGTCCTCAAAAAACTGAAAATGGAACTCCCATTTGACCCAGTAATCCCACTCCTAGGAATATATCCTAAGAAACTAGAAACACCAAACAAAAAAGATATATGCACCCCTATGTTCATAGCAGCACAATCTACAATAGCTAGGATTTGGAAACAGCCTAGGTGCCTGTCAGCAGATGATTGGATCAAAAAACTATGGTACATCTACACAATGGAATACTATGCTGCCATAAAAAGAAGGAATTCTTATCATTTGCAGCGACCTGGATGGAACTGGAGAACATTATGCTGAGTGAAACAAGCCAGTCAATGAAAGAAAAACACCACATGACCTCACTCATTTATGGATAATAAAGAACATTATAAACTGATGAACAAAAAGATAGATACAGAGACAGTAAAGAAACAAACAGACTGTCAAATTACAGTGGGGAGGGGAGGGAGAGGTAGGGGAGATAAGAGATCAACTGAAGGACTTGTATGCATGCATATAAGCATAACCAATGGAGGAAAAACTATGGGGAGGGAGGGCATGTTTGGGAGTGGGGAGGTGAGGATTGGTAAGGTATGTACACATATAATATCTTAATAAATTAGAGCTAGTTGTTTTTAAAAAATAATAATAATACTTTCCTCACAGGCTATTTTGAGGATTAGAAATAACAAACTCACCATCCCTAGCACATCCAAGACCATTCACAAAAGTGTGCATCATGGCCAATGTGACTGTTCTCAGGCCAGAGTCCCACTGGTCTGGCAGGATGCTGACGGCAGAGCGGTCATTTTATGAATGAGGTACTAATATTCTTTTTTTAAAAATATATTTTATTGATTTTTTTTTGCAGAGAGGAAGAGAGAGGGATAGAGAGTTAGAAACATCGATGAGAGAGAAACATCGATCAGCTGCCTCTTGCACACTCCCCACTGGGGATGTGCCCACAACCAAGGTACATGCCCTTGACCGGAATTGAACCCGGGACCTTTCAGTCCGCAGGCCGACGCTCTATCCACTGAGCCAAACCGGTTTTGGCGAGGTACTAATATTCTTATTCTGATAAATGGTATATGCATCTACTGGATCTCCCTTTGTCTGTGAAGCCTCATCACTTATTGAATTTATCAGTTTACGCAAGTACAACTGTCATATAGATCAATATGTATTTCCTTGAAAAATGAAGTGGGGTAAAAAGGAAAGCTGACTCATAAATTCAGAAATCAGGAGATGCAAAGGGTACTCTCCAGAGGGTGACAATGGATGATCACATGACTCTAAGGTAAGCTTGCTGTTTCTACCGAGAGGATCCCCTGAGGTGGGGAAAGGCCATGAACAGCATCTTTTCTGAATTAACAGAAGTGGCACCGTGTTCTATGGCGGTGGAGAGATGCCCACAAACCCCCAAGAACCCTTGGTGGGCTCTGGTCCCTTAAAATTTAGCCCAGGGGCTGATATTGCACAGGCATTTCCCAGACAATCCATCTCTGCCTGTGCTAGCTAAGACAGAGGTCAGGACACGCTTCCTTTGTACCCCAAGAATCTGAAGATTTGGGATCCAGCAGACCTGGTTTCAAATCCAGGCTCTCCGATGTGTAACTCTGGGAACTTAATTCCAATTGCTCAAATTCTCTAAAGCTCCAATGAATGGCGTGACAATTTCCTTAGGCGATTTTGGGGTCTCAACTAAAGTGACACAGTGTGGGTAAATGGCAGGGCTCAAGGACTGGTGGCACTTATTACAACAGTATAAGCTTTTTCCTTGCCGAACTTGAGCACTCCCCCAAAACCCAATATTGTAAGACTATATGTTGGGCCAACAGCACCACCTGGTGGTCAGCTACAGGATCTAGCAAACCTCGCCTCTGTCTTTGGACTTCGTAGCTTGGTCATAGGGAGGCTTGCAACACAAAAAAGAATACTGCCTTTAAAAAAAAAAAAAAAAAAGGACTTGGTTATAAGAAGCCCGGCAGTCAGAAAGAGAACATAACCTGATCTATTCATAATTCTTCCCTGATGGAAGAAAAACTGGTTCCGTCCACCTTAAAAGACAAGGCAGGCAAGATATTGCACTTTTGAGCCTCTGGATTTTCATCTGTGCAATGAAAGCAATGCCTATTTGTACGCATTAAAATGAAATAGGGTGGGTGGGTGCGAGGTAATCAACTAAGGACCTTGTGTGCATATATGCATGGCCCATGGATACATACAATGGGGCGGTGAGGGCCTGGGGCAGAGGCTGGGGGTGGGCTGGAGAAGGTCAATGGAAGAAAAAAGGGGACATATGTAATTCTGTCAATAATAAAGAATTATTTTTAAGTGAAATAAATATAGTCCAGTGACTGGACACTCAACGCAATTTTTTTATATTTAGGCAGCAACTGCATGTGTCTGATCCCCTAAAGCTGTACCTGGTCTTCCTTCAGACACCAGCTGGGATGTGTGCCTGAGGTTTCCAAGGAGAAATCCTCTCCTGTGCCAGTCCTCCTGCTTTTCACTTGCTTTTTCACCTCCCCTCCTGTAGGGGGCACTGCCTCAAAGTCAGGCCTGCTTGGGAAGTGCTCATCTGAAGTTGGGTCTCATGGAAACTGGAGAAGGAAGATTTGTTCATTCATTTATTGATTCATTTAACAAAAGTGCTGAACACTGGAGATATAAAAATGATCTTTGCATGGCTCCTGGCTCCAAGGGGCTTGCATTTTAACTGCGGAGGCAGAAGAATAAAGAAATTGTTAAGGCCCTGGCCAATGAATGCATAAACAACAAATCCATCTCTCTCTCTCTCTCTCTCTCTCTCTCTCTCTCTCTCTCTCTCTCTCTCTCTCTCCTCTCTCTCTCCCCCCAACCTTTCCCTTCTTCCTCATCCTCCCTTCTCTCTCTCTTTTTCTTCCTCTCTCTCTAAAATCAATAAATAACTTTTTTTAAAGAAATACTTAAGTGCAATGGGCAAGGTATTGTGATAAAGGCGTGTTCTGTTTAGGAAGGTAACACAGAGGAGAAAGTAGCCACGTCAACCTGCAGGAGGAGTTGAATGGATTCAAGGTACCTACTAAGCACCAAGTGCATGTGAGAACGTGGAGATACAGGATGAATAAATCCCAACCCCTGCCCCACAGAGGCTGCAGTGGGCTGGGGTAAAGAAAGGGTGCAGAGAGGACATGGCATGTGGTTTGGGGCTGCAGGGGGTGTGGGCTCAGGGACCTTGAAACAAAGGAAACAGCCTGAGCAAAGAAAGGCTTAAGGGTGGGGCCGAGCAGATCAGCCAGTGGCTTCTCCACCCCCACCTACTGCAACTGCTGAGCAACTTCTCGGCTGCTTTCCCTGCACTGGGATTCAGGATGTGCAAATGTCACTCTTTCATTCACTGCCATTCTAAAAACCTGCTCATCCGCCCACGATGGTCCATTCTCCAAGGGTCCCAGAAAGGGGAGCATTGCACCACAGTATCCGGAACGTGCCAGGCAACCTCCCCACCCAACCCGTCCATGTTGCATTAGCATCGAGAACTTCCTCATCTCCAAGGCAACCTTCTCAACAACAACCTGGCCCATCTTCTCCGGTGTCTTGAAGTCCAGGGCCTCTCCCAACCCCAACCTGCCCGAGGGCCCAGCATGCTCTGACCTACCGACTGGAGGAGACGGGGTGGTAGGTATGACAGGGGTGCTTTGGGGTAGGGTGAGGAGCCACAGGTCCCAAGTCCCCCTCATCTTCAGTCTAAGAGAAGCAAGTGGAAACCACCGCCCCAGGCAGCTCCATTTCCCAAGTGCCTACTGTGTTCACTCATTCTTGGGTGGTGGCAGAGCAAAGCAATGAAGAACTTAGGGCCTGAAGCTCACACCCGAGGCGCAATAATTCCTAGCTGGGTGGCTTTGGACAAATTACCAATTTCTTTATCGATAAAGTGGCAAATAAGACCTATGTCATAGGGAATTGTGAGAATTAAATAAAACAATACATAGCAAAGTGCTTTGAAGACTGCCTGACACAGAGGAAGGGCTCGTTCACTATGAGCTATTACCCAACCATAACTCTTTGCTGAGTTTCTACTGTGTGCCATGATTGGAGCTGCAGCTGGGGACTGGGGAGACTCGGTCCTTGACCCACAGAGTTCACAGTCTGCTGGGGAGGCAAACTGCTAATACTAAGTCAAAATAAAAATAATTACACAATCATCGACCGTGATGAATACGATGGGGAAAATGGAGAGTGTGGATGGAGAGAATAAAAGCACTAAGAGGAGACACTGGGATTAGACTGGGGGTGGTGACATTTAAGGCGAGACTGAAGGGATGTGCAGGAATGAGGTGATGAGCTGAGAATAGCGTGCCAAGGCCCCGAGGTGGCCAAGAACGCTGCCATCAGGAAGTGGAAGAAGAAGGCCGGTATGGCTGCAGTGCCGGGAGATGAGAGAAAGGGCCCTGAGCTAAGGTTGGAGAGGCAGGCAGAAGCCAGCTCCTATGTCACGGGGAGGCCACCGGACTGCTTTGGGAGCCAGCATATTGTCCAGATATTATTAATTTCCATGATCAAATGCTCACTTTGCTGGAAGTGATTGTAAGTAAGAGGTGGCTGAGGCTGGCATGGGCACATCGGAAATACACCGGCAAATGTAATCCACAAGACTTGGTGATGGAATGGATGTGAAAGGTGAGGGAGAAAGAGGATGAAGATAACATTTACCTGAGATGGAGAAACTCTCACAAAACAGAGTCCTCTTTTGAGATGACAGGCACCAGTTTCCTATGGAAATCTGGAATTCTGAAGAAATAGAATGTAGGAGCTATTCATCTGGAAGAACACATAGATGCAGCAAGTCACGAGAATGAACAAAAGCACTTGGGGAGAGATTGTAGGGAGAGAAGAGAGGAGAGCTCAGGACCAGAGTCCCCAACAAGAGCTTGAAAAAGAGGTTGAGAAGGAACAGCACAAGGTGGGAGGAAAACCAGGAGAAACTAATATTAAAAGGCCAGATTTATCCCCAGGGTCTATAGCTACTTGAGTGTTAAGATGAAGACAGAGAAGGAGCCATTATGGATGGCATCATGGCAGTCATTGGTGACTTTGGCAAAGAGCAGCCTCATGGAGTTGTGGGGTGAATGTCATATTAAACTGGGGGAGGAGGGAGCAGAGGCGGCAGGTGAGTATGACAAGTTCAGTAGCTGGAGCAGGATTAGGGGGAGGAGCCAAGAGATGTTTTTCCTTCCCTTAAAAAGTTGAAGAAAGTAAGCAGTTGTTAGAGTGCTGATTGGAATAATCCAGTAGGGCTGGCAAAAGGACAACCCAGTCAAGAAAGGAAATAAAGAGTGAGAGATGGCCTGAAAAGTCATGGGGGCCGGGGCCCAGAGCCTCTGTGGGAAAACGAGACACTCGGGGACAAAGGAGAAGGCAAGGACACATGGAGAACGGTCTAGACATTGGCCATAGGACAGTGAAGACCCAGAGGCCCTTCCACACTTAATTCTCAACACAAATCCTGGGAAGTTGGTTTTATTTCCCCCACTTTACACATGAAGGGAAGGAACCCCAGGACAATTAAATCGCTTGGCCCATCACCCACCCTATTCTTGAGCAGCCACACCAGGATTCAAATTCTACTTTGTCCAAACCAAAGACAGTACCTTTTGCCCTTCACCATGAAACAAAACAGTGTTCATTACAGAGATGGAGCTCAGGGGAGCAAGGAGGGGTTGATAAAGGGGGAGAGGGGTTACTTAGAAGGGAACAGGTAAGCTCAGATGAAATGGAGGATGAAGGGCAGGTGAGATCAGCATCAATCCACTGGGAGGAAAATGCCCACATCAGGCTCCCGGAAGTCCTCCGTTCTCTGAGCTCACCTGTTTCATCCCTACTACATCAAGTCTTCGGTCCAGGCAGCACACACCAGAGTATGGGTGAACTGGGGTTCTCTTGGATTCTCGGCTTGCCAGCTGGTTGGGGATCCCCCAACAAAGAGGTTGAGGCTCTGGATTCTGGATCAGAACCCAGCTCCATCACTTAACTGGCCGTGCGGTCGTCAACAAGTCACTTTCCCCTAAGATTGCGAAATATTTATTGATGTGTTTTCCTCTGGCAGTTCCTGTTTCTAGCTCCCTTAGTCCATTACAAAACTGGACTTTGCAGCATCTATTTCTTCAGGGAAGGAAAGCTACAGCAGAAGCAAAGAAAAGGCTTTTGAGTTTCAAAAATAGATAGACACAGAAATTACACGATGAATCAGAATCGCGTAGCTTGGCCCAAGATTGATTCAAGGACCCGCAACACCATAAAAAGAAGTAACCATATGGCAGAGCCAGGTCAGGTCACCTGTTTACCAAACCCATTCGCCTTGGTCCCGGGCAAGGTAGACTACATTTGCCAGACACCTCTGCAGCCACGCAACTGATCTCTCGCAAACAGAAATGTGATAAGCAAGGATACGTGGCACTTCCGGACCTGGCCCAGGAACACCTTCCAAGCTCAAGTCTTCTATGCGCTTGCGGGGTCCCCCAGCCTGATGCCAACACGCCCACCAAGTTTGGGAGCCACATGTTGAGGATGAGGGAGTTGCAGATGGTAGGTGCCTAGGGATGAGGAACACTCATCTTTGCTTTCTTGTGACCGCGAAGTACACTTGTGGACTAGCATACATCTTTGGGATCCGCATCTCACCCTGCCTTCGTGAATACAATTGGAGAAGAAACTGATGGTGAATGAGCCCTTGGTTGCGGTGGGGGTGGGATGGGGAAATAACAGGCTCTTTCTCTTTCGGTTTGTGGGATCTGAGAATAGAGAAGACTTGTGCCTCGTTTCCTAGATGGAGCCCAGGAGGAGGCGGTGGCCAACCCACAGTGGAGTGGCTGTGTGGCGTGTTGCGAAAAGGACCAATGTGGCCACGCTGAGCTCAGAATCACCAGAGTGGCAAGGGAGCAAACGCCTGTTCCCCGCGGAGCCGAGAGAGGCCCAGAAGGTAGCTTGGGAGGGAGCCAAACCTCTTGCAATTGAGAATAAGGAATGGCAGACACAATGGTGACCTCACTGACCAAGGGCCAGAGAGAACAAGGGACAACTCAGTGGAGACCTGCCCCATGGAACTTGGACAAAACTCAAGGGAAGTTCTTCAGGGCGGTACAGGGGTTCACGGGGAAACAGAATGGACCAGGAATTGAACTGGACTCCCCACAACACAATGGGAGCTTCAAGTCGACATTTAAGTGGCGTATTCCCACACCTGAGTCTGTGGGCGGAGATTTTTTTCCTTGCTGCCTCTGTGATCCTGGGACTGAAATCCTGTCCTGCCTTCCTCAGAGCTGGAAGACCCCAAATCGAATGATGCACTTCCCAGGAAACTACGTCGCTCTGAAATAGGATGTTATCGTTATTGTCATCATCATTGTCATCGTTAGCTGTGGCCCAAAGCATCCAGATCCAGGAGCTTTTGTAACCGGAAGGCCATGCACCCTCCTGCCCAGGGGAAAAAGAGGAGTGTCCACTCAATGGCTGTGGCATAATCTCAGCCCTGTGGGCCTCCAGTCCACAGGCCCTAACCCGGAAGAAATGGCTCCTTCCTTCAGCCCTCCTCTCCTCCTTTCAGCAAAAGGATCCTTGTTTCCTAGAGGCCCTCAGGGGGCAGCGGGGCTCACTCTGCACGAGGTGACAGGTGAGAGATGGGGCATTTGATGGAGGACTAGAACTCACGAAAGCTGAGGGGTATCATCACCTCACCCAGGTGCCAGAGCTGAGCCCACGGCCTGGAGCCCACACCCACCCCTCATGCCAGTGCAGGGACAAGATGACCTTCCCTTCAGAGAATGCTCCCAGCAAATGGGCTCGACATCTCCCCACAGCCACCTGCATCCTTTACTATGCTTGGCCCTGATGGAGTGAGTCACTGCTTTATGGAAGCCAACAAACATAATGTCGCCTTCAGAATAACAGCTAATAATTATCAGTATATTTATTGAGCATTCACAAGATGGCAGACTCTGTATTAAAATATTAATACCATGGTATTAAAAATATTAATACCATGTCCCTTCCAAAAAAATATTATCCTAATTTCAAAGATGAAGCTCCCAAGACTCAAGGGGGCTGGGAAACGTGTCCTAGGTCACAAAGCTTAAATGTGGCAAAGTCAGGTTAAAAAGGAGACTGCCTGACTTCAGAGGCCAAGCTCTTGCTGGTTGAGTTCCACAGCATCCTGTGTTCTGCTTAGGTTGTCACAGGCATCTGGTGTTCTATAGGGTGGAGGTTCTCAGATAATTTTTGAAAGGAAAATGTATTATTATAAATTATTACAGGCCATCCTCACTCTGCATGGTCCTGTGTTAACTGAAACTCGCAGAGAGCAGAACCAGGTCCTCGCTTATAAATCTCAGCTGCCTTGGAGCTGTTCAGAGTGAGGACTGCCTGTGTTGTCCTCGTGGCTAGTAGGAGTGTGTCAGGTAATGCTGCGTAACAAACCTCCCCAAAACTCTGTGACCTTCAACAAGCATTTCTTTGTGTCACTCTCAGGTCTGTACATTGGCTGGGGCTGTGGGTCAGCTGTGCTTGAACTCCCGATTCTGGGTTGCATGCAGATCTATCCATGTGGCCACACAGTCTTCTTGCACCAGCAGCTACTGAGACATGCTCTTCTCAAGGTAAAGGAGGCCGAGTTATACAAGCACATTTAAGGCCTCTGAAGACTTTTAGTATCTCATTGGCCAAAACAAGTCAGATGGTCAAGTGAACATCAAGGGGGTGAGGAAGTGACCCCTCTCCACAGTGGGAGAGCACTCTAAAGAGTAGGGAAGTACAGTCCTTTCCAGGGGGCAGAATTAAGACCCAGAACCAGTTAGCCACCAGTCGGCACCTTCACCAGGACCAGCAGGATTCTAGCTTGGTTACAAGAGCAGGTTGGCCGAGTCCTGAGACCCTCTGGAACTCTGCACGGGGCACATCAGCCTAGCAGACGGCTGCTGGTATCCCCTTCCCTCTGCCCCTTCCTGCCTCCCAGTGGCATACTGGCTCCTCCCAATACCTCTCAACTACTGCAAAGACAGCCAGGTTCTCATGAACATCCAGTTGCACCAAGATGGGGCTACAGCAAAAATCAGAAGCAAATTCATTATGACAAACGAGTAGCCCTGCGCACGAATCCACGCGCCAGTGGCTCTCTGTGGAGCCTGGCCACTCCACACCCACTGCCCAGAGGCCCATCGGCGGCCCAGAGGCCCAATGGTGGCTGGGAAATGCAAACGACTCTCCTCCTTATTCCCAGGAACTCCAGATAAAAGGCTTCCTTCCTCTTTCTCAGCTGGCTTTCACCCCTGTGCCTCTGCCACCAGCCCCTCCTGTCACACTATCCTCCACCCCCTCCACTCTCTGGCTGCCCAGAGTTGACCTTGCCCAGGAGTTGAGGCCACTTGACTCTGCTCAGCTCACCAGTTCCTTCTCATGCAAGCCTGGCCAGAGGTCCATCCGCACCTCGGCGAAGAACACTTGCCTTGCCGTTGCAGCAATGCGGCAAGCATTCTGCCAGGCCTCTCACGCTGCCCACTCTCAGCGGCCGCCCACCCTCCCCGGGACTGGGGGACTCCAATGGGGCTGAGAGGACTGGATGCTGCCATCTCTGTGACTGAGTGACGGTTAATTTGCATATTACCCTTTTATTAGATAGGATCAATCACAACCATTTCATGCCTTGAACTTCACAACTGCCTGAGATTCACAGGGCTGGGAGCGCTACCCAGGTTCCCACTGTGCCGAGGGGGAAACTGAGGGCTCAGAGAAGCAATGTGATTCGCTAAAAGTTTCACGGTAGTCTAACAGCGGCGCCCAAGCCTGAACTTGAATACAGGTCTTCTCTCTCCGGGCCTCAGGAATGGGAGGGAGAGAAAGTCTCCAAACCAAGATCCCCAAAACAGCGGGGGTTTGGAACAGTCAGGCTCAGTGGGGAAAATGTCTGGGGGAAGATGTGTCCCACACACATGCCCTGCACACACTTCCCTCCGGAAGCGTGGTCTGCGCAGCCATGCACACGGCCCTGCTCAAAGCCATCCTCCATTAGGACGTGGCCAGAGACGGCCAGGCCACAAGACTTCAGTGTCCTTCTGAGTGTCTTCAGAGCAATTTTCACCTTAATTCTAGGAACTGTGTGAGTTTATTCATCTCCACTGCTGGGCACCGGAGAGACGTCATTTTCTATTTCTCCGGGGACTTTCCTTCCAGCCGCCCCCACCCCTGCCATCCTCTCCAACCACCCCACTCCTGCCCCCACCCCCTCCAGGCACAAAGATCACCTCCTGCCCAGATTTATTGGTTTTGAAGTGGGATGAGAACATTGAAGCAAAATCCATTCTGCAGTCTTTTTTTCCCTACAGAGTGGCGTTGCTATGTTTTGGGCATGATAGTAAAATAAGGACTTTTTTTTTTTTTAAGTTAATGAATTGGCTGACATTATGATGTCAGAAGGCCTGGAGCCAAAGGTGTTTTGCTAAAGGGAGTCTCCCCACAGCCCCCCCTCCAGACGACACGGCACCCCTGGAGCCCATAGTACTTGGGACTGTTCACGCTGTTTACACACCCAGCTCCCCTGACTGCCTCTTTGTGGGAAGTTGTTTACATGAATTTATTTTGGGAAAATTCCATTAGACGAGACCAGGATTTCTTCACAAATCATTGCCTCTCACTTGTGTCTTGATCAAATCTGGGCAGGCCACCCCTTCTCCAGAGCCCTGACTCCCTGCGTTTCTATTAGGGTTTGGGGCTGGTGAGAGGGGACAGGACATGGGAGATAATGAGGTGGCCGGGGATGAGCTTGGAAAACAGGCCTGTTTGGTGGGATCCAAAGCAGCAGCTCTGGCTTAGGGACTGCTGATCCCACGGCAGCCTTCCAGACTACAGCTATGTATGGACTTGCCCATCGCGTGCCTGGCCCCACGCTACGCTGCTAAGACACAGAGACAAGTGGGTGATGCTCTCTGACCCCAAGAAGCTCAAATTCTGGGGGAAAAGAGAGGGTGACAGAAGCCGTTCAAATCGAGTGATCTTGGGGTTCTTGTGGGGTCTCTACACCCTTGTCCCACCCTGCCTTCTGTTGTTAGTCATTGAGCAGCTCACTCTGGCCATTCACTCTGTTGAAGGAGACTCCTGAGTATTAGATGCACGCCGATTCATTCCCTTTGATTTGGTCTTATATCGGCATCACAGGCCACATAGTTGCTTCTTTAATGCCAGAGCAACTCCCTCTTATCCCCCAAGAAGACCTACTGTAGACCTACTAGGGGCCAGGCCCTGTGGACTCAGAGACACCGAGACAGTCTCCTCACTCTGAAGGAGCTCAGCCAGGGCCCAGCGCAGGGTGGAAGGGAATGGGGACCACAGCGCAGGCACAAAGTAGACACCTGTTCCTGGATAAGGGGAGCTGGCCGTTGTTCCAGGTGTCGTTCCAAGGCGAGCTGGAAGGAAGGGGGCAGCTCCTGGCAGTAACTCCACACCAGAGGCCATCATCCGCCCAGCAAGCCTGGCTTCCCCGGCCAGAAGCACGCCTGACACTGCAGACGGCTGAGGCCCGCGGCCACAGAGCTCACTGAGCAACCCGGGGTGGGGTCTGCGTCTCTAAGTGGTTTCCTCACAAGGAGGAGCTACACCATTCATTTTGCAAGTATGCCAGCCATGGAAACCTTTGTGGAAACAAAATTGTGGGCAGTGCTCATGGCTCACACTTATTGAGCACTTACTGCATACAAGGCACAGGCCTAAGTGTGTCACCTGTGTTAATTCACTTAATCCTCACAGCAACCCTCTAAGTCAGGTGCTTACTCTAGATAAGCAAATTTATAAAATATGAAGTCATTTACTTGAAAATCCAGTATGTGAACCAGATAAAGAGTATAGTTTCTTTTATTGATGAGAGGGTGGATTTGCTTTACCCCACAGACCTGACTGTAGACTCTCAGGGTTGGGATAAAGAAGACTCCGCTTTGCAAACACTGATCCATGCCTCCTAGGAGTTTAAAAGCCGCTGCCCAGGTCCTTTGAGTATTGAAGCAGCAGAATAGGGTAGACTGAGCATGTCCTACAGAGTCAGATCTCAGCTCCACCCCTCACTAACATGGAGAGTAACTTCAGCAAAGCCCTTAAACTTCCCAGATATAGCTTCACTCATAGAACTGTCATGAACATTAAAGGGAATAATGTATACAAAACAATTAATGCAGCATCTGTGGTAGGTATTGAAAAGTACAGTGACTTATTCTTACCCAGCTAGGTACAAGAGGGAGCATGTGGTAGGGTATTAATGCAAGATACGGTGCCATTTTGAGCTATTCCTTGAGCCCTAGACTGGATGTATTTTAGGGAAAGAGACCATGGAGGGACTGGCCTTATTTTACTTAGACCCACAGTGCTCTCAGCACATTGCTATGCACATTGTAAGTGCTGTTGTTGAATGAATGAGTACTTTAGTGGGTGGGTGGGTGAATGGATGGATGGATATATGGATGATTGGATGATTGGATGGATGGATGGATGGATGGATGGATGGATGGATGGATGGATAGGTGAGTGGATGGATGGATGATTGGATGGATGGATGGATGGATGATTGGATGGATGGATGATTGGATGGATGGATGGATGGATAGGTGGGTGGGTGTGGATGGATGATGGATGGATGGATGGATGGATGGATGGATGGATGGATGGATATATGGATGGATGGATGGATAGATGGATGGATGGATGGATGGATATATGGATGGATGGATGGATGGATAGATGGATGGATGGATAGATGGATGGATGGATGATTGGATAATTCTTGATAACAGACATCCTTATATACAAGTACTAGATGGATTTGATGGATAGGTGAATGGATGGACAAATGGATGGATGGATGATTGAATGGACAGATGGATAGATGGATGATTGGATGGATAGATGGATGGATGGATGGATGATTGTATGTATGTATGTATGGATGGATGGATGGATGAATATATGGATATATGGATATATGGATGGTTGGATGGATGGATGGATGGATGGATGGATATATGGATATATGGATATATGGATATATGGATGGTTGGATGGATATATGGATGGTGAGTGGATTGATGGATAGATTGGTGGATGGGTGGGTGGGTGGATGGATGTACGATATAAACAGGTCAGTTCCTTATAAAAAGTTCCACCACACCTCAGTACATGTCTCATTTCAACACATCAGGGAACACTGAGGCCTTTGACTCCTCCCCACTCCTCCAAAGCCTACAGCTCATCTTGCCAGATATCTCCTTGTTGCCTCTCTGTTCAGCCCCTTCACAGTAATGCATTGTTCCACTATCTGGTAGTTCTTGACTCTGGCTTCACCTTGGAACAGTGTCTTTTGGAGTCACACTCTGTAGCCGAGGGGCTACCTCCATCCCAGTTCCCAGCTGTACCCTCCACAACCCCAGCCTGTGCGCAGTGCTTCCAGGTTGTTGGGGAGGAGGTAATGTGCAGCATTCATTCCCCTGAGCCCCTGTCCCTGGAGACCTGGCCTGGAACAGTGGGGCCTGTGTATCTTGACATTCCATGGCCAGACTCCAGTCATGCACTGAGGTTGTTTCATGCACAGCCTTAAGTGATCTGTGCTCTGCCTACTCTGGAGTCGGAGAAAGCCCAGCCTAAGGCTCTGTCGCCCTCCCTTGGTAGTGGCTAGAGGTGAAGAGAGAGCCCGGCCTCCAGCAGAGTACAGGAGCCTAAGTCACTGCATTTTCCAGAGGGGCAAAGCAGCCCTCCGGCTGTAATCCAGGTGCAGCTGGCTTCCCGGAGTTCAAGGCTGCCTGTCCAGCACTCATATACCACAAATACCATGACAGCCTCCTGCTCTCTCCTTAATCAGGGGAAAAATTACCTGATACCTTGGAGATTCACTCTCTCTCTCTCTCTCTCTCTCTCTCTCTCTCTCTCTCTCTCTTTCTCTCTTACAGATGCAGTGGTATCAAGAGAAACTCAGGACTAGGTTCTCAGGACTAGGTTCTCAAGGGATAATGCAAGTTATCCTCCTTGCTTTATACCTGGTGGGGAAGGTGGAAAGATGGACATGACTTCTCTCCCAAAACCGGGACGAATGATGAGGTCCTATGTAGGCTGTGGAGGCATCAACTGGCCTTTGTCTTTCTTTATATCTCAAGCCTCACTTTCAGGAGAGAATGGCCCACGTTTCAGCAGGGTACTGGATGTTAGGGTCTAGTTCTAGATTAGCAACTAGAGATACGAAGGAAAAGCACCGGCTCTCCACCTGCCTGCAGATCAGGTCTGTGCAGATGGACACTGGCCACAGGCAGCCCTGGGCCGGGGTAGGGTAGCTTGTGTCCCATGGGTTCTCCCTACAGAGTGTCTGAGGCGCATGTCCAGAGGCTCATGATGCCTGTCACCTGCAGCTCACTTTACCCTTCAGTCACTGGTCTCTCTTGCCTAGAGGCCCAGATCCAACCTTCTCCCCGAAACCCATGCCCCACGCCTCAGTGCTGCCCTCTCCTGGATACTGGTTCCAGGAAAAGAAGCATTTTACAGGGCAGACGTGGAGGTGGAGCCGCTGCTCTGGAATCACTTCCATCAAATGTGGCCTGGCGCCCATCTCTGGGATAAGCATGCCCACTCCCCTTGCAAAGACATCAATGCCAGGCCCTCTACCTTCCCAGCAGGGCCCTCCCCCAGTGCCATCTTGGGGAGAAGCAAAGAGAGGGAGAAACATCATGAAAGATGCACCAGGTATCTGAATAATCTAAGCTGAAGGGATAGTTGCATAAAAGACTGTTAGCTACTGGCTTGGACCAACGTTACCTGACTGAACCAAAATTTAAGGGATATTCTTCCTTCCCACCTTCCTGGAGAAGAGAAAGCTCACAAGGAAGACTAAATCCATTATCAAGAATTGTCTTTGGTGTATAATTTCACTGCCCGTAGCTTGGAGTGTGAGGAAACGTACACACCCCCATTGGAAATGTGCAAGCAGCAACCTCAGAGGGTGGGCAGGCGGGGTAAAGGCACTGATGGCTCCCCGGTACTTATCCTGGCTGAGAGTGAGTGAGTGCTCAATAAGTCGCTGCAGTTATCCCTATTTTTTAAAATATATTTTATTGATATTTTACAGAGAGGAAGGGAGAGAGATAGAGAGCTAGAAACGTCGATGAGAGAGAAACATCGACCAGCTGCCTCTTGCACACCCCCTACCGGGGATGTGCCCGCAACCAATGTACATGCCCCTGACCGGAATGGAACCCGGGACCTTTCAGTCCGCAGACCGATGCTCTACCACTGAGCCAACCCGGTTTCGGCAGTTATCCCTATTTTTATCACAATGAAGTTGATAATGACTGTGCCTCGAACATCATGGAGATTAAAAGCGACTTTCTCGGGCCTCTGGTTTTCCCCCCTCAGGCAGGGTCTGGTGCTGCAGACGCCTGGCCGGCCAGCCCCAGGCCACTCGAGGAATTCTCACTCGGTCCCACGGTGGAGGCCAGAGTCCCCTGCCCCCACGAAGAGGAGGGTTCTCAAGATTTGGGGAAAGGCTGGGGACAGAGAAGGGCAGACATGGTTCAGGGGAGTGGTGCCTACTCCCATTCATGACCGCTGACCCAGCCCAGATCCTTGGGCTGGGGGTCTGGTCTTTGACCCACGCCAGGCTTTCTGAGGGCAAGACCATTCACAGAGAAGGAAGGTCAGGGGCTCTCAGCCAGAGCAGGACGACTTCTACCATCCAGGTGCCAGGGTGCAGGCAATGTCTGCTCTCAATCCGAGTGCTGTTGCCAAGGTGGGATGACCTTGCACGCCGAGAGGGCCTCTGGCTGTGTGTTTAGCATTTGCAGCTTTCTGCATTTACGGTATACTTCCATTAAAGGTTTCTTTTTAGAAGTCACCCCAAGCAAAAGCCCTCCCCTACAAACCCTGAGTTTTTCACAGCACCTGCCCTGCTGGGCAGAGGGGAGCATCCTTGCAGCTGTGGCCATACAGTGCCCAGCTCAACGCAAGTCGCTGGAGATTGGGTCAGGCCAGGAGCCACGCTCAGAGTCTGACCTCGGCTCCTTCTCTCCCTCGTTTCACAAGTTAATGTGCGCCGCACTTTGACACTCAGCTGGTCCCACACTATCCAGTCCCACACTATCCTCTCACCTCACCCCGCAGCCTGTCTGACCTCCCTTAGCCTGCACCTCACCATGCACCCTGACAGGGAGCCCATGAGTTGTGCCAACAGCCTAGGTGAAGAGGAGGCGATGGCTGCATTGGAATCTACTCAAGCAGGTAGCTTTGGAGAGATGAGGGAGGAAGACCAGGAAGAGAAGAATGGCTCCTAGCAGGAGAAAGAGCTATTTATAAAGAAGCCCTGTCCACCAACAAGGCTCAGTGGTTGAGCCTCGACCTCTATGAACCAGGAGGTCATGGTACAATTCCCGGTCAGGGCATGTGCTCAGATTGGGTTGCAGGCTCGATCCCCAGTGTGTGTGTGTGTGGGGGGGGGGGGGGGGGGGGGGGGACAGGAGGCAGCCCATTAATGATTCTCGCTCATCATTGATGTGTCTATCTCTCCATCTCCCTTCCTCTCTGAAATCAATAAATGTATGTGTGTTCTTTTAAATATGTTTTATTGATATTTTACAGAGAGGAAGGGAGAGAGATAGAGAGCTAGAAACGTCAATGAGAGAGAAACATCGACCAGCTGCCTCCTGCACACCCCCCACCAGGGATGTGCCCGCAATCAATGTACATGCCCCCGACCGGAATCGAACCCGGGACCTTTCAGTCCGCAGACCGACGCTCTACCACTGAGCCAAACCGGTTTCGGCTGTATGTGTTTTTTATTTAATAAAAATTTTTAAAAATAAAGAAAGAAGCCCTCCAGTCCCAATACTTAGCTCCGCACCTCCTCCGCGTGCCTCCTCGCCCATAGCCCGGGTTAATAAGCCAGGTGAGGAGGCGAGGCCGCGCTGGGCAGCGGAGGAGGGAGGGAAGCACTTGCTAGGATCACCCGAGGAGGCCCCAGGCTTCCCTGCAGCCACAGGCCCTGCGCCGCGGGCCCGGCGGCGGCGTGTTTACATCTCCTATATAGCTGCGTGCAGAGCGGGGGCCCGTGTGTATTTATAACCACACAGCGATGTGTGGACAGCCCCCCATATAGATCTCACCTACATCATTTCACACGTCCCCCAGGTGCCCGGGCCTGCTTCCTGACCTCACGTCAGGGGCCGGCCGCCGTAATTGGCTCTGATGGGAACCGCGCTCGCCCGGCCAAAGGCACGCAGCCCACCTCCCACAGCCAGCGCCCGCCTCCCTCCCTCCCTCCCTCCCTCCCGCGGCCCTGGGGGGCCGGGCCTGCCTGACACAGCCCTGCGGAGAGGAGGGCTATAAACATGCCACAGGCTGACCCGCATATGGAAATGAGGCCCGTGGTTGGGCCTGGCGCCCGGCCACAGGCCTGTGGCTTCGCTGCCGCCAAGTATCTTTAGCATGAACTTCGTTAACGTTGCCCGCCCTGCCCCCCCTCCCCTCCTCCCATCTCTCCCCTCCCCTGCCCTGTCTTACACTCACAGTCTGTGGTGTCTCTTGCAAGGCTTATCCTCAAGCTAGCACGGAGGGCTTGGCTCCCTTCCCCCGTCCCTCTCTGACAATCATATAATAATAACCCCATGATCAGCCCTTCCACCTCCTGGGCTAGACGCTTCCTACCCCAGGACCTGGCTGAATCTACACAGACCCCTGATTCTGCAAGTAAGGAACCTAAGGCTGTAAGGCGGCGGGGCACGCGGTGAAGGGACCCGAGGCGGAAGAGGTCAAGGCCGGCCCAGGTGTCTGGGGCTCCGCGTGCACAGCGAGTCCCAGGCCACGCTCATGGGGCTGGGAGGGCAGCTGCAGGGGCGGGGAGCGGGGAGGGGGAAGGCCAGGATGGGGCAGGGATGGCACACGCAGAAGAAGGTGGTGGTTGGGATAGGTTCAGAATCAACCGGGTAGCCTTGGAGAGAGGAGGGAGAAGGAAGATGAAGAGAGGCGTGCCCCCAAACTAGAGGGAAAGAGCGGTGTATAAAGGGGCAGGTGGTTTGGGGGGGGGGGGGGGTTTTGCCAAGCAAGGGTGGGGCAAAGGCCATCCAGGGGGCTGTGGGGGGAAGGTGCCCCCTGTCCTCCCGGGCTGCTCCTGGCTGGGGAGGGCCTTCCCTTGCTGGAGGTGCCAGGCTCGGTTTCCCAAGGGATCTGGACTGAGAGCAGTCTCAAGGGGCCATCCTTCAGGGATGCCTTCCTGCTCTGAGCAGCGAGGCCCATTTGGTTGGGCATTGTCCTCAGCACCAAGGGGGTGCTGGTGGGATTCCCTGCCAGGGCACAGGCCCGGGTGGCAGGCTCATTCCCCAGTCAGGGGCAGCTGATAGATGGTTTGCTCTCACATCAATGTTTCTCTCTACGCCCCCCCCCCACCTCCCTTCCTCTATTACAATCAATTTAAACATTTTTTTAAAAGAATGCCTTCTTTCTTTCTTTTTATGCTGAATATATTGTTTTCCTTGAATCTGAATCAAAAGCTATTTCAAAGGGCAACGTAAATATATTTTATTCAAGATGTTGTACCATTTTCCCCCTGATGTATCTGATCCTCGGGCAGGAGACGGTTTCTTTTTCTTTTCTTTCTTTTTTTTTTTTTAATTTATCTTTATTGTGGAAGCCAAGCTCGTATTTCTTTACCAGCTTTCCAGGCCAGCCCTGGGGTAAAAGCCAACCACCCCGGGAGAGGAGAGGGGGGGGAGGCCATAAGGTAGTCTTGTTCTCAACGACCGGTGGCCTGGAGGCCTTGCTCTCTGATGCCCCTGACAGGGCTGGGCTGGCCCCACACCTTTCTGCCTTCGTGGGGCACATGGCTGTTCACGGCCTATTTGCCCGCTAATGTCCACAAGTGTAAACTCCCTCCCCCCCCCCTTTACCTTCTTCCTTCCCTTGCTTTCCCTCCCTCCCTCCTTCCTACTCGCTTTCTCTACAATTCTAACAGTGAGACTGCTCCTTCCTGAGCTGAACCACTGTAGGCCTCCCACAATGTTGACCGTTGGCTCCTGCGCCCTCTGGGGCTGCGCAGAATCTATCAACAATCAATAAAGGGTGGGGCTAAAAGGGAGAGATCAACCGAAGGACTTAGGTGCACACATATGAGCCTAACCAGTGGTCAAGGACAATAGAAGAGTGGGGGCATGAATGGGGGGTTGAGGACAAATATGTGATACCTTAATCAATAAAGAAATTAATAAAAAATATATTAAAAAAATAAAACAAGGATGAGGGTGACACCGAGGACAATGTCAAATGTTATTTAGCTCTTATTTTGCACCAAGAACTTGGCATGCTTTTTCCCCCCACTTAATCCTCATGGCAACCCCACAGAATAGGTCCTTCAGCTACCCCCACTTCAGAGATGAGGAAACCAAAACTTCAAGGGATTACTAGGTCACTCGCCTCACATTTCACAGCCAACAGGGGGCAAAATTCAGATTTGGGGCTCAGACAATCTGACTCGAAAGCCAGTTCTCAGAAGCACCGGGCTGCATGGGTTTCTCTTCTGTCTTCCATTTGCAACCTTCCAATACTATGGCAATGGTCGGCAAACTGCGGCTCGAGAGCCACATGCGACTCTTCGGCCCCTTCCACAAAATACCATGTGCAGGCGCACACATACAGTGCGATTGAAACTCCGTGGCCCACTGGCAGAAGTCGGCTCTCAAAAGAAATTTCAATCGTTGTACTGTTGATACTTGGCCCTGCTGGCTAATGAGTTTGCTGACCACTGTACTAACTAAGGATTCTCCACTTCCCCACGGAGCAGGATCTTTGGCTTTGCGGCCGCGCACCTGCCACGCCTCCTGTCCCTCAATCTAGTTCCCCACTGAGCTGCAACGGAGCTCTGTCCTCCTGACCCGGACTTTCACAGGGGTGGGCAAACTTTTTGACTCGAGGGCCACAGTGGGTTCTTAAACTGGACCGGAGGGCTGGAACAAAAGCATGGATGGAGTGTTTGTGTGAACTGATATAAATTCAAAGTAAACATCATTACATAAAAGGGTACAGTCTTTTTGGGTTTTTTTTTTTTAATTCACTAGTTTTATTCACCGGATCCGGCCCACGGGCCGTAGTTCGCCCAGCCCTGGCCTAGGCCTTTAACCACAACCTGCTCCATCCAGGCCTCTGCGAAAGAATGCTTAGCCCTGCACGTATGGCTGCCGTCCTTCAGAACCCTGAGAGCTCCGCCCACAAAGCCAGGATAACGGGATAAACCGTGCTGAGCACCCACCAGGAGCCTCACTCGCTGCCTCTGCTATGTCTCTTCCCTACATCAGCCCTCATCCCTCCGAGTCCTCTTCCAGCACCTCTCCCCCCGTTCTGCAGCAGAGTCCTCACCGCGTCGCACAGGTTGGAAGTGTCCCCCGCCCCGCCACCCCCAGGCCTCTCTGCCCATAGCGAGCCCAGGTCCAAGCCAGCCCGTTGTCATCGCAGTAAACGGCCCGGACAGGAAGCCTGCCTCCCTCCCTCCCCAGAAGATTCATAAATCAGATTCAGACGCCTATTGTTCTGGACACAGTCAGCATCAATTGAAGGATTTTAAATCTCTCAGCACAGAGCAGCTGGCTGGCTACGAGAGGCCCCGCTATGTCTCTGGGAAAGCTGACCAGGGATGGAAATCAGGGAGAATGAAAAGAGAGAGCAAATCACCGAGTGTTACCGCGAGCTCTTCTTGGCCACACGGTACCCTTCAGGAGGCAGGTCCCCGATTGTATGGTGAGTCTCACTCGTGGGGGAGGGGGGCAGAAAGTCGGGCTGGCTGGGGGCCAGAGAAGGGGCCAGAACGGGGCAGCTCCGCGGGCCCCAGGGTCAGCCCTCGGATGGGTGGGGTGCTCCCCACCCACCTCCTAACCTCACCGATGGCTAATTTCATCTGCAAATGTTTGAATCTTTCCAAAGTGAGCGCCGCCGGCTGCCTGAAGCCACAGGGCGAATGCTAGATAATTACCCCAGCATTCCCAAGAAGAATTCATAGAAATCCTTGTCTCTCAGGCTCATTACCTCCCTCCCTGGCCCCCTCCCCGGCCCCTCCCTGGGCATTCGTCGTGTGTTGTTGTTTTTTAATCCCTGACTCCCCCGGGAGACACAGTGTGCCTGCCGCTGCCGCCTGAGTGGCTGCTAGCATTTTCCCTCGCTGTTTATGTGGAAAATCATAAAAATATTTGGTGGCCAAAAAAAGAGAGGGGAAATGCTTTGGTGGTCTGATGCAACAGAAATGCTTTTCTGGGGGAGGCGGGGAGTGAAAGGCTGGATGTCTTATTCTGTTGGGAAAGCCCGCATAAGCGCCGTATTGATGGAGGAGTCCTAGGTGGACGGCACATTTTTCTCGGAGACCCGCCCCACCCGGCGCGCTCCGAGCAGACAAAAGCGCCGTTGGCAGCTGGCAGAGGGGAAGTCGCTTCTCATCCAGCCGCAGGGTTTGGAAAGAGCTGAAAGCTGAAATTCTTGTGGGCTGTGTTCAACCCTGGGTCTGGGATGAGGCTCCTGCCCTGGTGGCCTCGTTCTCTCGGCTGAGAGAGGAGGCAACGCTGATGGAGACGGTGGTGGAGATGGTGGTGGTGGTGGTGGTGGTGGAGATGGTGGTGGTGGTGATGGTGGTGGTGGTGATGGAGATGGTGGTGGTGGTGGTGGTGGTGGAGATGGTGGTGGTGGTGGTGGTGGTGATGGAGATGGTGGTGGTGATGGTGATGGTGGTGGAGATGGTGGTGGTGGTGGTGGTGGTGGTGATGGAGATGGTGGTGGTGATGGAGACGGTGGTGGTGGAGATGGTGATGGTGGTGATGGAGATGGTGGTGATAGTGGTGGTGAAGATGGTGGTGGTAGTGGTGGTGGTGATGGAGATGGTGGTGGTGGTGGTGGTAATGGAGATGGTGGTGGTGGTGATGGAGATGGTGGTGGTGGTGATGGTGGTGGTGGTGGTAATGGAGATGGTGGTGGAGATGGTGGTGGTGATGGAGACGGTGGTGGTGATGGAGACGGTGGTGGTGGTGATGGAGACGGTGGTGGTGGTGGTGATGGAGACGGTGGTGGTGGTGATGGAGATGGTGGTGGTGGTGGTGGCAGTGGTGGTGGTGGTGGTGATGGTGGTGCAGATGTTGCTGCTGCTGCTGCTGATCAAAACGCATTTGTGCTGCGCTTCCCAGTCACGAAGCCTCTCCACATACATTCGCTCCTCTGGCGTTCGTGGTGAGGGGCAGGAGTCACGGTCACGTGACACCCAGTTCATAGAATGGGAGAACAAAGGCCAGAGAGACAAAGTGTCTCAAATGTGAGCACACAGTTTGCCAGTAACAACACCATGGCCATAAGTCATGCTGCTCTGGACTCCAAATGGCACTGCCCAACAGGAAGATAAGAGCCACATATTTTCTTTGACACTTTCTATTGCTACATTTTTTTTAAACTAAAAAGAAACAGGTTAAATTGACTTTAATACTATATAGGATAGCCCTGGCTGGGTTTGCTCAGTGGTTAGAATGTCAGCCCTCAGACCGAAGGGTCCAGGCTTCAATTCCAGGTCTGGGCGGGAGGCAACCAGTCCATGTGTCTCCCTCACATGGATGTTCCTCTCTCTCGTTCTCTCTCTCCTCCCTCCCCTCCACTCTCTCTCTAAAAAAAAAAAAAAAAAAAAAAAAAAAAAAAAAATCAATGAGAAATATATCCTCGGGGGAGGGTTTTAAAAATAATATGTTACATAACCCAATGCATCCAAACTACTATTATTTCAACATGCGTTTGATGCAAAAATTATTGACATTTGGTCTTCGTTTTCACACTAAGTATCTGAAATCGGGAGTGTGATTTGCACTTTGAGCACATCCTCACTTCCCTGTGGCTCGTGGCCATGCTATTAGACAGCACAAGCCTAGAAGGGTTAAAGCGTGGCTTTGATGCTGAGTGCAGTGCTGACAGAACCTCAGACTGAGGGAGGCATTATGGCTGCTTAAGTGTCTTTATTCCTGAAGAGGAAAACTCTCATCTCAACTTGAGCTCCCCACACTCCTGCAGTCAAGGTAGAGAGAGTATTTCTGGTTACAAACGCTATTTTTCCTCTTCTTATCCTCCTCCTCTTCTTTCTCCTCCTTTTTCTTGAGCGTGAGGCTGCTAAAGCATCTAATCCACCCCTGGCCGGTGTAGTTCAGTGGTTGAGCATCAACCTGTGAGCCAGGAGGTCATAGTTCGATTCCGGGTCAGGGCACCTGCCAGAGTTATGGGCTCGGGCTCCAGGGGGCATGCAGGAGGTAGCTGAGCAATGGATTTCCACCATTGGTGTTTCCCTCCGCTCCCTGCCTCTCTCTCTAAAATCAATAAAGTTAAATAAAGCATCTCATCCACATCTCAGCACTGAGTGGAAGTCATCCACAAGCAGCAATTCAGCCCTAAAGGCTCATGGTTCCAGATCTCAGGGCCGTGAGGAAGCACCAGCCTGGTGTCGGGGTGATGGGAGTCCATTGCTCATCAGCCACGAGCCTCTCCCGTCACCCCTCCCGGCCTCCGTTTCCCCCACTATGAAATGTGCTTCATGGTCTCCAGGCTCCCCGCTGGCACTCCAGAACCCAGGACCTGCTCTGTTTTCCTATAAGTTCCCTTTTCGTTTGTTCTTGACCTTCCCACCTTGGACAAAAGCGTCTCCTCGTCGCCATCCTGCGCCTCCCCATCTCTCCTCGCCACTTTGATCTCACTACCACCCAGTCCTTCTCCCACAATTATTCACCGAGGGCCCCTCACTCCCCCTTTCCGCCTCCATCCCTCATTCCACCGCCCCATCCACCACCCTGGCCTCAACCCAGTGACCTTGACTCCTCTCTGCCTCGACCCCCTTCCCCCATGACCACAACAGGAACCTTCCAACACCCGCCCCTGACGTCTCCCCATCAACCTCTCCTTCCCTAGTCTCCCTGTAGGTCATGATTCCTCACGTAACCCACTCCCCTGCCGTCCCTGCCAGCCCCCCATCATCTCGTCCCTTGGTCACACGTCAGCCATAAAGCCCCTCGGCTTTGCAGCCGACCCCACAATGTGCCATTTGCATCCCGGCTCCGGACACCCGAATTCCGCTCGAGAAAGGCACTCGGCTGCGTGGACAGGTGCCAAAGGAAAGGCCTGGGACAGCAGCTGGCCTCAAGAGATTGGCCATCCATCCCCTGATGCCCACCTGCCCTTCTTCATCCCCCACGGCACCTCCCAAACCCCCCCCCAGGTCCCTCGAGGCCCCGGCCTGGGAAGCTGACCTCTCATCCCCAGGGGATGGCCTCGCCTCCTACGTGGCAGAGAAAATAGAGGCGGCCCAGGAAAGGCCGCCCTCACCTTCCTGCCACCCCGCCTGCGGGCTTTGCACATTTGGCTGCCCTTCCTGTGGCATGCAAGCGGTGCTCCCCCACCTGTCCCCGGCTAATCCCACCACCTGTGCCAGGTCCCCCCCCCCACCCCACCCCCCAGCCAAGGCCTTGTCCCGCCGAGGAGCACCACCCCCGCCCTGCACCCTCTGTCTTCTCCCCGCCGGCGGCACCGGCCTGGCCAGGTCTCTCCCTTCTGCAGGAAAAGAAAGCCCCGGTCGCTGTCCTTGCCTTTGGTGACAGCTTTCTGCCCCCTCCCACCCCCACCATCCTGGCACAAGAGTCTGTGGCTTTTTCCTTGTTTCCCACGGGTGGATTTTAAAAGTGACCGTCGTTGCCGAAACCGGTTTGGCTCAGTGGTAGAGCGTCGGTCTGCGGACTGGAAGGTCCCGGGTTCAATTCCGGTCAAGGGTGTGTACCTTGGTTGCGGGCACATCCCCGGTAGGAGGTGTGCAAGAGGCAAGCTGGTCGATGTTTCTCTCTCATCGATGTTTCTGGCTCTCTAGCTCTCTCCCTTCCTCTCTGTAAAAATATCAATAAAATATTTTTTTTTAAAAAGTGAACATCGTTGAGTGTATTTCTTTCGGTTAATAAGAGGGCTCGTGTGCACTGTGTATATTTATAAGAGCCAAATCATGCAGGAACATTGAACAACCGAAGTCGAAATCTCTTCTGCCAGAGAGAACTCGGGTTAGTCCGCTGCTACACTGTCCCCGGCCATCTGGCTGTCTGTTCGCAGACGCGGACACGTGCCCAGCTCAGCACAGAGAGGGTCGTGGCTGATGTACAGACCTCCAACCTGCCGTCCTTGCTGCCCAGCAGGCCGTGGGGGTCTCTCCACATCAGCAAACAGGGAAGTCGGCCGCTGATGCCTGCTAGCGCCCCGCGGAATGGACTTACCGCACCATGTGCTCCAGAGTCTCTACGATGGGGCACTTCATTTGCTATTTATCCGCCCCCGCCCCCAAATTCTGCCTCCAACCAGTAAAAGAGAAGCGCCTTGCTAATTTCTCCTTCCTAGGACAGCACCTCCTGTACCCCCACCTCAGGGAGGGGCGCCCCTCCACTAACCCATAAAGATGTAGGTTAAGATCCAGTATTTCCCTCACTATCCGGGGTGGCAAAGGTCACACCGGGGCCAGCAGGACCCAGGGAAGGTAGCTGGTGGGGGAGGAGAAACAGCCCCCAACACACAGACACAGACACTCATGCCAAGCATACACTCACTCACAGGTGCATACACACACAGGGCTGGCTTCTAGGACCAGCGGCATCTAGAAAGAAACTCTGAAAGCAGGAGGAGGTCCCAGGGACTCGGCCCAAGCTTCCTCCTAACGTACAGAAAATGTGACTGCATTCGCCCCTTTTCACTCCCTGACCTGGAGCAAGCAGCATGGAGGCTGAGCCCCTGTCCCCACCTGGGGAATGACAGCTGCTGCCTTTCAGGGGTCATTTAAGGGCCAGACCCAGCACGGGGACCCTCTGGCAGGGGTGCTCAGGTGAGAGAGCAGGCGACACTGCCGTGGATGTGGAGGCTCCGCCCCACGCGGAAAAAGCCACGGAGGAGCGGACCACTCGGGAACCCGGGAGCCGGGCTGGACAAGGCGGCGTCGGCGATGACAAGAATAGAAGCCAGCGCGGGCTGAGCGCTCAGGTGTTGATTAACTTGTTTAATTCTCACATAAACCACCGGAGGCACCAGTTTAAAAAAAAAGGGAAATCAGCCGAAACCGGTTTGGCTCAGTGAACAGAGCGTCAGCCTGTGGACTGAAAGGTCCCAGGTTCGATTCCGGTCAAGGGCATGTACCTTGGTTGCGGGCACATCCCCAGTAGGGGGTGTGCGGGAGGCAGCTGATTGATGTTTCTAACTCTCTATCCCTCTCCCTTCCTCTCTGTAAAAAAATCAATAAAATATTTTTATAAATAAGTAAATAAATAAAGGAAGTCACTCTGTGTCCTTCAGATAGGTGGGGCTTGGTGCAGAGGACTGGCTTTCTTGGTGATGGACATACAAGGTGAGAAGCCAAACAAGGCTGGTGAGACAGCGCAGAGAGGGATGGGCAGACAGAGGTGGGTGTGGTGGCCTCTGGGGCATCAGAAGCTGGGGTCACAGCGGCCCTGTCCAGCGGGAGGGAAAGCCATGACCGAGGAGGTGAGGCCCAAAGACAGAGAGGGGGGCATCGCTGGGCTTCTCTCTAGCCCTGCCCAGCTTCGTGCCAGGGCCTCCCATTGGCGAAACCCTGTGGGGAAACCTGACATCACAGAGCCGGGCCAACAGTCTGCCAGGGCCAGCCCACCCTGATGCAGACAGAGAGGGTGGCCGTCCCGCACACAGGCCCCCACCAGCTCAGGGACTGCTGTTACTGCCAGCTTTGTATGAAGCAATAAGACACAGAAAAGCTAAGCTACTTGCCCAGCATCACGCAGCTAAAAAGTAGCGGTGGGGACTGGAACCCACGACGTCCACCGCAATGCTCGGGCACCTCCCCTCGAGCCCCCAGCCTAGCCCCTCCTGTCTCTCTCTGGCTTTTCTCAGTCCTCCATCCTTTCTCCCCTTCTCTTTCTTTCTGGCACAGACAGTGTTACTGAGGTACACACAAGGCTTTGGGGGCAGGCAGACTTAGATTCCAATCCCAGCTTCACTGCTGATTAGCCCGGTAATGTTGCTTAATCTGTTCAGTCATCACGTGCTTATTCGGCAAATACATACATCCCAGTAAATACTCCAGGCCAGTCCCAGGGCACTTAACCCGTCCAAGCCTCTGAGTTCTCATCTGGACAATGGGTATATTAATATCTGGTGGTATATTATATTTGCTCTCCCCCTTCCCCCCAAAAAAAATGCTGATTCTCCCCCTTCTTCCTCTTTCCCACCTTCTTATCCCTGTCCAAGCTTTAGGTCTTCCGTGCCAGAGTCATTCCTCATCCAGGCTAGCGGCTCTCGGAGCGGACATCGCTGGCCCATTGGTGCTAAGCCCTCAGAGCAGCCACACCCCCCGAATCACCTGCTGCCCTCCAGGCCAGCTCAGCGTCGCTCAGGGCCTCGGTACCCCCATCGGGAAAGTGGGGTGTGGAAAAAGGGCCCATCTGTCTCCCAGCTTAGCCACAAGGAAGAGAAGAAGGGGGGGGGGCAGAGGAGCAAGAGGAAAACTCTTTGTAACTGTGAAACGCTGCATCTATGCATAAGCCATGGACACAGAGTGACCTGATCTAGCCTCCGCACAGGTCGCCCGTGGTAAGGATGCACGGCCATTGGGGCTGACCTCCCGCCCCACATGCTCCCCAACCCTCACCCCACGAGCCAGCTTCAGAAGCAACGTAGGAGGTGCCCAGGCAGGTCCAGATGGATCCCTCGGGCTTACCAGCCTCTCTGGGCGGTGAATTCGGGAAGACTTGAGTTTGGCTCCTCCCTCTGCCCCTCACAAGCCCTGTGGCCTCGGCAAGATCTGTGAATATGGGCCCCGCCTCCTCCTCCTCTGGGAAATGGAGACAGAGGCCCTTGGCAGCGTCCATGCAGGGGCAGCGGGGAGCAGAGGGCATACTGGGCAGGGAGATTTGAAGGGAACTTAGGGACGGAAGGAAGCTGTTACCTCCCCCAGCTCCAAGGCCCAGGTAAAAGCTAGAGACATGGGAGGAGCCATCATAGCGGCCACTGCTGCCAAGGGACTCTGAGCTTCTGCAGGGGAGGGGGGTACCCCAATGCTCTCCCGGCCTCTGATGGCCTGTTAGCATCTCTAACAAGCACAGGCAATGCTATCAGTAGGGGTCCAGCCTCCAGGCATGGAGAGAAGGGCAAAGAATGGGCCTGGAGGGGAAGCAGACCGCACACTCACAGCGCCACTTTACGTCGGAAGAAGCAAAGGGCTGTGAGAGGCTCCAGGGGTGGGCAAACTTTTTGACTCGAGGGCCACAATGGGTTCTTACACTGGACCGGAGGGCCGGAACAAAAGCAACCTGACCACGCTGGCACTCTCATCTTGGGCTGCTGGTGAAGAAGCGGAGGGGAGAGCAAGAGAACCCTCCGCTCTTTCGGCTCCGAGGGCTGGATAGAACAGCCGAACGGGCCGGATCCGGCCCACGGGCCGTAGTTTGCCCACGGCTGGCGCTTGACCCTGGCCCTGCCCGCAGCAAGCACGAATGCACTCCGGTCCCTGTGGGCATCACTATCAACGCACTGGTCTCCTGGCGGGATCATGCCCTCTCTGCTGGCTTCTGTCCCCTCTTCCTCCAGGCCGGGCGAAGAACTTGATCCTCCCTGGGCTTCTTAGGGAGTAAGAAGTCGATACGATGATGATAATATGCAGCTCCATTCTGAGGCCAGGTTTCACACGAGGCCTCAATGGACAGGGGCGGCGAAGTCCCAAAACCTCCCTTGTCTTCCTTCCCCGAGCCTTAGACCCCTCCCGAAGGGCGATGGCCAAGGCTTCCATCTTTAATGTGTCTATGTGTTCTTTGTCCCCTGGAGACTAGGAGTCAAGTCAATGAGTCAAACTGATTGAGCCCACACAGCGCGCCCAGTACATTCTAGCCACCTACCCCGTGTCGCTTAGTGGTTTGGTAAAGCACATTCACTTGGGGGCCAGGCTGAGCCCAGGCAAGCGGGTGGACTTCTCCGAGCCTCGCGTTTTTCACTGTAAAAATAGTCATGCTGCCAAAACCGGTTTGGCTCAGTGGTAGAGCGTCGGTCTGCGGACTGAAAGGTCCCAGGTTCGATTCCGGTCAAGGGCATGTACCTTGGTTGCGGGCACATCCCTGGTGTGGGGGGTGTGCAAGAGGCAGCTGGTTGATGTTTCTCTCTCATCGACATTTCTAGCTCTCTATCTCTCCCCCTTCCTCTCTGTAAAATATCAATAAAATATATATTTTAAAATAATAATAATAATAATAAATAGTCATGCTGCCCTTCTGTGGAGAAGACAGGGCCCAGAAGCCTTCTATAAGCTCTTCTTCCTCGCATCAGCCCTGGAGTGCCAGGGCGACAGATGAAGAAACCACGATCGTAACCAGGGATGGGCTGCTCATGGACCCACACCAGCAAGTTGGTCTAAATCCACAGCCAGAGGCGTTCCACTCCCCTCCCCGCCGACTTCTCCCCTCCAGGAGACAGTCCCTGTACTTTCAAGAGGCCAGAATCATTTCCCTTCTACTTGCTTTGAGAGCACATTCTGTGGCTTTCTTTTTCTGGTAATTACTCCTTTGTTGTTACAGACAGACGGAAACACGGGGGCGCAGCCAAGGACCTCCACGGATGGAGACGGCGCTGAAAGGCAGGGGCCGCAGGAGGGAGAGTTCACCCGGAGCGGAGCATCCACACGAAATGGTGGTGCCACCTTGTTCTTGGAATTTTCCTCGATTGAAAGTAGGGACGTTGGGTAATTGAGCGAGAGCCCTAGAAACCTCAGCCCTATTCCTGACCCCACCAATAGCCTAGAGCCATGGTTATTGGTGGGGTCAGGAGCCCGCTCGAGAGCCACATGAGGCTCTTGGGCCCTTGAGTATGGCTCTTCCACAAAATACCACGGCCCGGGCCACCTTTGAAGAAGTGGCATTAGAAGAAGTTTTAAAAATTTGGCTCTCAAAAAGGAATTTCCATCCTTGTACTGTTGGATATTTGGCTCTGCTGACGAATGGGTTTGCCGACCACTGACCTAGAGCGGCTCGTTCCTCCAGATCCTTCCCCCAAAACCTACAAAAGGGGTCCTTTTCTCTCTCACGAGGCTATGGGATGAAGTCAAATCCCTTCAAACGATTGGAGCCAGGAAGTCAATGTAGAGGGTGATTCGGCAATGAACTTTGGGGTCTTGGCTATGAGTCCTGGCATGTACCTTGACCTTGGGCAACTTCATGCTCTGGGCCTCAGTTTTCTCATCTGGAGAGTGGGGGTAATCATGCATAGCTCCAGATGTCATTAGAGGGTGCTGTGAGGTCACGCCACGGGGACGTTTCCACAGTGCTGGAGTGCTCAGCAAATGGGAGGGGCACTTGGGGACAGGGTGTGTGGCAGTGAGAGCCGTCCTGTCCTGCCCACTCCGGCCAGGGGTGCCGCCCGAGGTTCTCTAGGCCAAGACGAGGCTCCTGTCTGCCAGCCGCAGGCCTCCCGGCCCCTCCCCGCCAAGGTTTCCTGTTGTCCTCTTTTACTCTTTCAAAGAAAAGAAAGGAAGCATCCTTCCTCCAGAGACCTTTGTCCTGACGTGAGCTGGGGAATGTGGGAGGCAGACGTTCACTCGGCGCTGAGTATGCTCAGCCGCTTTCTGGGCTTAAAAAAATATATTATTGTTTACCTAACGGTTCTCCTGTGAGAAATGGGTGTCTGCCCCTTTAAACAGAACACGGCGTGGCAGACAGAGCGGCTCCGGGTTGTTTGCAGGGAGAGGAGGGGGGAGAAGGGGGACATCCTGTTGTTGAGCAGAGACAGGGGGACAGACAGACACACAGACAGAAGACAGGGAGGGAAAGGTCAGCACAGGCCTGAGCAGGGAACCAGCTGATCCCCCCCCCTCCCCCGTAATGGAGAATTTTCTCTTTCAAAAAGAAAATATTTACTTTTTTTTTTTTTTGCCCATATTCTGCCAGTCTAACCCAGGATCCTACTGGCTTACTTAAGACAAGAGAACCCTCTGTGAGTCGAACTGCAAGACAAAGAAGGTCCCGGCTGCCTCAAGTCCTTGAACTTGGTGCAGACGGAGGCATGTGGGGAGCTTTTCCTACCTTCAGGATTCGGGGAATAGCTACCAGGAAAGACATACCGTGTGTGCTGAATGGTCACGCTTATCACATAGGATCTCCAGTCTTCCCAAGAGCCCTGCCTGCCCGGAGGTTTACGCGTCTCCATTTTACAGGCGTGGAAACTGAGGTGCGAGCTGTTGAGGGCGTGCCCGAGGGTGGACAGACACCCAAGTGGCAAGTAGTGGGGCCGGGCTTTCCCCGGGGGTCTTCAGACTCCCCTCCCAGCATGCCTCCCTGCCTCCTTTGGAAGCCCAGCAGCAGATCTGAGGGCGGACAGGTTGGGAGATGGGCAGGAGGGTGGACTCCCGCTATGGGGTTTACCAGTCACTATTTTAAACCCCTCTGTCTAGCAGCCCCTTAGTCCCGAGGGGTCTCTGGGTCAAGGAACAAGCCCAGGATTGTCACCTCCCAAGCGTGTGTCAGATTCACCCACTATACCATTCTCAGCAATGTTACAGAGCATTAACGGAGTTTTCAGAAGCATCTTATCAACGGCCAGATCAGACTGTGTGGCTCTCCTGCTTACATGTAGAAGGCGGTCCCCATGATCTTGCATGATCGGTACCCGGTCCCATCTCCTGACCTTCGTCCTTGCTCACCATGCTCTGTGGCACCTTCAGAAATCTCAGTCCCTCCAACACGGCGCTACCCTGAGTGTGAGCCGCAAGCTCGGACCAGCAGCACCAGCGGCACCTGGAAGCTGGTTGGAAAATCAGGAGTCCAGCCCCATCCCAGACCTGCTGATCAGAATCTGCCTTTTAGTAATGCCCCCGGGTGCGAATGAAAGCAGGAGAAGCATCACTATTGCACATCTCGCTTTTCCACCTCAGGACCTTTGCACGTGCTCTTCCCTCTGTCCAGCACAATCCTCTTTTATCTGGGACTGACGTGGCCCCACTTATTCTAAACTCATACGTTGCTTCCTCAGAAAGGGCTCTCTTGGCCCGCCAATCACATCATTCTCTATTAAGAGTCCGGGTTTCTTTCCTATGGCACTTTTGCAGTGTGCAGTTACAAACCAACTTACTGAATGTCTGTCTCCACGAGGGCTGAGGCCATGTCGCGCTGGCTTGCCAGGAACGTAGCAGGCGCTGCACAAACACATGTTGCGTGGATAAGCACGGCGCTATTATCTGCAAGAAGGTCACAGACGGGCCCTGCGTGGAGCATCTGGTCTGTCGAGGCATTTTCATCCAGGTTCAGCAAATATTTACTGACTGCTATTGTACGTCCGGAGCTGGGGTCACGTGTGGACAGAGGCTATACTTGTGACAAAGTGGATCCCAGAACCCAGTGCCGCAATTCTGTTGTCCTGTTCAGGGCACAAGGTCAGGGGCTGAGCGAAACTACACCAACAAGTGTACATTCCCGGTGGTAACAACAAGGAACCCTCAGGAGGGGGGATGGGGCATTAACACTTCCTGGGCCCCGCTTCTGGGCCAGGGTCATAACCAGTGTGGAACTGGTGCAGAAACTAACACGCAGACCAACAGTACCGAACGGAGAGCCCAGAAACAGACCCACAAATAAATGGAGACTCACTACATGCAACGTTGACCTAACAGATCCACGGGGAGAAGATGGGGTGATCAGTAACTGGGCCTGGGCCAACGAGCTACCTTATGGAAAAATGAAAAGGAGATTTCTGACACACTCCGCGAATACAAAAATCCCAGATGTATTTAAGACTAGATATTTAGAAAACCTTTCTATTAAAAACAAAATAAGGAAAGTATCTTTAATCTATTGGCAAGTGGAAATACCCTTAAAGCCAAGATGGGGAAAAAATAATCCAAAAAGAAAAAGGTTAAAACATTTGACCAAAGCAAAATGATAAAGTTCTGTACAACAAATTTAAAAAAGTTAAACAGCAAGTCACATAGTGGATGCTCAATTCACATGACTAAAAATGGACTGGTACCCAGAATATGCATCGCCTACAAATCACTAAGAAATTAAATAAGAAGCCGAAACCGGTTTGGCTCAGTGGATAGAGCATCAGCCTGCGGACTGAAGGGTCCCGGGTTCTATTCCGGTCAAGGGCATGTACCTTGGTTTCGGGCACATCCCCAATAGGGGGTGTGCAAGAGGCAGCTGATCGATGTTTCTCTCTCATCGATGTTTCTAACTCTCTATTCCTCTCCCTTCCTCTCTGTAAAAAAAAATCAATAAAATATATTTTTTAAAAGAAATTAAATAAGAAGAAAAAAAGACTAAAATAATAAGGGGAGAGGCTGAGAAAAGGAATCATGATCTCCAAAATGACAACCCCCAAGTGAGCAAGTAGCATATGAAATGCGGTCAACAACACTAATGATTGGTGGAAATGCCAATTAAAACAATGAGTCGCCCAACAGATTACAAGAGTTAATCCATCTGTCTACACTGAGTGTTGATGAGGATGTGGGGAGATACTGATGATACACCACCGGTGGGAGAATGAATTGACACAGCCATCTCGAAGGGCAATTTATCAACAACATTCAGTCAAACTGAAGGTATCCATGGGCATGACACAGCAGTTCCCGAGCCTCGGTCTTCTCATCGGCAGGTGGAAACAATAATCCATCCCCCCTAGGACTGCTGTGAGGGTCCAATATAATAACGGTAAGGTGCAATACAAAGATTTTATCACAGAAAGGGCACAGGTGTGGCGCAGCGGACAGCGTGGGTAGCCTGGGGAGGCAGTGGCTTGCAAAGTCCTTTTATCAGCATTTCTACGATAATCAAGGGCCTGCTCCGTGCCAGATTCTTCCATCTCTGGTTGAAATATCAGCAACATGGCCTCCCATGTCTCAGCCGCTGTACCAAGAATACCTTATGTCTATAGGGTGTGCAGAGCTCGCCAAGTGCTTTCTCGACCATCATCTCATTGGATTGGGTCCTTACAGCATCGCTGAGAGGCAAGGAGTACCACCACCCAAATTCCCATTGTTTAGGTGAGGACGCGGAGGGTCAGCATGATGAAAACTTGGCCCAGATCACAGGGCCGGCACGCTCCCTCCAGGACCGGGCGCCAGTAGAACCAGGAATGAGGGCACACCTCCCGGGAAAGAGCGCTCTCACTGCCCTGGGCTATGGTGCCCCCTGTGGGGAAACACGGTTTAGGGACGGACCTTCATGAAGTGGAAACCTACGCTCCTGCGAAGGTTACTAGAGCAGGTGAGTATCTCATGGTCCCCCTCCTGTACGTAGAAGACGTAATCCTGTGTGGCTAGCAGTCAGAGCTGGGCAAACTACGGCCTGAAGGCAGGATCCGGTGAATAAAACTATTGAATTAAAAAAACAAAACAAAAACCAAAAAGACCGTACCTTTTTATGTAATGATGTTTACTTTGAATTTATATCAGTTCACACAAACACTCCATCCAGGCTTTTGTTCCGACCCTCCGGTCCGGTTTAAGAACCCATTGTGGCCCTCGAGTCAAAAAGTTTGCCCACCCCTGGGCTAGCTGGAGGCCACATCAGCATGCCAACGAGCTCGGGTGGGCGGCCCAGTGTTCTCAAACGCGCTGAATCAATCACCATCCAAACACACCTCGGCACAGCTGGTGCCACCCCCGCCACCTCTCCATCTCTGTGCTGCTGTCCCTTGGGTCCCGGGAAGGAGCACCTACTGGGCAGAGCCTGGGAGGCCCACCTCTGTCCGGGCCGCCAAGGGCAGGGATAAGCAGGAGTTCCACGATGGGAGTGGGGTTCTCCAGCCCAGGTCACCCCGGTTGACCGTGCACTACCCCAAGGTAGGCTGGAGTGTGTGTAGGGGGTGAGGGGGCTGAAATCCAGCCCTACTCCGCTCCCCAAGGCATGTGTCCTGGCCCAGCGCTTGGCGAGCGGAGCCTGGGCTGTATTTCAGTCTCCAGCTGCCCCATCAGCTGAGCTCTCTTGTGCAGGGTACAACCTACGCAAGCAGACATGGCAGCCCCGGTTCTCAGAAAAGCTCAGCAGACTTGGCAGCCCTAAGTCACACCAATGATCCCGCATGCCAGCGATCCGAGGCAGCCAAGTCACAGCTGCCCTCCTTGGATAGGGCATGCACTCCCCGTGTCACCACAGTCCCCAACCGGCCTGCTTCGCCTGTGTGTGTCACCTGCCTGGCCCCTACGGTACAGCAGTGTATGACCCCTGCCTTAAATAAATAAAAGTTCGTCTCACATTGGTTTATCCAGGTAAATGAGTCTCATGGTCTATTTCTGAATGGTATTTTTTTTTTCTTTCCCACCCAACCCCCTTTTCCAACACTCCTGGTTAATCTGTTTATTTTTACTCTACCTCCTTCTAAAAATATATACAATACAACAAGATTTTTTTTTTCAGGGGGGGGGGTGTCAGACGCCTGGTAATCTCTGGAATGTGGGAAAAGCACTCTTACCACAAGGTTATATTAAGAAGTTTAATTATCAGAAAATGACTGTACAACAAATATATCAAACATGAAGTATGTACACGGTATATATACACTGAGAATTCCTGGGCAACCTCAGTCTATAAACCCGCTCACCTCACCCACAACCTCAACCGGCTCTTTATTCCTTTCCTTCGACCAGCATGGGAGACTTTGAGGAACACTTGCTTCTCTCTCTTTTCTTTCTTTCTTTTTTTTTTTTATCCTCACCGGAGGATATTCTTTCCATTGATTGACTTTTAGAGAGAGTGGAAGGGAGAGGAAGAGAAACATCGATGTGAGAGAGACACATAGATTGGTTGCCTCCTGCATGTGCCCCGACTGGGACCAGGGATTGAACTGCAGCTGAAATGCGTGGCCTTGACCAGAATTGAACCTGCGACCCTTCAGTCTTCCGGCGTACGCTCTACCCACTGAGCCAAATCGGCGAGGGCTTCTGTACAGCCTCCCACCTTTCACTGAGTAGGGCTCACTACTCAGGGTGGGATCTCAAAGCAATCAAGAGAACTTTCTCAGCTCGGCCACTGTGTGTGACTTCCTCACACTTCCTCAAGTGAACAGCTCTCACCACGAACCAACCGTCCCAGATTCCCACCCCCAAGTTGCCTGAGCATTTTAGTGGACTCAAGTCAGAACTTCAACAAATAGAGAAGAATGATTAAATCTGGGGCAGAAGATCCAGAATCAAAAGGCTTAAACTAAGGAAAACTAGCGCAATTGGGCCAGAGATTTCGCTGAGTTGCTTGGCGAAAAGACGATGATGAGTGCCGTTGAAAGATACATGTTTTCCTAGGCACCATCAAGCACAGGAAGCAGATAAAACTCAGATGGGGCCCTCGCCGGTTTGGCTCAGTGGGTAGAGCATTGGCCTGTGGCCTGAAGGGTCCCGGATTCAATTCCAGTCAAGGGCACATGCCTGGGTTGCAGGCTCGATCCCCAATAGGGGGTGGGTAGGAGGCAGCTGATCAATGATTCATTCTCTCTCATCATTGATGTTTCTATCTCTCCCTCTCCCTTCCTCTTTGAAATCAATAAAAATATATTTTAAAAAGAAATAAAATAAAATAAAACTCAGATGGAGAAAACTTCCTACAGTGAAGGCAACTTTCCCTCAGCCTGAACACTCAATCATGACCTTGAGTTGACAAAGGAAGGCCTGTAGGAGCTCATGTGAATTTCAAGAAAGGGCAATATTTCCTAAAGGCAGGATCCTTTTTCCTGGGAGAGAGAGGAGATTAGGGTGGGAAAAGCCAAGGAATTGAAAGCACCTTCCAAAAAAAGGGGAAACTCAAGATTTGCCTAAGTGTGTTTCATTTTGTTTGCTGAGCTGCAAAAAAGCAGAGGAGAATCACAAATTAATCATAAATTAATTCACTCCATTCACTAGGGAGCAAGTAGGAAGATGTATCCTTGACTTGTTAATTTGCTGGCTCCCTGTGTGTGCCCTGCTGACTCCGGGGGTGATACTCGGTCTGAGAGCCATGGGCTGCTGTGGAGGTTTATTTTTTGAGGGTGGGTGAGGGCCACCCACTTCAGCCCATGGTCTTCATGAGCAAGAGCTGGAGTGACCGCAGGGGAGGTCTTATGTTAATAACAGAAAATATTAAAGCGACAAGGGCCTTTTCCCTCTCACGATGTGGAGGAGGATGTGGTTCCTGGGACGGTCGGTTACAGAGCTCAGTGCTTCTTCACGGCTTTGGTAAAAGCGTCAATCCCGTCAGTCCAATGGTTGACAGGATTACACTTCCTGTTAGAAGCCAGGCTTCCGAGCTCCAGGGGCCGCTTTCTCAGGGGAGGACAGGGAGTCGCAGAAATAATATTTGTAGCTTATCCCTCGTTAGGAATTCCAGGAAAGCGAGCTGACCTCTTCGTCACTCCCTTCCTCAGCTTGGGCTCTGTTAGGCTTGAGGCGGAGGCAGGAGCTCGGAGAAAAGTAGACAGAAGCGTTCACTGGACCCCACAGGTGAGTCCGTGGCGGCACCTTGGAGCCGATGCCACCAATACAAGGTGCAGGTCTGTCCCCTCGGATCCGTGTCCTGCCTGGTTCATGGTTAAGTGCTGACCCCAAAATGTGGCCCAACTCTTTCCCAGATCCAACGGGGGCTCCCCTGTCCTGGGTGACTGGCATATTCTCTGCAGAAAACCCACTGCTGAACAGGGAAGCAACTGTAAAACCAAAATGCCATTGCCTGGTCTGATACACCGTAATGCCCTATCTCATTCATTCATTCATTCATTCATCCATTCATACCTCCATTCACAAATATCACAAGGGCTCTCGGGTCTAGGCGCTTCATTCAAAACTGGAAAGTGGGGGGAGGGCGATGGCAGTCAGAGTGGTTAGATAAGAGAAAGCGCCTTCAGTTTCTAACCTGGAGGCAAGGTCTCTATTGAGCCCCCCTCCAGCGGGGGCATGAAGAATGAGTTGGAGCCGGTGGGCCAGTAAAGCAATTAAAGAACAAAATGACGGACACTCCCAGCACCGGCCTCAGAGGAGGGAGAAGGATTGGAGCCCACCGCAGAGAGCCTCATCTGAGCCTCGCGCTCAGAGACCATCCCCAGGCCCCCGCGGGCTCTGCGGCCTCCCCGCTGTGGGGCAGGCAGCCCCGGCCAGCGAGGAAATCATCAAAGACTCCGGCAGCAGGAGCACTCCAGACTTCAGACAGTGGAAGACGGATTTGCCCTGAAACAGGCCTTTAAAGGCGGCTCATTTACCTCCGTGGGCCCCAGGACAGCCCGAGCGAGGTGCCATCCAGGAAACGCGGAGTCTTTAAGAGCAGCACGGTTTAATGCAGCAGAAGAGCCGTAGATCAGACCGAGAAACGACTTCCTGACTGTAAGGGCTGATTGGGCCATGAAAGGGGACTCCTAGGGAGACTGTGAAATGGCCCTCTCTCCAAGGTTTTAGATTCCTGCCTCCTGGATGGAGGGCCAGCCCAGGGGCAGGTACAGACGAGTTCTCAAACCCCGTCTTCCTACCCCAGGTGGCACTTTGCAGCCTAAGAACCCAGTTCTTTCTCACTTTTCCGGGCGGATGTTTGGTTCAAACTGCAGGTGAAGGCAGCAGATATTAAGTTCTGCCTAAATCACTCTTTTTTTTTTCCTCACTTGTGTCCTCGTGTTTATTTTTTAATTGAGGTATAATGGAAACATGTTGTATTAGTTTTCGGTGTACAACACAATGGTTGGATATTTTTTTTATAATGAGAAATATTCCATAATCAAGTTAGCCAGATTAGGAAGGGAGGAGAGAAGGATGAGGAAAGGCATCTGAGGCAGAAGGAAAATCATGACTAGTTTAGCTGCATCCTAGGAATTGTCGTCCATCCACTTGTCCATCCTCTAGTCCTTCCATCCATCTATCTATCCTTCCATTCATCTACCCTCCCATCCACCCATTCATCCACACTCCCATTCATCCTTCCACCAACTCATCCACTCATCCATCCATCCATCCATCCAACCACTGTTTACTGAGATCTTCGTGCTACATGCCAGGCATTAAGTTAGGCGCTGGGGATCATAGATGAATGAGCCATACTCTCCCCCCTCCCCTCCCCAGGAGCTCACAGACCAGCGGAAAGACAAACAAGTATTGCCATAGCTCAGGCCACCAATTTCATAATCTATGTGAATCCAGACGTCCTCCCCACAATTTGAATCCTGTCTTCATTCAGGTCCAAGGCGTCGTCGGGATGACCTTGAGCCAACTGGCACAAAGCCTTAGGTCCGTTGACCGTTTTTCCACAAGAAATACAAACCCATTGGTGACTTTGTGAATTTGATGACTTTACTGTAGACCCGAGGAGTTCACGGGAAGGATTATGCCCTACCTACCCTCTGCAGCCTTCCGTCCTCTTGCTCGCTTCCCAATAATAATCCTCTACTTCCCCAACGCCCAAGCAACGTACCGTATTTTTCTATGAATAGCACACTCTCTTTTTCTAACATCGAGGGCCAGCTTATACACAGATGTCAGCTGAGAGGAAAGACTGCTGGGTGCCTTGCTGCCCAGACCTAGTCAAACTGGCTTCCTCCAATCACAAGCCTTGCTGTTACTGATGTCAGCCGATGCCATACTCGGAAGTGGAGGTGAAGAGTGCTCCGATGCAACAGACTGAAGCCTTCTGAGCCCATAAAGGTGTCAAAAAAAAAGAAGATAAATGCACGTAAGTGGTTGTCTTACTCTGAAAAATCCAAACTGAATACAATCGGCTATGCAAAAGAGACCATTTGGACCTCCTCCCACTGCAGGAAGAACAACTCCTTATGATGATGCCAAAAGAGAAGAAGGCCTTAAGAGGAAAACCAACCAAAACTGGTTTGGCTCAGTGGTAGAGCGTCGGTCTGCGGACTGAAGGGTCCCGGGTTCGATTCCGGCCAAGGGCATGTACATTGGTTGCGGGCACATCCCTGGTAGGGGGTGTGCAAGAGGCAGCTGGTTGATGTTTCTCTCTCATCGACGTTTCTAGCTCGCTATCTCTCTCCCTTCCTCTCTGTAAAATATCAATAAAATATATTTTTTTAAAAGAGGAAAACCAGCAACATGTTTAAGATGATTGATTTTTTAATTTGGGGGTTGGAAAAGTGGGGGGGGGGCATCTTGTACACAGAAATATACGGTACATGGAACCCTCCCCGGTGCCAGCCCCGTGGGCGTGTCATCGAGTCCTCACTCCCACCCTGATGTGTCCCAGGACCACTGGCTGTCCCCAGCCCCTGGTGAACACTACGTGCTCCCACTGGCACACATGGGCCACTGCGATGCATAGAATGGTGAACATTACCACAGGGCAAGTTCAGGATGCCCGTGCCAGGTGCCTGGAAGTGGGCTCTGGAAAGGATCCTGGTGGAGAGGAAGGTCAGAAGAAGATGTTTCAAGCAGAACAAATGACAGGGACAAAGAAGTCAGAGAGGGCATGGTGCTTCCCGAGTGGCAAAATTGCCTGCGCCGGGCTAAAGAAGCCAGTGTGGGGAGCCACCGGAAGGGGGGCGGGGCGGGGCCACCCAGGACTGGACGGGGCCATGCTGAGCACAACGTCCTTGAAGCTATCACTGCAGAGTGGCTGCTGAGAGATCCTAAGCCTAAAAGTGACATGATTCGAGGGTTTAGGAAGATTACAGGGGCTGGGATAGGGCTCATTCAACCGCTATGCTACTCTGCCTCGGGCCCCAAAATCACGGCAAGTCCGAGGTAGTAGCTCCCCTCCCCGGGAGTAAGTCTGAGGCCAGACAGAGCCAGTCCTGGGGACAAGGCCCTGATGAGCACAGGCAAGCAGAGCCCTGGGTGGCTGTCCTGGCATCCCTGGGGAAGTGGCCTCATACCCACTCTGTTCTCCAAGAGCTCCTCTTGGGGATTTGTTATCCAACCCAAAACAAAGTCTGCAAGATTCGTGGGCTGTTGGGAGCTGGCAGATTCCAACTAATGTTCAAATGTCTTCAGGTCAAAGAAACCTCAAATGCACTTTTTCCAGAGTTCTTTTCTACTCCCCCCCCCCCACGACCTTCCCCCACCACCACTCCCCCTCCCCCCCCCAGCTCCCCTATTCCCCCTCCCTCCACACACACACACACACACACACACACACATACACACACACTGCTGCTTGGTTTTCGAAGCCACATGCATTTCAAGGGAAACGGAATGAGTCTGGTCCTGGTTGGTTCGCACTTGAATCCTCCAACAGGCTGTTTTGTAAGAGGCCGAGGACTTCCAAGACACCTTCCCCGGCTCCCCGAGAGAGTGTCCCGTTCTGAATCAGGAAATTGTCTGTTGCCAGAACTTCGTGTTCAAGTTCAATACCCATGGCAGAACCCACGAAATGGGAGTGCGCTCTAAATTTGGAAGAACACGTTCTCCCATCTCTCCCCACAAAGCATTCCTTCGGCGGCTATTGACTTTGGAGGCCACGGCTCTGTGTCGTGTGGCTGTCCCCGGTCGGCTGGGAATGACACGCCGAGGCCTCAGACACGCGCGGCGCTGACTCGGCAGATCGATATATCGGGGACCCAACACGCAGCCAGCCTCCTTTTTTGGCAACGCGGCGGGGCTGAGTCTTGTTGCCGTGCAAGACGTCTGCCCTGACTTATAACTTTGACTCCCTCCCAGTGTCTTTCCTGAGCTATTTGCACTGGGAACATAGCGCCTAAAAAGATTTATTTAAAAAAAAAAAAAGAGAGAGAGAGAGAGAGGAGGTGAGTGTCATTTTTAGAAAGGCGAGACACCCAACACATCCTACTCTGAGTAGATTTCTTTGACGGCTTGTGATGCAGCCGGAGTGGTAAACATACCCCCCAGACTCCGAGCAAATAGTCCACGGCATGGCAACCGGGGGTATAAAAAGAGGAAATGTTACACCACGTTGGCCACAGACGCCTTGTCGTTTCCCAGAAAATTAGAGGGTCTTCCAGTGACCCTGTAAATGGTATCACGCAGGTATTCTTCCACGACCTCGGGAACAGATGGGGGCCTGTGTTGATAATGTTTTCCGATCGCCATAGATAACACGCCGCCGGGGTGAGGAGCGTGAAGCCATCACCCCCGGGGAACGAGAAGCCCGCGCCCGCTGAGCCTCGGTGTCTAAAAGACACTTTGTTAGCAACAAGCATTCAGCTTCTGAAGGGAAAGGGCAAGCACCTGGGGGAACGCTCATTCCGGTCCCTGGTGGCCCTGCACTAAAACATGAGGATGCTAACGGATAGGATGGAACGGAGACTCAGACCCAGAGGACGGCTTGGCGTCAAAGGCCAGGCTGCCAGGGTCTCGACAGGCACCCCACCCCCCCCCAGCGAGGACGGCAGGGGCTCCGGGGTCAGAGGGCGCTTTCAAGACCTCCTCTCCCCACTCTTCCCAGCGTCTCCGCGGAGATGGAGAGACACACATCACCGTCTTCCGTGTAGCCACTGTTGGTTTGCTTTCAAAGAGGTACTTCCACCACTAATAATAATAGCTAATATTGACTGAGGGATTCCCAGGTGCCCGGCTCCGTGCTGAGCCCTTGGCGGTGTTATTCCATCTCATCCCGGAGGCGGGAGGAGGGAAAGGAGAGTCCCCGGACCAGCCGGGAGTCTACAGCTGGGCAAGGTGGGGCTGCACGGCGAGCCGGTGCAGTGCCACGCGCGTCTCCCGGGCCCTCCTCACCGGGGCCCCTCACCTGGGAGGGAGAGCCAATGGCAGTATGAAACTGTTGTTGTTGTTGTTGTTGTTGTTGTTGTTGTTGTTGTTGTTAGCCTGCTTGGGCCGGGCCTGTGTGCTTTATTTTGGTCATGGCTCTCACTTCCAACGCTCACCATTCATTTGTCCGTTCAGCAAATGTTACTCAGCGCTTACTATGCATATCCCTGCCCCCCAGACTTTTCACCCAGACCTTTTTCTTCTTCTTCTTCTTTTTTTAAATTTTTTACAGAGAGGAAAGGAGAGGGATAGAGAGTTAGAAACATCGGTGAGAGAGAAACATCTATCGGCTGCTTCCTGCACACACACACCCCCTTCACCGGGGATGTGCCCGCAACCAACATGCATGCCCTTGACCAGAATCGAACCCGGGACCCTTCAGTCCACAGGCCGACACTCTATCCACTGAGCCAAACCGGTTTTGGCCTTTTCAATGAGCCCATCCGTTGGCTTTCCACGGTGGGCTTTCCCATTATCACCATGCTTTCCACACGAGTGTCATTATGCCACCGTCTGTCTCACAGAAACTACCTACCTCTGTTTTGTACTTGCTGTTCCCAAAGTCCTGTTACAGACTTATGTGTGTGAGATCTCTATAACAACCCATCAGAGAGGAAAAAACACGGGTATATTACCTATTACTATTATTTTCTAATTTTCGTGAGTCCCAGGCATTTTACCGGTGAGTGACCGCTGGGGCCAGGATTGAGAGTCAGCTCTCGCGATGCTACGCCTGAACCCTTTCCACGTACACGTGGGCCCACCTCCAGGGGCTCGCCATCTGAAGGAGGCAGCACTGGGAAAGCAAGCCAGCCCAGGGACGCAGGGAAGCTTAGTGGTTAAGCACTGAGATGCTTGAGCCAAACAGTCTGGCTTCAAAGGCTTGCCTCCCCACTTCCTAGCTAATGTCCTTGGGCAAATGGCTTAGCCTCTTCATGCCTCAATTCCCCCCTGGGTAAAGAGGGATGATAACAGCTCCTCCCTTATGGGATTGCTGAAGGTCAATGGTTAATATACAGAAAGCTCTTAGGACAGCGTCTCGCCTTTATAAGGAGCATTTCATTGTTTCGACATTATCACAGAGGCATCTGAAGGCAGACAGAGGCTAGGGAAGGAAGGGCAGAGTGGAGCAGAGAGCTCTCGCTGAAGATCCGGGAGGAGGAAAATGGACGGGGACCAACAGCCAGGAGATGTGGTTCTACTCTGCGCTCTGCCACTTCCTGTCTGTGCAACCTGGAACAAAGCAGTCGCTCACTCCTCTTCGGTTTTCTCACCCGTGTGAGGAGGAAATAAAACTACATGGGGGCCCGGCCGGCATGGCTCAGCGGTTAAGCATCAGCCTATGAACCAGGAGGTTATGGTTCTATTCCTGGTCAGGGCACAAGCCTGGGTTGTGAGCTCCGCCCCAAGAAGGGGGCATGCAGGAGGCAGCCAATCAATGATTCTCTTTCATTGGTGTTTCTCTCTCTTCTCTTCCTCTCTTTCTGAAATCAATAAAAATAATATTTTTTTAAAAAAAGAAGAAGAAGAAGCCACATGGGGTAGCCGAGTCAGGACAAAGACCCGCTGACTCCCTCACCCGACCCAGCAGCCCTGGAGACTCTGATGAGTACGCCCCCTCAGCTTTGATAAGACCAGCTAATGAACTAGTTTCACTCTGGCGAGGGGAACCAACCCGTCCCAGTTTGTCTGGGACTTTCTTGGCTCTAAAATTGAAAGTTTCAAATCCCAGGAACACAATCCCAGGAAAACAAGGGCAGCTGATTACCCTAATTAGGTGGGCCTCGAAAAAAAATTCTATTATGATCTTGTTCATCCTTTTCCTAACTTCAACACTCATGCTATCGCCTTCATATGTTGGCCATTACCGTCTTTCAAGTGTAAAATGACTCCAATATTCTGAACACATATTTTACATTATGGCTGCAACAGTCAGGAAAAGCCAAGTTAGCTGAGGTGACAAATATCCCCCACAAAACAGAGAGCTGGAAATATGCAGGAAACGGCAAGCAACCCAGCATCCCGTGCCATAAAGAGGAAGAGAAGTAAGAATCAATGAACAGGAAGCAGTCACCTGCAACCAGCCAAGGACACTGCAGACACTGAGAAAGACAGAATCGCAGAATGTAAAGGTGGGAGGGCAAGGGCCAGGTCATGCATTTAAATGCTCACATCTTAGAGAGTCACCCCGAAGGAGAGTAACTCCTTCGACGGGCCCCCCTTGCTCTTGTAATGAATCCTCAACCCCTTGCCATGGCTACCAGGGCTCTGTATGACCTACCCTCCCACAGTAGACCCCGACCGTCCACCTCAATTCACTATCCCTGCCCTGCTGCCCTCTTCTCTCCAGCCCTGCAAGGCTTCCTGCTGTGTTGTCCTCAACTTCCGGGTCTTGCACGAGCTTGGAACAGGCTATCGCCTCGGTCTGCCTAGCTACCTCCTGCTCACGCTCTCGTCACTCAGCTTAAACAGCACTTCCTCTGGGAAGCCTTCCCTGATCTGCAGACCAAAGTTAACACACACACACACACACACACACACACACACACACACCGAGCCTCATGGAAACTCCTTAGCATCCCGGCCTTCTGCTTGGCAACGCTCAGCATCACAGCCCTTCTAGCTACTAGTTGTCCCCCATTAGGCTGCACCCTCCATGGACACAGGGACAGGGACCCACCAATATCCCCACACCTGGTACAGGGTCCCAGCGTACAGCAAGTGCTGCATACGTATTAGCAGACTGTGTGATCACTATGAGAGTGTCGTCCCCCCCCCCGCCCCCGCACCCAGCAGGCTGAGGACCCCACCCACACTCCTCTTGGTGCGCCTCCTGAAGAAAGCTCAATGGCAGGCATTCCGGCCTGAGCAAATGCGGTGTCTGGTGACACCACTGGGCACACTGACAAAAATGTGGCCGTAGTGGGGTCACCGGCTCTCAGGAAGGAGCCAGTATCAAGTCATGCTGCATCCCGCACAGGAAGGGCATGAGCTGGTGCCGACGGCGCGGGCTGTCCCGGGCCTTTGGTCTTGGGTTTCTCTTCCTCGAGTATTTATAGCCATCCGGAGAAGCGGCTGGCTGCATTAATTGTGAGCGTATGTCCACCCAACGCAGCCATACACCGAATGTATTGAATACCAGGCCTTATATGGGCATCCCTTGTTGATTCATATGTTGCTAATAAGTGACATGAAGTGGATGGCTAAGGCAGGATGCCAAATGCTTGCCTTCCCCTGTCATCTCCAAGGCGCAAGGTTGTTGGTGTGATGTGGTGTTTGCTTTTTAAGAAGGGGCTACTTTGTAGACGAAAAGAGGGAGTTCTGGGGCCCACAGACAGCTGATGAGCTGCGTGGGACAGACGTAGGGTTCAGGAGTGGCGGCAAAGGACGCTGATTCTGTAGCCAAGTGTCTCAAACGAGGGGTAGATAGATACTGGTACCAAGCACCACTCAAGCACCTCTTAGAGCTGTTGTGAGGATTACATGAGTTTGTATGCTTCCTCTCATTTAATCCCGACTCATGTAATCCTCACAACAGCTCTAAGAGGCGGGTGCTACAATTATCCCCATTTTGCAGATGAAGAAACTGAGGACCAGAGAGGTTGGCTGATGGGCCATTGGCAGCAGAGATGCAATGTGGAGCCAGGCAGCCTGGCTCAGGCTCCATGGGGACTCAGTCAGTCCAAACCAAAGCCAAGCCAAAGGACCCACTTCCAGAAGACTCGGGCCCCTGCCCTGACGTGGTCTTTTCTCTCCTGAAGGCTACAGAGCGGCTGCCAGCACAGGCCCAGCCTCCAGGAGCACACCTGGGTAATAAGAGCACAAGTCAGCGAGTGTGAAGCGCACCCCAGGGATCCAGGGGCCAGGGAGTGGGCCATCCCAGCAGGCAGATGTCCCAAAGCACCCGTCACGGGGTACACCCCTGCCTTGTGGCTGCCAGGTTCTGTGTCTGCGGGCAAGTGAGTTTCCTCGTCCGAAACTCAACTTCCCAATCTGTGAAATGGGAACGAGGGTGATGACGACACGCCAGTTCGAATCTCACAGGGATGCTGTCGGGATTCGATGAGAGGAAGCATACAAAGCATTTAGGACAAGGGAATGTGTTCGGTACACATTAGCCATTAGTATTTCTAGCAGAAAGGTCTGGGCATCGTCGTTTATTCATTCACAAACATATACCACGCACCTCCATGCAGTCAATGTACCAGGCACGCTGCACCAGGTGCTAGGCATATAAAGAATGAGACAGCCGAGACCGGTTTGGACCAGTGGATAGAGCGTCGGCCTGCAAACTGAAAGGTCCCAGGTTCGATTCCGGTCAAGGGCGTGTACCTTGGTTGCGGGCACATCCCCAGTGGGGGATGTGCAAGAGGCAGCTGGTCGATGATTTCCTCTCATCGATGTTTCTAATTCTCTATCACTCTCCCTTCCTCTCTGTAAAAAATCAATAAAATATATTAAATTTAAAAAAAAAAAGAATGAGACAGCAGCCAGGCCTTCCAAGAGAGCAAGCATGATATGGAATTACCTCTCTTATGGGGTAACCAAGAGGGTAAGATGGTATATGGTAGTGTTTGACATATAGTAAGTTTTATATAAATGTTAGATATTATTACTGTCCAAAAAAAAGAGAAAGTAGGCATTGTTGGGAGAGGCCGTGATATAGGTATACACGAGGGACAGCAGGGGAGGAGGTGCGTGAGGCTGGTGGGAGGCTCGGGTCCTTGCCGAAGGAACCAGAGGAGGCGATGTGGTGCCGTGCAGGGTGTGGGAAACAGTGAGGGCAAAAGCACAGTGAGGGCCCCGTTCGGGGCATCCCGTGGGCAAGGTGGTGGGCTTGGGCATGGACAGGGACTGGGGCCAGGCCGGCAACTCCGACCTTAGGAAGTCTGCCTCCAAATCCCAACACCTTATCTCCAGACTCGGCCCGAGACAGAGGAATAACTAAGCATTTAAGCAGGAATCTAAGTGGGTTATTTTTCTTCCTTTCCTGGGGCCCAGCTATTTGCCCGTTAGCCAACCCGGAGATGAGACTGAATTTATGTCTCACCAAAGAGGCACCAGAAAGGGAAGGAGAGAGACACAGAGACAGACAGAGAAAATTATGCAGAGGTTGTTGGGGTTGGTTTTATTTTTTTTTTTCCTCTTCTGTCTCCTGGGTAGAATCCTGCCGCTCTGTCTCCGGGGAAGCGGTTCGCCCTCCAGAAAATATGACACTTTATTTCCTGCCCTTGTTTGTTAACACACCCCATTACCATCCATCTCAGTTTCATGTAGCTGCCAGCCGGCATTAACGCCCTCCTCCTCGGCCGCCGAGGCAGAAAATAGAAAAGGAAGAATTCAGCAGATTTCCCCCGTGGCACCCTCGGTGGCACCAAGATAACCAGAGCCGAAACCACAATTGGATTCTTATTCCTTCGGCCCAGGAATGCAAAGGGCGGGACAGTTTTAACCACCTTCTGCATTTTCCTGCAAAGAGAGTCGGCTTGTTATTTCGGTTGTCTGGGCTCCCTTCTCTGCTCCGGACAAAGATACATTAATTAATTTTTTTTTTTAAATGTTGGGCAGCAGGAGAGGTTGCAAACTGTCAGGAACTGTCAGTGGCGCCGGCCCCAATCAGGTAAGCGGCTGGCGGCGCCTGCGGCGGAGACACACTGACCCCTAGTGGCTGGCCCGGCCCTCGCAGCGCCCGCGCCCCGCCCTCACTGGGTGGGAGAAAGTGGCTCTCTCCTTGGAGCTGCAACTCCGTGTGAGCCAGGGGCGTGGCGGGTGCTGGGTCTCCACCGCCTGCCCCGAAGCACGCACATACGTGCGCGCACAAACAGGCACACACGTGCGTGCACTAACACGCACAGGCGTGCACATACAAGCACACAAAGACACGCGTGCACACACAACATGTCCAATTGCTTCTCTCCTTTTCCAATGCCACAGAGCGTAGATTTTCTGAACCCTCAGGGTGCTAGCCCTGGCCTACAAATAAGGCCTTTTTCTTTTCTTTTTTCCTTTTTTTAAAATATATTTTATTGATTTTTTACAGAGAGGAAGATAGAGGGATAGAGAGTTAGACACATGGATGAGAGAGAATCATCGACCAGCTGCCTCTTGCACACCCCCTACTGGGGATGTGCCTGCAACCAAGGTACATGCCCTTGACGGGAATGCAACCTGGGACCCCACAGTCAGCAGGCCGATGCTCTACCCACTGAGCCAACCCGGTTTTGCCAAGGCCTTTTTCTTTAGATAAGGCCTTTTTCTTTGGTCGTAAGAAGTTGTGAAGAAAGGCAGGCAGGGTCCCAGGAGGACACACAGTTGAGAGGAAGGAAGGGAACTGGCGTTTGTGGAGAGACTCCTTTGGGCCAGACACCATACAGCACATGTTAACCCTCTGCAGCCTTAAAATAGCCCCAATGTATGAGAACTGGAAACTGAGGCTCTGGCTGCCCAATGGCTTGTCCAGGTCTCGAAGCTAATGTTTTTATGGGTTGTACTGATTTTAATAAGCACATGTTTACCCAGCGCTTATCGGCCAGGCATTCTTCTAGCACTTCGCCTGTCTTAAAATGACCTATCTTGAATCCCCTGTTACAACCCTGGGCGGTAAGCACGTCCATCTCACAGATGAGGAGGCGGAGGCACGGAGAGGTTACGTAGCTGCTGGGGGGCGGGGGGGAACCCGGCATAGAGCCCAGGCAGTCTGGCCTCCGCGTGTCCTTCATGTGTCTCTCCAGAGCTCAGACCCTTTCCTCCATACTTCCCCCCCACCCCCGGAGGGGGAGACAAAGGGCTGCAGCGGGAGGGGGAGCAGCCACTCCAACGGCCAAGGAAGGAGGAAGCCTGTGAAGGAGGCGGTACTGGCGTCACAGACAGTGCCCTTCACTTCAGAGCCTCACGCCTGGCACCTAGGGGGGTGCCTAAGACAAGCCCCCTGGACTGGATCAGGAAGGAAGGTTCAAGGCAAAGGGGGAGGAGGGAGGCTGAGAGGGCTGCATAAACCACAATGCCAGCTCGTGCTCTACCACCTCCCCGTGAACAGGTACTTTCTTTTTTTTAAAATATTTTTATTGATATTTTACAGAGAGGAAGGGAGAGAGATAGAGAGCTAGAAACGTCGATGAGAGAGAAACATCGACCAGCTGCCTCTTGCACACCCCCTACCGGGGATGTGCCCACAGCCAAGGCACATGCCCTTGACTGGAATCGAACCTGGGACCTTTCAGTCCGCAGACCGACACTCTACCACTGAGCCAAACCGGTTTCGGCTGAACAGGTATTTTCAAACACACCCACACTCTTTTTTTTTGGGGGGGGGGGAGTCCAGGCCAAGACAAGGTGACTAGCTAAACTGTCATTGAACATTCCCCATGCCACACTCCTGTGATGACTACATCAAAAACGTGTGCCCTCTCTTGGTGTGCTACCTCATGTGAGCTACAGGGCAGCCCCATGAGGTAAGCAGAACCAGCCCCACTTTTTTTTTTAATATATATTTTTACTGATTTCCAAGAGGAAGAGGGAGAGGGAGAGGAAAGAGACCAGAAACATCCTTGAGAGAGAATCATGGATGGGCTGCCTCCTGCACGCCCCACACGGGGGATCGAGCCCACAACCTGGGCATGTGCCCAGGAGTCAAATCATGACCTCCCGGTTGATAGGTCGATATTCAACCGCCGAGCCACCCCGGCCGGGCAACTTCAACCATGAGGACACGGGCCCTTTCCAAACGGGCTAAGGAGCTTGTCCCAAGTTCCCCAGCTAATACGTGGGGACACGGCACGCAGGCTTCCTGTCTCCAAAGCTCAGGGCTCTCATGCTGTGGCTGCCACCTAGGATCCCCACGCAGGAAAGCCCAGCCCCCGCCCCCACCCCCACCCCAGAGGCCCCGTCCTTCCCCCAGGCTGTTGCCCGCACTGGCCAGGCCTGTTCCTGTCTTAAGACCTGGGCCCGAGCCGGCCCCTCCCTCCCTCCCTCCGCCGGGGACGCTCTTCCTGTACGTGGATCTTCACGCAGTTGGCTCCTTCCTGCCATTCCGGTGTCAGCTCAAGTGTCACCTCCTCCGAAAAGCCTTCCTTGTCCACCCAACCTAAAATAGCCTTCCAGTCACCCTCTTGCATCACTGGCGTGTTTTCTTCCCAGCAGCCATGGATCTGGTGGTTTCTTGGCGAGTTACTATTGTTAGTCTCACCCCGTGTGTAACAGGGGCTATCAGTTGCATAGCACGAACCGACTCCGCGCCAGGCCAAGTCCCAGGCGCTCTACACGCCGTCGTTTCATCTCCACAACCGTCCCCTGTCGTACGCTCTATTATTGTCCGCCGTTTCACAGGAGCGGGGACCGAGACCGGACAGTTCCAGCTACTTGTCCAAGAGTCCACCTTCAAGTAAGCTCTGCTCCCGGCCACACTACAAAAAACACCAGCCCCTTCAACCACAAAAAGGCAACAATTGACATTTCAAATGGGTGAAGGACTTAAATAGACATTTCTCCCAAGATACGTAAGTGGCCAATAAGCTTGTGAAGAGATGGTCGATATCATTAGTCATTAGGAAAGTGTGACCAAAACCACAATAAGATACCCCTTTACACCCCCTCGGATGGCTACAATTTATTATATATATATATATATATATATATATATATATATATATATATATATAATTTTATTTTATTTTTTTCAGAGTGGAAGGGAAAGGGAAAGAGAGATAGAAACATCAATGATGAGAGAATCACTGATAGGCTGCCTCCTGCATGCCCCCTACTGGGGATCGAGCATGCAACCTGGGCATGTGCCCTTGACCGAAATTGAACCTGGGACCCTTCAATCTGCAGGCAGAAGCTCTATCCACTCATCCAAACCAGATAGGGCCGGATGGCTATAATTCACAAAGATGACAAGTGTTGGCAAGGACGAGGAGAACTTGGTGGGGATATAACATGGTGCAGCCACTGTCGTAATCAGTGTGGTGGTTCCCCAAAAAGTTAAACGTGGAATTGCCTTGTGCCCTGCGATTCCACTCCTAGCTGTCCTGTATATCCAAGTGACCGGAAAACAGAGACGCAAAACCCAAATGTGTACCCGAACATTCTCGGCAGCACCATTCACAACAGCCGACAGGTGACAAGAACGCAAATGCCCATCAAGTTATGAACGGATGGACCCAATGTGGTGCTGCCACACAACGGGCTATCAGTCACCACAAATGGACCCAGGAACCGACACACACTGCAAAATGGACGACGCTGAAAAACATAGGCTAGCTGTGCCGCCCCTGACCCCCCAACTCCCATCTGTCTCCCGCTTCAGCCATGTTTGGACGGAGCAGAGCCAGGGACGCCCCTTCTCCCAGCCTCTGGCCTCCCCCCCCCACACACACACAAACACCTCTTTTCCAGTCGCCACCTCCGGAACCAGGTGGCCATCCTCGGCCTCCGAGACCAGACACCCCTTTCTGACCGTAACTCCTTATGGCCAAACAACCACGAGCCCCCAAACTGGTCAGCATCACTCCCCCGAGGTGGAGGCTGCCGTCCACCGCCCGGCCGGCCGGCCAGCATCCGGGGCCTCCGGCACCTACCTCTCTCTGGGCCTCCATGGCCTCCCCGAGGACGTGGCTCTCCGGGGCGTGGGCCGAGAGAGGCACCGGCGTCTCTTCCAGGACGAGCCGAAGCCTCCCAGGACGAGAGGGCAAAACTCGGGGCGCCATGGAAGCCGCCCTGGCCGAGGAGAGGGGCCCGGCCTTCGGGAGCTGCAGACCCCGTGGCAGACCCTCGGCTCCGTGACTTCCTGCAGAACCACTTCCGGGGTCAGCAGGTGAAACGCATCAAGACCGGCGACACTGGACACCTCTGCAGGCTGCCAGCCCCCAGGCGGGGCGGGGCGAGTGTCCCTTCGAAAGGCTCACCCTCCCTCTGGCACGACCATGAACCTCAGGAGCCCAGGCCTTTGAGGGGCCCCCTCTGCACCCCCTGGTGTCTGGCTTTGGCCTGAGCCTCTCCCTGAAACCACTAGGCAGCCTGTTAACCGTCCCGGAGCCCTCTCCCATGCATTGGACTAAATAGAAACAATAAAGTTTTTTTTGCGGGGGGGAAGGGGGGAGCTGCCTGGCTGGGTGGCTCAATGGTTGGAGCATCGTCCTGTCGTACACCAAAAAGGTCCCAGGTTCTATTCCTGGTCAGGGCACATGCCTAGGTGATGGGTTCGATCCTGCTTGGGGCATGAACAGCAGGCAACCAATCCATGTTTCTCTCTCACATCGATGTTTCTCCCGCTCCCTTCCACTCTCTCTAAAAATCAATGGAGCCGAAACCGGTTTGGCTCAGTGGATAGAGCGTTGGTCTGCAGACTGAAAGGTCCCGGGTTCAATTCTGGTCAAGGGCATGTACCTCTGTTGCAGGCACATCCCCAGTAGGGGGTGTGCAAGAGGCAGCTGAACGATGATTCTCTCTCATCGATGTTTCTCTCTATCCCTCTCTCTTCTTCTCTGTAAAAAATCAATAAAATATATTTATTTTAAAAAATAATAATAAAATAAAAATAAAAAGCAATGGGAAAAATATATATCCTAGGTGAGGACTGACATTCCACTAAAAGATGGCTCTTGTGAAACATTGCTGGGTGTTTGTATTTTCCTCCACTCGTGTATTCTGAAACAGTGAGTTCTCTGATTCTGGATTCGCAAGGATAAACAATGGGTGGGCGGGGTGGGAGGGAAGGAGACGCCACAGAAAGCAGGTTGAACGCGCTGTTTATTAGAGCAGAGGAGGAGGAAATGAGATGACCCCACACCTCCACGGCCCCCGGCGGTGCTCCACGCGGCCGAACCAGCCCTCCCGGAGGCCCCAGGCTCTGGAGGCCCAGCTCCCGCTGCCCCAGAGAGACCGGTGCTGCCCACCCTTCCACCGGGGAGGAGCCCCTGGGGTGTGGAGGGGGGGGTCACTACTCGAAGCAGTGGTCTCGGTGAGTGATGCAGGTCAGTGAAATGAAGCGCGTTTGCCATCAATCCCCACGGCACCTCGGCCGTGGCCACGGGTCGTAAGGTCTGATCGGACATCCGTTTCCGCAGCTGAAAGAAATACATGCAAGGAGGGGCCTCCTCCTGTTTGGCCGTTCTCCGGGTCCATGTTGTCAGAGGGCTCCCTGGGAAAGAAGGAGAAAACACGGTGAGCGTGATGCCGATGAAGATGGAGGGTGGGGAGGGGCGGGGCAGGGGGGGAGAGGGACTTAGGAGGAGGAGGAGGGGAGGGCTGTCACTTCCTGAGCCCACCCTGTGACATGCCAGGCAGCCTGCATTTCTGACTTTCTCAGGCTCAGAACCAGATCCGCCATCTGAGGGAGGAGCTCTCACTGTCCTCGTTTCACAGGTGAGGAGGAGCCTGAGAGAGACGCGGGGCAATTTTCCCCAAGTGCAGTCTCGATCTGAATGCTCTGGGACTCCCGGTTCCAAGCTGATGGGTGCCTCCAGCCTCCTCGTCCCCACGTCAACGAAGCTGTTAGGAGGGAGGCCTCTGTGGAACCCTGTTTCCAGGAGCCACCCCACCCCCCACTGCAGCTCACCAGCAAGACCCATCCTCCCCGGGGGCAGAGGCCTCAGCTGCCCCTCCCAGGGTGCTGCCAGGGGGCTCGCTCAGCCCCCAGCCCCCTCCTCTTGCCTGGCCTGAGCAGCCGTAATAAGGGCCTCCGCTGACTGGGCGCCAGGCTCCACAGATATCGTCTATCGTTGCCCCAGTTGACAGGTGCAGAAATGGAGGCTCAGAGAGGTTAGGCCACTTGCCCAAGGCTACAGAGCGGAAACACAGAAAGCCGAACCCAAGTCTGCCCGGTTCCTGAGTCCGAGCTCCTAGCTGCTTCCCGGTTGTGTTTTCTGGAAGAAGCCAGGCTCGGACTTCCGGTGCTGGAGGCCCGGGGTCCCTGGTGCAAGGGGAGGAACAGGCCCCAGAGGCCGCAGGAGCGGGAAGAGGGGGGCCTCCCCTGACCCCTCCAAAGCAGAACTTCTGTGCCATTCCCAGCAGATGCTCCTCTGTCTGCTAGAGTCCCTCAGAGGGACTCCACGCCAACCTCCCCCCCCCACACACACACACACAGGACCCCTCACTGCCGTCCACATAACGTGCACAGAACTGGAATGGTCAGAAGGCTGACGACATACCAACCACCACCCAGCACCAGGCAGTAAGCTTAATCAGGCTCAGCGAGGCCCTCTATAAAACCGGATTAAAATGCACACCCTGAAAGGACACAGGGATCATAAGGGGATCAAATGAAAGAAGGTGGGTGAGCCGAAACCGGTTTGGCTCAGTGGTAGATCATCGGCCTGCAGACTGAAAGGTCCCGGGTTCGATTCCGGTCAAGGGCATGTGCCTTGGTTGCGGGCACATCCCCGATGGGGGGCGGTACAAGAGGCAGCTGGTCGATGTTTCTCTCTCATCGACGTTTCTAGCTTTCTATCTCTCTCCTTTTCTCTCTGTAAAATATCAATAAAATATATTTTTTTTTAAAAAGAAGAAGGTGGGTGAGAGCACCCTGACCATTCCAGAGAGCGATGCTCAGAAGGGCGGGTCCCCGAGCCCACCCCCAGGAGCACAGAATCCCCACAGAGACAGAGGACCCCTCCTAACCAGAGGTGGCGGGCGGTCTGCCCGCCTGCACCCTGCCCGGCTCCGTCCGCACACGTTAGAGGGGAGGAATGACATTCACCAGGCTTAACCTCCTAAGGGATTTGCTACTTTATCTAATAGGATTCGGAGAGGGGGGAGGAGATGGATGTCGACGGAGAGGGAAGAAGCAACAGGCTCATGTAGGAACACGGTGCAGGATGAGGGAGGGGAAGGGAGGCGGCGGTGGGAGCGGGCCTGCTCGGAGGGACCAAAGACAGAGCCCAGAGGAAGAGGGAAGGCGGCCAGGCACAGTCCCAGCCTGGAGCACTGTGGGAAGGCAGGAGAGGAGTCGCTGATCCTGGTGGCGGCGGTGAGGGTGGTGACGGATGGATGTCACTGGCTGAGCCCACGGAGGCTGCCCCCACCCGGACAGACCCGAGCCAGCCTCCACAGGCCACACCTGTCCGATTTGTGTCCCGGAATGGCCTTTTCTGGACAGCAAACAGGGGTCACGGGTCACAGGCGACCTCCCCTATTCGGGATCTCTGTGGGTGAGCTGATAGGGGGTCAGGGTCCCTTGCGTGTCCCCCAGGGCCCCTCACAACCTGGCTGCCCCCTATCTCCCCGGCCTCGCTCTTTCTTTCTTTCTTTTTTTTTTAATATATATCTTTTATTGATTTTTCACAGAGAGGAAAGGTAGAGGGACAGAGAGTTAGAAACATCGATGAGAGAGAAACATCGACCAGCTGCCTCTTGCACACCCCCTACCAGGGATGTGCCCGCAACCAGTGTACATGCCCTTGGCCGGAATCGAACCAGGGACCCCTCAGTCCGCAGACCGACGCTCTATCCACTGAGCCAAACTGGTTTCGGCTCCCCGGCCCCGCTCTTTCAACACGACCGGCTAACGGCTGTTTCCCTGGTGCGTGTTCTGGGGGGGCCGGGCGCTGCAGTCGCCCTGAAACAGAAGGCCTGAGGGAACGCACCTACCCTTACACGGGGTGCACCAGGTTCCTGTCGCAGTGCGGCTTGCAGTGCGGGTTCAGCCAGTGCTCCAGGAACTGCTCCTCGGCGCGGCGCTCCAGGCGGAGCAGGTGGTGCATGTACTCCTGCCAAGACAAACGCCCCCCCCCCCGGGAGGAGAGCCTTTATCCGAGGGCCCCTCGGGCTGCGGATGCCCCAGGGTGGCTGTGGTCCTGAGACAGGAATCCGCCGGGCCGAGGGAGGAGAGGCCGCCACGCCCAGGCCTCTGTGGAGACCACAGACCCACTCCGTGGGCAAAAAGGAGGAACTCTGACAACCCCAAGTGCCAAGAGGGTGTGTATCCAGGGGAACGGGTACACGCTGATGGGGGTGTAACATGGACCAGCCACTGCGGAAAACGAATGGCTGTCTGAGGTCCAGAAATCTCACTCCCCGTGTTTACACCCCGGCCCTGGGCTCCTCAGACGTTATCTGTCACCAGGATCACCTGGAGGGCTTGTGGAAATGGAGGGTGCTGGGCCTCGCCCCCAGAGTTTCTATTTCTGAGGGTCTGGGGCTACGGCATTTGCATTTCTAACAAGTTCCAATCCTGTGCTGATGCCGCTGATCACTCCGAGGCCGGAGAAACTCTAAAATGAAGAGCTGTGCAGAAGGTTGTGCACAGCAGCAGTAAGTCTGTAGCAGCAAAACAGTGGAAACGTGCCAAATACCACCGACGGGAGAATGGATAAATAAATTAAAGTAGGGTCTCGCCATGGAATATTGTTCAGCAGTGTTGTATATACCTATAAATCCATTTAGCTACATACAACAAAATAGATGAGTCCTCGAAATAGCGGGTTGAGAGGGGAAAAAAAAAAAAAAGCAAATCTAGTAAGGCATTTAAAATGTGGCACCATCGCCAAAACCGGTTTGGCTCAGTGGTAGAGCGTCGGTCTGCGGACTGAAAGGTCCCGGGTTCGATTCCGGTCAAGGGCATGTACCTTGGTTGCGGGCACATCCCCAGTAGGGGGTGTGCAGGAGGCAGCTGGTTGATGTTTCTCTCTCATTGACGTTTCTAGCTCTCTATCTCTCTCCCTTCCTCTCTGTAAAATATCAATAAAATATATATTTAAAATAAATAAATAAATAAAAATAATAAAAAATAAAAAAATAAAATGTGGCACCAGCCAAAACTGGTTTGGCTCAGTGGTAGAGCGTCGGTCTGCGGACTGAAAGGTCCCGGGTTTGATTCCGATCAAGGGCATGTACATTGGTTGCGGGCACATCCCTGGTAGGGGGTGTGCAAGAGGCAGCTGGTTGATGTTTCTCTCTCATGGACGTTTCTAGCTCTCTATCTCTCTCCCTTTCTCTCTGTAACATATCAATAAAATATATTTTTAAAATAAAAAATAAAATGTGGCACCATTTTTATAAACCTCAAGACATACACAACTAATAATAGATTAGTTATGGCTGCATGCATTTGTGATAAAAATCATCTTTTTTTTTAAGGCAAGGGATAACTACAAGGAAGCGGAATTTGCTATACTATTATCAGATAAAATGGGCTTTGCCCTCCTTGGTGTGGCTCAGTTGGTTGGGTGTCGTCCTGTGTGCACCGAAAGGTTGCCAGTTCAATTCCCAGTCAGGGCACTTGCCTGGGTTTTTGGGTTCAATCCCCTGTAGAGGGCGTGCAGAAGGAAGCAGATTACTATTCCGATCTACAAGTTGATGTTTCTCTCTCTCTCCCTCTTTCTTCCCCTCTCTAAAAATCATTTAAAAATATTTTTAAAGATTTTTTTAGAAAAGAAAAATAAATAAGAATTATTTAATGACTGTGCAAATAAATGAATGATGAGGTGTCCAATTTTCCTGAATTGTTTTTCCTTCCCCCAGGATCGAGGCAGTTTGAATTGTTTGGGTTATCATGATTGTTTTTATTTAGCTCATTGAAATGCACCCCATGTCCTGTGGGCAGGACATCTCTGGGGCAGCCAAGGAGGGAGTGGATGGTGAGAAGGATCCTCATGGAACCCAGCACGGACACCCCGGGAGCTTGCTGGACGAGGTTGTGAGTTTTGGACTGAATTCTGCCCTGTCCTGCCCTCTCTGGGGAGTGTTTGGCCAGAAGCATAGTAAGTGGGAGGACCAGGAAGGCACTGTGGAGTCTTGTAAATAAGGAACAAAGACTTCCCAACACATAGCTTTTGTTTATTCAACTATTCCTTGCAAGCAGTGGGCTGAAGGAACCCATGTTACCTGGTTGCTGGGCAACGTGGTTGGAGAGGCTAAGAGCTCTGGGTCAGCGCCTGGTTCAAAGCCAGACTCTGCCAGCGTTGCCTTGCTCCAGACTCAGTTTGTCCATCTGCAAAATGGGGGAGGCACTAGCACTTGTTTCATTGAGTTGCCAGGATTCCATTAAATTACAGAGTCCTGTGCCAAATATGCAGTCCCCATTTGCCCCTCTAAAGCCGTCTCACCCCTCGGTCACGTGGGTGGCTGACCTGGATGAACTGCAAGCACAGACGCCCTTGTCCAAGGGCTTCCGGTCGGGTATAACGTAGGGGTAAGAGGAGAGAGGCTAAGTGTTTGCTCCTGGTCCCTCCCCGAGGAGTCACAGCAGGTTGGCTGCCTCCCTCTCCTGAAGACCCTTCTCCTCGAAGGCTACACTCTCCAAGCCTGGGAACCATAACTTTACCCCCTCCCCCTTCAGGACGAGGGGCTATTGGCCCTGGATCCTTGATCATCTCTTGTTGGTTTACCTTAATCCTGGGACAGCTTTGCAACAAGTCTCTTTGTTAAGCTCTCTGTTGATTCTGGTTACGATTAGAGGAGAGAGATCTGAGTATGTCTCAAGGTTGTGCATGGAGCATCTCTCCCGTGAACTGGTCCACGGGAAACTCGCAATAAATGCCTGATGAATGCAATACTGAAGCAGAGGGCCTCAGCATGTGCTCCCCTCGGGGGTCTGTGAGGTCAAAATTATCTTTAGAACAATACTAAGACATGACTGAGTTGCCTTCTGATGGTGTGCGTCGATGGATAAAACTGGGGCCCCGGCAGAAGTCAAGGCGGTGGCTCCCAGTATCCTAGAAGTCACTGTGCCCTCTCTGGGTAGCTCAGTTGGTGAGAACAACCTCCCGATAGGCCACGGTTATCAATCCCCCCTCAGGGCACATACAAGAATCAACCAATGAATGCATAAATAAGTGGGACAACAAATCAATGTGTCTCAAAAAAATCAATAATGCCCTGACTGGTTTGGCTAGGTAGACAGAGTGTTGGCCTGCAGATTAATAGGTCCCAGGTTTGATTCCAGTCAAGGGCATGTACCTTGGTTGTGGGCACATCCCTGGTAGGAAGTATGCAGGAAGCAGCTGATCAATGTTTCTCTCTCATCAATATTCCTAATTCTCTATCCCTCTCTCTTCCTTTCTGAATATTTTTTTAAAATTCAATAAAACATAAATGAAAATAAAGTTGTATCCTTCACTATCACACACTCAGTTTAAAAATCTATATATATAAAAGCCTAAGTGACAAGTTGACCAGTTGCTATGACCACCAGGGGACAGACACTCAATGCAGAAGCTGTCCTGTGGTGATCAGTGTGCTCCCATAGCCACCCTCCCAGCCCTGATCAGGGGTATGCTGGCCAACCTCCCACGGCCTCTCCCGGCAGCAGCTTGCCCCCCGACCTGCCCCAATTGGGGGGGGGGGCAGCCAGCCAACCTCCTGTGGTCCCTCTCCCGAGCCGCCAACTTTCCATGGTCTCTCCCTCCCAGCCAGCCTGCCCTCTGATACACCTCAATCGCCGGCCAGGCTGAGGGACCCCACCCATGCACAAATTCGTGCACCAAGCCTCTAGTAGCTAAATAAATGTAAAAAGGTTCTTCAAATGTCAGTTTCACTGAACCAAGTCATGACACAGCAGGAAGCATGCAGGCCGCATGGCCAAGTACAATGGTCTTCGTGGGGAAAAGTGCGGGGATGATTGTTGGTGTCAAGGATTGAACTAGTAGTGCTTTATGTGCTTGTCTGGCAGACATCTTCTCGAAAAAAGTGAGCTTGTTCCTTCAAGGAAAGCTATAGACAGGACTTGTCACAAAATGATAAGCATTGATACACCTTTTATTTTGTTGTATTGTATTTTATAATATACTTTTATTGATTTCAGAGAGGAAGGGAGAGGAAGAGGGAGAAAGAAAAATCAATGATGAGAGAGAATCATCAGTCGGCTGCCTCCAGCACACTCCCTGCTAGGGATTGAGCCACAACCTGGTCATGTGCCCTGACCAGGAATCGAACCGTCAACTCCTGGTTCATAGGTCAATGCTCAACCACTGAGCCACGCCAATTGGGCTATATGCTTTTTGTAAGTATACCTTTGTTTGCCTTCTTACTCATTTAATTCTGGTCCCACTCGGCCCACATCCACCTGCCTTTTTGATAGCAAGGACCAAAGCACCTAGTGTGTGGCCCATAATAGGACCTCAATAAAACTTACTGGAGAAATATACAAGTGAGTGAGTGAATTAATGAACTGACTATTCTTTCTCCATAATATTAGCAGATCCTCTTTGGAAGGACCCCCCAACATCTGTGTCAATCTGCTCATTACAACAGCCCAGTCCAAATGTACTTATGTATTTCACACTCCTAAGGAGCAGCTGAAATCATAGTTGCAGAAAAACAACCAAAACACACACAGAGAGGGAGCAAGAGAGAGAGAAACGAGCACTGGTTTCCATGACAGTTCACTATTTATTTAAAATGTTAGGAAAATAAATATGCCACAAAGGCCTACAAGCAATCATTAGTCAAAGATGAAAAGCCCAACTGCAAATCTGCTGAAAACCACAAATTCAACAATTGTGTTGGCTGAGTTAGAAATGACCCGACATTAATGATCATCTCAAATGTTCCTGGATCAAGAAAGAAGAGCTAGATGGAAAATAAATTTTAATTTTTTAGATTCCTTTCTTCAAGAGGAAAAAAATGTTGAAAACAAAACAAAAACCAATATCTGTGTTTCATGGTCAATGCCAAGGGTAATAATGGAAGTAAATAATTTAACCGTAATTAAAGCAGAGATCGAAAGGGGACCCTTCTTATGGCACTGGAGTCGTGTGATAATGAAATTATATACTTGCCTGGCTGGTATTGCTCAGTGGTTGAGCATCAAGCTATGAACCAAGAGGTCACGGTTTGATTCCTGGTCAGGGCACATGCCTGGATTGTGGGCTCAATCCCCAGCGGGGGGCCATGCAGGAGTCAGCCAATCAAAAATTCTTTCTCATGCCGAATTCTTTGGCTCAGTGGATAGAGCATCGGCCTGCAAACTGAAGGGTCCCGGGTTCGATTCTGGTCAGGGGCACGTGACTTGGTTGCAGGCACATCCCCAGTGGGGTATGTGCAGGAGGTGGCTGGTCCATGTTTCTCTCTCATCTACATTTCTGACTCTCTATCCCTCTTAATTCCTCTCTGTGTAAAATCAATAAAATATATTTAAAAATAGTTTAAAAGTTAAAAATAATTTTTTTTAAAAAAATCTTTCTCGTCATTGATGTTTCTATTTCTCTCTCCCTCTCTCTGTTCCTCTCTGAAATCAATAAAAATATATTTTAAAATAAAATAAAATACCCACCAGAACCTGATCGAAGCTGAGAATCATAAATTGGACAGTTAATCTATGAAAGAGCACACAGTTCCCAAGAAGACAAAATCCCATGTGCCCCGGGAGAGCCGTGTGTCACAGGGGAAGCAGTGGGACCCGGGGGGAGGGGCCGTGTGAACCAGAGGAGGAGCGGACTCTATTCGTATGGTCCTGAGATAGTCACCATAAAACAAGCAGACTGCCAAAAGAGGAGCGGATTCTATTCAAGTGGTCCTGAGATAGTCACCATAAAACAGGCAGATTGTCAAATGACAGCGGGGAGGGGAAGGAGACCTGGGGGGGAGATAAGAGAACAACCGAAGGACTGGTATGCATGCATATAAGTACAACCAACGAACACAGAACTCTGGGGAGGGAGGGCATGAATGGGAGGTGAGGGGAGGGGGCAATGGTAAGCTATGTACACAGATAATACCTTAATAAATAAATAAAATTAAAATTAAAATTAAAAAAAGAAGACAAAATCCTTCCTCGGGTGCTTGCATGGAACTGAAGGCCCAGCAGCATGGGGGTGAATTATTCCGCTCACTGGGGAAAGCAGGTGCTCCCCGGGCAGGGGGGTGGCTCTGAAGCTAACCGCACTGCGACACCTGGAGGCCTGCTCAGCCCTGAAAGGAGGCAGCTCGGCGATGCACACAACTCACTGATCTCAGTCGCTCCGATCTGGTCTTTGAGATCATGGGGAACAAAAGGGTAATGGAGCGACTGCTGAACATGAAAGAGTACTTCACAAAGACTCCGTACAATAAAGCTAATATGATTTATACTTGCCCAACAAGAACATTCCTTAAAGGAAGGCAGGCCAAAATGGAAAGCATATTCCCAGGACGCACCAGTGCTTACGAAAGACATAATTTTAGCGGAGATGTCATCCTTTTGAAGAATTTCCATGCTTCACCCCAGCGGCTGGCAAATAATTTCTTCCCTAAAAATTTGAGACGATTTGTGAGAAACGTAATGAATCTGAGGGAGGCGACAGAAAAGATTTCTAGGAAACAGTCTCCAGGTTCTGCGGTGGAGTTATGTCCTGTCCAATGTCTCCCCAGGGGAGAAGCAAGGAAAGGAATGGAAATAAGTATAAGGAGCATTTAGTAAATGTCAAATATTGTGCTTGGTGCCGGGGACCCAGAAGCGAAAGAAGCAGACCATCTGCTCGAGTAGTTTAGGGCAGACGAGGAGGAGAGACAGATTTTTTTTTCAAAGTGAAAAGCAGCAATCTTGTGCTGTGAGTGGATGCCACAGGGATGCTCTGATTCACGGCAGGAGGGCGGGGGCGTCCTGAAGGCCTCTCGAGAAAGGCATCATTGAAGGTGCATCTCTACAAATGAATAAGGGTGAGCCGGGAGACATGGGCACAAAGGCAGGTTTGCAAAGCAAAGCACTCCAAACACACCCTCGTTCCAGACAACCTGCTTCTTCTCCTAGGCTTCTAATGCCCGTGAATAGCCCCAAAGTGTCCCTACAGACACCCACAAGTCCATTCTTGATCCCTATTCCTCCCTCACTGAGCCCGCTCATCCTGCCCCGAAAATGGCCAACTCGTCTCTCAATCAAGGCACCATAATCATGCCCCCCTCATAAGGTTTTACCTTAATACCTCTACAGGAACACTCTCCTGGAGGACAAGAGAATAAATCATGTGTGTGTGTGTGTGTGTGTGTGTGTGTGTGTGTGTGTGTGTGTTTTGTGGGTGTGTGTTTTGTGTGTGTGTGTGTGTGTGTGTGTGTGTGTGTGTGTGTGTGATTTAACCTTTTGGGAAGTAATTGGATGATGAACACTAAAAGCTTTTAAACTATTCATATCCTTGGATCCAGTAATTTGTTTTCCAGGACTATATCCTTAGCAAATAATTAAAAATATCAAAAGCACTGTAGAAAAAAAGTGTTCAGAATTTATATATATATAAAAGCTCAGCAACCAGAACAACGGGTGGCTATGACATGGACTGCAGCAGCCTACCAGCCTGATGGGGCCGATTGGGGGCGGGGCTGGCCGGCCAACCACCTGCAGCCTCTCCCCCAAGCCAGCCCCACCCCCAACCACTCCCCACACCCAGATCAGGGGCGGGGCCAGCTGGCCAACTGCGCTCAGCCCCTCCCTGCTGCCAGCCCAGCTCAATGGGGCCCCATGGGGCCAACCAGCCGCACCCCACCCATGCACCAGGCCTCTGGGGTGGTTTATAACAGAAAAGTAGTAGAAATGACCCAACTATCTAACAAGAGAGGGTAATTCGGTATCTCTGTGGTATAAAGAGCTTACAATAATATGAGGAAGGGAGTATGTTACAGAGAAAAATCAAGATACGAAATGGTAGAGTATGGCCACACTTTTTAAAAATCTATGCCAAAAAAACTAAACAGAAATATATCAAAAATGGCAAGGCTGTCTTTGAGGCGAGGGAACAAGATTACACCTGACGTTCTTCCCCTCTTCTGACTCCTTCATTCTCAATGTTTCTATAATAAATACAAATGGGTTTTGTATTTGTTGTTTGTAATTGTACAACTAGTACATGAACATATTATTGTTGTTTAAAATTCAAACATCAAATATAGTTCCCTAGATTGCCATCAGTGATAATACACTTAACATTCAACTAATTGTATTTCTAGACCTTTTTCTAGACATGCACAACTATACAGATGTACCTATAAAATGCATAGTATTGTTTTATGTGTGAGTATTAGGAGGCCAGGGGAGAGAGAGAAGGTGACATCGAGAATGAAGAGGAAGAACTAATGGGAAGAGATATTACAAGCAAAGAAAATCATTTGTGGCCCAGCCGGCTAGCGTCGCGCAGTGGTTGGGCGTCAACCTATCAACCAGGAGGTCACAGTTCGATTCCCAGTCGGGGCTCATGCCTGGGTTTCAGGCTTGATCTCCAGTGTGGTGTGTGCAAGAGGCAGCCAATCAATGATACTCTCTCATCATTGATGTTTCTATCTCTCTCGCCCTCTCCTTTCCTCTCTGAAATCAATCAAAAAAAATTTTATTTTTTTTTTACAAAAGGGAATCATTTGTGAAAAGATGCTGAGAGCAGAGACAGAAGATGCTTAGCAGAGAGAGGGGGGCCTAGTTGAAAACCAGTGAGAAGTTCTGAGTGGTTGAAGCATAAATTGCCCAGAGTTCTGGGCTGGGACCGCATTTGAAACAGCAGGAGTTTTAGACTAAAATTCTGAAAAATTAAACATAAGCACAGTCATGACTGAGAAAATGTCCAGGGAGTGCTCAGAACATTTTTCCACCTTCCTCCCTCTAAACACACACCCAGCCCTTCTTTCCACTCAGCTCTGTCTCCATCAATTTTTCCCCAGGCAATGATGTTCCCTCCATTAGGATCTTCAGGCTTCATTACACACGATGTCTTCATGAAACCAACGTAGCGAGTCCTAAATCAGAACCTGAAGCTGACGGAGCTGAACCCCATGTGTCCCCGGATGGGACGTCCCAGTGGAATACCCCAGTCTTCCGGGAGGGCCCATCCCCTTCCTGTGATGTCGAGTCCCCCGTCCCCAAGATCTCTGAAGACCTGGGGGCCATGTTTCTCCTGAATCCATCTCATAGCCCGTTTCTCCACCACCACAGCTTCCAACTCAAGTGGCTTTCCTTCGTCCTTCCTCAGCCGCCTTCACCCACACGCACTGAGCACCTCTCATTCCTCCAAAGAACCACTAGCACAGGTTGCTGCGTCTGGCAGACTTTTCCTCAGCTTTGCGGGTTGCAGAAAACAACCTCAAACTCAATGCCGGGCGTCGCCACAGAGTCAATGGGTCAGCTGCTTCCTACTACCGGGAATGTCTCAGCAGTGTGCCTCTGAGCCCGTACCCTCCCACCTGCCTCTTTCTCTCTCTGACCCCTCCTCTCGTCCCCTACCACTGAACCTCCCAGGCTCTCCCTCCCAGCTGCTTCCTTCCCCAGGTCACGTCTCCCCATTGGTTTCTCTCCCCTTCCCCACTGCGGCCTTCCCTTCCTCCATCAAGGGTGCCAACCGGGTGCTCATACTCCTCTGGGTGCAAGCCAGCCCTTCCCAAATGCAGGGCACCCCCAACCTTCCCCAGAGCATTCCGTCCTTCCCACCATGTGGTCAGAAAAGAGCGCCCGCTGCAGTGCATCGGTGAAATACGTCTGGTCCAGCCAGTCCCAGCCCGGAACCCGCTTCCGGAAACCCTACCATCCCTCAGAGGCCAACACCTGCCCGCATTTATTTTTATGTATTTTTTAAAATATATTTTATTGATATTTTACAGAGAGGAAAGGAGAGAGATCGAGAGCTAGAAATGTCGATGAGAGAGAAACATAGACCAGCTGCCTTTTGCACACCCCCTACCGGGGAATGTGCCTGCAACCAAGGTACATGCCCTTGACCGGAATCGAACCTGGGACCCTTCAGTCCGCAGACCGACTCTCTACCACTGAGCCAAACCGGTTTCGGCTTTTAAAATATATATATATATATATATATATATATATATATATATATATATATTATTGATTTTTTTTTACAGAGAGAAAGAGAGAGGGATAGAGAGTTAGAAACATCGATGAGAGAGAATCATTGATCAGCTGCCTCTTATACACCCCCTACTGGGGATGTGCCCGCAACCCAAGGTGCATGCCCTTGACCGGAATCGAACCCGGGACCTTTCAGTCCCCAGGCCGACACTTGATCCACTGAGCCACACCTGTTTCAGCTCCCTGCCCGCATTTAAGCCAAGTGTCAACATGCTGAGCACGGCTTAGCAGATGCTCTTGGGGAGAGACTACTGCGAATCTTCACCCTTGTCTTCCTTTGGAATTAATTACCGATACCTCCCCAGAGCGTCGTCTGTTCACCCTCATCCGAGGCCTCTTCCTCCCAAGAAGGGCTTTGTTTTGCACAGCTCCTCAGAGGGAAGCAGCAAAATTAAATTACCCAGCTAGTCATCTCTCGGTAATTTCATGTTAGTGGTGAGCACAGGAGTCTCCGGGCTCAGCTCCCAAGGGCACACGCCGTCCCCAGAGATCACTCACCGCCTCCGCGTGTCTGTCCCAGCCCGCCTGTCTGTCTCCCGGGCGCCATGGCAAGGAGGTGCAATCGCCCGTCCAAAAACGCCATGCCCCATTTCCCTGGATGGGCACGCGAAGGCCGGTGTTTCAGAGGCCGTGTCCTGAGACTCTAACGGGCTCCCGAAAACCAGCTCCCATCACCTCACCCTCTGCTCAGAGCCCTCTGACAGGTCCGCTGTGCCAGCCAGGCCTTCCAGCCTGGCTCTCAGAGGACCTCTGTGGCCACCCCCCGTCCTTCCCTGTAGCCCAGAGGCCAGAGTCAAGGTCAAAAGTGGAAGACAGGGGAGGTGGGGGCTGGCAGGTTAGAACTGCCCCAAGGGCTCGTGTCCCACGACACAGGGACCGAGGAGCTAGGAGCTTAAGGCCCCTTGATTCACGGGGAACCACACCTTCCTGCCTTTGCCGGGCGGGGCCCCGGGGACCCTCAAGCCAGGCCTCCTGCTCACCTCCAGGCCCGGCCCCCCCCCAACCCTCTTCCCCATGCTTGACCCCACCCTCTCTTGGTTCCTCCTAAATCTCTCCGAATTCCTTCCCAGCCCCTTCAGGTTCCTCTCACCCTGTCCACCTCTGAGCACCGTGTTTTCAGACGTCAATCCAGAGTCTTCTCTTCTAAATTGCTTCTCAAACCATCTGTCTAAAGCCCCAATCTGGCCAAAGCTGGTTTGGCTCAGTAGATAGAGTGCCAGTCTTCGGACTGAAGGGTCCCGGGTTCGATTCCGGTCAGGAGCTTGTGCCTTGGTTGTGGGCGCATTCCTAGTGGGGGGTGTGCAGGAGGCATTAAAATATATTTTTTTAAATATTTTTTATTGATATTTTACAGAGAGGAAGGGAGAGGGATAGAGAGCCAGAAACATCAATGAGAGAGAAACATTGACCAACTGCCTCCTGCACACTCCCTACCGGGGATGTGCCCGCAACCAATGTACATGCCCTTGACCGGAATCGAACCCGGGACCTTTCAGTCCGCAGACGGATGCTCTTCCACTGAGCCAAACCGGTTTCAGCTAAAATATATATTTTTTAAATAAATAAAATGAAATAAAATAAAGCCCCAATCTGCACTCCCCCACCTGGAAAATCCTCCAACATCCTCCACTGAACACAAGACAAAGTCCAACGCCCTCGGGTCCTTCTTGGCCTCGGCCCTGCCCCCTCCCAGGGCCCTTCCTCCCCGCACGTGGAGATTCCGAGCCACCTCGGAGGTCTTCGGCCAAAGGAAACAGCCACGTCCACCCCTAGCGGCACCAAGTCCTTGCTTGGCTTCTAAACCACTTTGTACAATAACGTCTTGCTGAGTGCTCTGTGTCTGCCACCAGCTCTGAGCAGAAGCCCGGGCCACCGTGAGCAGCCTCTACACTCCCCCCCCCACCCCCTCGGGGCCCCGGGACTTAATGCTCATGGAGTCATTGCTGTCGGCTGAGTACTGCTTCAAGTGCCTTACTGTGAATTTCTTTATATTAAGCTCACTAAGTAGTGTTTTATTGTTTAAAATATATTTGCATTGATTTCAGAGAGGAAGGGAGAGGGAGAAAGAGATAGAAACATCAGTGATGAGAGAGAATCGACGACTGGCTGCTTCCTGCACGCCCCCTACTGAGAATCAAACCCTCAACCCGGGCATGTGCCCTGGACTGAAACTGAACCCAGGGCCCTTCGGTCTGAAGGCTGATGTTCTATCCACTGAGCCAAACCAGCTGGGGCTAAAGTAGTTGTTTCACATGGTTAGTTACCATCATAATAATGTAAGTGATAATATTTATTGTTACCATTTTTTAATATATTTTATTGATTTTTTTTTTACAGAGAGGAAGGAAGAGGGATAGAGAGTTAAAAACATCGATGGGAGAGAAACATCAATAAGCTGCCTCCTGCACACCCCCTACTGGGGATATGCCCGCAACCAAGGTACATGCCCTTGACTGGAATCGAACCTGAGACCTTTCAGTCCGCAGGCCAACGCTCTATCCACTGAGCCAAACCGGTTAAGGCTACTGTTCCCATTATATAGATGAGGGGCCTGAGGTGCAGAAATGTGAGGAAACATCCCCAAGGTTACACAGTTACAGAAGGGGAGATTCGGACCCAGACTGTGGTACAGCATTCTTAATAAGAGCCTCTTCAAGGAACGAACAGGATTATTCAGATGATTCTGCAGCCAGTGGAGGTAAACACTGCTATAGATCCTTCTAGACCTCCACATGGCGACCCATGAACAGAGGGTGAGCCGAAACCGGTTTGGCTCAGTGGATAGAGCGTTGGCCTGCAGACTGAAAGGTCCTGGGTTTGATTCCAGTCAAGGGCATGTAGTACCTTGGTTGCAGGCACATCCCCAATGGGGGGTGTGCAAGAGGCAGCTGATCGATGTTTCTCTCCCATTGATGTTTCTAACTCTCTCTCTCTCTCTCTCTCTCTCTCTCTCTCTTCTTCTCTGTAAAAAATCAATAAAATATATATTTTTTTAAATTAAAAAGAAAAGAGGGTGAGCCTAGAGCCCAGTGCCCAGCTGAAGTGGGCACAGGGTGAGAGACCAGCCTGGACACAGACACGCTAACTTTGTCCCTGCGACTTCTACCCTCCCCTGGTGGGACCCAAACAACAGGAAAGTCATTATTTCCACCACCGCAGGGGAGGACAAGCCAGGCCCGGATTGGCCTGCAGCCAGCATGGCAGGTTCCAGAAACACCCACCATGATCACCATCATGAGATGGAGGCAGGGGAGGGGCCCCGGTTTCAAAAGACCAGGCAGGCGGACACCATAAACCCACAGGGCAGAGCTGAGGCCAGAGACCAAAATCCGAGGCACCAGGCAAAGGCAGAACCCCTCAGGCGGCTGGAGCAGAGACCCTGTCCACCCAGAAAGGCTGTCGTTGGCCAAGGGTGCCGTGGTCCGGCCCACCCAGAGCCCAAGGGAAGAGGGGGAGGATGGGGTTGGCACCTGCTGGGGGGCACAGCTCTTCAGCACCCGGGTCAGAGGTGACACCCAGCAGGCTACTCAGAACCCTGGGACTCCGCCTGGGGCCCACTGTTTGCATTTTAAACACTGCGTGAGCGGGAGGCATGGAAGCTGGCCCCTCCGGAGGAGGAGGGGAGGTGAGAGGTGAGGCCACCTGACACCTGACTCTCGCTCTAACAGAACCCCCATCCTGCAGTCCCCGCTGGGCGGGGGCCAGCACCCGTTCTGACTCCCCGTTCTAGGAACCCCTGGATGGACAGCACTCTCCTCCGCGCAGCCTGGCCCGGCACTCACCCGGTGGGGCTCGTCGGGGAACCCGGGCTTGCTCGGCGGCCTGTCCTGGCGCCGGGACCTCAGGAGCTGCTTGGCCTCCTTTTCCGGCAGAATCGGGGAGGCCCCTGGAAGAGTCAGGACAGGGCCTTAGGGACTCTCGGGGCACACACAGAGTTCACACACAGCACGAGGCAGACGATTAGCAAGTTCAATTTCAGGCAAAACACAAAAGCTCTTTCACTGGGGGCCGTCCCAGGGGACGCGGCATTCCAGGCGGCTCAGAGAGGAATTCTAAACGGTTTCCAATACGGTCGCCCCGGAGCCAGCCCTGCAAGATTAGACATCTTTACCGATTGCAATGGCCCGTTCTTTCGTAAGTGGGTGTTAATGGCATGTTTTTTAAGACATATTTTCTCCAAGTCAATGTGTTTCTCATCCTGTAGGTTTAGCCTTGTGGGGTTTTTCTTTTTTTTAAATCCTCAATACACTAAGCCAAGTCAAGGCTGTTATTGAAAAATACCCCGTGACAACAAGATTCTGTTCAACTCGGTCACCAGGCACGGTCCCTCAAAGAAGATACCATGATAATGAAGTTACATTACGTCTTTATAAACACACGCAAGCTCTAAAGGGCACCATCGAATAAAAGTCTACCAAATTTTGTGATCTCATATAAACTCTAAAAGAAGGCATACTCAGCCGAAACCAATTTGGCTCAGTGGATAGAGCATCGGCCTGTGGACTGAAAGGTCCCGGGTTCAGTTCCGGTTGGGGGCATGTACCTTGGTTGCAGGCACATCCCCTGTTGGGGTGTGCAAGAGGCAGCTGGTCGATGTCTCTCTCTCATCGATGTTTCTAATTCTCTATCCCTCTCTCTTCCTCTCTGTAAAAAAATCAATAAATTTTTTTTTAAAAAAAAGAAGGCATACTCAAAGATTTATCATCATTTTTGAGAATTAATATTCAAATACATCCAAATATTTAAAACAAAATGTGTCTCCTAAGGATACCAATTCTGGGAGCCTGCTCTTAGAAAAAAACAAAACACTGGATCGCTATCCATTAATATGTACTTAGACAAACAATACACATCCTATTTGAAATGAAGAAGAAAAACATACCTGAGAAAGATAAGCCAGACTTATTCCAGTTTATCACACCCGCCTAGAAATCAGGCTGAGTTTCTGCAGTGAATGCTCACCTGAGGAGGTCAGGGAGGTGAGCAAAAGCACGAACACCAGGAATCTCTTCATCCTGCCTGGGTCCCCGCTCCGCCTGCTGCTGCTGCGAAATGAGTCTCGCACCCCGTGAGCCGGCCTATTTGAAGGAAGCCGGGTCCGGCCCCGGGCTTGTTTGTGCTTTGACTGGCAGCGCCGACCGGCGTGATGCTAAGTGCATCTGACCCCGAGTTTTTAATACGACCAAGAAAACATCTTCCTCTGAGTGCCTGCAAAATGCTCATCCTGAGGCAGGAAGTTATCCCTCCCGTAATGTGACTTGCGGAGCTGGAATTTGAGAAAGCAGCATGCGACACGCGTGTTGCTTCCACAGATGTGTGTTCCTCACCCAGGAGTATGAGTTCTCGCCTGCCGCTTCAGGGTACGCGCCCATTTCATGGAGAATGAAGCATCTCTGGCGTCTGCCTATCTGATGGCTTTTTTTTTTTTTCCAAAGCCCCTTCACCAGTCTAATTTGATTTCCCCAATCCTTTCAGAGGCGAGCAGGGACATTGGCAAGGGTGAGGATGAATTTTTTTTTTTTTTTTTTTTTTTTGCTGACTTTGGAGCCAGAAAGACCAAGATGCGTGTCCTGGCTTCACCTCTTTCTCGAAATGTACCCTTTGGTAAGTCACCTTTCCTGAACTTGTTTCCCCTCCAGGAAAAAGGAGTGACAGCACCTCTCTGGTGGGGTGTGATTAGGAGGGAGAGGAGCCGCATGGCAGCTAGTCCTACTCACCATCCTTCATCCCCTTCGCATAAAGGAAGCGGGGTTCAGACAGGCGAAATCATACCCAGGGGCGCACATTATGGATGCTGAAATAGAGCCTTCTGTCATAAAGCTTTAAGTAGCCATATTCCATGCCTTTTATTTTTTTTCAAAGACAATAAAATCTCAATTAGCTAAAGTCCTTTAAATTTAAATTGCCCAGGCGATGCGGCTCAGTGGTTGAGCGTCAACCCATGAACCAAGAGGTCACTGGTTTGATTCCTGGTTAGGTCACATACCCGGGTTATGGGCTCAATCCTCAGTGAGGGGCAGAGGGGGAGAGAGGAGTTTGTAGAAGGCAGCCAATTGGTGATGTTTCTCTTTCATCGATGTTGGTCTCTAACCCTCTTCCTTCCTCTTTCTCTAAAAATCAATAAAACATTTTTTTTAAATAAATAAATTGCCTGTCCATATCACATAAAAGAATTATTAAATGTATTACAAAACTATGCCTGGACAGTGTGTGACCTTTTTGGGGGGATAAAATTCTCAATTCACAGCAATGATCTGATGTTTCAGTGGTTACTTTGCCAGCTCAAAAGAAAACAATCCTCTCTCGGTATTGTCTGAGTTTATGCTAATGCTGTGTAACTGATATGAAATCCAAATCTTCCGCCCACTCTGTTGATATAGAAATAGTCTGAAGAGCTTGTAAGCAAGAGGAAAAAAAAATCATACATTGTTAGCCAAGTTGCCTCGTATGTTAATTTGCCCAAAATTAGATGTTTGGTTTTATGTATTCTATGGCTATTAATGTTTCTCTGTGTTTATACAGCTTTCAAAAACTGAGGAATTTTAGGGGCTTTATTTTAGAAACATATTTGTCACATTAAACATCTTGGTTTTTTAATGTACATTGTCAACTTGTTGGGGTTTTTTTTCCCCCGGCCTTGTGATTGGATCAAACACTAACTGTATCGTCTTATCAAATAAACATCATCTTTTGTAAACCAGAAAAAACAACTTAGACGTAACTAGAAATTTCTAGTGTCCGATGTAATTTTACTACAAAGTATTTTTTTCATTCAGTAACTTTTGTTTATATCGACGATGTCCAATAAAAACATAATGTGATCCACAGATGTAAGCCACATGTGTAGTTCACATTTTTCTAGTAGCCACATTTTTTTAAGTAAAATAACACATGAAACTTTTTCTATTATGTCTTATTTCACATGAAATATCCAAAATATTCTTATTTCAACATGTAATTAAGATCAACAAATTATAAATGAGATATTTTACTTTTTTTCTTTTTTTTTCTTTTTTTGTACCATGTCTTCATAATCTGGTATGTATTCGACACTTACATATTTCACATGCTCAGTGGCCACATGTGGCTCATTGCTGCCACACTAACCACCATGGGGCTAGACTTTGTAACCTATATTAATGTCTGCTGTGCTGTACTACTAAAACTAACATAAAAGAATGTTAAGTGCCAACTATAACTGAAAAATAAAGTAAAAATTTTAATGAGAAAAATAAATCTTACATGTTTAAAAAAATAAGAAAATAGCTCTAGCCGGTTTGGCTCAATGGGTAGAGCGTTGGCCTGTGGAATGAGGGGTCCCGGGTTCTATTCTGACCAAGGGCAAATGCCTGGGTTGTAGGCTTGATCCCCAATAGGGGGCGTGCAGGAGGCAGCCGGTCAATGATTCTCTCTCATCATTGATGTTTCTATCTCTCTATCCCTCTCCCACTCTCTGAAATCAATAAAGAAATATATTTTTTATTTTTTTAATATATTTTATTGATTTTTTACAGAGAGGAAGAGAGAGGGATAGAGAGTTAGAAACATCGATGAGAGAATCATCTACCAGTTGCCTCTTGCACGCCCCCTACTGGGGATGTGCCCGCAACCAAGGTACATGCCCTTGACCGGAATCGAACCTGGGACCCTTCAGTCCGCAGTCCAACGCTCTATCCACTGAGCAAACCGGTTCTAGCAGAAATATATTTTTTTAAATAAGAAAATAAAAGTCATGAATTGGTTAATTTTGGAATTTTCCAGTTAATATATCGGGATCGCTATTGGCCATAGGTAACAAACTTCAGAAAGTCAAACTGCCAATAAGGAGGCAGTAGTGTACTGGTGTTGTGAGCAAACCAAGTATAGTCAAATGCACAAAAGATGCTAGTTGGTTTTTTTGCTAAAGTTTGAAATGCCTTATTTGTCAGAACAAGGCTTACTAGTCAATTTCCTTTACATATTACATTTACTTGCATTTGTTGAATAGGAACTATTTTGAAGAGATAGGAAAGAATCCTTCTTTATTTTCTCACAAAACCCAGAATCCTTACTGAGCCCCACAAGAGCCTGTATTAAGAGAGACCTTGCTTTGGGCGATGGGTGCAAGATGCTGTGCGCAAATGATGTTTTGTTGAGTTGTACACCTGAAAGCTGTGTGGTTTTGCAAGCCAATGTCATCCCAATAAATAAAATAAAATAAAATAAAATAAAATAAAATAAAATAAAAAAGAAGCTGTGTCACCTGCTCCTGATGCCTTTCCCAGCCCCATTCGGACAACTCCCCTCCAGCTCATGCCAATCCGGTCACACTTGGTTACTCTCAACCTAACAAGTGCTTTTCCACCTCGGGACCTGTGCACATTCTCTTCCTCCCTCTGGGTCCTTCTCATCCTTCAGGTTTCCGTTTGAAATGTCTCCTGCTCAGGCAGGCCTGCCTTTACCGGCCTACTTAATGAAGGTTCCCTACCCCCGCCACCATTACTATCTCACAGCACTCACCACAATGCATAAAGATTGTCTTTGTATATATATTTTTTTAAGTCTGTCTCTTGAACTGGACTGTAAGCTCTAAGTAAGATTCAATCACTTTCCCAATTTGAAGACAGGCGGGACCTCCCGTGAACCGGAGAGGTAGCACTGGAGACAGTCAGGGGCCTGTATCCCACCCTGGGATGCTGGTCCAAGGTCTCCATGGAGACGGCCCTTCAGGTGGGATACTGGCAGGGCCGTTCAAATGCCCATCAGCCGGGCCCCTGAGGGACACTGGGGGAGGGGATGGCTATGGAAAAAAACTGAAAAAGCAAAGTCATCTTATTGTGACGTCCCCTGGTGGGGAGAATTCTCTTCTACCCCTCCCCTCCTTCCCAGGAAAAGCAGCAGCCAGATCAATTAGCTGAGTCAGGAGGGCTCACAGCTGAAGATGCAATTTCCCCAAAATCCACAAGGTGGCAGAGCAAAAGAGCAGAACCAGGGACAACCAAGATCGGGAAACTCAAGGCCGCGCTAAGGTTAACTATTCTCAAAGTTGCCAGCAAATCCCAGAGAATCTCCTGGGTGTGGAAAGAGAGAGTGCTACAGTGCCTAGTTTCCTATGCTTTTAATTAACTTGAAGATCGTCATCAGATGCTCGGGCCTAGGAGAGCTGCACTGCCCATATGACACTTGAGAAAAGGTAAAGGGCCGAAACCGGTTTGGCTCAGTGGATAGAGCGTCGGCCTGTGGACTGAAGGGTCCCGGGTTCGATTCCGGTCAAGGGCATGCATGTACCTTGGTTGCGGGCACATCCCCAGTAGTGGGTGTGCAAGAGGCAGCTGGTCGATGACTCTCTCATCGATGTTTCCAACTCTCTATCCCTCTCTCTTCTTCTCTATAAAAAATCAGTAAAATATATTTTTTTAAAAAAAGAAAGAAAGAAAAGGTAAAGGAAGAATGCCACCATCCGTATTCACAGCACCCTAACATAACTTAATCCCTTGCGTGGTTTCCCGTCTTTTTTTTAACTCTCCTAAACAGTGACAGAGCTGGTCAATGTTTCTCTCTCATTGACGTTTCGAGCTCTCTATCTCTCTCCCTTCTTCTCTGTAAAATATCAATAAAAAATATTTTTTTAAAAAAATTAATATAAGACACTGTCTTATTTTCGGGGAAACAGGGTAGGAATGGATCCCCCCCGCCCCCCTGGTGTCCACACCCCATGCCCTTCGGCTCTCTTTCCCTCTCCATGCCCTCAGCCTGCTGCACAAACACACACCTTCCTGTTTGGAGCGGCGACACAATGGAAGACGGCTTGGCCTTGCACGGGGCCCTTTCCGGCCCGCGGCGTGCTTCCCCACGGGGGCTATCGCTTCCGCTCGGGGCCAGGACACTGGCCTCCACGTGAGCCTGCCCAGCAGGTGAGGAGGGGAGCCAAGGTCAGCGGCAGGCTCCTGACGGCCGGCGCCAGGCGTCTCTCCAACCTAAACAGGAATGACAGGAGCGCTGGCAAAGGTGTGGGAATGCCGGGTGGCACACGTACACACACGCGAGGGGAGGGGGGCCCGGGCGGAATCGCTGGTGAAACCACCTCCAAGGCTACTACTGTCATGTTCCATTTCATTCCGGGGGAGAGAAGTGCTGGGCCTTTAAGTGGGAGAGAACAGCTCTGGTTCTTCAGGGGAAAAGTACTGACGTGTGTGTTGTTTTTCTCTGTGGGAGCTCAGCTGCGATAAGCTTGGGTGAGATAAGAGAAAGTCTTAGCGACCAACGGCCCTCTCTCGAACCTTCAGGCGCGTCAGAGCCACCTGGAGGCTCGTGAGACATCTGAGAAAGCCTTGGAAGTGGAGAATGAAGACAAAAGGCACCAAAGAAAAGAGCAAACTGGGGCAGAGATGATGCAGGCCGGCAAGCAAACAACCGCCGCCACCAATATCCTCTGAGAGATCTTCTTTTTTTTTTTTTTTTTGCTCCCACAAAATGTAAACAGGATGCTGGGAAAAGGAATATTCACAAAATAAATCAACACAGAATTTTTCAAAATTAGAAGCCATCATATAAATTAAAAACTAAATTAAAAGATGCATTGATTGAGCTATGAAATTTTTTTAGAAAAATAGAGCAAAAGGGAGAACAAGAGAGAGCTGTTAACAACAACAACAAAAAAAGAGTAAAAAAAAATTTTTTTTAAAGAGTACCTCTATCCAAATGAGTTGAAAACTTATGTCTACATAAAAAATTTGCACACAGCCTAAACCGGTTTGGCTCAGTAGATAAGAGCATTGGCCTGCGGACTGAAAGGTCCCAGGTTCGATTCCGGTTAAGGGCATGTACATTGGTTGCGGGCACATCCCCAGTAGGGGATGTGCAGGAGGCAACTGATCGATGATTCTCTCTCATCGATGTTTCTAGCTCTCTATCCCTCTCTCTTCCTCTCTGTCAAAAATCAATAAAAATATATATTTTTTAAAAATCTGCACACAGATGTCCACAGCAGTTTATTCATAATTGCCAAAACTCAGCAGCATCCAAGATGTCCCTCGGTAGGTGGACAGATAAACAGGCAAACCCAGACGGTGGGATAGTATTCAGCACTTAAAAAGAAATGACCCTGAAAAGACATGGCGGGGCCTTACGTACACATTACGCAGTGAACGAAGCCCACCTGAGAAGGCTACATCCTGTGTGATGTCAACCAGACGATGCTCTGGAAAAGACGAAGCGGGGGAGACGGTAGAAAGATGAGTGGTCGCCAGGGCTTAGAAGGGAGGTGGGGATGGAGAGCCGGAGCACAGAGGGTGTGTAGGGCGGTGAAACCCTCCTGTATCACACACTGGGACGGTGGGTGCACTTGTCCAGATCCACAGAACGCACAGTGCCAAGAGTGGGCCCTCGTGATAAACGGGGGACTTTGGGTGACAGTGGTGGGTCCAGGAAGGTTCCGAGGCTGCGGCCAATGTGCCTGTGGCGCCCCCAGGTGATGGCAGAGGGGCTGTGCGTGTTCGGGGACAGGGAATGTACGGGAACTCTGTACTTTCTACTCCATTTTGCTGTGAACCTAAATAACTGCTCTAAAAAATAGAGTTTATATTTTTTAAAAGGGACAAGTAGAGAGGACTGTCAAGGTTTCATGTTCCAACAACAGAAGTATCACAAAAGAGGAACTCAGACAGCAGCGAGGAATCAACAAAGTAACTGTGTAGGACGGAAGGACGCGATCCGATCTGCTGGACCGGAAGGACCCAGCCAACCGGCCAACGCGGAGGCGGGCGGGCCCCCCTCTGTGGGCCGTCAGAACACCAGAGGAAAAGAGAAGGTTCCACAGGCTTCCAAAGGGCGAAAACCAGTCCCACTCCAGGGACCAGGGACAAGAATGACCTCAGACATCGCTTCAGCGACACCAAGAGTGGATAGGTGGAACAATGTGTTCAATGTCGTGAAGTAAAATAATCATTCCCAACCCCGGAACTCTACACCAGATAAACAACCAGGTGTGGAGGGCTGAATAAAGAAATGTATAGACAGCCGAAACCGGTTTGGCTCGGTGGATAGAGCGTCGGCCTGCGGACTGAAGGGTCCCGGGTTCGATTCCGGCCAGGGGCATGTACCTTGGTTGCTGGCACATCCCCAGTAGGGGTATGTGCAGGGGGCAGCTGATCGATGATTCTCTCTCATCGATGTTTCTAACTCTCTATCTCTCTCTCTTCCTCTCTATAAAAAAAATCAATAAAATATTTTTTTAAAAAAGAAAGAAATGTATAGACAGGCAGGGAGGGCCTCAAATGATGAATGATGCCTCCTGTGTGCCCTCATTCTAAAAGTTACTGACAGATGTGCCCCACAGAGAGAGAGAGAGAGAGAGAGAGAGAGAGAGAGAGAGAGAGAGAAAGAATTCACCAAGAAAGGGGAAGCCACAAGGCCCAGGAAACAGAGCGAAAGGAAACCCCAGGATGACCACTGTGCCCACGTGTCCATGAAGTGCAGACACGTGGGCACAGACAGCCGACACATAATTCCTTTATAGTTCTTTTTTTAAAATTATATTTTATTGATATTTTACAGAGAGGAAGGAGAGAGATAGAGAGCGCTAGAAACGTCAATGAGAGAGAAACATCGACCAGCTGCCTCTTGCACACCCCCTACAGGGGATGTGCCCGCAACCAATGTACATGCCCTTGACCGGAATCGAACCCAGGACCTTTCAGTCCGCAGACCGACGCTCTACCACTGAGCCAAACCAGTTTCGGCTCCTTTATAGTTCTTAATAATAGTAACTCTATACGGTGAGCCTGGGGCTGATTATGCATGTTTTGTTTATCCTGACAACCGTGAGCTGGTGGGGTCCCACTTCCCCAACCCCTGGATCAGTGGAAGATCCTCATTTCTCCCGAGGAGCATGCCGTGCTAACCTTTCTGTGAGAACTGGAGGGGAGTCCTAGGGAGCTAAGAGGGCAAAACAGAAAGCAACCTCTCTCCCAGCCATGTGTTTAGTGGCATTCCGACCACAGGCCTGCCCACTTGCCCCAGGACCTGCCCACTGGTTTTTGTGTTCCCAGGTGGGAGCTTGTGGGGGAAGCTGGATTCAGACTCGGAACCAGACCTGGCTCCGCTTACCTCCTCCGAGAGCTTCCTATTAACGCAAGGTCACGGCTGCTTCCTGCTGGGGCAGGTCTGGGTTTATCGTTCTAAACCAAACCATATTGTTTCGGGACACTTTCGGGGGTGGGGAAACATTAAGGAAAGCCATGGAACGAAGAGCACACAGATGAAGACGGCAGTTTCCTGCCGGGGGAGGAAGGGTAGCTGGCAGGTGGGCGCGAGAGAGGCTCCAAATGTTCTTTTTAAAAATAATAATAACTTAATTTATTCCCAACAACCATCATTTTGCTGTTACCCGCATATTAAGTATGATATTCCTAGTGAGTGGCCATGTGATTAAATCTGCTTCATTCTTTTTGAAAAACCTCGATTAATACTTTGTGATGCAGCCATTCAGAAGCGTGGTTCTGAGTTTCCTCTTAATACTTGGTTGCATGGCCGAAACCGGTGTGGCTCAGTGGATAGAGCGCCAGGCCTGCGGACTGAAAGGTCCCGGGTTCGATTCCGGTCAAGGGCATAGGTACCTTGGTTGCGGGCACATCCCCAGTAGCGGGTGTGCAAGAGGCAGCTGATGGATGATTCTTTCTCATCGATGTTTCTAACTCTCTATCCCTCTCTCTTCCTCTCTGTAAAAAATCAATAAAATATTTTTTTTTTTATAAAATAAAATACTGGGTTACATGACTTTGATCCCTGAAAAGGCCCTTCGGAAAGCTACGCGGACCCAAATGGAGAACGGGCCTGGCGAAATCGCGGCTCCCTCTCCAGCTCCGTCCCACCGAGCAGAGGTCTCAGGGCCCGTCCGGCCATGTCCTCGGTGGCTCCCTCCCCGACTGGAACGCACAGCAATATTATGTCTTCAACTCCCAGCATCAAAACCCACGGAAATTATGTGTCTGGGAGACGTGAGGTCTGTCTGACCAGACAGGTGTGTACATATTTTTGCCAAAACTTATCGAATGGCACCTTTAACGTGAGACACTGCTCTCCAAGTAACTGAGAAGTTGGGGTAACTCGATGGTGCCTTGATGGCTCAAGAAGAAGCTTCAGGATGTTCCCAGGGCAATCCTCCGGGGGCCCAGGCTGCCAGGAAACGTCAGGCATCACGGCCCTCCCCTGTCTTGAGTGGAGCAGACTGTTCCTGTTTCGTCCCAGAGGCCTAGCCAAGCAGAGATAAGGCTGGGCCGCGGAGGGAGGGAGGGAGCCGGGCACACGGGGCCCGAGGACATCACCCTTCGGGCAAGTGCAGGGGTTGAGCATGTTGGCAATCAGGACTCTGTGGGGCTCGGGGGTGTGAGTGTACGTGGTGTTTTTCCGAGCAAGTTTCCCTTTGAATTGGAGCCAGTGTCTCCGCCGGCGGAGTGGCAGCAGCTGCGTGAATGGCCCCCTCCTGGCTAGCGCGCCCGGCTGTCACGCCTTCTGCTGGAGGCCCCTTCCTGCTGGGTGCCCTCTCCCCAGAGCCAGGGCTCCTCAGCGCCCCCTGCAGCGGGCAGTACCCAGGGCACCTCCGATCTCTGGTCTCCTGGCCCACTACTCCCCAGGCTGCCCCCCACCCCTTCCTGTCCCCTCCTCTTCCTCCTCTCCCAATGTCCAATAGGTTAACTTTCGTGATGGGTCCACAGGTGTTTATTTTATTAATTTTTAACTCTGCGTATGTTTTATAAAATCTCTCGTATATGTGGTATAGCTCACAATTTAAACAAAAACCAACAAAAAAGGAGTTTTAATAAATACATAAGAGAATTACCTAGGGAAACTGTTAAGAAGGCAGATAGAGCCGAAACCGGTTTGGCTCAGTGATAGAGCGTCGGTCTGCGGATTGAGGGGTCCCGAGTTCGATTCTGGTCAAGGGCATGTACACTGGTTGCGGGCACATCCCCGGTAGGGATGTTTCTCTCTCACCGACGTTTCTAGCTCTCTATCTCTCTCCCTTCCTCTCTGTGAAATATCAATAAAATATTTTTTTTTAAAAAACAAACTGTGGCCGAAGCCGGTTTGGCTCAGTGGTAGAGCATCGGTCTGCGGACTGAGGGATCCTGGGTTCGATTCCGGTCAAGGGCATGTACATTGGTTGCGGGCACATCCCCAGTGGGGAGTATGCAGGAGGCAGCTGGTCGATGTTTTCTCTCATCAATGTTTCTAGCTCTCTATCTCTCTCCCTTCCTCTCTGTAAAATATCAATAAAATATATTTTTTTTTTAAACTGTGCCAATCTCCCCCCTCCACAAGATAGAGAGGAGGTTGAAGATCTGAGATAGGCTTGGATAGGCTTGACTCATACTGTAAATCATTCACACTAGAACTTTCTCTTTTTTTTAAAATATATTTTATTGATTTTTCATGGAGAGGAAGGTAGAGGGACAGAGATCTAGAAACATCCATGAGAGAGAAACATGGACCAGCTGCCTCTTGCACACCCCCTACTGGGGATGTGCCCGCAACCCAGGTACATGCCCTTGACCGGAATCGAACCTGGGTCAGTCCGCAGACCGACGCTCTACCACTGAGCCAAACCAGTTTCGGCCATACTAGAACTTTGTATGGTTGCAGACTTAACAGGGCTCAACCATCCATCCTCTCTAACGTCCCCCCCCTACTTCTGGTTACTCCGCCCAAAATCCTCCCTAAGCCACGCCCCCTGGCAACCCGCCCCTTTCCGCTCAGCCCCGCCCTCTCCCGATGCCCCGCCCCCTCCGGCCTGCGCTCGGCCCTCGCACCTCCGCCCCGCCCCGCGCCCCCGCCGCGCCCACCTTCCTCCGGGCGCGCGCGTGGGGACCGCCGCGGCCTCTCCGCTGGCGCCGCCGCCCCTGGCCGGCCCGGGAAAGGGCCCCCTGCGCGCGGCCGCGCGGGGGCGGGAGGCCGCCCAGGGCCTGGCCCCCCGCATCGCGGCTCCGCCCCGCGCAAGGTAGAGCCGGGGGGCCGGAGGGGCGGAGGCCGGGGTCCAGGAGGCCTGGCGAGGGGTGAGGGCGCGGGGCCTGCGGGGAGCCCAGCCGGGCCTGGAGCCGCTGGGTGCGTGGGAGGCCGGGTGGGTGGCGGGGCGCGGGGTAACTTGACGGTTACGGACGCCGGCCGGCGCCGCGCGGCCCACGTGCGCCGACGCGCCGGGAGCGCGGGGAGGGGAGGGGAGGGGAGCCCGCGGGCCGCAGGGCGAGGTCGGGGCGGAGCGTGGCCGGCGGGGCGCCGCCCCCTCGGCGGGCCGGTCCGCGGGCCTGGAGAGCCGGGGCTCCTACGCTGGGGCTGGGGCTCGGGCTGGGCCGCGCGCGGGGGGAAGAAGGTGCGCGTCCCCCTCCCCGGGCGCCGCCTGGAAGCCGGGAGCAGGGCGGGGCGGCCCCTGGAGCCCCCGAGGTGCACCGCCCGCGTCCCTCTCTCTCTCCTCAGGCGTCCGTCGCCCCCGGAGACGATGGAAGGGGAGAAGCAGCGGCCGGAGCCCTACTCGGGCCTGCTGGCGGACGGGCACCTGGTCCTGTGGACGCTGTGCTCGGTGCTGCTGCCCGTGTGCATCACCCTGTGGTGCAGCCTGCAGCGGTCGCGCCGGCAGCTGCACCGCAGGGACATCTTCCGCAAGAGCAAGCACGGGTGGCACGACACGGACCTGTTCGGCCACCCCACCTACTGCTGCGTGTGCGCGCAGCACATCCTGCAGGGCGCCTTCTGCGACTGCTGCGGGCTGCGCGTGGACGAGGCCTGCCTCCGGAAGGCCGACCAGCGCTTCCAGTGCAAGGAGATCGTGCTCAAGCCGGACGGCGGCAAGGCCCCGGACGCCATGCCCCACCACTGGATACGGGGCAACGTCCCCCTGTGCAGCTGCTGCGTGGTTTGCACGCAGCAGTGCGGCAGCCAGCCCAAGCTCTGCGACTACAGGTATGGCCTTTTTGCGGCTGCAAGATGGGAGTCGGGGTTTTTTTAGGGCGTGGGTGCCCAGGCCCGCTTTGATCTCTGCAAATGGCCCGGAAGTGCCCGGCTTGGAGGAAGCACGCTAATAAACATTGAGGGCAGCTTTGCAATGGTCACATGCTGAGATGATGCTGCGGCGCCGCCTCACGCCTCTGCCAGCCTCACTGACCTTTTGTCTGCCGTTTGGTAAGCTCTCAACTTCCATCCAGAGGTCTCTAAGTGCTGTTGTCCTTCACGGCCACCGTATGTTGGAGTTTAGCTTTTGTTGCTATTATTTCCACTTTATGTAATGGGGGAAAAATGAAGTACGGATAAGTTAACTTTATTCCCTAGAGTCGTAAGAGGGGTTCATCCTTCAGCGTTGTTTTACAAATGCACAAGGAAGACAAGTGTCATTCCAAAGCAGCACTTCAAGGACCTTTTTCGAATTTAGGCATCGATGCTGTAGTGACAAATAACACGTAAAGGTGTACTCCTTTGCTGGTGGTCTTTCAGGACATGTAGCATCTCAGAGGAGAGTGACTTTGACTAAGCCAAAAATATGTTAATGGCTTTCAATACACACTGACCAACATACTTGCGTTTTAAATGTTGTCTGAAACTAGGGAAAGGTCGTGTTAGGGATCGGTAATAAAAGGGAACAGTACTTTGCAGATCATTACTTATTATACCGTTGAGAGAATTGCTGTCAGTAGAAAAGCAGGATTCTAACCCCCTGCACAGGGTTAGGAATGCTGTTGCTGCGAGGCCTTGTCTCAGCCTTAAGTATGGACGTCTTCGTGGTGGTGGGTTTCATTCCTGACGAGCAGAAAGGCCCCTAACCATGATTAAGAACTGATAGAGAAAGGTGGCACTAGATAGCAAGTGACTTTTGATGTCTGTTGTTATCGTTTAATCCATTTTTTTAAAATTAGCGTGAGCATGGTTAGGTCAACACCTATTTCTTTTTTAAATATATTTTTATTGATTTCAGAGAGAAAGAGGGAGGGACATCTGAAAGAGATGCCTCCTGCCCTAGCTAGAGCGTTGGCCTGCAGACTGAAGGGTCCCAGGTTCAATTCCGGTCAAGGGCATGTACCTTGGTTACGGCACATCCCCAGTAGGAGATGTGCAGGAGGCGACTGGTCGATGTTTCTAATGCTCTATCCCTCTCCCTTCCTCTCTGTAAAAAATCGATAAAATATATTTTTTTGAAAAGAAAAGAAAGAGATGCCTCCTGCACACCCCCCAACTGGAAATTGAGCCTGCAACCTGGGCTTGTGCCCTAACCAGAAATTGGTTCATAGGTCAGAGCTCAACCACTGAGCCACACTGGCAGTATCAACCCCTATTTTGTAAGTCTTATTTTTTTTAGTTTTACCCATCAGATTTAGACTCAAGAATTAACTTTCCCAAAACTATTTTTTAAACAACCAGAGTTTTGTTACCACTCACTTTTATTTGGTCTCTTTGTCATTATTTGGCATCCATGAGAGCTAGGTTACCAGTGTCTTTACATTTTATGGTTCTCCCTGTAGGTAAGCTTCAGTCTTCAAGAGCTGGGATTAATTGGAAAGAAGACACGAACTTAGTATTGTTTTCTTTCCTTCCCTTCTTTGTGTTGGTGCAGAATTAGACAAAAGTGGCTGCCATAAGTATCTTAACCGTGTTTCTAGAAAGAACACTAGGGTGGAGGATCAGAGCACTGTGTTTTGCGAAAGAGCAGACGGAGGACCTGCTGTTTAAAACCCTTCAGTTGCTCCCATCACACGCACTGAAGGTCTTTCTGTGTAAACTCCGTGCTTACCACAGTCCTGCATATTCTGCGGACCCTGCCTGCCCTTTGAACCTTACCTACCACCACCTGCATTAAACTTTGGTGTATAAGCAACATCAGGCAGGCTGTCCCTTTTTTTTCCCCTGCCCTTTTTATTTTTCTCTCAAGGCTTTCTTTCCTCTCAGTCTTAAGAATCCTCCTGGCTGGCTTCTATGCATCCTTAAAGACTCACCTTGAGCCCTTTCCTCTGGGAATCCTTGCCCTCGAATTTCCCCCTCTTGATGATAACATGATATCCTGTTTCTCTCTGGTTCTCAAAGTAAAGTCCCACCACCACCAGCGGCAGCATAACTTAGAAACTTGTTGGAAATGCAGATTCTAGAGTTGCCAGATTTAGCGAACAAAATAAAAACGTTTGCTGTATTTGGGACATGCTTAGTTCTAAAAATTATTTCCCTGAAATTCACATGTAACTGAGCAACCTCTATTTGTCCCCGGCAACCCACTGACTCAGAAACTGGGGCTGGGGACCAGCATTCTTGGCTTTAACAGGCCCTGCAGGTAACTCTAAAGTTGGGGAACCACTTGTATACTTACGTGGCTTTTTAAAACATGACCCTCTATCCTTAAATCTTGTGTTCCCTCCCCACCCCCTTGAGCACAGTGAATGTTCACGCTGATAAATCTCCTTTCCTCATTACCTTGTTCTTCCTAGGACTGAGCAGTCTGTCCAAGCATGCCAGAACCCTTCGCCCGTGGCAGAAATGGTCTCTGTGTCATTTAGGAAGGGTTGTTTATTCCCAGAGAAAAGAGCACAATGCCCCAAAGTGGCACAGGTTCTGCAGTGTTCTGATTTATTTCAGCCAGGAGTTCTATTCAGGATCAGTCAGCTATGACCTGTGGGAATGAAATATTTGAGAAAGAAAAACCAGATAAATATCTATTTAGAACTTTTTTGTTTGTTTTATTTCAGAGAGGGCGAGGGAGAGAGATAGAAACATCAATGATGAGAGAAAATCATCATCGATCAGCTGCCTCCTGCATGCCCCCCACTGTTCGAGCCCACAACCTGGGCATGTGCCCCCAACTGGAATCAAACCTGGGAACCCCCACTCCCCAGACTGATGCTCTGTCCGCTGACTAAACCAGCCAGAGCTGTTTAGGACTTTTAAACACAAGCCAGACTGTCCCTGTCTCTGAATTTTATCAAGCACTGTTGGGGGCTCCTATGGGGATATCTGCTATTTTAAATGAACTGTGAAGGCGGTACAGCAAGTTAGCATTTCAAAGGGCAGTAATGGCAAGTGATGCCTGCATCTCAGTTAAACTCCGCAGACAAATGACAAAGGCCCTTTAATTTATGCTCAGTCATTATTTAGTTTTCACATAGTAAGCATCTGTTTCATGCCACACACTGTGCTGGATTCTTACTTTCTTGTAGATTATTTTCCTTTTTTCCCCCTGCTTCTACTTCCTTTTAATCTTTTCACCTCTCTTCTAAACTAAATAGAAAATTAATTTATATTTTTAGGTATTCATTACAGTTATTAAATGAACCTTTGTTCCTTTTGTGTTCTGTCTCATTAAGAAAACGTAAGGTGCCTTTTTATTCATAAGGTCTTTCTTCATTTCATCCCTTTATATCTATGTGTTCTAGTGTATGTGTTTATGCATTTTATTAATTAACTGAAACAGTGAAAAATAGCACATCACCTTCTAGAACAGAAGTAGGCAAACTTTTTCTGTTAAGAGCCAAAACTACATTATTTTAGGTTTTGCAGATCATACTGTCTGTCAAAATTACTTACCGTATTTGCTGGCGTATAAGACGACTTTTTGGCCCTGAAAAATATGCCTCCAAGTGGGGGGTAGTCTTATACGGCGAGTATATAACAAACTCTGTATTTTGAGTGGAAATGTTAGGGGGTCGTCTTATACGCCCAGTCTCTTATACGCCGGCAAATACGGTATTTTTCAGGGCCAAAAAATCATCTTATACGCCGGCAAATACGGTAACTCTACTGTCTGATGGAGAGCAAAGCCAGCCATGGACAGTACATAAATCAATAGGTATAGCTGTTTTCACAAATCCAGGTGGCAGGGGTTAGGTCTTCACAGCATAAAAACATTTGAATAAACCACTAAAAGAAATATAGCTCTATCAAAAAATAAACTTACATACATTAAAAAGTAATTTTAAAAGAAAGCAAACTAGTTTGCAATAAATATGATAGGAAAATGTTTTTCCTACAAACATAAAAAATGCATGCGTTTTTTAAAATATAGGGCATGAATCAACTAACAAAAGGCCAAAAATAATAATTCAACTTCACCTGGTGATCAAAGACATCCAAATGAAAACAACAAAGTACTTTCCTTGTCTACCAAATTATAAAAAACAAAACAAAACATGTCAAGTCCTAATGAGCAATATTAGCAAGTGTTAGATATGATGGACACCTTCGTGCATTGATAAGCATATTTATTGGGCAGACATACAAGAACCTTAGGAAAACGCATGGCCTGTGACTCAGTAACCTGACTTCTAAGAGTCTAGAAAAATAGCCTCATTTATATTTAAGCCTCATTGTATTCATCATGTTGTTTATACTTAGAAAAATAAACTGTATGTTTGGGAGGGAAAACAGAAAAGGGATTGAATAAATTATGTCCATATGATAATACTCATTCTTTGCAAATCATGTTTTTTTAAAAATATTTCATGGCATAGGCCATGTTCATGATACACTGTGGGAAGAAAAAATGTACTATCCAGATCTATATATATCATGTCCCTAACCTGGGAACCAAACATTTATGAACTGTAAAAATCGAGAGTAAGCACATCTAAAAGTTAAGAGTGACTATCTCTGGATGAGTTTTAGTATTTTATGTCTTTTTCAAGAATAAGCTGATATCTAATTTTAAAATGTATACCAGTACACGAAGATATTCTGGTTTTTATTTTATTTTATTTTTTTATATATTTTATTGATATTTTACAGAGATGAAGGGAGAGAGATAGAGAGCCAGAAACATCGATGAGAGAGAAACATCGACCAGTTGCCTCTTGCACACCCCCTACCGGGGATGTGCCCGCAACCAATGTACATGCCCCTGACCGGAATCGAACCCGGGACTCTTCAGTCCGCAGACCGACGCTCTACCGCTGAGCCAAACCGGTTTCGGCGATATTCTGGTTTTTAGAAACTCAGGCAATTGACAAAAGAATATAGAGTAAAAAGTGAAGGTTGTCTTCAGTCCCACTTTCCTTCCCAGAGGAAACCGCTGTGAAATAAATCAGTGCGTATCCTTTTAGATCATTTCCAATGATAACATACTATTTTAAAGTTAACAGAAAGTTGGGCAGAGGTACAGTACCTCAGCTGCATAAACCATCTTTTAGAGTTTAAAAGCAAGTATCAACAAAGGTTATCAGGCAAGTTATTGTACAGTTTTCTCTAACAGGTCATGCAGGTCACTCTTCTTTCAACAGTAAATAGCGGTAATTACTTGGCAAATCTGAACATCCAATGGGGGGGTGGGGGGGAACCACCTTAAAATAGAAGGCTAAATTGTTGATCTGGGGTGAAAGAGTAATTGTCCTTTTTATAATTATTCACTTAACTATGACGTTTGTTTTCAGCCAGCCCGCAGCCATCTGGAGAGCCAGAGCTGCCGTATCTGGGGGAGGATTAGCTGCTAAGCAGATTACAGCCCGGACTCTGATGAGCCCTGTTCCCTGCTGGCTCCTGCGCTGGTCCAAACAAAGGCCCGTCTGACTGTGCATGCCTTCTGTCTGTATTTCAGACGCAAACATATAGATTCATTTTGTATCAACAGCCACCGAGAAATGGACTGTTTTCCTGTAGTTGTAATATTCACAGATGGTTCTATAAGCAAAGATATGTTCACACTGGACCCTGAGGAAGGCTTCCAGGACCCAGGCCAGGGGGGTATCAAGCACTAAGGACTGTAGGCCTCATGAGCCCACTCCAATCAAAGCGCAAATGAATAATGCACAGAACAGTTATTCTAGATCGGCTTTTGTTTATGTGGGTCAGATCTGATATTTACATGTTATAAATTAAAACTGAGAACTTGTTTCAGTATTCATTTTTAAAAGATTGATCATGCCAAAACCGGTTTGGCTCAGTGGATAGAGCATCGGCCTGTGGACTGAAAGGTCCCAGGTTCGATTCCGGTCAAGGGCATGTACCTTGGTTGCAGGCACATCCCCAGTAGGGGGTGTGCAAGAGGCAGCTGATCGATGTTTCTCTCTCATCGATGTTTCTAACTCTCTATCCCTCTCTCTTCCTCTCTGCAAAAAATCAATAAAATATATTTTAAAAAATAAAAGATTGATCATGATAACAAATACTGTTTTGTTTTTAATTTTAAAGAGGAAGGGAGAGGGAGAGAGAGAAACATCAGTGATGAGAGAAAATCATCGATCAGGTGCCTTGTACATGCCCCACACTGGGGATCAAGCCCACAATCCGGGCATGTGCCCTGATAGAAATAGAACTGTGACCTCCTGGTTCATAGGCCAACGCTCAACCAGTGAGCCATTGACCAGGCTAAATACTGCATTTTTATCAAAATAAAATAAATGAAAATCAAAAGAGAAGAGTGATGTTAGTTGTGGTACATCTCTTTGGCTTAGAAGTCAGCTCAGAGTCTCCTATCTATTTCTGCATCGGTTTATTGACACAGCACCTGTCATACAGCTTCTGGAAATCTCCACTGCACACTTTTGAGAGGATGAGGGTAAAAATAACATTATTATTATTTAAATGATTTTACCCTCACAGACACCCTGAAGGGGTCTTAGGGGCCCTAAACCATCTTTTAAAAACCACTGTTAAACTGCCAAGTGGGTTCAGACTTTATTGCTCTATTTTCACTATGTAGGTACAACTATAAATCTTTCATTTGCCAGATTTTATGGTCAATAGTGATGGAATTACTGTTTTAGGTTTTTTGACAAAAATGATTGGTCTGCAGATCAATATGCTATGGTTTTAAGTTATTCATTATTCTCCTTGTTTCTTCCATCCCTCAGGTGCATTTGGTGTCAGAAAACTGTCCATGACGAATGCATGAGAAGTAGCTTAAAGAATGAAAAGTGTGATTTTGGAGAATTCAGAAACCTCATCATTCCACCCAGTTACTTAACCTCTATTAATCAGATGCGTAAAGACAAAAAAACAGATTATGCAATGGTAATCAGAGTTCATTTGTCCTTATGTAATTGATTTCCAAGAAGTGGTTTAAGTCATTGTGTGACCATTACAACTATGTGTACGTGAGAAGAATCATTATGGTAAGCCATAAATCCCCACCCAGATCCTAGAGGTGTGCCACAAATTTGGGCTCTTGAGTTCTTTCACGTCTAAAAGGAAATGTTATATTAGTGGTTTCTAAATCACTGCCTGCTTCTGGATCACGTGGGGAGCTTTTTAAATATACAGGTTCCTGAACCCACTTCCATGACCACGTCTGATTGAGTAAGTAGGTCCCAGGAATTCATCCATGTATTTTTAAGTTTCTCCGATGATTCTGAGGAACAGCTAGGACTGCGATTCATGATTATTGTCAGTGAAAAGAAAATGTAGATTTCCTCACACATTGTTCTAGAAGAAATTTTCCATTGGGAACTTTACACAGGGCGTCTAGAGATGCATTTACATTGCTCACTATATGGTCCCACAAATAATGTTGAACATTGACGCTACTAACAGCACTTCACAGTACGTGTATGAAAACTGATGTAAATGGATCAGTCGTTATGTAGCTTTGAAGGAATAACTATAAATATTGGCATTGATTTTCTACATGAATATGTCAAAATGGTTAAACTATTTTATTTTAAAATTAAATTGTATCTTTTCCAAGTTGGGATTTTACATCTTAAATGTCATCTTTGTCAATATTACTGCAAAAGAAAGGGGAATTTGAAAATTTAAAAGCATTATGTTTAATGTTGTGGTACATTTTTAAAAATATGTTTTTACTGATTTCTTTTTTAGATAGAGAGGGAGGGAAATAGAAAGAGAAGCATTGATCTGCTGCCTTCTGCATGCCCCCCGCTGGAGATCGAGCCTGCAACACAACACAGGCATGTGCCCTGACCAGCATCAACCACTGAGCCCCACTGGCCAGGCTGTGATACGTATTTTTAAATGTACAATCCCCAGCCCTGACCTGCATGGCTCAGTTGGTTGGAGTGTCTCCCATACATTGAAGAATCTCTGGTTTGATTCTTGGTCAAGGAACATACCGAGGTTACAGCTTCAATCCCAGTCTGGGCATGTATAGGAGGCAACTAATCAATGTTTTTTTTCTCCTATTGATGTTTTTTTCTCTCTCTCTTTCTCCTCTCCCTCTCTCTCTGGAATCAATAAAATATATATATATCCTCAGGTGAGGATTTACAAAATTATAATAAAAATAAGTAAATAAATGTGCAACCCTTATGTATTTGAATTCGCTCTGAGATCACAAGGAGTGAGAATCGCTAAGAAAAACCACCAAACAACTCCATTTGTTTTTCCATCCACAAGGAGAAGGGGAGAGGAAATAAATTGTTAAGTTAGAAAAACATTATTTTCATTTGACTTTGGCATTATACAAATCTGGATTCTTTCATCTATTTCTGCTTACCCATTTGAAAAAGACAAATAAACTTGCAAACTAAAATATATTAGACTTTATCCAGTAAAGGACAGTCAGGGTAAAAGAACAGAGAAAGTCATTGTCCAGTCTATGAATGGTTAAAAGAACTTGAAATGCATTGTCTAGGAGACAAGACTAATGAAAGATAATATGCTTCAGATGTTTGAGCACAGCATTTTAGGGAAAACAAATGAAATCATTTCTAGTTGCTTCAGAAAATGAAATTAGAATAATAAATAAAAATTATGGGAAGACAGATTTTTAACTCCATTTAAGTCAAGACTGTCTAATAATTTAGCAGTAGAATGGGCTGCCTTGTTAGTGAGTTCTTGTATGCGTGTCTAAGCATACACTGGAGGACTGAGCTAGAATAATGTAGAAGAGAATTGTATGTTAAGTGGAAGTTAAATTAGTTCATCTTTAAGGTCCTGTCCCGTTCTTTGATTTTTATATTATATTTATTGTTCTGGGATAGTTGTTTTTCTCTCAGCAAATTACAGTACTGTTGCTATCAAGAAATGAAAAATTGAGAAGTAGAGTAGGTGGGGGAATCTAGAGAAAGGATAAGTGGTGATGGAAGAAGACTTGACTTGAACACAATACAGTGTTCAGATGAGATATTTAACCCTTTCATTCGCCTTAATTTTTTTTAGTTAGCCTCTAAGCTTGGGAAGCAATGGACGCCATTAATAATCCTGGCCAACTCGCGTAGTGGAACTAACATGGGAGATGGCCTCTTGGGAGAATTCAGGATTCTTCTAAACCCAGTCCAGGTAAAGCCTTCCTTCCGTGTTAATCTTTGCATTTTCCCTAAATTGTAATGGCTATTAATTCTTTCAGCCAGTATTCACCTGATTGTAGGAAAGAATAATAATCATAAAAGTATCAAACTATTCTAATACATTGAGAAAGGAACTCATGGTGAAGGTATAAAATGGTGCAGCCATATTAGATAACAGTTTGAGGTTTCTTAAAAAAATTAAACATATAGCCTGGCCGGTGTGGCTCAGTGGTTGGGTATTGACCTATGAACCAGGAGGTGTTGGTTTGATTCCCAGTCAGAGCACATTCCTGGGTTCAGTCTACCAAGGGAAATGAAAACATGTTTCACAAAGACTTTTATGCAAATATTCATAGCAGCATTATAGCCAAAAAGTAGAAACAGCCCAACTGTCCAAGAAGCCAGATGCAAGGGGCCCATATTATATGATTTGATTTATGATCTACCCGGAAAAGGCAAATCTGTAGAAACAGTACATTCCTGGTCACCGAGATAGGAAATCAGAAGTGACTGCACGTGGACAGTGAGGGATCTTATCAGAGCGACAAAAGTTCTGACGTGCTGGTGCACAGCTCAGTAAACTTCCCAACAGTCATTGACTTGGTCACTTGAAATGGGTGAATTTCATTAGATGCAAATTACACCTCAATTAAAAAATAAGGATAAAAGGATTGCACCATTGAAATTGAGGTTTCGTGCTAGCAGCTTCTGCTTTGAAAAACTAAACAACCCAATTGTGCAACCATCAGAGATGCACTGATGTTTTTCCTTCCAATGTGTATTTTCCCCTTTCAGCATTATACATTATACATTAAGTAAAAAGGATGTGAAGGAAAAGAGAAGTCTAGCGTGGAACCTGGCATATTATTACAGACCAATGCATTGCAGCCAGTCTTCATTTAACCGTGTCCACACCATCTGATGAGCGGAGGACAGTGTGGGATAAAAATAATTGTTTTCTTTCCTTTCATTCTTAGGTTTTCGATGTAACTAAAACCCCCCCTATCAAAGCCCTGCAGCTGTGTACTCTTCTTCCTTATCACTCGGCTCGAGTCCTGGTCTGCGGAGGGGATGGGACCGTGGGCTGGGTCCTGGATGCAGTTGATGAAATGAAGATCAAGGTACCGACCTCAAATAGCAAATGTCGTCACTGTACAAACACAAGAGGAAAATCTAAACTCTATCTGCCATATTCCAGGGGCAGGAAAAATACATTCCGCAAGTTGCAGTCTTGCCTCTGGGAACAGGCAACGATCTGTCCAACACTTTGGGCTGGGGCACAAGTTACGCGGGGGAAATCCCAGTGGCCCAGGTGCTGAGAAATGTGATGGAAGCAGATGGGATTACACTGGACAGGTAAGTTACACTTCCCCCCCCCAAAAAAAAATAGAATCTTGAGCTTTGAGAATTTTGTTTGGTTTATAAATGAAGTCTGGTATAAGCTCTAAAGTTAAATGTAATTTAAAAGTGAAAGATTATGTTAGTTGTACTTATGGTGTTTTATTTTATTTTTTGTACTTATGGTGTGTTTTTTTTTTAATATATTTTATTGATATTTTACAGAGAGAAAGGGAGATAGATAGAGAGCTAGAAACGTCGATGAGAGAGAAACATCGACCAGCTGCCTCCTGCACACCCCCTACCGAGGATGTGCCCGCAACCAATGTACATGCCCTTGACGGGAATCGAACCTGGAACCTCTCAGTCCACAGACCGACGCTCTATCCACTGATCCAAACCGGTTTCGGCGATGGTGTTTTATTTTGTTGCTGTAATATTTTCTTGTTATATAAGGACAGAAGTCACAAGTTAGGCTGAATTTGCATATGCACAGATGTCCTTAAAATGCTATTTTATTTATTTTTTAAATATTTTTATTGATTTCAGAGAGAAAGGGAGAGGGAGAGAGAGACAGAAACATCAACGATGAGAGAGAATCGTCGATTGGCTGTCTCCTGCATGCCCCCTACTAGGGAGCGAGCCCACAACCCATGCGTGTGCCCTTGGCCAGAATCAAACCTAGGACCTTCCAGTCCTCAGTGCAATGCTCTGTTCACTGAGCCAAAGCAGCCAGGGCTCAAATGCTATTTTAATAGAAGGACCTCATCTCCCAGGCATCCAGAGTTGATTGCTATTATTGTAGTTAATTGGCAGTTAATTTGGAAATAATAATGAATTTTTTTAACTTCTCTGTTCTTCAGATGGAAAGTTCAAGTAACAAACAAAGGGTACTACAACTTGAGAAAAGCCAAGGTAGGTGGGGGTGTTTTTGTTTTTATTTATTTCAGAAAGGAAACAAGAGAGAGATAGAAACATCTGTGATGAAAGAGAATCATTCATTGGCTATCTCCCACACCCCTCCCCCAACTGGGCATGTGCTCTGACTGGGAATCAAACCGTGACTTCCTGGTTCATAGGTCGGTGCTTAACCACTGAGCCACACCGGCCAGGCAACTAAAGGTATATTTTTAGGGCCTCAGTTGGGAGTACTTTCAGCGAACATGATGGAGAGCCTCCACAGCATGAGATGTGGCACTGGGGGGCACAGGGACAGGGGGCTGCTCTGCAGGGACTGCTATGGAGCAGAAGAGACCCACATTCTTGGGAGTCGGGCACAGCTCCCAGGCTGGGCAGTACAGAGTGCTGTGGGCGGAAGCAGCGCAAGGTGCTTACTTCTGCCCTGGAAGCTCAGACAGGGGAAGCCACATGTGAGTTGATCCTTAAAAGGTAAATACAATATAGATCAACAGAGAAAGGATCAGCACTTTCCAGGCAGAAGAATAGAGACCAGAGGGTACAGATCATGGTTAGCAAATGGCAAATCATACAGAGAGCAGGTCTGTCTTTTTAAAAGGTTGCTCTGGCTCTCACCGCATCCCCGGTGCACAGGCCAGTCCTCGCCTCCCCTCCCCTCCCCTCCCCTCCTCTCCTGGGGAGCAGAGCGAGAAGCCGGACCGTGTTCCCACACAAGCCAATGGCTCTCCCTACCACACCCTGCTGCCTTCAACTGCAAAGATGAAACAGAATTTAGAAACTTTATTGTTTGGCTTGAAGACCAGAAAGTCAGACACTACAAGACTGAGGACAGAGGTAGCTTAAGAGACGTCCAAAGCAGTGACTGACCCAGGTTCTTTGAGAAGCATCGCACAGACGTTAGCTGTCCTCTCAAGATTCAAGCCTGATACGAAGCCGTTGGCCGGCTTCTTGGTTCAGCTGTTAGACATGCATGTGGAGAAAGTGCTGCAAAACACAGGGACTCGGGTCTTGATAATATAAAAATACAGCAATTCGGTTAAAAATGCAGAGCCACTGATCAGTTGGGGTGTAAGCACTCCTCATTGATCAGTCGGGGTGTAAACACTCCTGATTTTACAGCTGGCGGAACGCCGTTGGCTGACCTTCAGACTCAGTATCTTGATGGTTACCTGGCAGTGTTTGATGTCACTCTCATGCTGGCCCAGGAGCCCGACACGGGACGCTGCTGCTGAGCATCACGCAAAGGGACCGGGGGGTGGGGGGGGGGTGGGGGGGGTTGTGTGTGCCTGTCACTTTAGACAAGCCTATTCTTGGTTTTGACACAGGAGATGCAGTTCTTAATTCGATTGCTATATAGAGAAGAGCTCCAAGAGCCACAGACACAAATTAATGGAGCCTTAGTAGCTGTTCAGGCAGTCATTGCCGATCCAAAGACAGACCACAGACTGGGGGAAGTGAAAGATGAACGTTTTAAGATTTCACCCTCTCACCTACTTGGTGTATAGTTGGCAATTATGTATGGCCTAGTACAGGGGTGAGCAAACTTTTTGACTCGAGGGCCACCATGGGTTCTTAAACTGGACCGGAGGGCCAGAACAAAAGCAGCCTGACCATGCCGGCACTCTCATCTTGGGCTGCTGGTGAAGGAGCGGAGGGGAGAGCAAGAGAACCCTCCACTCTTTCGGTTCCGCGGGCTGGATAGAACAGCTGAACGCCCATGGGCCATAGTTTGCCCACGGCTGGCCTAGTATGTCTTTCAAAATCAAATGCCACATTTTCAAGGGAAGAATCCCAGAAAATCGACTATTTTGAGGTAGAATTGATCAAGACTTTGGCATCCAACTGGTACTAGGAGAAGAGAAAAAGTACATATTTACCTCCAGGTTTCTAGTTTTCATGGCTGGGTGCATGGAAATGACATTAAATTAGGAAAAATAACAGGTTTGCATAGGAAGAAAATGAGTTTGAATTTGAGCTTCTCAACCGTAAGATTGTGGTGCACTGAACATGAAGTTGGACATTCGGCTTATTCTCAGGAACGAGACAGAGCTGCAGATGCAGGCTGAGGGATCCAGGCTGGGCCGGAGGGCAGATAAGCGAAGGGGTGCTTGCTAGGGGCCTGGGTTGAGACTAACAGAAGCAAGTGAAACAGGAACAAGGAGTGGAAAGCCCAGGCGTAGAGCAGAGGCACTCTGTGATGAGGTCTGAGAGGTAGCATATCAAACAAAAATGGGAAGGGAAACTTCATCTATAATTATCAGTCTTTGAACTGAAGCTTTCTCTGTAAACGTACTGGCTGGCATAAATAGTTCTGTGTGGGCAGGAAATGCAGAAAGTGTTGTCATAAAGAGTATAGAAACAAATTTCCATATTGAATACAAGCAAATCTCTTGCTAAGTCTTACCCTCTTCCACAGGAATTCACGATGAACAACTACTTTTCTATCGGACCTGACGCGCTCATGGCTCTCAATTTCCACGCTCATCGCGAGAAGGCGCCATCTCTGTTTTCCAGCAGAATCCTTAATAAGGTGTGTTGGATAAAATAACATTTCCTGCTTACACCGAAGGTACAGTAAAAATCAATAGTTCCTTATATCTAGCACCCTTTCAAGTAGATCCAGACAGAACTAACTTAGGGAAACACTGGCCTGCTCTGTTTTGTCAAATTACATCCTTACGTGTATTTGATTAAAGTATTTTATAACTATGGCAAAAAAAAATTTTTTTATTTAAAGTTGGAATGCCTTACAGCATATTTTTCTTGGAGGCAACTAAGTGGAGTACACAATAGCTTATCTTACTTAAATGGCAACTGATACGGGAAAGAAATTTTAGGCAGGATACATTTTAGGTGAAGTTGTTAATGGAAAAACAGATTCCACTGACTTGGAAAAACTGGGAAAGGCAGGTAAGGTAAGAGGGGGCAGTTTGTGTATCATGCTTTACCCACGAGCATCGCTCTGGCTCCTAGTATAGGTGATTCCTTTGGTGGAAGTTTGGTCTTGGAGTTTTTTAATGACTATTGGTGATTGAGCAATAGGGTATGAAAAATAAGTGCAAACAATTTTGTTCCTGGTTCTTTTTTACAAATAATTTCCGTTTTACAATTGGTTTCCTTTTATTAAAGTAGGTACTAAGTAAGTACTGCTGTTTATATCATTATAACATTTTCAGTACTTCCAATCAATGTGGCACCCTTTTTATATTCAAAAACAATTATAAAATGCTCCTAGATTTATCTGTATTACTTTCCTTAAGTAATCTGAAATTCCTGGGAAAGGTGGAATTTTTTAATTTTAATGTAATATTTTTTCATAAACTGTAGTTTGTTGGTGGTGGTGATCCTTACTCACCCAAGTATATTTTTTCCATTGATTTGTTTAGAGAAAATGAAAGGGAAGGAGAGAGAGGAGAGTGAGAAAGAAGTATTGATGTGAGAGAGAGACATTGATTGGTTGCCTTTCACATGCCCCAACCAGGGCCGGGGATCAAACCTGCAATCCAGGCGTGTGCCCTTGGCCAGGACTCAAACCTGAGACGCTGCCCTCGCTGGTTTGGCCTGTGGATTGAAGGGCCTCGGATTTGATTCTGGTCAACAGCACATGACTTGGTTGCCGGCTTGATTCCAGGCCAGTCAGAGAGCATGCGAGAGGCAATGAATTGATGCATCTCACATCAATGTATCTCCCCCACCCCTTCCACTCTCTCTAAAAAATCAATGGAAAAATATCTGCAGGTGAGAATTATCCCCCCAAAAAAATGTTTTTAAAAAAAGCCCCAAGACACTTGGGTGCACGGGCCAACATTCTAACCACTCAGCAACATCAGCCAGGGTGGAAATTTAGGTAAAGTTGTTGTTGTTTTTAATAAGCCAGGAGAAAACACTATATAGGCACAAACCACCTGTCTCATATTCCCCCTGAAACACAGGCTGAACCCAGAAATACTGGTGCCCTCCCCCCACAGAGTCTAATCCATCCGAGGAAACATGACTCAGCACCCAGGCAGGGAGCTTTGTTCTGTGTCTTCTTCTTGCTTACAGGACTTGTTGGAATGCTTTACTTCACATTTTCTGTTTATTTCTCATAGGCTGTTTACTTATTCTATGGAACTAAAGACTGTTTAGTGCAAGAATGTAAAGATCTGAATAAAAAAGTTGAGGTAAGCTTTTAAAGTTTAGATGCTCTCTAGATAATGAACATTGTTTTAACAGAAATGCTGAATTTTTGACACATTTTGCTAACATATATGGAGTATTTATTGTGTGCCAGACACTTGACTAACTGCTTTATACACATTATCCCACTAAATTAAATAATTACAAAAACACATGTAAAATCAGGATCTGAACCCGGGTTTATATAACTCAGAGTCTGTTTAACTCTTTGCTAAACAGTTTCCATTCATACATGATGACAGGTGTGAAGTTATTTAACACAGTGCCTGCCTCTTCATGAACTCTCAGGGGAGGTTTAACCCAAATTTTAATTCATATTATGGTGGTAACGCATCTCTCTTACAAATAAAAACCAGTAAAAATAGGATATTAGTGATTGCTTACTGCTACAATATCCCTAACATCATAATATGGCAAAGACTTGCATATATTCCTTGCTTGCTTCCAAAAATAATTTGTAATGGTTAACAGCACTGACAAAGACATTAATACAGAGAAACCTACCACTAGTAAAATAAGTAAAAAGGAAAGCGCTCACAGCCTTTGCCTGTTAAAAAAGCTTCCTTCTGCCTTATCATTTCCTTTGTCTTAGCTGTGATAGCGTTGGTAGAGTGAAGCAAAGGAGGAAGCACTTTATTTTTTTGTCTGATCCTTTATTTATACAAAATATTAGTGAAGCCACCTACAAAATGCACTGTCCTAGCTACTGGGGATACAGGGTAAACCCCTTGTTGTCACTAGCTTATAGTCTAGAGCAGAGGTCACCAGCCGGGGTCTGAGGGCCACTGGTGACCCGTGAGGTCCAAAAGGTTGGCGACCACTGGTCTAGAGAGAAGAAAGACATTCAAACCACACCGCAGTACAGTAAAAGGATGGGGTTTAACAAAAAGGATGTGATTGACGACCCGGAAAATCCATTTGTTATCATTCGTTTATCATAGTAAACATTGAACGGATGTGAGAGTCCAGATTACCGTGCGGGAGGAAGTGGTCTTCTCTTACACATGCATCTCTCACGTCTCGTGTATGTGAAAGGGGCGTGAATTCTAAGTGGATATGTCTGCAAATCATGTGCCCTGTAGTGACTAACTGCTTGGATTTCTTTAAAGCTAGAACTGGATGGTGAGCGAGTAGAACTGCCTAATCTGGAAGGGATCATTGTCCTGAACATTGGATACTGGGGCGGTGGCTGCAGACTGTGGGAAGGGATGGGAGATGAGACTTACCCCCTAGCCAGGTATGTGCGTTTGCCATCTGCTGTTTTATGCCACTGTTCTCTGCTTTTAAGCATTCTGTTCTTCATAGACTTTCTTTTCCTCAGATTTTCTTTCTCTTTTTTTTTAGATTTTCTTTCTTGTATACCTCATTAATATAAATATTTAATAACTGTCCTAACATGACTGATTTTGTTTTATTGCACCGTATAATCCATATTTCCTCTTTCTAATTGTAGGCATGACGATGGTTTACTGGAAGTCGTTGGAGTATATGGGTCTTTCCATTGTGCTCAGATTCAAGTGAAATTGGCGAACCCTTTTCGAATAGGACAGGCGCACACAGTGCGGGTAGGTGAAAGTGCGCCGACGGGCTAATCGGTCCATTTCTAGCCCTGGATCTGTAGCTTGCCTTAAGCAGTGCTTTACTCCTATGCTGTTTAGTCCTCCTTGAGGGGCTTGAGTGGGATGGGGAAGAAACAGGAAATGGGGCCTTCAGTCCAGTCGAAGAAATAAAGCGTTCATTGGGAAAGAATCCTTTTTTTAAAAAAATATATATTTTATTGATTTTTTTACAGAGAGGAAGAGAGAGGGATAGACAGTTAGAAACATCGATGAGAGAGAATCATCTATCAGCTGCCTCTTGCACACCCCCTACTGGGGATGTGCCCGCAACCAATGTACATGCCCTTGACCGGAATCAAACCCGGGACCTTTCAGTCCGCAGGCTGACGCTCTATATACACTGAGCTGGAAAAGAGTCCTTTAAACAAGCAAGGGATAAAAATATATCCAGATTCATTTTCTCCGAATGAAATGCTAAGGAGGTTTAAGGACGATGGATGATGTTTTGTTGTTGTTGTTTGTTGTTGTTGTTTTTATTGATGGATGGTGTTTTAAGGAAGACCTTTCTGAGCTTCTTGGGGACTAACTCTTCTAATTCTTTGTTCCCTGACGCCAGCTGATTTTGAAGTGCTCGATGATGCCAATGCAGGTGGATGGGGAGCCGTGGGCCCAAGGGCCCTGCACCGTAACCATCACTCACAAGACACATGCGCTGATGCTGTATTTCTCCGGAGAACAAACGGATGATGACATCTCTAGTAACTCAGATCAAGAGGATATCAAGGATACTGAGTAGCTGGATGAGGATATTAAAACTTAGCATAGAATGCTCACAAACAAGTAAATACATATTCATCCAAAAGTAGAAATTCTCTATCCACTATTAAGTCTTCATTTCACCAGGAGTATGAGTATGCATTTCTGTAAATATCATTCCAACAACAGCCAAACTTCCACTTGTTTACTAATGCCTGTTTTTTGTTTTTGTTTTTAGCAAACACTTTGATCCTATGGTCCTCATTTAAAAAGTCACGGACTGTACATGAAGGTGACTGTGTCTTTTTCGTGGCTTTATGCTGAGAGCGAGGCTCACTGAAGGGGGATCCCTCCTTCTTTATTCTTGAACCACGCGTTTGATGGACATAGTATACATCCAGCGAGATGTGGGTGGGAAAATCACTTCCATCTTAATTTTTAATGTGGTGACACCCTAACATTTTCAAAGTTAACTTGCTTTTTGGAAAGGAAATGGATGGTTTCCAGCCAGTGCATTAGGCTGGGCCCTCTGACAGCGTGTGCCTCCTACGATTTCCTAGAGCCCAGCATCGAGTGGGTCCACAGTGTTTATTTCCAGGAAACCCTAAAAAGAGAAATGTAAAGGAAAGACTGTACTTGAAATTTTTGTCATAATTTGTATTTCAGGAGCACTTTCAGACCCCAAATGTTTGGTTAACCCCCTAATGACCACATTGAGCTGCTGAAACTCAGCATCTTGCTAGAACCCAAGGCAGCCAAACTGATAAAAACTAACAGAAGACGTGCTTTGGATTGAAAGTTAGGGGTTCCAAGCCGGACAGTTCACCACTCACTTCTCTTCTGATTAAGAGACAATGTAATCCAAGGAAAATGTAGAAAGTTTACTAGTCATGTTAATTTCTCAAAAACTGTCTAATAATGAGTAATAAGTGGTCTTCTTACAGTAGCCTTTGTAGCCAAAGTACTTAACAGAATTTCCCCTTGGGGCAGTGACAGAATCCTCTGCTAAAAATATTTCTATCATATTTATTTTTAAGAGAGAGATGTATTTTTTTTACTTATTTATTTTCTGTATTGTGGTAACCTGTGTTTGGTGTTTATAGTATATAGTTTTATTTAATAAGTTGATTGATCACATAAATTCTAGTCACAATCAGAAATATAACCTATTGACTAAGGAACTAAAACGCATAATTTAATTCTCCTGACAGATATCCTCATTCTTCAGAAATCCTCTACAATTTAAAAGGGGTGGTCAAAGCGCTGACAAACTACTCTTCGATAACTGAATGTTTTGTTTCACTGTTTTGTTTGACCCTCAATTGCCAAAACCTTCCTGAAGGGCTAGTCCCATGGTGACCCATTAGGGGGTGCTCTTCTGTTGCTAACCAACCCGCTCCCTCCTTCCGGGGTTCAGCAGACCCGCTGGGCCCCAGCCTGGTGTTCTCTAACAAACATCTTTCAGAACATTAATCTCTGAAAGATTAAAGTGTGTCCCCCAAAACAACATTAGCTCTCCTTAAGGATCTATTATGAATCTGTCACCCATGAATTACTGTAAACTTAAATTTCAGTCGCCCAAGGTGAGGCCCACGAACAACCTAGTGCTGAACAATAGTTAGTACATTATGTAAAATACTTCATTCATTAACTCCCAAATCTCATCAGAAATGTTAAAGTCTAAGACTGAGAGATTTCTGTGAGCAGATCTGGTCTCACCTTATTCATACATCATGTTTGAGTATAATGAGTTTTATTCTTTAATTCATAGTCAGAATTGTTACACATATTACCTTTTACTAATATGGGTGAGCAGAAGTAAAGTAAGCTTGTAGTTGTGAATTGGTAAAACTTCATTCTCGTATTATTATTTATTAATTCTTGTATTATTTTCCATATAAACTAATGTAAACGTACTTTTGTCCACGCCTGTGTTATTAAATTCACTTTCAAATACACATATAGGCATGTGTCTTGTTTTAAATATTTACAAGACTCATGTTTGCAAGTTATATATTAGGGTAGCGATTGTTTACATTGCCAGTTAATTCTACACATTGCAAAAGATAATCTGCTCCAAGATTTTCCTGTTCCATTTGAAATTTTCTTGATTCTTTTTTCTTTCTTTTTTTCAACCAGGAAGGGAGAGGGGGAGAAAGATAGAAACATCAATGATGAGAGAGAATCACTGACTGGCTGCCTCCTGCACACCCCACACTGGGATCAAGCCCACAACCCAGGCATGTGCCCCAGCCGGGAATCGAACTGTGACCTCCTGGGGCATAGATTGATTCTCAACCACTGAGCAACACTGGCTGGGCTTGATTTTCTTTTTTTTTTTTTTAATAGCTTCTATATTCTCAGGAAGAAACTTATGAAGTAAAGCATATCTCCATGTCTTTCTTGACTCCTCTCATCTTTTATTATCCTCACACATTCCTAACTCCTGGTAAACTTAGTGGCTTAAATACTGAAAACCTGGCAGCTCTTATGGATCCCTCATATAAGTAAATGGCGATCATTTCCATGCGTGGTTACGTTTAACAGAAACCAGCCTGACTCGTGTTTTAAAATACAGGTTGTCGAGTGGGAAGAGTACGTGACCTTAAGTGCGTTTTAGGTTTTCTGCAACTATTATTAGCTGTGAACCTTCCTGTCACTAATGTTTGTACAAACTTTATAGTCAGAAGTACTTATTTTTATTTTTTAAGGTGTATCAGAAGCGTGTATAGTATTTGCTTTTGAAATGTGTTTGCCTACCTAGAGTTGTAAAATATACTGACTCAGAAATTTTAAGTCCTTTTTGCACTAAAAATTAATACAACCAGCATGTCGAAGCAAAGATAGTTTGCATTTGTAATATAAAGTAAGACTGTATTTAACGTACATTACAGAATTTTACATTGGCACCACCTAAACTTCGAAGGCTATATTAATTTACAGATTTCTGTGGATCCGAATACATAATCTGCATTGTTCAGCTGAAAAGCTCAGCAGAATGGGTGAGAGTTTGGGGTGGTTTTCCTTTGAGATTATAATACTGACGCAAGAACCAGCACTTTATAATTTATATTCAGATGTTTTGGGGTTTGTTTTTTTTAATTCTGCCTAATTGTGGACAGTGAGATGGAGGTAGGTTTCTTTTAAAAATTTAGAAATCTGAAAAGAGAGCGTAGTAGTTAGGTTGCTTTTCTTGTTCCTCTGGCATTGTCCAGGCAAGCTGGCATCCGGTCAGATGAGGAGTTGGGAGAAGACTCCCGGAGTGAGAAAGGCCTCTGTGCCGTGGGTGACAGTGACTCAGAGCATTTGCTCTCATTTCTCCAGCTCTGGGCTCTCTCTTTACTTTGATCTGCAGGCAAATGGGCGCTCGTCTGTAATTCTGTTTCATGCACAGTGAGAGCAGCCTGGGCCCCTGGCCCGGTCACTCCTGCAGGAGAACGGACTGGATCGGCTCTCTGAACGTCAGCACCGAGGACACTTGTCCGGCTCCAAGTGGGCAGCCAGCTGGCCACATGCTGTGTACCTGCCACTTAACTCCCTGTGCTCATTGCTTTTGTTGTGCTTGGGTCTGTATTGTGGTGATTGCCTACAGACAGATGTGAATTAAAGCATTTGAAATGTTGAAGATGTCTGTTTTTTAATAAAATGAAAAGTATTGCCAAAACCGGTTTGGCTCAGTGGTAGAGTGTCGGTCTGTGGACTGAAAGGTCCCGGGTTCGATTCCGGTCAGGGGCATGTACCTTGGTTGCGGGCACATCCCCGGTGGGGATTGTGCAGGAGGCAGCTGGTCGATGCGTTCTCTCTCATCGATGTTTCTAGCTCTCTATCTCTCTCCCTTCCTCTCTGTAAAATATCAATAAAATATATTTTAAAAAAAATAAAAAATAAAATAAAATGAAAAGTATGATCCTGCCCTGGCCTGTGTGGTTCAGCTGGTGAGCGTTGTCCCATGCACCAAGAAGTTGCCAGTTCGATGCCCGTGTTGCCAGTAGGAGGCATACAGAAGGCAACCCATTGATGCTTCTCACACTCTCCCCTCCTCTCTCTCTCTAAATAAAAACTTTTTTAAAAAAATATCCTGACAAAACAATGAGAAAATCAGTGGCTTTGAATTAATTTCATGGAAGAGGGTCCTTGGACAAACATGACATGGCAAATTGTGGTTCACTTTTGGATGAAAAAATAGTTTATTTTGTATGGCTCTTGTAGCCTAGGGCCACAGAGTATACACACACATGAATGACACACAGGAGAAACATATAAGTGAGGTGCATTCATCTCATTTTCAGTCGGTACAGTGGAAAGAGTATAGAATGTATTGAAATATCCAGGTTAAAAACCCAGTCTCTGCCACTATTTACGGTACCATTGGACCTGAGCCTCAATTTTCTTTATAAGCTTGGAGTTTATGCCCACCTCAGGGGTGTAAACTCAAATGCTTAGAGAACAAGGCAGCTGACCCGGGCAGGGGGGGTGGGGGGGACCGCAGTAAGCCAGAGAGCAGCTGCTGGCGGGAAAGCGGCGGCACGAGGACAAAACTCATCTTCCTAGAAGAGGGACACGGCCTTTGTCGTCTAATTTTTAAACAGTGGTTGGCAACAACTGATGACAGGTCATGTGATGAGTACAGTGGGGGGGGGAGTGGAGACATCTTACTATACCTAGCAAAAATGTGCATTTCCTTCCATTTGAATTTTTATAAATTGTTATGGTTTTGCCGAGACAGGTTTGGCTCAGTGGATAGAGAGTCAGCCTGCGGACTGAAAGGTCCCGGGTTCGATTCCGGTCAAGGGCATGTACCTTGGTTGCGGGCATATCCCCAGTAGAGGGTGTACAAGAGGCAGCTGATTGATGATTCTTTCATTGATGTTTCTAACTCTATCCCTCTCTCTTACTCTCTGTAAAAAAATCAATAAATATATATTTTTAAAATAAATAAATTGTTATGGTTTTATCAGCTTCTGTCTGGATTTCACCTAACATTTCACTGCACATAATGTTTTTTAATTCATTCATTAGGCATCAGAGAAAGGGGATTCTGTGGTCCAGCTTCAGTCTGCCATCTTGACCCAGAAGTCCCCCATTTCTACAAGTTCTTTTGAAATAACTTGAAAATCCACCGCTCACTTTCCTGCTTTATTTTTTAAATGATGCCAGGCGTCATGCATCTTTTCTTAGTCATTTTAAACATGAACTACTAGTGTGCTTGGCTGTGCTACCCACCGAAGTTCCCAAGGAAGGCTCTCGTTATCTCAGCAACCCCTGACAGTGCCGTGTTCTGACTTTTTACGCAGCTTCACACACGCAGTGAGCATCGGGGTGTTGTGCCTGATGCTTTTACTTACTTTTGCCTCTTCGTGCCATTCTGTGAGGTAGGCGTTACTAACTCCATTTTACAGACTGGCACCTAAGAGCTGCTGATCCCAAGTCCTCCTCCCTGCTGCTTTTTCATCATCAACACAACCACCGCCCACCGTATAAAATCATTGAATACAGTCAGACACACTATTGAGCTGGGCCCTGGGGATGCCGGGGTTTATAAATCAGCCCTCCGAGCAACTCCCCACACAAGGAAGCTGGTCAGATACGTGCAAAGATAAATTACTTGCGGGAGGAATTCAGAGGTCTTCCACGGGCTGACCATGTAATGCGTTGCCTATAAAGAATTAAATTTTTCAGCAGGGTTTGCGACTAGGAAATAGAAACAGCGTTTTTCTCATGGGAGTCGATAGAAAAGTAAATTAGTCTATGAAAAAGCTCTAAACACTGAACTCTTGAGGGCAGAGAACTTACCTTGTTCATTTTTTTAAAAATATATCTTATTGATTTTTTACAGAGAGGAAGAGAGAGGGATAGAGAGTTAGAAACATCGATGAGAGAGAATCATTGATCAGCTGCCTCTTGCACACCCCCTACTGAGGTTGTGCCTGCAACCAAGGCACATGCCCTTGACCGAAATCAAACCCAGGACCTTTCAGTCCGCAGGCCGACGCTCTATCCACTGAGCCAAACTGGCTTCGGCTTACCTTGTTCATTTTTGCATTCAGTTAATGAGTATTTCGTATTTTCTGTGAAGATCCTATTCTGTGTTACGGAACACTTACTCCATAGTGAGCACATCCAACTCACGGGCCACATGCCTCATTTACTTGGCCCGTGTAAGCCTTTTGAGTTTGACATGCTTGCTCTACAGGGCATTGCTCTCAGCCTCCAACTTCCGGCAAATGAGTAGGTGCCGCGTTCATAGGGCAGCCAGGCAATCAGCAAAGCTGTGTGCTCCTCTATCTCATGCCCCATTCTCTGGAAAGTGGCCCCAACCAAAGTACCTGCCGGAGGGGCGTGTTCAGACCCTGTGATCCTTCCTGCCTGTGGCTGGCTGGTCCCAGGGAGCCCATCCCTGGACGAGCAACCGTTCGGTCTCCGCTAGGCGTGGTGTCCGGGGTGGCCCGGGAACTGGCCCGCCGGGAAACGAGGACAGAATTGAGAATAAGAGTTTAGAAATGTTTCTAGCTATCTTTTTTTTAAGTCAATTTTTGCATTTAATATTTATCTGTGTCATATATTTTTTTTAATTTCATCAATTCTTCTATGACATATATTCTTTTTTTAAAATATATATATATATATATATATATATATATATATATATTATTGATTTTTTACAGAGAGGAAGAAAGAGGGATAGAGAGTTAGAAACACTAATGTGGTTGGGTATTTTAAGAACTGAGTTTCTGTTCTCTAAACAAGTGACACTACTCTCTGTGCCTTTTAAAGGGTCATTGCACCTGGTAGTCCCAGTAGCATCAGGTGGTAAAGCAACCCAATGTTATTCATAGATACGGGTACTGCAGTTCAAATGCTCTTACCTACGTCATGAATCTTTTTACAGAGACAGGGGTGAGTATAAAATTGCAAACTGAGTAGCTTTTTTTCATCTGAACATTCCCTTATCCTCAAGAGTGGAACACCAGTAACTTCACAGAACAACAGTAAAAGAAGTGAGAGAGCTATGGTATTTCTTTTTTTTTCCAAATGTTAGCGTGGTATTATTTGCTCTTCTACAAGTTAACCAGTGGTCGGCAAACTCATTTGTCAACAGAGCCAAATATCAACGGTACAACGATTGAAATTTCTTTTGAGAGCCAAATTTTTTTTAAACTTAATTTTCTTCTAACGCCACTTCTTCAAAATAGACTCGCCCAGGCCGTGGTGTTTTGTGGAAGAGCCACACTTAAGAAGCCAAAGAGCAGCTTGTGGCTGGCCAGCCACGGTTTGCCGACCACTGTGCTAAGCTATGCACAAGAGGAAAACATTTTCCTTTTTTTCAGCCAATTGAATAATCAAATTGATGTGAGGCAGATTAACAAGAGCAAATAACCAGCCCTAACTGTTTGGCTCGGTGGATAGAGCATCAACCTGGGGACTCAAGGGTCCCAGGTTCGATTCCACTCAAGGGCATGTACCTTGGTTGCAGGCACAGCCCCAGTAGGGGGTGTGCAGGGGGCAGCTGATCGATGTTTCTTTCTCATCAATGTTTCTAACTCTCTATCCTTCTCCCTTCCTCTCTGTAAAAAAAAAATCACTAAAATATATTTTAAAGTTTTTAAAAAGAGAAAATAACCACATTTAATTTCATATGTACATATGGGAGCATACATGAGAATCAGAGACCTACATGCATAACAGGCTCAGAGACAGAAATTTAAAATGAGTTATGTAGGTCAATCTGAGGTAAGGATGAGGTAAAATGCCTTGGGATTCAAAGAGAGGAAGGTCATTCGCAGGAAGATAAGGCAGGCAAATGTTCAGTAATTAGATGTTGGCCCTGCCCCATAGTGAGGTCATAAAAAGTTGCTATGGGCAAGGCCTCCAACTTAAATTCTTTTCGGAGAGGGAAAAGTTTCTTAGGAATCTACAGGGTCTCAGTTGCCTTCAGTTCAAGGTAATTCACAGGCCAAAGCAGCACATCCTATGGAGGCCTGTTCTGACCCTTTTGGACACATTAAATGTAAACGGTCGAAACACACTAATTGCAGACAGTTAGACTGCATAAGAAAAGAAGACTCAACGATATGCTGTCTATAAAAAATACATTTTAAATATATAATGACACACGTTAAAAGCCAAAGGATGAAAAAAAAAAAAGAGAGATATGTCATGGTAATATTAATCAAAAGAAAGCTACTATGTCTATAGTAATATCAGACAAAGGAGTTTTCAGAGCAAAGAATATTACCAGAGATTAAAAAGGGTCACTTCATAATGATAAAGAGGTCAATTTGCCAAAAGGACATACATGTCCTAAATATTTATGCACTTAATATTAAGAAAGCTACCAATTACCCAAAACAAAGACTGGTAAAAGTTCAAGTTTTGGTCAGAGATTTAAACACTGTTCTCACAAGAAATGATCCAAGTAGACATAAATCAGTAAAAATATAAAGGCCTTGAACAACACTATCAACCAACTTGACCAATTGACATAGAACATTTCACCCAATAATAATAGCAGCATATACATTTTTTTTCAAGTGCACGTATAACATTTTCCAAGCTAGATCACATTCTGAGTCACAAAACAAAACTTGATACACTTAAAACAACTCAAACCATGCAAAGTATATTCTCAGACCACAACGAAATCAAATTTAAAACCAATAACAACAGAAAGATATCTGGATACCCCCCCAAATATGTGAAAAACAAACAACACTTCTAAATAACCAGTGAGTGGTGGTGTAAAGTACAGCGCAGGGAATATAGTCAATAATCTATACACACTGAGTGGCCAGATTATTATGATCTCTGAACGCATAATAATCTGGCCACTCAGCCCTAACTGGTTTGGCTCAGTGGACAGAGTGTCGACCTGCGGACTCAAGGGTCCTTGGTTCAATTCCAGTCAAGGGTATGTGCCTTGGTTGCGGGCACATCTCCAGTGGGGGTGTGTGCAGGAGGCAGCTGATTGATGTTTCTCTCCCATCGATGTTTCTAACTCTCTCTCCCTTTCTCTCTGTAAAAAAAAAAAAAAATCAATAAAATATATATATAAAATAATAATAATCTGGCCACTCAGTGTATATCCTACATAATAAAATGCTAATATGCAAATTGTCCCCTCGACCAGAAATTCAATCAGCAGTGAGGCCGGCCAACTGCCCGTGTCCCTTCCCCCTGGCCAGGCTGGCTGGACCCTATCCATGCATGAATTCATGCACCAGGCCTTTAATATATATATATATATTTAATATTTAATTATTATATATATTTAATAGGCCTTTAATACATATATATTATATATATACCAGGCCTTTTATATATATATATATATATATATATATATATATATATGAGTGGGGTTGTAAAGTACAGCATAGGGAATATAGTCAATAATCTATATATACTGTACTGTACTGAGTGGCCAGATTATTATGCATTCAGAGATCATAATAATCTGGCCACTCAGTGTGTGTGTGTATATATATATATATATATATATATATATATGTGTGTGTGTGTGTGTGTGTGTGTGTGTGTATACACACTTATATATATGCCTAAGCGACCCAATGACTGAATGACTGAACAATTGGTTGACCAGTCGCTATGACATGCACTGACCACCAGGGGGCAGATGCTCCACGCAGGAGCTACCCCATGGCGGTCAGTGTGCTCCCACAGCCAACCTCCTGCGGCTGGCCAGCCCCAGGCCTTGATCAGGGCAGGCCAGGCAGAGGGACCCCACCTGAGCACAAATTCGTGCACCAGGCCTCCAGCAGCGTTAATAACTATGTACGGTGCCAGGTGGGCACTAGAATTATCAGGGGGATTGCTTCATAAATTATAAACTGTCTGACCATGCTGCAGTCCTCAAACTAAAATAAAACAATATTGACTCTAAACTGTCATTGAAAAATACAAATAAATTAAAAAATAAACTGTCATTGAAAAAAAATAAAGTAAACAAGTGAACAACCAATGGGTCAAAACAGGAGGGAAGGCAGCGGAAAGTCTTTGGAACTGAATGAACGTGAAATCACAGAGATCCGGTTTCCAGCTGAGCATAGTAGCTCCCTCCTACCAGTCAGCAAAAAGCGGCACAGACTGAAAAAAATCCACAGCTCTCCTTGGATTTGTGAGAGAGAGGAGGACATGGGCAAGCTGCGGCTCCCGGGATTGGAGGGACAGACGGACAAAGGCAGGGAATCCGGCTTCCCAGGGAGACGAGAGCCGAGGCCTGGAGGAGGAACCCGGGACCCATTGCTGAGGCTCCGGGCGAACCACTCAGCGTTACAAACTCCCAGGGGGACCAGAGGTGGGGGGGGGGGGACCCCACCCTATTGTGAGATTTACCTCCAAGAGCTCAACCAGGTTCCCACAGTCCCTATCCGGAGGAAATCCCCTCCGGCTTCCCGTCCAGCTTCCCGTCCAGCTTCCGGTGGGAGGAGGGAGAGAAACGTTCCTGAAATGCCCAGAACCTTCCATTCTTAATGAGGCCTGCATACAGGAGGAGCTAGTGAGAGGCACCTGCTTGCTGGTTTTTGTTGTTGTTTTTTTGTGTGTTTGTTTTTAAAAATATTTTTTATTGATTTTTTTACAGAGAGGAAGGGAGAGGGATAGAGAGCTAGAAACATCGATGAGAGAGAATCATCGATCAGCTGCCTCCTGCACACCCCCCACCGGGGATGTGCTCGCAACCAAGGTACATGCCCTTGATTGGAATCGAACCCGGGACCTTTCAGTCCGCAGACCACGCTCTACCGCTGAGCCAAACCGGTTTTGGCTGGGTTTTTATCAGAGCCCGAGGGACCCAGGTAAAGGAATGCCTGATGCCAGCCCACCCCAGCCTTCCTGTCACACTTGGGTTGAGGGAAAGGGAAACTGAGAAACAGTGTGAAAGCCACACTCCACAAGCATGGGGTCACTGAAGGCCTGAGGACTAATCCCAGGGCTACAGAGCACTCCCTGACCTCCCTGCACCCACCCCCACCCCCACCTCCCAGCCACACGACCAAGGCTTACGGACAGCAGTTCCTTCGGCCCAGCCTGTCACGTCTGACTAGCAAGAGAAAGTACAAGACTTACTTACCAACAGGCAGGAAACACCAGATGAAGGACAGACCAAGCCTCAGAACCAAACATCTATTTTTAAAAATATATATATTTTATTGATATTTTTACAGAGAGAAAGGGAGAGAGTATAGAGCTAGAACGTCAATGAGAGAGAAACATTGACCAGCTGCCTACTGCATGCCCCCCACCAGGGATGGGCCTGCAACCAAGGTACATGCCCCTGACCGGAATCGAACCCGGGACCCCTCAGTCCGCAGACCGACGCTCTACCACTGAGCCAAACCGGTTTCGGCAGAACCAAACATCTAAAGACTGCTTCCTCCAACAGCAGCAGACACATGTGAAATATTCACCATAGACCACATTCCAGCCATAGAACACACCTTCACCAATTTTTGTTGTTGTTAATCCTCACCAGAAGATATGTTTTCCATTATTTTTTTCAGAGAGAGAGAGAGAAACATTAATGTGAGAGACACATCAACTGGTTGCCTCCCACACTCATCGCTACCGGTGGGTGGGGATCAAACCCACAATCCAGCTATGTGTCCTTGATTGGGAATCGAATTCAACCCTTCGGTCCTAGGGCCAATGCTCTAACCACTGAGCAATCTGGCCAGGGCCACCTTAACAAATTTAACGAAAATCATACAATGGCTGCTCTCAGACCACAGTAGAATTAAACTAGAAATCAGTAACAGAAAGATAACTGAAACCCCACCCCCACCCCCAAAAATGTGGAGATTAAACAGCATCCTTCTAAAGAACACATGGGTCAAGAGAAATCTCCAGAGAAATTTCTAAATATTTTTAACTAAATTAAAGTGAAAATACAACCTATCAAAATGTGTGGCCCTGGCCAGCGTGGCTCAGTTGACTGAGCGTCATCCCAGGTACCAAGGGGTAGAGGTTGCCCTTTCGATTCCTGATCAGGGTACATGCCCTGCTTACTGGTTTGATCCCTGGTCGGGGTGGGTGTGGGAGGCAAAATCTCTCTCTCTCTCCTCTCTCTCCTGCTTTCCTGTCTCTCTTTAAAAAAAAAAAAAATCAGGACAAAACCGGTTTGGCCCAGTGGATAGTGTCGGTCTGCGGACTGAAGGGTCCCGGGTTCGATTCCGGTCAAGGGCATGTACCTTGGTTGCGGGAGCATCCCTGGTGGGGGGTGTGCAAGAGGCAGCTGATTGATGATTCTCTCTCATCGATGTTTCTAACTCTCTATCCCTCTCTCTTCCTCTCTGTAAAAAAAACCAATAAAATATATATTTTTTAAAAATCATTTAAAAGCATTTCTTTAAAAATTGTAGGATACAGTGAAAACAATGCTTAGAGGAAAATGTATAGCACTGAATGCATATAACTAAGAGAGAAGAAATAAAAGAAAGAAGAAATATCTAAAATCAATAATCTAAGGGCCCACTTTAGGGAACTAGTAAAACAGGAGGCCAATTAAATCCAAAAGGAGCAAAAGAAAAGCAGCACTAAGGAGCAGAGCAGAAATCAGTGAATTTGAAAACAGGAAATCAATGGAGAAAAATCAATGAAATCAAAAGTCAATTCTTCAAAATAAATAAATAAATAAAATCAGTTAACCCCTAACCAAGCTAAGGGGGGGGGGGGGGAAGAGAGGACACAAATAACTAACATAAAAAATGAAAGCAGAGACGTCACCACGGGTCCCATGGACTTTAAAATGTAAACAATGGCCCTATCCGGTTTGGCTCGGAGGATAGAGCGTCAGCCTTTGGACTGAAGGGTCCCAGGTTCGATTCCGGTCAAGGGTCCCTTCCCCGGGGTGCAGGAGGCAGCCAATCAATGATTCTCTCTCATCATTGATGTTCTTACCTCTCTCTCCCTCTTCCTTCCTCCCTCTCTGAAATCAATAAAAATATATTTTAAAAAATAAATGTAAACAATGGAAGATGATGAACAATTCCATGCCCACACATTTGATAACTACTTAGCCGCCCAGTCTGACGTGTTTGCACTTTGGATTATTCCATCGATGGCCCGAGTTCACCCAGGCTCTCTGGCCCCAGACAAGGGAAGTATCTGCCCAGAGGAGAAAGTCCAGGATTCCACTTCGCTGCCGGACCCGTTTTCCAGGTGATTTTAGGATAGACCTCTGACCCTGCTTCCAGCCACAGTGGCTTCTGAAACACTGAGGTCCAGCCCCGGAGCGGGCCAGTCCAGCCAGCAAGGGGTGGACCCTGGTGGTGACAAACACTGACAGAGCATTCGGACGCCTGGCCATCGGTCCTCTGGGCTCCCGGCCCCAGGACTGGCCTGGGCAAGGTCTACCTGGAAGAACTGGTGTCCAGGCCAGACCAGCCTGAGTGTGGGCACAGTGGTGCGCGGCCAGGGCCCAGTGAGGAGAAGCCATGGTGTCCTGGAGAGACCTCTGAGAAAGCGGAGTTGGCACGGGACCCCTCCAGGCCGTGACACGCTCGTGGAAGGCAGGTGAGCTGAGTACAAAGGGGGGCCTTCACGGATGCTTCCCCACGCCGGCGCAGTGGAAACCGGGACGCACCGTTGGGAACTAATGGAAACATTCGGAAAGGATGCGTGAGAGCCAGTTAGCAGGGAAGCGCCTTCTCACGTCCTAGACTCCCGTTCCATCCATAGGTGAGGTGCTAGGACATAAACCTCCTGGGAGACCCCTATAGTGCCAATCACCCGAAAGGGACCTAGAATCCTATCACATTTGTGTCTACCCGTCCCTCTTAGACTTGCCTTTTAAAATATATATATATATTTTTTTCCCTTCCCACCTCCCTCTAAAAATATTTTTTTTTTAAATTGATTTCAGAGAGGAAGGGAGAGGAAGAGATAGGAACATCAATGATGACAGAGAATCATTGATTGGCTGTGCCTCCTGCACGCCCCCACTGGGGATCGAGCCCACAACCCGGGCCTGTGTCCTTGACCGGAATCGAACCTGGGGCCTCGAAGTCCACAGGATGACGTTCTATCCACTGAGCCAAACCGGCCAGGGCTAGACCTGCCTTTTTAAGAGCCTGCTTATAGTAATTAAGATAGTTCCACAGTATGCCCAGCCAGTGTGGCTCGGTGGTTGAGCATCAACCTATGAACCAGATCATGGTTCGATTCCAGGTCAGGGCACATGCCCAGGTTGTGGGCTCAATCCCCAGTAGGGGGCATGCAGGAGGCATCCAATCAATGAGTCTCCCTTTCCCTTCCTCCCTGAAATCAATAACATTAAAAAAAAAAAAAAAAAAAAAAACAAGAAGATTAGCCCCTCATTGCCCTGGCCAGTGTTGTTCAGTGCTTAGAGTGTTAACTCCAGCACTGAAGAGTCATGGGCCTATTCAAGGTGGCAAACCCCGACTCCCCCCCATTCTGAACCCCCTGGCCCCAGAGTCAGCTCCACAGGCTGAAGGTCACACAGTCCCCACAAGACTGTCTTCACTTCAGACACCAGCCACACTTCTGTGGTCCCCAGGCCGCCCGCACGTCTGACCGACTGACCGGCCACCAATCCAGAAGGTCCCCATGACGCCTTGGTCTGGGCTGCTATAACAAAAACACCGGAAACTGGGTGGCTTAACCAAGAAACATTTATTTCTCACAGTTCTGGAGGCTGGAAATCTAAGATGCAAGTGCTGGCAGGTTCTGTATGTGGCGTCGCCCTGTGTCCTCACAGGGCAGAAGGGACCAGGGGCGCTGTGGGCTCTGTGATTCAGGGCACCCATCCCAGCCAAGAGGACTCCACCCTCAGGTCCTAGTCACCCCCATTTCCATCACACTGGGGGTTAGGTCTCAACGTTTGGATCCTGGGGCTCCGCAAGCATCCCGGGTATGGCACACAACCAACCCCCTTTAGGTGCGATGATTCACTGGAACTCACAGAGCTCGGAAAGGGGCTCCGCTTAGGATCACAAGTTGCTCATCAACGATACAAATCAAAACCAGCCAAAGGAAGAGAGACCCAGAGTGCCGTCTCAGAGGGACCCAAATGCAGAGCTTCTGTATTCCCCACCCTCCCCCACGGCTGTGGAATCAGGGTGCATCGCAGGCCTGCAATGCCCAGAGGTTCATTACGAAGGGCACTCATAACTGAGTGAATCCATCTCCAGGCCCTCTCGCATTGTGGAGGTCAGGCTGGCTCCAGTCCCAACCTTCTAATCTCATGGCCTTTCTGATGACCAGGCCCCTCCTGAGGGGTCATCTCAACTAGCATAAACTCAGGGGTGACCCAAGGGGCTCGTGAATGACAAACACTCCTCTTGGCCGGACACCCCGATCATTGTCACTAACAAAGAGATGTGCCTGGAAGGCTGGTCAACCTTAATTGCTCTGAAAGGCCGGAGCTGATCACTCGTTGTTTAGTTGAGACCTGTTAGTCTTAAGTAAATTCTTGCTGATTGGCTATTATTGGAATTGCCTGCCTAAAGGATATGGGTTTATCTGATAATCTTAATAAAAAGGGAAAGCAAGGCCAAAGCAAGGTAGTAGTCCACCCCATAGAGGTGGGGTCCCACCTGGTCCCCCCATTTCCCAAATTAATAATTTTCTAGTTTCTTTCATTTGTGTGCGGCCTTCTCCAGAACCCAAACCCTGAACCATGAGGGATGTGAAAGGGCCTCCTACGCCTCTTCCTGGGGAAATGCCAAGGATTCAGAATTTCCCCTCTGGGAACCAGGAACAAAGGCCAGTCAAATTCTTTATTATAATAGTCTCCCCTTACCCGTGGTTTCACTTTCCACAGCTTCAGTTACCCGTGGTCAATGGTGGTCTGAAAATATTAAATGGAAAATTCCAGAAATAACCAATTTATAAGTTTTACATTGTGAATAGTTCTGAGTAGCATGATGAAGTCCCACCCCATCCCACCTGGGTAGGTAAGCCATCCCTTCATCACTTAGTAGCCTCCTCAGTTACCAGGTTGGTTATCAGATACTTTAAGAGAAAGAGAGAGAGAAAGAGAAAGAACATTCACGTAACTTTCATTACAGTATATTGTTATAACTGGCCTCTTTCATTATGTTATTATTGCTAATCTCTATGCATAATTTAATAAATGAAACTTTATCATAAGTATGTACATAAGAGGGGATGACTTGATATAACAACCTCAAACCCACAACTCCTACCCCTGCGAACTAGGATAAAATCACCCTACGGCCTATCGCTGGCCTGAGCTATGCTTTATTTCATTCTTTAAAACTTTTTATCATGAAAATTTTCAAAAGATGCAACAGTGGAAAGAACATTTTAATGAACCATCCCACCCCGTAACTGTTTCGTCGATTACCGGCTGGTGGCTCACCCTTTCATTCATACCCCACCCCTTCTCCCTACACCCATCCTCGGATTATCCTGAAGCAAAGCCCGGAATTCTCACCCATGGACAGTCTCAAATGGGCTATAGGTCTGCTGACCTCTCAACATCTGGGAGCAGCTGGGTGGGGCCCGGGTGACAGAGGCCCCTGGGCCCCTCATTCGCTCACGCCAGTGTGATGGCTAACACCGTCTACACACACGGAGCTGCAAGAAAAGAACGCCAAACCCCGGTTTCCTACATTCCAAGCTTCTAAGGAAAGTCAGCCAGCTTTGGTCCTCGTATTTCCTGCAAGTTTCAAAAGATCCATGCCGGTAGCCCCGATGATCTCATAAAGCATCAAAGCTAAAATAAAATAAGCTCAAGAAATACCAGCTCAGATATTTGCGATTAACAAAAACCAATGGGGGTCAGCATAAGCTAAGCGGGAACCTCTCAGTCATCGATTTCGGAGTCGTTACGACAGGAGGAAGTAGCCAAACCAGTCTTGAAGAGTACAGAAACTTGACCCCGACCTCGGCTTTAGCATGCCAGAGTCACCGAGACAGTCCCGGACACCCACGTCTGAGATGTATTTTTTTAATGTGTGTGTCTCTGGGAATTTCAGACACTTCCCTGGGGTGCCAGGACGCGGGCAGGAGGCATCTAGGAAGCACCTCTCCAGGAGGGGCTGGCGAGAGCAGTGAGCATCACCCATACCTCCTCCCCATTTGACTCACTCTGCAAAGCGAGAAGTCAGATGAATGCAAAGGTTCCTCCAACCCCAGGACTCCAGGGTTAGGCAGGAGCCCTTCGAGGCAAGGGAATGTAAGTTTGGAGACAGTGAGGGGTGCGCCTCCCTTACACCTCCAAAGCACCTTGCACAGAGCTTGGGTTACCTACTCGCCCCTCTTATAAACAGAGGGACGTGTGCTTCCCTTCCCTTCCCTGGTCAACGGCCGGGGCAGCGCCCTCTCTGTGGCCTTCATGTCTGCAGGGGGGGGAGAGCCACAGCGGGACCCTGCGTTCATCCCGGGCCTTCTCCTCTCAGCCCCGCGGACTCCCAAGTATGACTCGGCTCCAGCCTGGGCTACTGTTCCAGAAGGTCAATGAAGAGGCGTTTGGCCATCTCCAGAAGCAGAGAAGAATCATCATCCGAGAACCTTTTCTTCCCGCTCGCAAGGGAAGAAAACCTCGGGTGGCCACATGTCAGCTAATAGAGGGAAGCCTCCCCGACAAAGATGGTCTCTCCCCCAAGGAAGCGACAGTCCTTGTTGGGAGATGACACAGATCCACACGCTTCTGTCAGGAACGCCGCCAGCCCAAGGCCAGAGAGGCATTATCTTCTCAAACAGCCACATGAAAAGGCTTGGGGTCCCCAGACCTTAAGGGTGACCACTTTTTTTTCATACCACAAAGAGTCTGGCCTAAGCTCTTCGGTCAGGCAAACCCAGAGCAGGACTTATTTCACAAGAGGTGAAATTCCTCCCGCTCACACCCTGACATGAGGGTATATAGAAGTTCCAGCCAGCCATTCAACTCCCGCCCCTGAATGGACCGGGGTTGTTTTCTCTGCACAGAAACACTGCAGCAAAACAGCCCCCTTGGGCTAGAATCCCTCGCTGATCCTCACCGTCTTCCTGAGCCCTAGCCCGGTCCGTGCCCGCATCTAGAATTGGCTCAAAGGAAGAAGACATGGAAAGGGGCGAGGGCCAGCGACAGGCCTCCGACTCGTGCGAGAGCCCGCGGTGGTCCGGCAGCCTGTGGCCAGGGTGAACAGGAAGTTGCTGTTCCCCAGGGGATCCGCTAGAAGATCATCCCCGCTGTAGGTGGTCACCCCAGAGGAGCTAGTCTGGTCCCTGAGGCAGCTACATACAACCTCTCCCGCGATAACAGGTTCCAGAGACGGGGCTTCGCTAGCTGCTCAACTATGCCAGCTCCGTACCCCACAGTCCTGGGGAGAGGCAGCTCTCCTGAGGAGAGGTGCCAATAAGAAGGCAAGATACTCTCCCAAGACCAAAGCCACACGCTTCTGGCAGCCAGGTCAGGATTCCCTCCCTCAGAGCCCAGGTCTCCGGGGAGGTTCTGTGGCTACAGCCATGCGTCGCCTTTCATAATACTTGGGACTGGGAGAGGTTCCCATTCACACGGCACCCGGGTCACCGTGACCTTGAATTAGAAATTCTGTAACACAGGCCCAGCCGGAGTGGCTCAGTCGGCCGAGAGTGTGGTCCTGCGCACCAACAGGTTGCCAGTTCGATTCCCAGTCAGGGCAACCTAACCTGGGTTGTGGGTTCGGTCCCAGGTTGGGGCACGTTAGGGAAGGCAACCAACCGGTGGTTCTCCCTAACATCGCTATGTCTCTCTTTCTTCCTCTCTCAAAGCACGTCTTTGGGTGAGGGTTAAAAAGAAGAAGAAGAAATTCAACATCAGCTGATTCAGATCATGGCTGGAGGCAGAAAAGGTTCCCGTTGGAGTAAACATTTAAAACATCTCAGAGGGGTGATACGGACAGGAAGGGAGGTGAGGCTATGGTCCGGTGGAGGGAGGGGACCCACTTTTGGGGGGGAACTCTGGTCTGGGTGGAGACCTACCCTCAAGCACAAACGATAACCAGGATCCTGAGCATTCACCCCCAGGCCTCACATGTGGGTACTGGCGGGGAGGGAGGGTGAATAGTGTTGCAATTCAAAGACTTGGAAATTTTTTTTCTCAATCTACTGCAGCAATTTTCAACAGGTGTGCTGCAGCACACTGGTGTGCCACGAGAATTTTTTAAACATTGCAATACCTGACTATTTAGTCAGGAGCACAGACCTCTTCCCCTGAGACTGCCAAATTTTAAAAAATGACAACAGCCAATAGAACAGTAACTGTTCAGTGTGAATAAATCAAAATTGTATCTTTTTTTTTTTTTTTTTTTGTCAGATTGGCAAAAAATATTTTTTGGTGGGCGGCAGAGTCTTAGCAATTAGCTTATGTGCCATGAGATGAAAAAGGTCACTGCTCTATAGAGTTGAGTAGCCCTAAGAGAGTCATCAAAACACCAAGATCAGAAGACAGCATGGGGGCATCCACCAACGGGCCGGAGAGAGGACCGCGGCGGCCGGAGATGTTCTCCAGAAGGAAAGGGGCTCTGAGGACCTCACCCCCAAAGCCCCGTCTAGCCTCCCCCCAGCAGCCTGGGGATCGGCCAGAACCGGGGGAGGGGGCGAGCCTGCCTTGAGGGGCAACAGGACGGAGAAACGCTCCCTTGCCCACAACACAATCACCCCCACGCCTTTCCCTGGCCAAACCCCTCCCTTATCCCATCTCCCCACCCTCCCCTCAGCCCCCCTCCCATCCTGGCACCCCCTGGGGACTGTCAGGGAAGATCTCCCAGAGTCCACCCTGCAGCCTTTTCACTCGTGTCCTGGGCACTCGCCGGGCAGTCGGCCAGAGTGTCCAGGGCCCCGCCTACTTGTCGGAGCAGATGGTGAGCGTGGCGCCCACAGAGAACACCCAGAAGGCCGGGTACAGAGCTTCAGTGAAGTCCTCCTTGTACTTGTACATCACGTGGATCTTGTCGCCAGCAACCGCAAAGAAAATGACGAAGCCGTGGTCGCAGTTGAGAAGCACGCCGACCCGCGTGGCCTTGGTGGTGGGCAGGACTTTCTCCACATTGTTGTGCCAGGCAGAGATCTTGGTGTTGAACCACTCCACGCACCAGGAGGCGCTGTTGCGGCCGAGCCGGCTGTCCGGGCCCTGCCGCGCCATGCTACCGTAGCAGATGCCCATCCCGCAGAAGTTGTTCTTCTGCAGCTCCACCTCCCAGTAGTGGATCCCTTTCTTGTAGCAGTGCAGGCCCAGCACCTGAGAGCAGTACGTGAACCTCTGGGGATGCGGCCGGTAGCTCTGGGGCGTTTCGGCCACAGAGGCCACCGTGTAGTTCTCCGACAGAGCCACCTTGCTGTAGGCAGTGTTGTAGTCCAGGATGACCTTAACAGCATCTACAAGAGCATCACCCCAAGCAATCAATTACAAGGAGCCCGGGGGCTCTCACTTTTAAACCGTTCCTCAACTGGTAGTAGTATTCATTTGTTTTATCCATTCCCCCATCCTCCCATCTACCCATATACCCATCTATTTACTATTGTATGCATCCATGCACCCACACATCCATCCATCCACCCATCCATCCATCCATCCACCTGTCTTTCCCTCCTCCTTCCATGCATCCATCTATCCACCTACTCATCCACATAGCCACACATCCATCCATTTATCCATCTGCCCATCCTTCCATCCATCCACCTATCCTCCCATCTGTCCACCCATCCATCCATCCATCCATCCATCCATCAACCTATCCATCCACCCATCCATCCACTCATCCATCCATCCATCCATCCACCCACCCACCCATCCATCCATCCATCCATCCATCCATCCACCCATCCACTCATCCATCCATCCACCCATCCATCCATCCACCCATCCACCCATCCACCATCCATCCATCCACCCATCCACCCATCCATCCATCCACCCACCCACCCACCCATCCATCCATCCATCCATCCACCCACCCATCCATCCATCCATCCATCCACCCACCCATCCATCCATCCATCCATCCATCCATCCATCCATCCATCACTGAGGTCTAACTGAGAATATCAAGTTCCAGAGAGAGCAGGAGGGGTAAGATCCAGAGTCCTGGCCGAGGAACTGGCCTTGAAGAAGTGAACAGAGAAAGGGGAGAGCAGGAGGCAACTGACTGATGTTTCTCTCTCATGGAGTCAAGTGAGATGGCAGTGAGAAGACGAGGGAGGCTCCTTCTGAGCGCCTCTCTCCTCTGTGACGCGGAAGCTGGGCGGGAGAGGGAGGAGGCACGGCACGTGGCAAGGCTTTGGAATGGCAGGGAGTCAAAAGGAAAACCAGAGGAGCGCTGGCAGAGGGACCGGTGGGGTTTTGGCGACAGCCACTGCCGGCAGGTACTACTCACACGTCAGGAGCTCAGGTCTGGACTTGGCTAAGAAGTTCTCCAGCACCTTGGCCTTGAGAGCCGCTGAGTTTGGCTGCACTGTGGTGGTGGGTTTGGCTGCAGCTGGGTGAGGAAACAGAGAGCCATTTTGAGAACAAATTCAGAGTAGACCTCCCATTTCCCCTCGTCCACCATAACTCACCCTCCAAGCCAGCTTGTTTTAAATCCACTAACTGCTCCGAGGACTCAAAGGTGGGAAGCTTGCTGGGTGAGACAGCGGCAGCGGCTGGGGAGGAGGAAGGAGGAACATAGGTTGGAGACATGACACAGAGTGACCTGATGGCCCCTACTCCCTTCTAAGCTGATTTTCAAGAGTCACTTCTGCCCAGCCAGCGTGGCCCAATGGCTGAATGTTCACCTATGAACCGCAGTTCGATTCCCAGTCAGGGCACATGCCAGGGTTGCAGGCTCGATCCCGCGTGGGAGGTGTGCAAGAGGTAACTGATTGATAATTCTCTTTCATCATTGATGTTTCTCTCTCTCTCTCTCTCCCTTCCTCTCTGAAATCAATAAAAAATATTTTTTTTAACTTAGAAAATGGTGAAGGCTTGAGGGAGAGGGTAGTAGGGGGAAGAAAAGGGACATATGTAATACTTTCAACAAAAAAGATTTATTTAAAAAAAAAGAAAAGAGTCACTTGTATAGATGCACACCTGGACAGCGAGGGCAACACAGTGAGTCCAGACAGGGCTACCCTCACTTGTCCTCACCTCCAGCCTGAGAACAGTATGTGAACCTCTTCATTTACACTTGTCCTCACCTCCAACCTGCTATTGCAGAGATAATCCTAGAACTCAGGCCCCATCACAGAATCCTGATGAGACAGGTCAGCATTTAGCGCTGCGCTCAGCCAGTCTCAAGAAACAAACAGAGCCCTAACCGGTTTGGCTCAGTGGTTAGAGCGTCGGCCTGCGGACTCAAGGGTCCCAGGTTCAATTCCAGTCGAGGGCATGTACTTTGGTTTGCGGGCACATCCCCAGTAAGGGTTGTGCAGGAGGCAACTGATTGATGTTTCTCTTTCATCGATGTTTCTAACTCTTTATCCCCCTCCCTTCCTCTCTGTAAAAAAAAAAAAAAATCAATAAAATATATATTTTTAAAAAGACTGAACCCTTGTGTTTCAGTTTATAAAGTTATTTTTTTAAAAAAGAGAGAGTAGAAACGCATAACTTACGAACTTTCTTGGGTTTCTTTTCTTCTTCTGGAAAAAAAAAATAATTCCAGAATTAAGACATTGTAAAGCACAACACAATGACACTTTCAAAAGACCATACTAACAATCATTTGCATGAATGTGACCCATCCCGATAAAGCTAGGATGTTTTAACTTGACAAAGATAACAGGCAAATAACTCCATGGTGATTGGTTGGGGGAGGGACTGATGCTTAAAGAGAGTGATGGAGCCGAAACCGGTTTGGCTCAGTGGTAGAGCGTCGGTCTGCGGACTGAAAGGTCCCAGGTTTGATTCCGGTCAAGGGCATGTACCTTTGTTGTGGACACATCCCCGGTGGGGGGTGTGCAAGAGGCGGCTGGTTGATGTTTCTCTCTCATCGACGTTTCTAGGTCTCTCTCTCTCTCTCTCCCTTCCTCTCTGTAAAATATCAATAAAATATATATATATTTTTTAAAAAGAGTGTGATGGAATTTTCCGGGGTAATGGAAATACTTTATCTTGATGTAGGTCATAGTACCACACACGAATTCACTGGTCAACATTCATCTAACTGACTGTATTTAAAGATCTGTGCATTTTACTGGACGTCAATTGTATCTCTGTAAAAGGAAAAATGCAAAAAGCAAAAAGAGTCACCAAAAAACAATGTTATAGCCAAGTATCGCAACAGTCCTTAAGCGCTACCTGGAGCGTGTGCCTATGGAGACCGACTTTGCGGAAACAGCGGTTCTCCGAGTGGTGGCCCAGCCAGCAGCATCAGCCTCCGGGGAGCCCGCAGGAAATGCACATTCTCGGGCCCCACCCCCGAGAGCTCCCGTTCCAGGCCGCTCGGGGGTGAGCTGGCACACACAGCCCCTTCCCGCACTCGGGCTCTGCAGTGATTGGTGAGGGGCTGTGCCCATCGGCAGCGACACCGGCGCCTGTCTCAGCCGGCCCCGCCAGCCACAGCCGCGCTGCCGCCGCCGCAGGGACGTGGGGCTACTTACTCGTCGGGACCTTCTTCACGGGGCGTGTGGGTTTTGGCGTGGCTGCCGTGGCATGCTCTGCAGGCTCCCCTGTGCCAACAAAGAAGGTGCTCATGTATGGGGCCCCTCCAAAACACCCCAGGAGCCAGCTCTGCCGCCGGACAGAGACAGCCACCCCCACGTCCCATCCACTCTCGCCTCCCATCCTTCACAAGAGCTAGAAGGCAGGTCACAGGAGCACCCGTCTGGGGCGTGCCCTCTTTTCCCTGGCCTGACACGTAGCGGGGGTCGAGTCCTCTTCCGCCAGCACCCAGTCTGGGGACCTCTGCCCCCTCCCTGAGCTTCGGAGTCCTCCTCCAGCACCCAGCGGGAGGAGGCCCTTGCTCATGGCGATGACACAGAGGTGCCTGGAGCTCCTTCCCTCTGGGCGGCCGCCCATCCCTCCCTCTCCCCAGACCAGGCACCAGGCACCACGGAGGTAGCAGGGAGTCCAATGCATCCACGGATCATGCTCCTCCGTGGCACCAAGCCCTCCATGAGGAGGTCCTGGGGGTCTTTGTGGCAGGGCCCCCCCCCCCGAAACTAAGTCCCAATGCTCGGGATCAAGGCCTTTCTCTTGTACCCCAAGGGGACCCATCCAGATTGAGGGGTCTCAGCGGGGCTCCGTTGGGGGGAGGGGTGCTGGTGGTTACCTGAGGAGACGGGCTCCTCACACTTCCTGATGCAGCGCCTCAGCTCGGTTTTGAGGTCCAAGGTGCTCTGGCAAACGCCCTTTATCAGCTCTTGGTTCAGCTCCACCTTGGGGACGTAGACTGGCTTCGTGGAGACGGCCTGCAGTTTTGCCGCTTTCTGGAACAAGCCGGGGGGGGGGGGGGGAGGGTCAGTGGAGGTGGCTCCAGGAAGCCAGGCCCTGGGCTCAGCCTCCAGAACCCCAGGGAGAGCTGCCCGGTGCCCACCCCCACCCCACTTCCCGAAGGTGGAAAGCCCCATCAGCCTTCCCAGTTATGGGCCTGAGGGCGCTGGGCGTTCAAGTGCCACTTTTTTAAAAAATATATATTTTATTGATTTTTCACAGAGAGGAAGGGAGAGAGGTAGAGAGCTAGAAACATCGATGAGAGAGATACATCGACCAGCTGCCTCCTGCACATTCCCCATCGGGGATGTGCCCGCAACCAAGGTACATGCCCTTGACCGGAATCGAACCCGGGACCTTTCGGTCCACAGGCCGACGCTCTATCCACTGAGCCAAACCGGTTTCGGCTCAAGTGCTGCTTTTAAGACAGTGCTCTGGAGCCGGAAGGACCCTCAGAGGTTGCTCCCCTGACAGAGGGGGACACTGAAGTCTAGAGATGACAAGTGACCTGCCGGGAACCCTGCCAACCCGGGGCAGGGACAACGCTGGGGCCCCGGTCCCCCGACCGCCACGGGAAATGCTCCCTCCGCTCCTCCGGCTGCGGCTGGGCCAGCGCGGGAGGCTCCGGACCAGCTGTGCGCACGGGTTCTGGGATGGACAGGGCGGTCGAGAGGTGCAGGACTCAGCGAGGGCGCACCCCATGAAAAGGAAGGGACTCTGAGACAAGAGTCAGGTCACATGCCGAACCGGTTTGGCTCAGCGGTAGAGCATCGGTCTGCGGACTGGAGGGTCCCGGGTTCGATTCCGGTCAAGGGCATGTGCATTGGTTGCAGGCACATCCCTGGTGGGAAGTGTGCAGGAGGCAGCTGGTCGATGTTTCTCTCTCATCGACGTTTCTAACTCTCTATCTCTCTCCCTTCCTCTCTGTAAAATATCAATAAAATATATATATATATATTTTTAAAAAAAAGTCAGGTCACAGGGTATCAAGAGGCCCGGATGTGGATTCAGAACCCTTCTCAGAGAGCTGGAGGCAGCTACTCCGACACACCGGGATGAGAAGACACCAACCCCCTCCAGTCACTCCTGTACCCTCCCCCGGACCTGAACAAGGAAGCTGGGCCTAGGACGGGTCGGAGCGCGTCACCCAATCACTACGGTCCGAGGGCTGAATCCGGCCCGTTTGGCTGTTCTATCCGGAGCCGAAAGAGCGGAGGGTTCTCTTGCTCTCCCCTCCGCTCCTTCACCAGCAGCCCAAGAGGAGAGTGCCAGCATGGTCAGGTTGCTTTTGTTCCGGCCCTCCGGTCCAGTTTAAGAACCCATGGTGGCCCTCGAGTCAAAAAGTTTGCCCACCCCTGGCCTAACCAGTGGTCGGCAAACTGCAGCTAGAGAGTCACATGTGGCTTGCGAGCCGCGGTTTGCCGCTCTGTTGACGAATGAGTTTGCCGACCACTGCCTTAGGGAAAAACCACTTAAAAAACATTTTAATAGTGTACTAAATGTCTTTAACCGGAAGTCAAAACTTTGGGGGGGACAGTCCTGGCACACCCCAGTCTAGTCACCTTCATCTAAAACGAACACAGCCTGTGTGTCAGAGATGCTTCCAATGACCTCTCACAGATCCCACTCCTTGAGGCCCCACGGCCCCTATAATCAACATCGTGTTCAACAATGTCCTCATCCAGACCCACCTCCAGAAACTCAAACTCGCCCCCCTTGGTGAGGGCAGCTTCGATCTCCTCCTTTACGGTCTGGATCTCCGCCTTCTTCTTGAGGAGGATCTGGTAGATATTGTCGAACTTGCTGCTGACCCTCTTCTCCTCTTCCTTTATTTTCCGCGTGGAGCTGGCCTCGGAGGCGTCAATGAGCGCCTTCATTTCCAAGTAGTCTTGCCTCAGCTGTTCCGTCTTCTTTTGCGCAGCGTCCTAAGGTGCCAAGACAAGAAGACATCCATCAGGCCGGCAAAGCTAAGCCCGCGGGGACCAAGCACTGGTGAGACCGCGGAGCACAAAGGGGGGGTTGACCACTTGGGAGAGCGTTTTGGCAATTTCTAGGGGAGCATTTTCCTTGAGAACCAACCGACAGGCGACCCTGCTCGTGGTTCTAAACCTGTGGGTCTCGACCCACAAGATTGAGAACCGCTGCTGCAGAGCCTAAGACCGTCGGAAAACACAGATATTTACGTTACGATTCATAACGGTAGCAAAATTACAGATATGAAGTAGCAACGAAAATAGTTTTGCAGGGACACCGCAAGACGAGGAAGTGTATTAGAGGGTCGCGGCGTTAGGAAGGTTGAGAACCACTGCTCTAGTGCATTTGAAGGCGCTCGGACCCTGTGACCCAACAACTGACCCAAGGAATGTGCTCCAGAAAAAGCCCCACAGGTGCGCCGAAACCGGTTTGGCTCAGTGGATAGAGCGTCGGTCTGCGGACTGAAAGGTCCCGGGTTCGATGCCGGTCAAGGGCATGTACATTGGTTGCAGGCACATCCCCAGTAGGGGGTTTGCAGGAGGCAGCTGGTTGGTGTTTCTCTCTCATCATCGATGTTTCTAGCTCTCTATCGCTCTCCCTTCCTCTCTGTAAAAATATCAATAAAATGTATTTTTTTTTTAAATCCCCACAGGTGCACCTGAGAACACTCACAAACAGCTTTGTTTGAATTAGCAGAGCCCTGGAAACAGGAGGCTGACTATACATACAGGCTGCATGTACACTGGATGGACGGTTAAACAGCAGTGAGCATTAATGAACTGGGGCGATGCGTTTCATAAATTCGATAAACTTCATGAGGGAAAATCAACTTGTAGAAAAAGACACACAGCAGTGATGCTCTTTTGCAGAAAGCTGAGACACAAACGGGACGGTAGCGTCCATTGCCAGAGGGAGGCACACCAGCAGAAAGCAGTATAAAGAAATCCATGCAAATAAATTCAGGACAGCGGTTACTTCCGGAAGAGAGGGAGGGGGATATAAAAGGGAGGGGCGTAGAGGGAGGGCTTCAGCTGCGTCGGGGACTTTTTTTTTTTTTCTCTTAAGCTGGGGAGCAGCTCGTGGGTAATTTTTCTTTTTTAAAGAGAGGGTACGAAGCTGCTCTAGAAGATTATTCTAGAGAGTATCACCCTCAGGAACTGACTGCCCAATTCCATAGCCACTTGCCGGGCGTGGCTACAAAGCACTTGAAATGTCCCAATTAAGATGTGCTGTGGCCGAAACCGGTTTGGCTCAGTGGATAGAGCATTGGCCTGCAGACTGGAGGGTCCCAGGTTCGATTCTGGTCAAAGGCATGTACCTTGGTTGCAGGCACATCCCCAAAAATTCTTCTCATCGATGTTTCTAACTCTCTATCCCTCTCTCTTCCTCTCTGTAAAAAGTCAATAAAATATATATTTTTTAAAAGATGTGCTGTGAGTGTGAAATGCACATTGGCTTTCCAAGACTGAGTGCAAAAAAAGGACTGCAAAACATCTCCTTACTACACCTCACCGACACTGTGTTGAAATAATCATTTTTGGGGGGATGTTCTAAGTTAAGTAAAATGTATTATTGAAATGGATTTCTCGAGATGTTAAAACTAATCTGACGCTACAGACAAGGCTCACGTAGTATTTCTATGGCACAGCAGTGCTCTAGCTCAGACTCGGCATGAAAACAGAAATGTACACGAGATGGGGAATATACAGAGAGACTGAAATTCAGTTATGTCTTTACCCAACCCCTTACCCTGCCACCATCTCCAATGTGGCTGTGAGTGGCCCCCGGTGCTCAGTCTCGGTAAGAGAGCACCCCTGGAGTCCCAGGAGGGCACATGGCTGCGAAGCCACAGACTACATTTCCCAGCCTCCCTTGCGGTGAGGCTTGGTCATGTGACTAAGCTGCTCCTAACTGGGTTTGAGCAGAAGTGATAAGTGCAACACCCTTCTTACTTGTGGCCCTTCTAGCAGGCTGGAACAGAGAAGGAATGGTGACTCAGCTTCCACCAAACAGATGCAGGGGAACACCCTAAGGAGTTGTGACGCAACAGGAAGGAAAGGCCATGAGGCCCTGAATGATCACGTGGAGCAGAGACGCCCACCAGTCTGGGTGGCTGTGTCCGGCCTTGAACTATCCCAGTGAGCAAAATAAACTTCTATCTCCTTTAAGCCTCTGGATTTTGGGGGTATCTTTGTTACAGCAGGTTAGCCTACCCCCCCTCCCCCAACCCATACAGGTTCTTTCATGTGCTTCCTTTCACCTAAGCCCCACACCCACCTTCAGAAAGTCATGGTTCCATTATGCAGATGGGAAAACGAAGGCTCACGCACGGATCTATGGACTGGTCCAGCGTATCACAGGCTCATATGTAACAGAGCTGATATTCTTAACCAGGCATCGTCTCCCTAAACCACGGCTGCCACAATATCACTGGATGCTGCAGCTCCAGGTCAGGGTAGTTAAAAAGGAAATCCTCCCCCTGGATGGTTTGGCTCAGTGGATAGAGGGTTGGCCTGTGGACTGCAAGGTCCTGGGTTTGATTCCAGTCAAGGGCGCATACCCAGGTTGTGGGCTCAGTCCCCAGTAAGGGGCATGCAGGAGGCAGCCAATCAGTGGTTATCTCTCATCATCGATATTTTTCTCTCTCTCTCTCTCCCTCTCCCTTCCTCTCTGAAATCCATAAAAATATATATTTTAAATATAAGAATAAAATAAATAAATAAAAATCAAATCTTCTTTTGACATAAACGCAATGCAGCCTTATAAAAATTGTGGAAACTAGAAGGGGAAAAAAATTATCCCTGATTCTATCACTCCAACACTTCCACAACTATCCTTTTCCTAACCTTCTTACTTCAAAAAAAAATTCTTTACAGATGTAACTAAGGTAAGACTCTTGAGATGAGATCATCCTGGATTAGCCAGGTGGGTCCTAAATCCAATGACAAACGTCCTTGTTAGAGAATGAAGAGAATGAAGATAAGTCACCAAGGGAGGAAGGGGCCATGCGAAGACAGAGGCTGAGGCTGGAGTAATGAGCTGTAATGTAAACACCTGTGTTTTCCAATGGTCTTAGGCTCTACCGCAGCGGTTCCCAACCCACAGATTGAGACCTAAGACCATCGGGAAACACAGATACTTGCATTACGACTCATTAACAGTAGCAAAATTACAGTTATGAAGTAGCAACAAAAATATTTTTACGGCCAGGGGTCACCACAACATGAGGAACTGTATTGAAGGGTAGAGGCATTGGAAAGGTTGAGAACCACTGCGGTAAGCTGAGTCTGCTGCAATGTGTGACACCAGTCCTGGAAAACAAAGGGATCAACGCCAGTGGGCATACACTTTTTGCTCCCTGTTTTCCTCCCATTTAAATGATAATCCTGCCGTGGCCAGCGCTCAGTGGTTAGAGCATCGGCCCACGCACCAAAGGGTCATGGGTAAGATTTCCAGTCAAGGGCACATCCCTGGCTTGCAGGTTCCATCCGTGGCCCCGACTAGGGGGCATTCAGGACACAACCAATCGATTGTTTCTCTTACTTTCCTCTGTCTCTCTCTCTCTCTTGCCCTCCCTCCTTTCCACTCTCTCTGAAAAGCAATGGAAAAAATATCCTCTGTTGAGGATTAACAAAAATAAAATAAATCATAATCACTGTCTACATTACTAGTTTTCAACACTAATTTTTATTACTGTTGTTGTTGTTAATCCTCACCCTCGTATCAGTGTGAGAGAAACACATCAACTGGTTGCCTCCTGCACAGGCCCCAACCGGACCAGGGATCGAAGCAGCAACCCACGTATGTGCCTTGGACCAGGAATCAAACCAACAACCCTTCGTTGGGCGGGCCGATGCTCTAACCACTGAGCACACTGGTCAGGGTGCAACACGAATGTTTCATGATTCCCCCAACATTGGGCTTGTAGCTAGTCTCCTGTTTGGGTCCATGAAGGCTCTCTCCTGGACACAGAGAGCTTCCGGCATGTTTCACAAGGCGGACGTTTGATCCTGACACCGTGAAGGAACCCACCGTGAGCCTCGTGGAGGTCACAGCCGAGCCTGTCCTGCCTGGGGGCGAGGGGAGGCCCAGGGCCGGGGCTGGTGGTGGAGAGCCTGTCACTCACCCGCACGTCCTTCTGCCTGGCTCTCACGTCCTCCAGCGCTCTCACTGCACCGTTGATCTGACCGTACATGACCGTCAGTTTATACTTCAGCTTGGCCTGCGGGGAAAACAAAACCGGGTGAGAGGACACCGGGGCCCAGCCAGCCCCCACCAGCACCCACCACCGAACCACCCCTGAGCCTGTCCCACAGGCGGCGTTTCCGCCACCCCACGTCTCGCCTGCTTGTTAGCTTTTTTAAAAATATATATTTTATTGATTTTTTACAGAGAGGAAGAGAGAGGGATAGAGAGTTAGAAACGTCGATGAGAGAGAATCATCGACCAGCTGCCTCTTGCACACCCCCCATTGGGGATGTGCCCGCAACCAAGGCACATGCCCTTGTCCGGAATCGAACCCGGGACCCTTCAGTCCACAGGCCGACGATCTATTCACTGAGCCAAACCGGTCCTGGCTTGTTCGCTTTTTTAAGCATTCTCCTATTTACTGCCTCCCTTCATCCTTTTAGGGAGACGGTGCTATCATACAGGAGCTGGAGCCAGACCGGCCCGGGTTCCAGTCCCAGTTGCCAGCTGTCCGACTGCCTCTCGCCTCGGTCTCCTCGGCCACTAAGGAGATGCGACTGTTCCCGCCTCCCAGGGCTAGTGGGTGGGAGTGATGTGGACCACCCAGAAACAGCAGGAGTCCCCAGCCCACTTAGTGAGGTGTAAACTACGCATCAGCTCGGGTGGTGATGGGCTGTGTCCCCAGCACCCATTGCAAAGGTGTCGAAACTACGGCAAGGAAGACCGCAAGGCGGTCGGGCTCGCAAAGAGGCGACGGAACGAGCTGGGACAGCTGCTTCGGCGATGGCCGATGAGGTCACTCAAAGCACCCCTCCCCGCTGCAAGCAACCAGAAAAGCAGACAGGGGAGGGATACAGAGCCAAGATCCAGGAGGGAAACAAAACAAAACAAAACGAAACACCCAGAGATAAGCCCGGCACCTGCCCGTTCCAGAAGGCAGCTGGGAGGGCCTCCGTCAGCTCGGGGAGGCAGGGGAACAAAATCAGAGTCCAGAGCTCACGCGGTAAACCCCGCAGGCGGGGACCTCCAAGGGCCGCACCCTAAGAACAAAGAACAAACCGGCCATAGGCCAGCCCATCGCCAGCTCAGTGCCTGACATTGAATTAAGGGGGGTTCGGAATTGCTAGGCCCCTCACCACCAGCAGAAACAAAGATAAAATGGACACAAAGGAAGATAATATCACCCAAGGCCTCTTGTTATTCCTTTTAAAATATATTTTATTATTTAAAAATATATTTTATTGATTTTTTTTTATACAGAGATGAAGAGAGAGGGATAGAGAGTTAGAAACATCGATGAGAGAGAGAAACATCGACCAGCTGCCTCCTGCACACCTCCTGCTGGGGATGTGCCCGCAACCAAGGTACATGCCCTTGACCAGAATCGAACCTGGGACCCTTCAGTCCGAAGACCGACGCTCTATCCACGGAGCCAAACCGGTTTCGGCTATTTTATTGATTTTTTTACAGAGAGGAAGGGAGAGGGATAGCGAGCTAGAAACATCGACCAGCTGCCTCCTGCACACCCCCCCACCGGGGATGTGCCCGCAAACAATTTACATGCCCTTGACCGGAATCGAACCCGGGACCTTTCAGTCCTCAGATCGGCGCTCTATCCACTGAGCCAAACCGGTTTCAGCGGCCTCTTACTATTTCTATAAATTTTCATCATATCTTAGTCCCTGCCTCCCTGCTCAGGTGAAATGTTGGGGCACAGAAATGGGGAGCAAAGTAGCCACCACCACCACCGTCACAGTCACAGGGAGTGTTTGCTACGTGCCTGCTGCACGCCAGGCGTTGCTCTGGGCAGTCAGTGGTCGGCAAACTCGTCAGTCCACAGAGCCGCATATCAACGGCACAACGATTGAAATTTCTTTTGAGAGACAAGTTTTTTTTTAACTTAAACTTCTTTTCACGCCACTACTTCAAAAACAAATACCCTAGGCTGTGGTATTTTGTGGAAGAGCCACACTCAAGGGGGCCAAAGAGCCGCATGGGGCTCGCGAGCCGCAGTGTGCCGACCACGGCTCTGGTGCTTTGCCTGTTACTGAAGCTAAGGGCAGAACCGTGACGTCGCGGTCACTCGCCCTCTACAGAGGAGGCCACGTGAAGCACGGAGTAATTAGGTGGTTTGACTGTCATTACGTGGCTAGTAACTGGTGTTACAGGATCCTGGTGTTAACAATTACAGACACGCATCCAAACGGAGCACACAGAATTTCTAGCGGGACTGTGTGTGTGTGTGTGTGTGTGTGTGTGTGTGTGTGTGTGTGAGAAGGTGTGGGGGAAGGGAGGGGACATTTTACTTCCCCTAATTAGCTGGTTCGACATACTCTGACCCTCCCTTCCTCTTTCCTGCCTCTCCCACTCCACTAGAGATACTCAGGGCTGAACCTGACCTTGAATGGAAGGGCAGCAGCAGTGCCCAAGGCCACACTAACTCGACCCAAAAGCCCAAGTCGCCGATGAGGTTTCAGGCTCGACCTCTGTGACAATGCCCTTTGAGCTGGCCTCTCAGAGTGGCCAAGACAAACGGGGCCAAAGGCTGAAGGCCAGGCCCCCGCAGACCACGCCCAGCAGGTCTCGGGGCGGGAGGAAACCTCTAGACGCGGGGGAGAGGGGCCCCCAGCCCTTTGGCCTCTGAGAGCCACGGCCATTCTTAGCAGTGAACTCCCAAACTCCGTATTTTGCAAGGTTTTATCCACCACTAATCAAGCAGACTCAACAGTTCCCCGGTGGAGGCCAGGGGCCCGCCCCGCTCCAGACAGAAGGAAAGCAGTCCAAGGACTCTCATAGCCACAACAATTCCCGAATTCAAGGAAGCTCGGGGAGGATCCCTTCACCGCCCGGGGACTTGGTCGTCCACGTGGGAGGTGGCAGGGTCCTGAGTCCGCCCCGCCTGCGTGACGGAGACAAGCCAGCTGCCCCAGGCTGGGCACTGCCCTGGTCTAGGGCTGGCCCTGCCACCAGCAGTGAGCAGAGCAGCAGGGCTGGAAAGGAGAGTGGTTAGAGGACTCAGCCAGGACAATGGGGAAAGGGGGGAGGTGGTGGGGAACAGGCCTATTACAAGAATCAAAAAGCAAACCGTGTCCTAACAGGTTTGGCTCGGTGGAGAGAGCGTCGGCCTGCGGACTGTAGGGCCCTGTAGGGCCCAAGGTTCGATTCCGGTCAAGGGCATGTCCCTTGGTTTGCAAGCACATCGCCAGTAGGGGGTGTGCAGGAGGCAGCTGATCTATGTTTGTCTTTCATCGATGTTTCTAACTCTCTATCCCTCTCCCTTCCTCTCTGTTTAAAAAAGAAAAAAAAAATCAATAAAACATATTATAAGAAACAAAAACAAAACCCGTGCCCTAACTGGTCTGGGTCAGTGGATAGAGCCACAGCGTTCGGGCTGAAGGGTCCCCGGTTCAGTTCCAGTCAAGGGCATGTGCTTGGGTTGTGGGCTCAATCCCCTGTAGGGGGTGTACAGGAGGCAGCCAATCAACGATTCTCTCTCATCACTGACGTTTCTATCTCTCTCTCCCTCTCCCTTCCTCTCTGAAATCAATAAAAATATTTAATTAAAAAATAAAAAAGCAAAATGTGCCCAGCTGTGTGGCTCAGCAGTTGAGCATTGACCCAGGAACCAGGAGGTCACCAGTGTGATTCCCTGTCGGGGCACATTCCCCAGGTGCGGGTTTGATCCACAGAACGGGTGCCTGTCAGAGGCAGCCGATCGATGATGTTTCTCTCTCGTTGATGTTTCTATCTCTCTATCCCTCTCCCTTCCTCTCTCTAAAAATCAATATAAATATATATTTTTTTATTTTTAATATATTTTATTGATTTTTTTTTTACAGAGGGGAAGGGAGTTATAACATCGATGAGAGAGAAACATCAATCAGCTGCCTCTTGCACACCCCCTACTGGGGATGTGCCCACAACCAACGTACATGCCCTTGACCGGAATCGAACCTGGGACCCCTCAGTCCACAGGCCGACGCTCTATCCACTGAGCCAAACCGGTTTTGGCTATATATCCAGCTCTGGGCCCCGGAAGGTGAGAGCGGTGGGCCGGAGGCAGGCGAGGGCCCTCCTGCCCCTACCTGCTTTCTGCCTCCCCAGATAAGAACTTCTGGAAGGGCCCTGGGCCAGGAGGAGCCAGGCAGCCCCAGTCTTCAGGGGCAGGCCCGGGCACCCTCCCGAGGCACAGATGGGGCAACCCGACACTCCGACACTCCGCCCGGCGAGCTCTCCTCCCTGCTGGGTGGAGCGGTAACAGAAATGAGCATTCACGGAAACACGCAGCTGATAGGCCGCTTCATTTAATCCTCCCGATAACCTTCTGGGATGAGTACTGTCATTATCCCCTTTTACCGGCTCCCGGCTCTAGGAAGCAGCCAGCATTCAAACCTCAAACCCTGGTCTCAACACCCAGCTCTGCTGCCTGGAGCCCTGTCAACCAGCCACTCCCACCCGGCCCGCAGCACACAGCTCCTCTCTCCACCGCCTCCCGGCCACGGAATGCTACCAATCCCACAGAACAGAACTGCAGTGACTTGCCCTACACCACAGCGGATACGGGCAGAGCGGGCTCAGGTGCCGTGGGAGTCGGACTTCTGAGAACCCCCGCTCAGATTTGGGAGGAGCAGCCAGCTGGGGGAGGGGCTGTGGCCGGAGAAAAGGCGAGCCCAGGTCCTGTGGTGCGGCTACAAACCTCCCCAGGGCTCAGGCCTGCTTGGGGCAACACGAAGACGGTCCCTGTTCTCCGTGGCAGTGCTGGGAGAAGGGGAGGGCATCAGGGCACGCTTGGGCGCTTAGACTGATAGAACCCAAGGTGGTTTGGTGACACCTTTTCTTCCTCTGGCACAGGCCCTCATGAAGCCACTAACATCATCACAAACCCGGAAAACCCCTGAGAAGTCAACCTGGCCCCACCTCCTTGCTTGACTGAGGAGGACTCAGGCCCCGGGGCCAGAGCCTGTCTCACAGACAGTCACACAGCCACAATGGAGGGCACTATGCTAGCAGCAAGAGCGCGGGCTCTCCCTCCCGCAGATCCTATCCAAGCCCTCCCGCTCGCAGGGATCCTCCCTACTCACTGCAACTCTCCAGCTCTTCCGCGACTCTTTTTGAAAAAATATATTTTATTGATTTTTTTACAGAGAGGAAGAGAGAGGGATAGAGAGAATCATCAATCAGCTGCCTCTCGCACACCCCCTACCGGGGATGAGCCCGCAACCAAGGCACATGCCCTTGACCGGAATTGAACCTGGGACCTTCCAGTCCGCAGACCGACGCTCTATCCACTGAGCCAAACCGGTTTCGGCGGTTGCCAGGATTTAACGAGGGAGCAGAGGTCACTTCCCGGGTATCCTACTTGAGGGTTCAACCCCTTCTATTAACACCGCCAGACAAGAACTCACTAGGCTTAGGGCAGAGGCAGCATCACCTGAGTCTTCTGCCCCAGATCTCCCACGCAGGTGGGGGGTGATGCAGCGAAGGCGGAGGCGCCCACGGGGGCGCCCTGGGCATCACCCGGGCAGACCCAGTCCGCCCCTCTGGGCCTCCCCCACCCCCCACCCTCCACCCCCACCCTCACCCTCCACCCCCGTACCTCCAGGTCGGCGCTGGCCTGGCTCAGGGGCACCGGCGAGCAGGTCTTGTGCTCCACCAGGCAGACGTGGCAGATGCACTCGCCGTGCTCGGGGCAGAAGAAGTCGCGGAGCCGGTTGTGCTGGGGGCACTTGCGCTGCAGCAGGTCCGGGACGGGCGGCTGCAGCGGGTGGTCCCGGAAGGCGGGGCTGTCGAGGTGCGGCCGCAGGTGCTCCTGGCAGAAGGAGGCCATGCACACGAGGCAGGTCTGGACGGCGGCCGCCTTCAGGCAGTGGTCGCAGGCCACCCGGGGCCCGGCGGCGGCGGCGGCGGCCGAGGCGGCGGCGGCGGAGGCCGAGGCGCGGGAGGGCGGCGCCCAGTCGTCGGGCGGCCGGGCGCGGGCCAGCTCGGCCTGCGCGAACTGCTCCACCACCGAGCACAGCACCGTGTTCTTGCGCAGCTGCGGCCGCGCCGGGTACGCGGAGCGGCACTGCGGGCACTGGAACGGCGCGCCCTGCACGGCCCACGTCTCGTCCAGGCACGCGCCGCAGAAGTTGTGGCCGCACGGGGTGGTGACGGGCACCTGGAAGAGCTCCAGGCAGATGGAGCACGTCAGGTCCTCGGCCAGGGACAGCTCCGCCATGGCGCTGCTCGGGGGGCCGTGCAGGGGGGACGGGTGGCGCGGGTGGGTAGGTGCTGCTGCACGACGTCCCCGGGAAATGAAACTGAGCGGCGAGAAGGCGGGCCCGCCGCGGGCTTTCCAGAAGTCACGTGGGGCGCGGGGGCGGGGGGCGGGGCCGGCACGGGGGGGGGGGTGGAGGGTGGGGTAGGGGGGAAGGTGGGGGTGGGATGGGGGGACGGGGTCGCGGAGGACCGATGGGAGGTAGGGGGCGTGCACCCTCGGGGCTTCCAGTTATGTGACGGCCGCTCCGCGGAGGGGGAAGCCGAGCCGTCGGGTGGAGAACCCCAGGTCGCAGGAGCCCAGCCCGGATCTGGGCCGGCTCCTGCCCGGGAGGCGCTCGCCAGGACTTCGAAAACCTGCCTGGACCCGTGACAATCCCCGGGCTTATCGGGACAGGACTTTTAACCAAAAATAACGGCAGCCGAAACCGGTTTTGGCTCAGCGGATAGAGCGTCGGCCTGCGCGCACTGAAAGGTCCCGGGTTGGATTCCGGGCAGAGGCATGTAGGTACCTGGGCGGCGGGCACGTCCCCAGTGAGGGGTGTGTGCGAGGAGGCA